>JAIXMO010000012.1:0-719557 GCA_025677825.1 Helicostylum pulchrum | reverse complement strand
TGTCTTACTCTACTTAGTGTATCACGTTGACTAATACCAGCATGATCCAATACTTTCTTATACCCTTCATCTATCCAAAAGCTGTATTCTACCATCTTTTTAACAATTTCTTTTGGTAAATCAAATGCAACGACCTGAATATCCCTTTTTAAGCCTTCCATAATTGGTGAAAGACGATGAATAGCTTTTTTTAAAAATAAAATTAAATTAAATACTTCATTTTTTTTTTTACAAATATTTATATTTTTTACCTTTATCGATAAGAACAGTTTTATGCTTATGCTTCATCTTCGTACGTTCTTTACCACGACCTTCAGTAAATACAATATTAACATCATAATTTAACTTTTGTTCCATTCCATCACATTTAGACAGATCATGAGAAAAAGGGTCATTTCGCGCTTAAAAAAATACATCTAATTAACATACACATCAAAACAAGCAATAGAAAAAAGGTACCTGAATCTGATGTATCCTTTGACTTCAAATCATGTTTGCTCTTTACTCTTGCGACCGAATCAATCTTGATCTGTTCACTAATCTCATTCATCAACCAAATACTTAGATCCGACTTACTGATTTCAGTCTCTGTACCCCGTAACACATCCTTGATCTTGACCATTGTAGAAGAATCTGATGATTTACTTTCCGAATTCTTATGTTTAACAATCACAATCCAATTAATACTGGATTTCTTACAAAGCGAAACCAATTCATCGGGAGTCAAATAATCTCTATCATTATACTGGAACTCTGCACGAATACCATGATTCCAAAGTTCCTGTACAATATCAAGACGTTCCTGAATCAATACTTTACCAAAGCTTGCAACATAGACATCACATCTCTTTGGTGCCCATAATCCAAAACTTCTCAACTTTTCGTTCTTGGCCTTCATAAGGTACTTCACTTGTTCAGATTGATGTATATCCAAATGTCGAATTAATTTTTGAACTGCAATATTGACTCCTACTGCACGTAACTTTCGGTTGGCTGTTGCGTTAGGATGAGCAAAGTGTTGTACTAACCAATCGTATCTACCGCCTACTGCCAATACATCTTTACGTTTGGAATCAATTGTATCTGCTATTGTTTCAAACACCATACCATTCTTATAAAAGTGATTATTATATCTATTTTTTTTTAAAAAAAAATCGATTAGTTTAAAATACAATCTTTTTTTTTCTTTCTTTTAGAGAGAGAGAGAGAGAGAAATAGAGACTTACACTAGTAACGGATGAAATAAAATCTTGTGATGAATACCAATATGTTTACTGACAGTAATAAGTGTTCTCAAAGTATTAATATGCTCTTTAAATTTAACTTTATGTGCAGCCGACAACAACCCTTCAATTTTCTTATTGATCGATTCCAATTCACCACTGACATTAAACATGGACAACTCATCCAACACACTTCTCTGCAGATTATACTTCAATTTGAGGATATTTCTAACTGCTGCAAACGAAGGTGCTCTACCTAAACTAGATAGCGCCACCAACACACCCTTACGAATATCCGGCGGTACACGACACGTATCCAATATAATATCTGTAATCCCTGTATGATTGACAATAAAATAAAACCCGCCATTTTTATACGGTGGTAACTCTTCCAACACTTCCTCTACCACTTTAAGTACCTCAGCATCTGGTACCATGGGCGTAGTTTCTTTATGAACAATATCGAAATCTGCTTCTAATACTGCTTCAGGCTGTCCACCACTTTGATTTTCTCGATACACTTTATCAAACGTAAACCTCTTTAATTCAGGGAACCCTTTTTGTCTGGCAATGTATCTAGCAAAAGGGACCGTTTGATCGTACGGAAGTTGATTTAAAGCACCTTGTGAATCCATCAAATAAACGGGATTCTTCCAATTCCACTCATAAAGATCGTTTTTAGGTATCAGTAACGGAGCGGAGACATCAATTGCACCGTGTCTACGAAACACTTTTGTCATTTGGTCACGAATATGGTCAAAGAAAATATGACTAAACGGATCAAACGAAGTTTCAGCACTCGATTGATAGTCATACGTAAAATCCTTATGCCTATCCGCCGATTGAGAGAACATGGCCGACATCAGTTTATCGTAATAAGGTGTATTGGGATTAGCAATCGTACGAACACATTCCTTGATATATTCATCTTCCAATTTAGGAGGCAACAAATCACTTCGTAACAATTCGAAACTATTCTGTCTATCTTTAGGTTGAGGTGATAACAGCATGGTGATGATTTTCTTTTGATTGACATAATGCGAGGGAAAATCATCAGGGAATTTACCGTTACGAAGCTCATTTAATACAATCACGCGTTGCATACCGGTAGAGAGATCATAACACATTTCAAAAAAGATAATACCAAGTGAAAACATATCTACTTTTCGATTGTATCGCATACCTGAAGTAGCCCCAGTAGCTGAATCCACCATGACTTCAGGAGATACATAAAACGTGGTACCAACACCAGTAGTCATACTTTCATCTACACCAACATGCGCACTAGAAACCGAGTACCCAGTATAACTTTGCGACACATTATCGTTGTTCGACGACGACGAGGGGTTGGAGCTGAATCTTTCACTCAATCGTTGTTGACTTGTACTTCTTGAAAACGCCGTATTGTCTACCAAAGCTGTACTTGTTGTAGCCAGCCCAAAATCACCAATCTTGACATCATTATTTGAATCCAAGAAAATATTAGGTGGTTTCAAATCACGATGAATCATATCTTGAGAATGGATATGTACCAGACCCTCCAATATCTGTCTAAACAACCTCCAAGCTTCTTGTTCATCGATACCTTCATCAATAACATCACGTAACGTCTTTTTTTCACAATATTCCATTTGAATATACAAGACTCGTGTACGATTTTGACTTCTCTTTTGACTTTCGGAACTTTTCTCATCACTCTTTTTCTTTAGGTTAGTAATTGCAGTTTTTACTAGTTCCTGTTTCTTTGTTGAGACTGTATCTATCGTTGCACCACTACTAGTACCATCAGAATCATGCGCAAACGAAATAAAATTCTCATTATCATCATCTTCGTCATCAACATAGGGTGTAGAATGCCCATCGTCATCCTCGTCTTCAGTACTAGTTTCATCATCATCATCATCAAACTGAATCGCCGAATAACTCTTGCTTTTGCTTTTAGAAGGGTGTCTAGCAACTGATAAGAAATCATGAAACCGTTGTTTATACGCACTGACATCTCCATCTTCACCATCTTCATCATATTCCGATTCAGAATCCGAGAAGCCGTCATCATCACTATCTCTAAACCCGGCGCCATCTTCATCTTCAAACCAAGTAGCGAAATATCGTACAACATACTGATGATGTAAACTCGACAAAGAATGTACCTCTCTCAAGATCTTTCTTAAATCTTCACTATCTTTAGGATCCAATCGAATTTTTTTAATCGCATATAATCTACCGTCCAATCGATTACGTGCTTTCACTACTTCTCCAAATCCTCCTTTACCTAAGAACTCAATTTCTTCAAAATCAGTCTTGTAACGTGAAGATCCAAGGTTCGGTGTAGCAGATGTGATATCTGGTGGTGCTACATGTGTGATTGGAACATTGGTAATCATATGGTTGTTGGGTGGGTACATGGACTTATTAAAGTCATGGTGGGCTGCTAAAGAAGGTTCAAATAATTGAGGAAGACCTACTTTATGAGGTTTTTGTAAAGATTTTGAATTCATATGAGGCGCCACTTTTTTTTTAAAAAAAAGTCAATAACAAAAAAAAAAAACAATTATATTTATAGTTACATACCATTAGTAGAGAATACAGGTGGTGCAGCTTGTTCAGCGATTATCGACTCATTATCACCAGCAAAGAAAGGGTCGTTCATCAAACCAATAGCTGTAGGTCTTTTCTTTGGATCAGGTTCTAATAATCGTCTTGCAAATGCATTGGCTACAGGTGGTAACTCTGAGGAAGCAGTCCTCATAAACGCTTCAAAATCGCCAAACTCTCTTGTGACATCTACACCCCACAACATTTCAATAAACACAACACCGAGACACCAAATATCATTTTTTCTACCATACACACCTGGACGTTCATGTAGTTCGGGAGAAGACCAAGATGCAGTATTATATTCAGCCAATTCAGTTTCCATTTCTTCAGATTCGACCAAGAAATTGGACTTGTTTAAATCTAACAAGCGTTAGATTATTATTATTGTTTTTAGAGAAAAAAAAAAGATCTTACCATGTAATCGTTTATTATAACTGATATCAGCTAATTTTAAAGATTGATTACTGCCGCAAAAGATACTATTTGAACGAATATCTAAAAAAAAAATTAAAAAAAATTCATGCAAAATTTTTTTAACCGCATTTTTTTTTTTACCTTTGCAAACAAATCCATTTAAATGAATATGATTCAAAGCCCACACTAACTGCTTCATATATTTACGAACAATCGATAACCTAAGTCCGCCACCACACTTTTTCAATAAATCATATAAACTTCCACCTTGTTCATACTCCATCAAGACATGCAATACCCAAGACTTTCTATCCATACGCGACCTATCCAAGCGAGCATCATAAATATTTAAAATATGTGGATGCTGTAAAGACCTCAATCGATCCAATTCTCTTTCAATATCTTGCAATTTTCTTTTTCCTGCTTGCGTGGTATAATAAGACCCTGATATATCGACGCGTTTAATAGCTAGTAGACAAGGCAAACTTTCGATTTCGTCTGTGTTACCATCTGTCAATTGATAATTGATAGGTTGTGCTGAAAACGTTTCACCTACAACACCTTTTCCAACACACGGTCCAACCGCTACGGTGCGAAACGAAATGGTCTTGGGTATCACTTCATCAATAGCAATTGTAATTAAATTTTCAAACCGAATTAACTTAATTTCGCTGCTATCAATGAACGAACTTTCGTCTAAATGGTCCTGGTAATCATCATCCACAATATCCTCTCCACCATCGGTGAAGCCCAACTCCTGTCGTTGTTGTCGAGCCACTCTGGCATGTTCTCTCTTCCTCTCCAGATCCCTTTGAATCTTTTCATTCATCATATCGGACTGAACTCTTAACTCTGCCTCACGTTCTTTGCGCTTGCGATCCAGCTCCTCCAACTCTCTTTCACGTTCCACCTTTAGATCCTGTTGGTTTCGAATCACCATTTGTTCATGTAAAGTTAATTTAGATACGGCTGAAGGTGGTGCATTATGGTTTGCCAAGAAAGCACGAACATGATCACTCAAATCCCACATCATTTCTTGACCTTGTAATAATTTAGCCGTTTGTTGTAAAGAGCTTGTCAGTTGATGTAAAATGTTGGCGGAAAGTCCACGTGCATTGATAAGGTGTAGTTCTGGTGGTTTGTTAGGGTATGATTTTGGAAACCTTACTTTAAGATCGACTGTTGCATGAGCTTCTGTTTCTTCTACACCTAATGGACATAAATGAAGTATAAATTCGGGATCAGGGTGAGACACCTTTTTGAAAAGTAAAGTTAGCAGAGTCTTTTTTTATAGAGTTTTTTTTTTTTTTTTTTTTTTTTTTTTTTTTTTTTTTTTTTTTTTTTTTTGCTGTTGTTGTTATACCTTCCAAGCAGTTTTATTAACAACAGGAATGTAATCTTCCATAAAGATTGCTTTTAAAGCTTCAATTTCATTTTCTTGAACTTGTTTAAGTTCTTCCAGATCCATATTGTCGTATGTATATATATATATAAAGGGTTTGTTTTGTTTGTTGTATTTGATATCTGTTTTTGTAGGTACTATTTTTTTTTGAAAAAAATGAAATGTTGAAGGGGAAAAAAAGGGAATTTATTCCATTTTAAACATCTTTTTTTCTTTTAGCGTATTAAAAAAAAAGGTATGTATAGGTTTATGAAAAGAGATAATATAAGGGCGTTTTTTAAAGGAGAAGAAAAGAAAAACGAAAAAGATTAGGCGTATTTAAACCGAAAAAAAAGTCGGGGTTATTCTGTATTGTTATGACTCTTCCTTCATCATTTTTATTCAAGTCAAGCTGCAACATGTTTTTTTTAAGCTACATAAACATAAGTATCTCTTTCTTGCCTAGCAATAAACTGCTTTTCTAAAAGTTGTTCGATACACTTTTTAATCATAATGACAGAAGGAGAGAACCGAGAATTGGCTTGATCAAATATTTCTTGAATTAATTGAACATGTGGTAAAACTTGTCGGGACTTCATAATACGAACAATAGCTGCTTGTAAATACATCCTTCTGTCTTCATCTACTGATTTACGCGCCGATTGACTTTCTTGTTGATTGTCACCTTGCGAAGCTGCCGTCACTTTAATCTTTGTGCGTTTACTATGAGATTATGTTAGCCCTTTTCAATTGCTTATAAAATATATTATGTCTTGTTTACCTGGTAAACGCGGTATTCACTTTAATCTCACTTGTCAAGGATAAACTATCACCATGTACAATTTCCAATACATGCACATCGATCAAGGGCTTTAAACTCTTCATTGTATCTGGTTCTGTCAACCCAGACTGAAGGATAATATCACTTACCAAAAGCGGTCCTCCTAGATTGAACAAGATCAAGATGATCATTTGATACAAACTCACTTGTAATTCATAATTTCTATCGAAATGGTTCATTCTAATTTCCCCTCGAGTTAAGTTCCATTGCCATAATAGTCTTCTACCGTTGTATTGGTTTCCGTAAAACGTTTCAAATGAAGAAATATTGTTTTCAAGCTACAAGAAGAATTAATAAATGTCAATTAGTTCCATCAAAATTTACTTACGACAGTGGGTATTTGTATCTTGTTGGTATCAGGTCCTGTATCTTCCTTTTGATTTAATGGCCAGGCACCAGCTGTCAAAACCAAAATATCCATACTGACTAAAACTAACGTATTTTTTTTTTCAGTACGTGATAACCAACATAAAAAAAAAATTACCTTGACCCGTCAAATTTTTCTCTTTAACATATCCTTTAAACTTTGTATTCAAATCACTACTCAAGGACATATCGGTAAACATCTTGTTTAATTTACTCGTATACTCTACACCGCAAATCTCTTTTAAGCGATTAATCATATTGATTTCCAATTCTTCAGAAGAAGACACACCGTAAATCAAACGCTTTGCTAACATCCTAGAATAAAACTTTTGAAAGATATCTTTATCTTCTACATATTTGAACAGCGTAACCATCTTCATTAACCTTTCTTCTTGGTCTCCTTCATCTACTATATCCACCACTGCAGGTTTCTTCATTACCTTTCTTTTATGAGCACCACCGGCAGTAACTTCTTTTTTACCTGCGTTCTTTTTCATCATCATATCACAGTACCTAGCTAAAGTCTCAGGTCCGTTGGCAGGTATATTAGTACCCACCGTATCATTAATAATTGTTCTAAACGCTTTATCAACAGCCGCCGTAAACAGCGGATCAGATGAAAATACTTGATGATTGACTTGATAATACTTTTGATGTAAAGCTAATAACTGATCCACGTAAGATTTAGGGTTCTTTGTTACACTGGTTCCTAACTGTGTCACAATTTCTTTTCCAAGTTTAGCAACATAGTTTTGATAAATATCCAGAATAGGCTTTAAACCCTCAGGAATACGACTCAATAAACTATACGCCAGTGTGCAATCTAATTTTTTTTAAAAACAAGTTTTTAAAAAACATTCCCTTTTTTTTAATCTGTATATTTTATACGTACCTTGGAACCGTTCGTCTTTTAACATGACTTCAAATTCATCGATAATACGATCCTGATAGGCTGCAATATACTGAGCCTCAAATTCTTTTACGATACGCCCGTGCGAAGTAGAATGACAGTACTGATTGTTACGCACAATTTCCTGTTGTAATCGATTGGAGGCCTTTTGCATGAATCCACTAATACTACCCGCTGCGATTTCCCTAGCGGCCTCCGCCTCATAGTATCGTTTGGTATGCACCAAATAAGGTCTTTCAAATTCTTCAATATACAATTGTAACGGTTGTTCTGTAAACGAATTCACTTGTACCAAGGAAGTGACTACAGACTTGATGGTACCGTGAGGTGCATCATCGCCATCTCTATCTTGTCTTATCAGTTCAAACACTTGATAGAACAATTTGTTCTGGTGCTTGTCTCGGATGGTAAACAAGACATTGGTTTTCCAAAGCAATAAAGCAAGCGCTTCCACATTTTGTTTACGGTATTTACCTGTACCAGAAGAGTTACGGCCGTTGGTATAGTTGGATGTATAGATACGGTCCAGATAACAACATCCACGCGACATGTATTCGGCGGCTAATGCAAATCTTTCAAACGCTCGAGCATACGAAGTAACAATGTCGTCATGAGTTAACATCATCTTTTAAATTATGAGTTTTACTTTTTTTTTTTTTTTTTTTTTTTTCCTGCATAAAAAAATATGTTCTTTTTTACCTTGCATTCATTAGATGTATGTGCATCAAGGTACTCCGCAATACCCGTAAATAATCTATCTGTAAAAGGTCTTGGGATAGCAATACACATATCATATACAACTCTATTAACACACGCACGAAAGTTAATACAAAAGGTCCCGGAAATTTAATAAAAGAAAAAACATACTGATACATTGTCATTCCTTTAATCTGTTGTCGTTTAGAAGAAAAGGAATAGATGCCATTAAGCATATCTATCAACTGAGCAAAATGTTGGTCAAAATCAATGGCTTTTCTTCTTAAAGTCATTTTTTGTGTTGTGTTATAAAAAAGTGGGGGAAAGAAAAAAAAAGAAGGTAAACTTAAAATAATGCATATCACGTGAGGGGTAAAGAAAATGATTGTTTTCAAAAAATTTAATTTGCTGTGAAGGCTTTAATTCTTTCTTTTCGCTCTTAAAACTGTGTGCAAAAAACTATAGTTACTCGGAAATACTCAGAAATACTAATTTATAGACACTTATACGAGTTACATATTCTTATATGAAGTTACGTAAGTTATATACAAATATAGTATCTTTGACGTATATTCTCAAAAGCTTTGTCAGAAGCAGAGTTGAAAGAAACAACTGGAAACTGTGTTTTAGTTGATCCCGGTAGACGTGACATTTTATATTGTATGAAAGACTTGTACCCCCGATGTTTATTTTCCAAAAGACAAACAGATCTAAAAATCAAGACACTTTAGAAAGCTACGCAAAGTAACCAAACCATCTATCGTCAATCGTCTGCAGTAGACGTCGCCAAATTCACAAAGTATATAAAGGTAAGAGCTTCAATAAACAAAATATTAAGCGAATACTATGGAAATAAAACTCATCAATCCGAAGAGATACATTTCCCCGGCTCTTTGTTCGACTTTCGAGTGGATAAGAAGGGAAACCTGTATTTCGGGAATTTGTTTGTAAAAAAAACATCAGTGGCTTCATTTTTAAAAAACAACGAGGTCTCTGCTTACAGCCCTACAAACTCTCAGATGTATGCCACCTACGTAAAAATAATGTTACCACGAAAACATATTTCGAAACGATTAGATGATACTGTTAAGGCTGAAGTATTTGCCAATAGAATGTTCACGAGCCAACAAGCCAGCTTAAGACGACGTGTAAGCGAGTTGTTACTGCCATTTATAAAATGAAATTCTCAAAGTTTATTATGATTAAAACGATGAGACATTGGTAAAAAACCTAAAGAATACATTTGGTCCGGATTCTATCTTGGTCACAGGTAACTGGCTTGCCTAGAATAATAAATTGCATAAACCCAAAACGATAATGGTTGGTGAACTAACTGATATTTTGATTTCAGGTTAGAGACATTTATTTTTTTGCCAAACGATATTACTAACGACATTTGATTTTTCAAAACGAGACAAAATTTACAGGTCACACTGTATTAATAAAAAAAAAGGATATCTTAAAGTTGTGTTGCAGTAGCAGCTATCTTTTCAGCCATCATGGCAACAATAGCAGCTCCTACTATTCGAGAGTGTTTAACTACACCCACCGAGAGTTTAACCGCCATATGGTCAGGGATAAGATCTTTGATTGTTTTGCATACGCGAGGATGAAATGAAGGATAGTCTTCGTATATACTTCCACTAATAGCTGTTTTTTTTAAAAGATTAAAATAAGTAATTTTTTTTTTAAAAAAAAGAGAATATTACTTACAGATGGCATACCCTTCGTCAGTCATGCCTATTCCAGTAGAAGCCATATGTTGAACAATAGCAGCAATAGCTGTACCTACTAACACAGCTGCTCTATTTCCAATCAACTCACATACCTTCTTCACGACCTGCCTATCGCCAATTGTGGTCTTTGCCAGATCAAGCATATCTTCCAACACAATTCGTGTATCTTCCAAGGTATCTGAATCATCGGCTTCACAAACATACATATAACTTGTATCGAAACTATGAGCAGTATTTAAGGTCTCTGACGACTCACCACAAAACAAAATTTCTCTATCGACCAAATAAATCAGAATATTTCGAACCAATTCGCCCAAGAAAATACCAGTTGTCATCTTTTCGAATACGTGGAATTGTGGGTTGATAGATTCTCGTGCCAACTTTCGATCGAACCAGGTACAAGGTAGCGTACGTCGTGAAGACCCAAAATTACACCATTCAGTATTCATAATCATATCCAAATCTCGTGTAACGCTGGAATCTTTTAGTTTCGTTACGTTTTTTACAGGTTCGTAGTAAGCGCAATTGGTACCAAGGCTGTGTACGATACCTAAGCGAGTTGTAGGGTGCTGATATGCGTGAGCCAACAACGTGCAAACGGAGTCTACGATAACGATTTAGTTATTTTTTAAACGTGTGTATTATAAAGTGATTTACCATTCGCAGTGGCAACAATTTTAATGGGCAGGCCTTTTAACCTTAAACGCTCATGCATTAACTCAACAATATCTACCCCAACACCATTAGGATAGCTAAATCCATAGCCTAACGATAAAATACGTCCACTATCCAACCTTGTTTGTTTAATAGCGAAACCAAACGAAACAGCCATTGGATAAATAAACAAATCTTGGGTACCAACACGCATCAAAAAATCAGAAATACATTCGACAACATAGTCAATGAGTACAGCGAAATCATCGCCACTGGCTAAATCTTGCGGGATCTTGTATTGGTACTGGTTAATTGCTAACTTTCCATTATCGCCCTTTAATTTAACTTGACAAGCATAAATGTCCATACCCGCAATTTCTAATGCAAGATAAGTTCCTTTTTCATCTCCAGTTGGGTAACCTATATGTATAAATAAATACACGCGCGACTAAATAAATTTTTTTTTTCCTCGCCCCTAAAAGTTACCAGTAACATAAGTTGGAATCATATTTAGATCACTGGATCTATCGTCAGCTAATCCAGCAACTAATTCATTTCGAAAAGAATCTACAATATTTAAAAGAGTAGCATTATCGAGACAAAAGAGTTGTTCGAGTTCTTTGACAGCATCAGTTTGTTGTTCGTTACAGTGGTCCAAATTAACAAGTGGAACTGATTGACGCTGACTCATTAGTAAGAAAAAAGAAAAGAAAAGAAAAAAAAGAGAGTTTTTACGAAAACAAGTTGTTTCTCTCTTTTTTTTTTTTTATAAATATACAAATATAATCAAGTTTTTTATTGGATGAGGGGAACAAGCGGGTAAAAAGTAAAAATGTGTGTACTTGGGAAACTTTTTTTTTCTTTATTCTTCTTGTTCAGCTTGGTAGTAAGGTTCAAGGTACCATTGTTGAAGTTCATTTTCGTTACTTTTAATACCAACTTTAATATGAGAAGCATTATCCTTTAAAAAAGAAAATAGTGTATTAGTATATGTATGGATATATTTTTTTTTGAGTGTAATCTTATAATCCATATTACCTCGGCAACTAAAACAAGTCTAGGGTCAGCGACTGCATACACGAATCCGTCACAAATTCCCCATCTTTGGTTGTGCGCCCTAAAAAAAAAAAAGGTTGTTGTGTGAGTAAAATAGCGTTATTTTTTTTCACACTCTTTTCTTACATGGTCTTTTTGCGATCAAATTGCAAAAGTTTGGAATCATTTCTCAAGTCACCTAGAAAAATCCGAATTAGTTCCTACTTACAAATCATGTGCTTATTTCTTCTTTTTTTTACCTCCATCAATATCCATAACTAGTGTCAAACATGTATTAGTGTATGTGTCCCTTTTTATTTATTACTGTTTTAAACTTACCAAGAGAAGAGTGCTTGGAAATCAAACAACCGCCTTCGAAACTCCACAACTAATTTATTTTTAATATGTATTTTTACACTACATGTATATATTTATTCTGTACCTGAGAATCCTCGTCGTTCTATTAATAACAATAATATGCAAAGCTTAATATAATAAACGCGAAAAAATAAATATGTGTATAAACTAACCTTGTTATCGGTAACAAGCTTAGTACCGGCCTATTTTTTTTATTAAAACTTGTATTCCTCTTAAAAAAAACTCTATTTTTTTTTTGTAATTGTACCTTTTCTTCATTATTAACACTAACGACTAAACCATTCTTTTGGCACTTGAGATAGAAATAACCTTCACTGGGGAACATTTTTAAATAAAAATATACGTATGTAAGGAAGAAAGAAGAAAAAAAAAAATGAAAAAAAATGAAAGCCCTAAAAGTCCAAGTTTGTACTATAGACCGAATAATTTGTAGTACAAACACTTTGTTCTATTTACAACTATTATACGTATAGATTTAAGCCTTTTCGTTATGAATAAACAAAACGAAAAATGCTTTCTTCTTCTTTTTTAGAGATATGGATCGTCCCGTCATTTTTTTTTACCGTGCAGTTAAAAATCAAGTAATAAGAATGGAAAACTTTTTTCTTTTTTTTTGCTGGTGGTTGTACAAAGTAATAATCTGTCTTTTTCACATGGATCAAGCAAGTTAAATGACGCACTAGCTTTTAAAGCCTTTTTCTTGAGTGGTAAGGGGGGTGGGGGTGGGTTGATGTATACTGGGATGATTCGGTAACTAGTTAAAATAAAACATGGTAGCTGGACCCGTTGAATAAAGTTTTCAAGCATATTTTGTACATGTTGTCCCTTTACCGTCAAAACTAAGGGATTTACCAGATACCGTTCTTCCCACCATTTTTTAAACATTCGATATAAGTTTTTAACGCATAAAAAAAACCGCGCTGTTACAGAAAAAAGCTAATTTTTAAATCTGTTCAGAAGTTAAAAGCTTTGCATTTGTGTACATAGTTTAACTTCAACTCTTTTTTTTTTTTAAAAAAAAAACTAAAGTATGACCATGTGTGTAGTTATCTCGTCCTTTCTCTTAAAAAGAGAAAGAGAACATGAGTAAGTGTTACCTTTTTATCATTACCCACGTTTACTGATTCAAAAAAAAAAAAAAAAGGATACATTTTCTATTTACTTTAATATAATTGGAAACTAATCATCTTGGCAACAAGAGAATAATTCAAAATATATATCTAAACATGGGCTGATTAGTGTAACACGCACGCACGCAGAAAAAAGAAAGTAATATAGAATATATTTTGTTTAAAAGTAACAGAAACGTTCTTTAATAAAACAAATAGAAAAAAAATGACAGCTTTGCCACAACTCTAATTTTCGTGCTTGTGTGTTGATAAATCCGATATTTCACCCCTCTCTCCGTTACATAACAACATTAAACTTCGCTCACCCCCTCCCCTTTTTTTTTACGTAGAATCGTTGGGAACATATGCTATTAAATAAAAGTACAACTTGAAAATAACGCGACTTTGTTTTTATAGTTTAGTTTACATCCTAATAAGCAAATTTATTGTACATAAAGAGACTTGTGAAAGTAAAACCCCATTTTTTTTAAAACTTTTTAGATGTCACGCTAAAAAGAGAATGCGTGTACAACTGTAAGCTTTGTTACTGAGTTTTTTTTTTGTAAAAAGGTACACCAGAATTTCGGGTGTGTTTCCATAAGAATAATGATGCATTTTTATTTAGGTGACGAATAAAAAATAACAGTCATAGTTTTACTCTTCTACGTCAGGGCAAGAGAAAAGACACTTTAGGCTAGTCTTCTTGTTTATTGCAGAAAGAGAACCTGTCAGAGTCCGAAAAAAGCTTAGAGTGAAAAAAGGTCGAAAAATCTAAAACAAGTCACGAAAAAATAACAACAAAAAAATCCATGCAAATTCTTTTTTTGTTCTGCACCAAAAATATAAAAAGCAAGGAAAATTATTTTTTTGCTTGAAAACAAAAAAAAAAGATCGCAATTAGTTTATTGTTAAAAGAAAAGAGAAACGAGGATGGCACAAAGGCACCGAACGCAGGCCTCTGGTAAAAAGCCACACAGTAAACATGGTTTCGTTGAACGTTTCTTTCGAGTTACGCCAACAAGAAATGCTGCTTTTATATCAAAGTTATTTTCGTACGTTTTATTTTATACAAAAAAAGTGGTTTAATAACTAATCTTCTTTAATAGAATGGTAGATGATGAAAGTACTCAAGAATTAATTACATGGGCTGGCTCAGGAGATCAATTTACCGTATTTAATAATACCGAATTTTCAAGGATCGTTCTACCTCGTTACTTTAAACATTGTAACTGGTCTAGTTTTGTCAGACAGTTAAACAGTGAGTACCTTTTTTTCTCTCTCTTTTTTATACACACACGTACAAAAAGAACTAAAAAAAATAATAAGTGTATGACTTTCATAAAATTAATGAAAACAATAATAATGAAGAGGATGGCAACATGACGGAAGCATCAGCACAACGTTGGGACTTTAAACATCCATGGTTTAATAAGTCTGGATTTGACCGACTTCACAAGATAAGAAGAAAACCACCTAGAAATCGACTGATACCGCAAATAAGATATTCAAGTGCTATGGAGATATTACCTTCCAATAGTCCGGATTATGAAGTGGAACCTTCTTCTTCCTCTGCCAATTCACCTCAAAACAACAGCACGACCTATGATAGTAATACGATCAATGCTATGACTCAAACCTGTCCTGCTGTTCAAGATGCCATATGTCAGCTACAAGGAACAGCTGGTACATTGGAATCCAAATTAAATTTTACGGCTAATGAAGTACAATATTTAAGAAAAGTAACAGAGACTCAGCAAGAGGTGAGTTTTGCTAGTAAAATAGTGTAGTGTTAATGTTTATTATGCTTACTAATTTAGTCAATTATAGATTCTAAACGAGTTATTAGCATCAGTTGAATATCTTAAATCAAAATACAGTACGTGCCACGCACACTTTTATTTATACATGCATGATTATTTATACTTATCTAATTTTAAAATTAGATATATCAAATAGCGTAATAAACGCGCAAACGAGAAAACCAAGAAAGATTCACGAACGTAAGCAATTTAAAATATATACATATACGTCATATAACTAAAAAAACAAAAAATAGTTCTTGAGTCTCGCGTTGACTCTCTCAATACCGAATTCCATCAATATCAAGGTGAACATGATTTTGATCGATTCCAAGCGGCAGAGTCAGAAAACCGATACAACAATGAAAAATAAGATGTTTAAAAAGGTTTATTTTTTGCAGTATCTGTTTGGAATTATTATCATTGTTTTTTTCGAAAAAGAAAAATAATAATAACAAGCCTATAAACTGATCCGAAAAGTTTGAAATATACCGACATTGTGTTGCTTTCAGCGAAACCTTTTTAAAACAATCTTATGAGAACATTAAAAGAAGATTATTAAAATCAATCTTCTTTTATTGCGCGAGGGGGTTAAGGAACAATAAAACATATTCAAAAGCTTAAACGGGATACAAGAAGAGTAAACTTTTTTTTTACGGCACCAAAAAAAAGAAAGTTTCTCGACTGGCGTATTATGTTATAATTCAACCGTAAGCCCTCATATTACTATTACTTTTTATGCATCTAACACTCATTTTTTTTTTCTGTAGATTATACACATATAATAAATCAAAAACCTATCAATGTAGGAAATGACGCCTTCAATAATCAGCACAAAAAGCAAACGCGTCAACTTATGTCTAGACTTTTTTTTCTAGAATCAAAAGCTGCAAGAAGCAACAATAGTTTGCTGTTGTTCTTTTTTTTTCTTTTTACATATAAAACGAATGCTGATTAAAATATTACATATTATTAAAATTCTTTTTTTTTTACCTTTGGAAGTTTTTTTTAAAAAAAATAAAAAGTAGATACAGTGCTGGGTCCAACGAGATATGTTATAAAAATGTCTTATAAAAAAGACAGATCGCTACAGCACTAACCAAACACCATCCATAAAAAAAGCAGAGTTCGCTCTCCCCTTTTCTCTTTAAAGAAAAGAAAATAGAGATAGAATTTCCCCACTAAAAAAAAACACACTATAAATTACAACTGATTGGTTTAGAATGTCATGGAAAACCTAATTAGTGAGATGGAGCTACTGGGATGGAAAAGAAAAAGCGAAATACAGCTTGATATTTACGTAGCCACCACTGTAGATTGTGAGTAATCCCTGGAGTATTATTGATCGATTGATAGGATAAAGATCGGTATTGACATGAGGCTGATAAATCCCAAGTTCCATTCATTTCTGTGTATACAAAAAAAAACACAGAAAAAAAAAAGTTTCGCCAGTAAAATCAATATAAGTGATAGCATTGATATTCACAACACCAAAAATAACTTCTTTTTGAAAGTTTAGTAGTGAGTAGTCAATGGCTTGAAGAAATAGAGGACGGCGGTTAAGGAAGAGTGAATACTACGATGATCTAGATCTTGTGGGATTTCTGGATGTATATCGCATTGTTGACGGATACGAAGTGATAAGTATAACGATTGACTAACGCTCCTATTTCATCCTCTAAGGCTTGCAAATACAATAATTTAACACCTAAATAAAAAAAAATTACTGTGTTTAGCTCGTGATCTTTTCAAATAAACGAACTAGTTTACCTAACCATATCACAATACATGAAATAGCGCCATTATAGGATAGTTTTTGGGAGTAACTTTGAGAGTGTAAGAGAATGGCCGATTTTGATACAAGAGCCATCAGATTATGCTCTATCTCCAAAGCAGTAAATCATCCAGTGGTTGAGAATGAAAACTAGAAAGTGCTAATGTGAATAAGCCTGCATTATTTTAATTAAATTTACCTTTTGCTTAAAACGAAAGAAAGAAAAATATGTTACTTTTTCTACATCTACGTTAACAGCTAAATCTATTTTAACAGCCATCCTATGCTTAAAATAAATAGCTACCATCAGTTTAAACTTTCTTTAGAAAAAAAGAGAAAAAAAAAAATTCAATACCAAATGATGTTTCAAATGATGGTTAAACTTGTTACCTGTAGAAGCTTTCAGAGATTAACGTAATAGAGATGCTATTCTACGATAGAAAATAAATCAACAAGGTCAACTTGTAGCCTTTAAAGCTACAAACTTATTTAGAGTGTTTATCTCGTGATTACGATATGGATCTTTGCAAAATAGTATAACGAAAGGGATAACGAGAGTTATTTATAGTCGTGGGATAGTACGTTTAAGTAGGGTTTGCTATGAGGATAATTGGAAGTGAACATTGCAGCAGTAATGAAATTGCTTTCACACATAGGCAACCCAATCAATACGTCTTAAGTCATACTATTCAGAAGATAGAAGAAGTGGATCGCTTCAGCCGCATATAATGCTTTCCTCCATGATCAACATGTCACCATAAAGTAGCCAGCCCGATAGACGCATTGTAAAAAAACTTGTACTTCAAAAACACCAAGTGAAACCTTTTTTTTTTCAGAAACTAGAGTTAAAGGACACCAATAATCTTGCAGCCGTACGTCTAAAAGTTATGTAACTACTAGTTACCATGATTATATTAACTGTCTGTCTGTCACATTGTTACTTCAAACAGTATACGAAATTTACTTTTTACCTTTCCCGAAAAAAAAAACACTCCGACAGGTTACTGAGATGAAGATCAACTCTGTCACCAAAGGAAGAGGAAGAGGCAGTTTTTCTTTCTGTACCAGAATTTACCTTAAGTCTTGCACCATAACAAGTAATTATACTTTTAAGAGACACCAAGTAAAAGAAGAGTTTTCTGTACCAGGAGTTGGACCATGCGTGAATCACCGTTGACCAGAGTGTATCTGAGGTTTTTTAAAAGACAAGCTTATTATAAGGTAGTTTACCAGTAGTTACAATGTGAAGCTGGACAATACAGCAGGGATTAACGGGAGGTTTCACAATCAACACCTTAAATAGAGCAAAGATCCAGTAACTGTGTACCTCGCAACCAATACCCTTGATAGGGCAAGGTTGAAGCAATAGTGCACCCAACGCTACGTTCACAAATCCCTCCCTTGACACATCTAAATAAGGTAACCGTTTGATAAACTATAATTACAACAAGTAACTGTACTTTTAAGAGACACCAAGTGGAAGAAGGGGAGGGGGAGGTTTTCAGTACCCAGAGTTACCAGAATTACCGCGAACATTAGAATAAAAGGAAGGAGCATCTTAAAAAAAAGCTATTATAAGTATTAGTTTAGTAAACTAGAAAGCTTTTTTGGGTCAATGTACTCATTATAGAAAAAAATACCCCCCTTCAGATGCTTAATGTTTCAAAATGATCAACATTATAGCTAATCAAAGTGAAAGAACAGGAAGTGAAAGCCAAAATTAGGTTTGCTTGAGCGTTTTAGATGATGTTTATGTACACTTACTCTTGTACCTGACAGGCTGTAGCTGCATAAAAAGACGTTCACCTGTCTTTGTGCCAAAAGAAGTAAGCGAGTAGCACAGCAATAAGCTGTTACCAAACTGAATATCTAGTTTCAAAATATTGTCTTGAGTAATATTAGGCAGTGTCGACCAGACGACTTTCAGAGAAAACAGCAATGTGTATTGTACATGTAGAGATTAGAAGACATGAGGAAAAAAGGTTAAAAAATGAAAAATCAGTAGCGGAGTCTTTTTTTTTTGTGCCTGCAAAAAATGCCCTGCCTGGATTTTAATTACGGAATAGTAGTTCAATGAGTATAATATCACAGCTTTTTTTATTCCAACGTGAAGGATAAAAATTTAAGTATAATTTGTAAACATGGTTACCGCGTGGAAAATTCGGTATCATGACAAGTTTGATCCGTATCTCCGCAGAAATCGACATATGCTATATAATTGCTGTTGCTGCCTGTCAAGGGTATTATTGTTGCTAAAGAAGTTTGTAGGTTTTTTTACGTGTGAGTTTAAGCAAAAAAATAAAAAAAAAAGGGAAATCATCCATACGTCTTTTTTTGGCATATTCTTAAAGAGACCCAATGTATTACTGCTAACAAGAAAGATGAACTCGCTTACAAGTTGAAAGCAAATCCTAGTTGTATTTTAATTTGGTCTCAAAACAGAAGAGATGATATAGAAAAGTCAAAAGTAAGTTTTATTAGCAGCAAAGACGGCCGTATTTTTGCGTTCTGCAGATAAGATATACAGCTGTAACCCAAATCATAATCTCTAACGCGTTATCCATTCTATCGTGTTTAAGGTTGGGGTACAACCAATAACGTTTAAAGAAGTTGGGACTTGTTACAATAAAAATGTAATTCCCTTTTTGTAAACAGTTTAATCTTGATCTTCTCTTAACTTATAAAAGACCTTTAAATTAAGCTCTTTTAGTTTATCTCTACTCTTTCTTTTATTTTGTAACTACCTGAATTCCCTTGGATCTTACTTTCCGTTGTATTTTTTACTTGAACCTTTTATTCTATTTATAAAACAGGAACGGGTGCGTCTATCTTTCCACTTTTTTTAAATAAAAAAAGTGGAGGAAACCTCTGTTATTTTTTTTATATTAAAAAAATAGAGGGGGTGTTTGGTTTGGGCAAGAACTATCTGTCTTTTTATAAGACATTTTTATTAAAAGGCAAAAGTAACCATTTTTTTTTCGTCTTTCTTGTTTTAGTCATTCTTGATGTCGTGCATATATACCATTTGTATTTTATAAAACTGGCTATCAGAAAGGAATTCATTAATTTGCTTGCTCTCAGTGAATAACACAAACGCTTTTCGTATTTACTACTGCTGTTCTTTCTCATTTAAACGCATGAACAAAAATAAGAACCCATGTAACGATTAAAAACGGTGGTATTGGGGACTTACAAAGCTAGTTTTTACAATTCAGATTAAAGCCGTCTTAAAGGCAAAATAGATCGGGATTAGACAGGTGTCATCGTATTTTTTTTTTCTATCTTTAGAAGAACACACACGTACACACACACGATGTTACATATTCTTGACCAGTAACTACAGTATATAAAAATTGTATCTTGCTTAACTCACTAGTTCTTCAGATATCTTGAGGAACTCGCACACAGAGAAAACTGCTACCAAAATCATATTTTTTAACTAAAAAAAAGGGAGGTTCTCAGTTTTACTTACACAGTCGAAAATAGGTTATTTAGTCTGTAAAGTTATATAAAATAAGGAAGATAGTTTGCGTTGGATATATTGCAAGCAAGTAAAATAGTATACTAGTGTTCACACTTAGTATAGGTACACCAACTTTGATGAATGGTCGAGATGAACATATACACGAAGGTCTCGGTGCGTTCTATACATAAAAGTATAATTTCAATCCAATTTGAAAAAATTCACGACTCTGAAAGAGTGCGAAATAAATAAAGTTCTTTCGTCTGTATTTTTATTCTCTTGTTACTTATTTGGAAAGTTTAGGATATGTAATTCGTATTCAAGTTAAGCCTGATCAAGAAATCAAAAGGGGGGTTTTTTTATTCACGAGAAGGCAATCAAGGAAGAAAGATTATGGCTAGAAGCTATTACAGTGGATGCTACGTATAAAGCTAATGCTCATAAATTGTCTCTGGTTAATATTGTAGGTAACAATAATGTTTCTTCTGTAAAAGGCATAAACCGCTCAGAAAAGAAAGAAGCAAGACGAAAATCGAAATTGTTGGAGCACGAAGAGATGCAGTTAAATATTGATCAGAAGAAAAGAAATTTGGGTTTGTTTGTTGGCGTTGAAGCCCTAGAAAGATTAGGAAATCCGATAGATGAATTGAAGTAGAAAAATACGTTTCTCGTTACGATAAAAAACAAATGTATCTCGATCTCATTGCCGAAGGGTAATGTCGACCAGTTTCGATTTTTTTTTTACTTTAAAGTATTAGGATATAAACTGTAAATATTATATCTCTAAATTTGAAACAAGCAAAGTATATTCACTTGACTTCAATCATAGCGTTGAACAGGTGTTGCCGAATGGGGATAATAATATTTTATTTGGAAATATTGTCAGATCGGATGAATTCCGTGTCAAAACTTACAGGTAATACTCACTTTATAGAAGTGGTAAATGGAGTCCTTCAAAGTTCCAACAAGAAGGCAAATCGAAAGTGCCTCTCTTTGTGTTACATTGGTAAGACTTTAATTATACTTTTTTTTTCGACAACTGAATCAGGTAGAAGTGTAGTTAAAGCTCATCAACTCCAATCAAAATGAAAAAGGTAAAATAACAAAATGTTAAACTATCATAATTAAAGTACATAAATCGCTCTTTGAGACTTGATATTCTTTTATAAATATTTTTTATACCTTTTAAGTCAAAGTTGTAGCGATCTAGGATCTATTGTGTACACGATGGAATCAAATAATAAAAGAAAACGTATTATTAAAATACCAGTTTCTCACAGGACGTATTTGTAGTTATTTTTGGTCAATATGAGAGTTGGATCTACTCAAGTCTATGTCAATAACTGAAGTATAGTTACTGAGCGAGGTTTTTTTTTATTCTCTGTAGTATTTTGTATTTTTCTTTAATGGACTGTCTTTACAAGACATACGGGTTATTTAATTTGCAGCACGTAGAGCGCGCCTGGGGGGGGGGGGGGGGGTTTGAAAAAAGGCGCGTGATTTTTTTTTAAACCAGAAAAAAAAAAGCGCAGTTTCCTTTTTCTTTAACTTATTTTTTTTTTTCACTCGTTTTTTATGTCCTCCACCGATAATCGCGGCGTACCAGTAGTTTGCGCAGCTGCAGCTGGTACAAAGAGAAAATCAACTGACGACGACAATGAGATAAAACTCTACCTCCCTCCACAACAGCATCGTCGCATAAATTATTTCCTTGCGAGCTCACCTCCACCCCGTCTTCCATCATCACCCCGCCTTGACTCCACCCAACATGCTTCGACAGAGCCGCTGTTTCGTGCACCTCCCTCCTCACCATTGTCAAGTTCATTGACGTCAAAAAGTTATATGAAGCCTAGAAACGCTAGTTTCATTAGAAATCCTAAGCGAAAGGCAGACGAATTAGAATTGACTTGTTTAAAGAATAAGTCTACGAAGCTTTCCAAAGATAAAGGTATGAACACTCCTTCGCCTACTCATCAACAAAAATACCAAACAACACCTTTGAATGAGAAAAGAAGAGAACGTTCATCTGATGGACAAAAGCGCTCAAACTATTCTCATTCGCTTATTCCTCAAAGAATTCGTACTTCTACACCTGCCCAACCAAAGGATGTCATCCCACCAAAGGTTACCACAGCAAAGGATGTCACAGCACTCCCAAAGGATGTCGCAGCACCCACAGCGCCAAAGGTTATCACAGCGCCAAAGGATGTTACATCTCTCCAAGAACCTCCAAAGGATGCCGCATCTCTTCCAGCACAACAAAGGAATGTTACTCGTGTAAAAGAACATGAGGTTGCTGGATCATTTGATTCAAAGGGTGACCCAGTAAGTGATAGCACAGGAACATCAGTCACAACAGACGGAGAAAAGACGGAAGCAGCAGAAGCTAAAGCAGAAGCAGAGGAAATTGCAGAATTAATGAAAACTGTAAAATGTTTGCCAAATTACTACAGATTGATATCTAAAATTGGAGAAGGAACATTCAGTACAGTATACAAGGCCTTGGATATTAGACGTAACTATTATAAAAATGAAGAATGGGAGCATTTGATGTCAAGCGCAGAAGATGAAGAGCAACAACAATCACCCAAACCATTAAATCAATTTGTAGCTTTGAAGAGAATTTATGATACTAGTAGCCCACATCGCATTGCTAATGAAATTGAATTGTTACTTAAATTTCTTGGTAAACCTTGTATATCACCTTTGATTACAGCATTTAGACAACAAGATCAGGTATTTGTAGTTATGCCTTATATCGATAACGATGACTTTAGATCTATCTTTTCAGAGATGGATATGACCGAAATCAAGTCTTACTTTAGATGCATGTTTACTGCTTTAAACGAATTAAGCAAGGCTGATATTGTTCATCGAGATATCAAACCAAACAATTTCTTGTACAGCCGTAGGAAAAAGATGGGATTTGTCATTGATCTTGGTTTAGCTGAGGTATGTTAAATAATGATAATTATAATTGTATTTTTTTTTTACTAATATTTCTTTTTACTTGTAGCATGTAGATGAAGGGAAAAGATTGGAAGAGCAGGACGCAAGGATTGAAGCTAGATCTCAAGGAGACATGTTTACTCAAATTAGCAGAAATGCAGCAATTAATCGTATACCAGCAAAGTCGTCCGTTTCTGTATTGGCAACACTCTCAAACAAAGAAAATCGCGCAGCCAATACTGGCGCTTCATCTTCCTCTAACCCTACAGCAGCACCTGTTGAAGAATCTAGACCCATGGGATTTGTCAGAAATGATGTTCGTCGTCCTATTCGAGCAAGTCGTGCCGGAACCCGAGGCTTTAGAGCTCCTGAAGTCTTATTTAAAGTCACTAAACAATCCTGTGGTAAGACCATATAATATTCTATTGTTTTTATATAGTATACTTACCTTTTTTTTTCAGCTGTTGATGTATGGTCTGCCGGTGTTATTTTAGCATGTTTTATGACTGGTAGATACCCTTTCTTTATATCAAGTGAAGATTCTGATGCTATTATGGAATTGGCACAAGTATACGGTTCCCGAGAAATGAAGCAATGTGCCCAGAATTACGGTAAAGTAGACAGGCGAATTACGTAGTAATTTTGATGTACTAATAATATCTTCTTACTATTATTAGAGCGAACTTTCCATACCAATATTAACCTTCCTGCAACTAAAATACCTTGGAAAAAACTTGCTGAGCATTTAAACAAGGAAACTATTGCCCAATGGGATCCCAACGAGTTCCATCAAGCTTTGGATTTGTTGGAAAAGACTCTTGATTTAAACAAGGACACAAGAATAACCGCTGAACAAGCTTTGAAACACCCTTTCCTTTGTTAAATTCAATCCCTTTTTTTTTTCTCCTTATTGTGTAAATACTGTAAATATATATTACGATGACAAGCTAATGCGAATAGAAATGGTTACAAATAAACCATTTCATGCAAATAGTATAAAATCAAATCAAAATAGAAAAGTTTCGAAAAACAAAAAAAAATACGTGACGTTCAAGTGACCGGTTTAACGGATCCAACAAAAAAAAAAAAAAAAAAAAAAAAAAAAAGGCCAACATTTTTTTTTGGTTAGTTATCCTTTATTAGATCTAAAAAGTAACAAAATGGGAAAGAACGATGATTTCGTAATGACGATCGAGGACGATCAAGATATTGTAGTTGAAGATCCCATGGAAGAAATTGAAGAAGAAGAGGAAGTTGTTGCAAAAAAACCTATTGATAAAAAAATGGCTAAAAAATTAAGAAAGCAAGCAAACCGTGAAAAGAAGCAAGGTATTCAAGCTACTATTAAGTCTGATATCGAAAAGAAAAAGAAGGCAGATAAAGAGAATGATTTTGACACCGAGTTCACCTTTTCTATGGATGGTGGTATTGCTGGTAGAAAAGATTGGGATTTCTCTGCTGCTCGTGGTATGTTGAAGGGAAAACAGGTAATAATGATAAAATGATTTTTTTACTGTAGATACTAAAATACAATTATTTTGCGTTAGGGCGATGCTGATAGAACTTCAATCGATGATATTATTGCTAAAAAGAGACAAGATCTCAAGGACCAAAAGAAAAAGGCCAAGCAAGTACAAGTAAAGGAAGAATCCGCATCTGAAGATGAAGAGGATGAAACTTCTGAATTTGTCGGTGCTGCTTCTGACGATGATAACGAGGAAGAAAAAGAAAATAATAACGAAAATGAAGAGGATTTGGCACTCGACGGTTTCGGTGCTGGTGCTGAAAGAATTGATGAAGATGACGATGAGGAAGATTCTGATAGTGATACGGAAGAAGAGCTTACTGATGGTGAAGCAGAGGATATTGAAGCTAACAGTGACGAAGAAGTAGTCGAAGATGCAGCTGAAAAGCAGGTAAGTTACTTTTACAAAAAAATATATATACAGATAATAGAAATATATATTAACGTGTTTATTTTAAATATTATAGCGTAAGAAGGAATATTTCGCTGATGAATCTGATGAAAAGAGACAAAACCACGAGTCTTTTGCTTCTATAAACCTTTCTCGTCCTATCCTTAAGGGTTTATCTAATGTTGGTTTCATTAAGCCTACTGATATTCAAGCTCGTACAATTCCTATTGCTTTAATGGGTAAAGATATTTGTGGTGGTGCCGTAACTGGTTCTGGTAAGACCGCAGCTTTTATTGTTCCTATCTTGGAACGTCTCTTGTATAGACCTAGACAAACACCCTCTACCCGTGTTCTTATTCTCTGTCCTACTCGTGAGTTAGCAGCTCAGGTACACAGTGTTGCAGTTAAATTAGCAAATTATACCGATATTACCTTTGCCCTTTGTGTTGGTGGTTTAAGTGTCAAGACTCAAGAACAAGAATTAAAATTGAAGCCTGATGTTGTTGTTGCTACACCTGGTCGTTTAATTGATCATGTTCGTAACTCTACTGGTTTCCATCTTGACGCCTGTGAAATTTTAGTTATGGATGAAGCTGATCGTATGTTGGAAGATGGTTTTGCTGATGAATTGGGAGAAATTATCAAGTCTTGTCCTAAAGGTAGACAAACTATGCTTTTCTCTGCTACTATGACAGATAACGTTGATCAATTGGTCCGTATGTCTTTAAACAACCCTGTACGTTTGTTTGTCGATCCCAGTAATCAAGCCGCCTCTCGTCTTATTCAAGAATTTGTTCGTATTCGTCAAACTCGTGAATCCGATCGTGCTGCAGTTTTACTTGCATTATGTAGAAAGACATTTAAGGAAAAAGTTATTGTGTTTTTCAGATCAAAGGCAGCTGCGCATCAAATGAAGATTTTGTTTGGTTTAATGGGTCTTTCTGCTGCTGAGTTACACGGTAACCTTACTCAAGAACAACGTTTAGAAGCTCTTGAAAGATTCAGAGATAACGAAGTCGATTATTTACTTGCTACTGATTTAGCTGCAAGAGGTCTCGATATTAAGGGTATTGAAACCGTTATTAATTATAATATGCCTACACAATTTGCTCAATATCTTCATCGTGTTGGTCGTACTGCTCGTGCTGGTCGTAATGGTCGTTCCGTTACTCTTGTCGGTGAATCTGATCGTAAAATGTTAAAAATGGCTATCAAATCATCCGCCGGCGCACAAGTAAAGAATCGTGTTGTCAATCATGAAGTTGTTCAAAGATACAAGCAAAAGGTTGAAAGCTTGGGTCGTCAAATTAAAGAGGTTTTAGCAGAAGAGAAGCAAGAACGTGCTATCCGTAACGCAGAGATGCAACTTAAAAAATCAGAAAATATGCTTCATCATGGTGCTGAAATTTACGCTAGACCTGCTAGAACTTGGTTCCAAACTGAAACAGAAAAGAAACAACGACAAACTACTGGTAAAGAAGATCATAAATCCAAGTTTGGTGCTAAAGAAGAGAAAACAGACGAAAAGCCTAAAGAGAAGCGTGGTAAATATGATGGTATGAGTCGTCAAAAGAGAAGACGCATGCAAGCTATGGAAGAAGATGATGCTGAGGAAGATGGTCGTAGTCAAAAGATGGCTGCTAGAGCTGCCAAGAAGTCTTCACAACCTGCTCGTCTCACTCAAATGAGAGCACCAAAGGCTGGTGGTAAAGGAAAGAAGGGTGGTAGAAAATAGAATATAAACCCCTTTTTTTTATAACTTATAAAATAAAAAACATGTATAAATACAATAAAAAGAAAAAACTTAATTTGACACATTTAAAACACATACAATCTCTCTTTCTCTCTCTTTTACATTGATTATTATTTTTAATAGCTGTATATTCACTTGTTGGCAAGCTGCAAAAAGAAAAAAAGAAAAACAAAACAAAACAAAAAAGGTAAGGTGTTAAATACATCACAAGTTTATCGTCATGAAGAATAGTTGTGTATAAAGTGCGTATATAGTTTAATGTTCATGAGATTCCTCAGACTTGACATTATAACCAATCAAGTTTCTACGACCAACAATTTCACCAATAAGGAAAAAGGTATAGATTTCAGCGAGAACGACACCGCCCTTTGCAACATCAGTAAAGGTCAAGTTCTTGAGGTTGTTGATCTTTAAAGAGTTTTGGAAGGTTTGTTGAGCTTGAGAGAATTGAGCACCAGTAGGGAAAGCCATACCTTCCTTAACATAGACTTGCTTAGCGACTTCAACAGCAACCTTGGTGTTGTAGACGAAAGGCTTTTGAAGAGCTGTCATGTGGTTTTTTTTATAATGTTAGTAAAACGTAAACATGTATATTTCTCTTTTTTTCTAGCAAACATTCTTTACCACAAAGCTTGCCAAGAGTGTTTTGAGCACAACCAATAATCTTTGAAGCCATTATGAAAAATTGAGTATTTAGTTAAACAAAAGAAAACGTGAGGGGTCCTACTCACTTGTTAGCGGGGGGACAAATATTTTTTCTCTCTTTTTTTTTTTTTTTTTTTCTTCAGCGCCAGCCCCTAGTGACGTCGAACCTTTTTTTTATTGTTTTTTTTTGCTCTTGTACTTTATTCACGTATTATGCTTTCAGTCATCAAGAACAACATTTATCCTGCCATTGCGTTAGTTACTATTCCAGTTGGATACTATATTGGAACAGAGTTAAGAGAGCGTAGTGATGCAAAGAAAGAAATACCTGCTATGACAGAACAAGATATTGAAAAGTTAAAGCAGCAACTTGAGGCGTTAAGAGAAGAACGTGAATTGGTGCTTAACAAAAAACAAAACTAAGTGCAGGCGTATATTATACATGAACAAAAATAAATACAATGTAAACAAAAAACGCTTAGTTCACACCCCCTTTATTGTTTTGGAGTACAAAAATCGGATTTTTTTTTTTTTTTTTTTTTGCATCTCTTTTTTTCTCTCTCTTTATCTCTCTTTTTCTTTTACAAAGTAGCAATGATTAAACAAACACATATGAATAGACCTTTATATGATAAAGTAAGACGAGACCTGTTTGAAGAAAAGAAGAAATCAAGCTTGCGTATTCCATCTATTACAACTATTTGTTTACTTCAAATACAAGCATTTATGGTTCAATTGTTGTCCAATTTACCAAGTATTTCTGGTGATGAGAAACCTTGTTCAGTATATCAATACTTTACTTTCTCTATTAGATCAATTACCAAATGGATTCTGCTGTCAGTATTGCTTATACTGGACAATATAGCGCGTCTATTAAATGTTGAAAGTGAAATTAAGGATATTATCACAGAAGATGACGATGGATACTATTCGCAAAAGAGTGATCAATGCACAAAACGTAACAGTAGTACTACTAATACTAATGAAAGCGGAACTTCGGAACCTACTGCGCCGAATAAGAGATCAAGTGGTCATTCTATGGTATCACCTTCTTCTCCAATTCATTCTCCAACTCCCAATTTTGTACTTTATCCCGCTCCAACAACAAGGTCTGTAAACTCACCTGTATTAGCGCCATCACGTGTTAACCACACGAATCGTGCGAGATCTTCATCTTTTAATAATACAACTGACAAACAACAAGGGCAGCAACAGTTACGCCGTAGCCCAGGTAGGCGTGAAATTACGGTACATAATGCTATCTTGCCTATTCAAAGAAAGCACCATCACCATCACCACCACCATCAAAGCGATAAAAAAGCAAATTCAGTCACTTCACGCTCCTCTTCCGAATCTTCCACTGGAAAACCAAGAATGCAAAAAACAATGTCACTATCTACTGCACAACAATATCAACAACAACATCACCATCATAATGAGGTAAACAAATAAATATAAAAATATATATTAAAACTCTAACTGTTGTCTAAATAAAAAAAGTCGTCATTATCCAATAGTACAAGGACAACAACCTCAAGAGAGTGTTTAACGAATCGAAAAGACCCTTTGAAAGATGCTGTCCTGCCTGCTCACTATCATAAAACTTTACCGTGGAAACAGTAATACCCCCCCCCCCCCCCTTATTGAGGAGAAACGCCACGATATCAATCTCCTTTTATTGTCACTTAAAAAAAAGCATATATTTGTGTATACTTTTACAAGGAGCATGCTTTTTGTCACATACAGTTAATAAACTGCCAATTTCTTTTTTTCGTCTCTTTTTAAACAAGTTGTACAGTATAATCACTTCAATTGAAGCTATTGTTTCCTTTCTTTTTCTTTTTTTTTGTGTACGAGGGATGCAGCCAGCATGTATGTATCTACTTTAGTAATTGTTGATGGTAACGCACAGATACGTAAAATTGAGTATTCCTTCCGAAACCATTTTTAACAATGAATAAGTTACTACTGGAGTGAAAATAACTTTTAGTCAACCTAGTTTTCTTGAGTGAAAAATATGATAATCTTCATCGTCTTGCAGTTCCGTTTAAAGCAGTTATATTTAATGATTCTCCTATAATGATGAAACGCTTACGATGCGCACAATCGGTTATTGTGGTTCAATCTTTTGAAACCCACAAGGATTCGTCCTTGGTATAATATATCAGGTTTAAACAATAGTTGAATCAACCTCCTTTTTACTCTGAATTAATTAAGTAACTTTTTTTTTAATTCAACCTTTTAAGCATTGAACAAGTCTCCCCCCCCCCCCTTTATTTTCCCCCTGGCGACAGGAAAAGCTTACAATGATATACAACTCTTTTTAAGTAAAAAATAAAAGGCATATTTAAGTATTCTATTTGTTTTAACGCGTTTATTCTAACTATTACCATTAAACTCAGGTATTCCGTAGAAAATGAGGCACTTTAGCTAAAGTTTTAATTACATAAAATGACAAAGAAGTAACAGTAAAACTTCTATAAAAAAAAAGTTTATATTAACTGACACTGCTAAGTTTCAAATTCAATGTAAAATCTAAGTAAACACACATTAAAATACAATAGAATTCTATAATTTGATTGAAATTAAAACGTGAATTATGATTACTTCTAAACTCAAAATGGAGAAATGCAGTTTTTTAATAATTCACAACTACTAGGGCCTACAATTATAACTGACTTCTACATATATATATATATAAAAGGAGGACAGTTAACAATGTAACGTGCTCTTCTACGTTTCGTAGTCTTATCTACCCTTTTAGTTATAATGATGCTGGTGAAATGATCTATCGATTAAAAAATTTCACTGATTGGGTTAAAAGTTCAATCTCCTTATAGTCTTTTTTTTTTAAAAAAAAGGAGCACGCCTTGTCATACACGACTTAATAAATTGCAAATTTATTTCAATTTATTAAAAAAAAAAAGTTTCTTCCTTTTCCCTTTATTGAACTAAGAAAAGAAAAAAAATGTTGTCATCAAACACAGTAAGTTCAATTGAAAAAACATGGAACGCTTTTAAAAATAAGCGTACAGCCGTTGATTTGTACGCAGAAGATGCAGTTATTATGTATGTACCTACTTCAGTAGGTGTTCGTGGTAGCGCACAGATACGTAAATTCTTTCTAAGTAATCAGTTCTCGGAGAAGGTAAATCCTGTACAAGAAGAAGTTTACAATAAAGTTACAGGCTCAAACAAGTTAATTGAGGAAGTAACTTGGTCAATTCACTTTCATAGCGGTGAGTGTAAATGGCTTGTACCTCATATCGAAGAAAGACTTTTGGTAGTTAATTATTATACAAGCACCTGACTCGTTTTTCATTTCATTGGCTAACCCTTTTTATTTTACTTAGATGAATTCAACAATAAATTTTCCTGTTGCAAGTACAAATATTATAATACATATTTGGACTAATTTATTAAATCATATATATATATATATATATACATATTATTATTGATTAGACTACCTCGGTTAGCTTTAATAAGGAGCATAAAATTGAATCCATTCGATACCTTTGGGATCAGGCCTGCGTATTGAAGCAATTACAAGTAATCTCTAGTAAAGTACAATGGCCTGTAGTCGGTAAAGAGCAAATCGATACGCTTTGTTCTCCTAAAACTGTGCAGTTAATTGGATTAAATGATCAACCCGTCAATAACGATTATCAAAAGGTAAAAAAATCTCTTTTTACTATTGCACCCATTTCGATATCTAATCTACCACTTTTTTTTTTAAAAAAAATAAAGACTCAACAGGAACAAGACAAGAACCAGTTCCGTAAGTATCTTTATATATCGACGCTATTGTATTAATTCTTTTTTTTTTTTTTTTTTTTTTTTTTTGCAGCTGCAGGGAGAATATTTGGTCCTGTCGACCCTAAAGATCAAGTGCGACAACCTATTCGTCGGGCCGACCCAAATGCTCCTGCTCCTCGTAATATCTTTACATTTGAACCACCTTCACAAAGACCCCTTGTGGCTGCCAATCCAAATAAGCTTGGTTCAAGTTTCTCATTTACGCATGATGAAGGAAAGCATCGTAACATTATTGGTTAAATAAAAATAAAATCTCTCCCTCTTTTTCTTTTAAGTGTACACTTTTTATTCTGATTATTTATTATGTTTGACCACTACTACCGGCACTTGGTTCTGTTGTCAACAAGATTTCCGCTGCACGATTTAAGTCAGATTTAGACCTTACTAGTGCGTTTTTAATATCTTGTCTAGAATAGTTAGGAAACATGGAAAACATAGTATCAATGTCTTGTTCATTAATAGGGGGAGACGGCGCTCTTCTAACTGGTACTTCGTTTACTTGTTGTCTAGTAGTAGTTGCTGTTGTTGTTGTTGTTGTTCTTCTTCTTTTTCTCTTTTTATCAGCCAGTACAGGCAAAATATATTTACTAGAGAATGAACGTACCCATTTAGGGAAACGCCATGACTTGATACCAGTATTATCGTACACACTTCCTACTATTAATCCACACAAACAAGGTACAATAGATGCTGATGAACTAGACAATAACAACTTACCGAAAAAAAAAAATGTTTCAGCACTCCCTACCACTCAATCAAAACTTTATCCCTTTTTCTTTTCTTTTTTTTTTACCTGAACAGTTGCGATGTAGACGTATGTCTTATCAGTAATATTGAAACCCAACATACCTACATGATAAGTAGCTGGTACAATCTTTTGAAACTGATATATAACTGAAAGAAGAATAGCACATCTATATACATATACATCAGTTGATTACCAATCAAACCGCATAAAGAAATATAAAGAAACTTACGGTCCGCTGACAATTGACTTTATAAGACCAAGTTGAGATCCTGCGACTAAAGCACCGGTTTGAAGTAACGTGGACGCGACGAATGATATAAAAATTAGAGCCTATGAAAAAAATCAATAACGTATACTTTTTTTTTTTTAACTAGCCCTATGAAACTTTACCGCATATTTAGAACTTCCATATCGTCTTTCCACTATTTTCATTTTATAGATTAACCAAGTTCCAGCTACTGTTGCTCCGATACTACCGAATGCCCAATGACTAGTAAATAACCTCCAGAACTATTCACTGTATCAGTATTTTTTTTTGACTTTGCAATAATGATATCAGGTTCTACTTTACCTGTCCATGACTCGTCAAGTGTGAAAGTTGAGTCGCCATTTGAGGTTTAGCATTAAATGCGAGAGCTAAAGCAGAGCAACCGCCTACAATAGGTACCAGGAATTTGGTTACAGGCGCATTACGAAAACCTTCATGAAACAACATTGTTTTTTTTTTTAAGTAAACTTGTCTTTTTATTCTATCGCAAAGAAAAAAAAGCCAATACCTGAAGGTTCTTCGACATCCATACTTTTTAAAAGAAAAAAATCACTTGCTTTTTGAAGCTATTTGTTTAATTTGTTACAAAAAAAGAAAAAGGGAAAAGAAAAACCCCCCCACACACACACGCTGACAATTTATTTTTAAAAGTCAAACTTGTGTCACTTATCATTTATCTCATGCGTTTTCGAATAAAAACGTACTTTTTTTATTTAATAAGTTCGACCTTCACTCCAATCTAAGTGATGTTCTTGATTAAACTTTTGAGCACGCGTAGGCTTCTTTCCAATAGACAATGATTTACCCTGTGTCAATGATTTAAGTGTAGGTCTGTGTTTCACAATAACATTGGTAGGATGGTTTCTGTTCCAGAGACGGATTGTAAGTACTTTGACTAAATCTACCAAGGCAAAAGTAACCAGTGCAACAGCAAGAATAATTAAGCCTTGAAACCAACCAATTCCTTCTACTTTAGCGTCTCCAACAAAGCCATACACAGATAGAACGAGTGCAATGACTTGCGTACCAAGAACAACAACAGTGAATGGCAAAGACGGTAAACTATTCCAACAGAATCCTTCAGTACGTGTAGAAAAGATGATGAAATGAGGTGCTATAAGTACAAATAGATTTTTTTTTAGAACATATATAAATAAAAAAACATTATATCTATAAATATGTACTTACCTGCGGAAATATGAAGATACATGACAGAATAAAGTTGACCTTCTGTTACTTGAATGATGTATTTAAAGATATAGAAGTGGGCAAACGAAAACAATGACAAGAATACAGCTAAAACAGTAGATAAAACTACCAACAATCTTAACCTCCAAACATTAGGATTCTTTGAAATGGTTACATTATCTATCGTCATAATCATTGTAGCCGCATCATTCAATACTGAAATTAAAATCAAGAATATAGGTGGCATTTGCCAATCTTCGACCAAAGTAATGACGAAGAAAAAGATTAAAAAGTGAATGGTTGAAGAGATACGATAAAGAGCATAAGATTGAAGACGTTGAAAAATAGCTCTTGATGTTTTGATACCGTCAATAATAGCAGATAGACCAGGAGAAAGCAAAACGATATCTGAAGCAGTTCGAGCAGCGTCCGTACTTCCATGTACAGCGATACCTACATTGGCTTTTTTCAATGCAGGTGCATCGTTCACACCGTCCCCAGTCATGGCTACAAAGTACCCTTTTCCTTGTAATAATTCTATTACTCTGTATTTATGCTCTAAATATATAATAATTAGTATTTATTTAATCTAAGTAAATAGTTATATTACCTGGAATAACCCGGGCAAAACCATCTACTTCTAGACACTGTAAGGCTACTTGGTCATCTGTTTTAGAAGGATCAACAAGAGAATTGGCGTCTAAAATATTTTGACCCAAATCTAATCTTTGCGCTACTTCTTTAGCAATAATAGTTTGGTCACCAGTAATCATCTTGACGGAAATACCGTACTCTGCGCAATCTCTAATGGTTTCCGCAGAATCATGACGAGGAGGATCAATTAAACTAAAGATACCTACAAGTTCCCATTCTTCTTCGCCATTATCCATAATAGACATTGGTTTTGTACGAGCAACGCCTAATGCACGTAATCCACGACTAGCAAACTCGAGAACAACATCTTCTGCTTCTTGCATCGAGCCCCTATTGTAACGCTTTACAATATCAATAATGACTTGAGGAGCACCTTTAGCTACTTTAAAAGTAGATTGAGTGGCATTTTCCAAGATGGTAGCACGAGACATTTTTTCATTGGGGTCAAATGGTTTAAAGGTCTTTACTTTGTATCCCATTGCTTCGTGTTTTTCACCATTAATTAATGGGTGATCTTTTGCAGCAGCATTTCGAATGGCAAATTCGATGGGGTCACTTGTAGCTGGTTCAGAAGAGAGATAAGCATACAATAAAATATCACTTTTGGTAAAAGTCTTGGCGAGATAAGGTTCGTCAAATGTTAGTTCATTTAAAGTTAGTGTACCTGTCTTATCACTACATAAAATGGAAACCGAAGCAAGTTCTTCTACAGCAGTTAATCTTTTTACGATTACTTGCTTTTTGGCCAATTGTTTTGCACCGATCGCCATTGTTACGGACATGACAGTTGGTAGACCTACAGGAATACTGCATTTATTCAAGATGTGTTATCAGTAAAAATATATCTTTGACAATAAGAATACTTACGCAGCAATTGCTAATACAACCATTTCTTTTAAAGCTTCTAAAACATCATCTTTTGTAACGAGACCATTTTGAATTTTCTTTTCGACCAAATCATACGTAAAAATAATCAACACTAACAATACAGACAAGGCAATCAAGAAGTTACCAATGTAATTGACAACCTTTTGGAAATGTCCTGCATCAGTTGTGACTGATATTAAATTTGCAGCTTTACCAATAAATGTATTTGGACCTGTTCGAACAACGATACCAAGCTGTTGACCTTGTTTCACAGTACTGGAAGAATAAACCAAATCTCCTTTACGTTTACGGATCGGTAAAGATTCACCGGTTAATGCGCTTTGATCGATCTGAATGTCACCGTCAATTTCTTCACCTGTAGCACCAATACCTAATAAACGTACATCGGCAGGTACAATATCACCTAATCGTATAACAATTACATCACCAATGACAAGTTCGGTTGCATCGATTTCAATGATTTTTCCGTTTCTCCAGCACCGTGTGTGTAAGGCGAGACTATTTTTTAATGCTGCTACTGCAGAATCTGCTTTAGCTTCTTCGCTATATCCAATCAAGGCATTAATCACTAGCATGGCTAAAATAATGCTAAAGTCTACCCAGTCTTGAGTTACAGCAGTTAGAATAATTGAAATTTCCATAAGATATGCAATAGCACCCGTAACTAGAAGATAAATTAGTAAATACCACGGAATAATATATATTGTATGTGTATGCTTACAAAAAGATAAAAAATGCTTAATTTTGCTCTTTTTAATTTCTTGTAGTTCGTTCCGGCCAAACTTTGATAACCTGTCAGTAACCTGCGCGTCGGTTAATCCGTACGTAGGTTGTGTATCCAAGTATATTTCAAGGTCTGGAGAGACTTGATCTTTCCATTCCTTTTCAACCATAGTTGTAAGCGGAATAGTTTCATTTGGTTTATTAATAGACATGATCTTTTTTATATGTAGTCTACTTTATAAAGTAATAGTTATACGGCTTGTATTTAAAATCGAGTAAAAAAAGAATACAGTAAAAAGGAAAAAGATACACTTTTTTTTATCTGTATAATAAAAGAAAAAAGAAAAGATGGAATAAAAATAAAAAAAAAGAGAGATAAAAGATAAAAGATAAGCAAAGCCCTTTTTTATGCTCTATTTGTGGTAGCGCAAAAACAATAAAAAATGTCATACATGAACAATAGCTAAAAAAAAAAACTCCCTCAGCTCATCAGATAAATAGAAAAGGGGCAGAGGGATTATATTTATAAGATAGGAGCGAGTAAACGGGGCTTTAAATTAAAACGAAGAAGAAAACACACGCATCATATAATCAAAGCTATAATGTAAGAAAAGTATACATACAGCAGTAAAAGAAGACAGCACGCAATAGGTTGAGTATCAAATCAATTGTGTGCTTTTATATTAGATTTTTATGTTTTTAATAAAAAAACTATAAATTCCATGGACCTTTTAGTTTAATTAAAGGTCACACAAAAAGTTAAAAAAAAAAAATGAGTTTACCAAGGGGATCTGCAGTAAAAAGAACTGAATAACATGCACCCTCAAGCATACTTTATAAAAAAAGTCGCTTTCTTTCTCTTTCTCTTTTTTTTTTGTTTTTTTTTTTGTTTCTGTAAATGATCAATTCGAATAAACCAGCTACCAGGATTATATTAGTTGCTATAGTGATACTGACAGGTATCTATTTATTTTCGACCTCGACTATACGTAAAAACAATCCGATTACAACTAAACTAGGAGTAACATGGGACGATGACTATTTTGCTTACAGTACCTCAGCTTGGCAATATGATAATCCAGCCAATTTGTCATATCCACACGATAGGTTTAGAGCTGCCTTTGTTACTTTTGTCAAGAGTGATTCAGCTTCGCTTACTAAATTACGTTTTACCATTCGCAATCTAGAAGATCAGTTTAATAAACAGCACAGTTATCCTTATATTATTTATACAGATCAAGAACTTTCTGAAGAGTATATGGAATTGGCTAGTTCACTCACTAAAGCTACTGTTCGCTTTGAACGAGTACAACGTGATTTATATGGATATAACGAAAATACAGATTTACAAAAAGCGGCACAAGCTCGCAACGATTTAAATACTACCATGTTTGGTAATAGTGAAGACTATCGATTTCAGTCTAGATTTATGGCCGGTACAATTTATAGACATGCTCTGATGCAAGAATTAGATTATAGTTGGAGATTCGAAGCAGGAACAGAATACTTGTGTCCAATGGATACAGACCCCTTTCAGTACATGTTTGAAAATAAAAAGACAACATCATTTTCTGTGGCGTTGTATGAATATAGAGAAACAATTCCAACCTTGTATCAAACAGTATTAGACTTTGCAAAAGAGCATCAAGACTGGATTCAACCAACTAGTAACCCAGAATCACTGTGGCATTTTATTTTAGATGAATCCAATGTATTTAATGGTTGTCATTTTTGGAATAATTTCCAGGTAAAAAGAAAGAGTGTGCGTATATGTATGTATGTATGTATGTTAGTAATAAATTATCGTTTAATTAGATTGCAGACGTTAGTTTTTATAGAGGAGAAAAATATCAACGGTTTTTTAACTACTTGGATCAAAAGAATGGTATATTTTATGAAAGATGGGGGGATCCAATCATTCAATCTATGGGTGCAGTCATGTTTTTAACAAAGCAAGATATTCACTTTTGGGATGATATTGGCTATAGAGTAGCAGATTATTTTACTCATTGTCCAAGTGAAAAATCATTATATTCAAAGTGTACGTGTCGCCCTGAACGAAATTTCGACAATGATGGTTATAGTTGTTTAAGATTTTATTAAAAAAAAAAGTTTTAACTACTTGTTTTTTTTATCCATTTCTATTAATCTGTTACCAATACCTCTTTCGTACTTTGTTAATTCTGTAATTTTATCAGTTTCTCTAACACAAGAGGTTTCAAATTCCCAATCTTCACCTTGAGCAAAATGTGTAAATGACATGTATCTATCATCCCATTTATTTTTATCACGTAAAAGTCCTCCATTCCACCACATTGGTTTGTTATTTGCATCCAAGTGAAGTTGATTACCACATACTGTTTCTGCTGCACCTGCATCACCTAATCCACCAATAACAGCTCCAACGGACTTGACAAATGAATAAGGTGTAGCTATCATTTCAAATCCAATCCAAAATGTTTCTTTATCACCATGTGAGTGTTTATAAGAAACTTTGTCTCTTTCATTTTTATCATTCATTTTACAAGTAGCTAATAACCCAAATAAAACCTTACGCTTATCCATCAATACAACACCAGATTCTTGTTCATGAGCAGAAGTAGTTTTCCACCATCTTGATTGTTCAAGATAGCTACTATAAGTAGGCAAGAAAGATCGTAACCATTTTTTACCTTCATAAAAGTTATCAAATAATGTACGATCCAAAAAGAATAAAGCACCAGTCTTTTGATATCCTTTATCCTCAAAAAATGTTTCAGGCTTATTAAACATAAAAACATCGGCATCCATCATCATAACTTCATCAAAACTACTAGCTAAAATAGCAAAAGGTTTAATAGACCAACCACCAAGTCTTGTATACGCGTTATTAATATAAGTATCAATAGATTTTGTCTTTACGTTAGGTATGGCATCAAAATAATCACGGTTTTCAATGGATAAGTCGTATTCATCGATATAAAATATTTCAATTGGTAAATCCGATTTTAACAATTCACGAATAGCTTTGACAGAAGTAGAAGCATGCATGAATTGACCATCACCAACACACATTACAATACCTTTACCGCCTGAAGAAGATAAATTGATATCAAAAGCAGATTTCCAGTTGGGTCTAATCCAAGGAAATAATATACGTTCTAAGCGAGTATATAATAACCAGGTTTCTTTAAAGTCTTGATGTTTTGAGACATCAATGACACCTTCAGCGATAATAGGATCAAAGTATTGAAATAAAGATTTGAATAGTCTTTCTTGTGTTGTTAGTGCCTTGAAGCTGGGTAACAATTCAGGGACAGTAAAAAGATCAGCTTGAATTACTTGACCAATAGGTGAGTTGAGTAATTCAAGTGTTTCAGGTTTCCAAGGTTCAGCACGAGTAGGTACAGCAATGTAATAAGAATCGTTTAAATTTCTTGTATTTTCCAGTGTTAATTCAGGTTCAACAACAGCTCTATTATTTAATATTCTGGCAACTCTTTGAATTTCTTTTTCTTCAAGAGCTAATTTTTCTTTTATTTGTTCTTCATGGTCTTCTTGTTCTTTTAAGAGTGTGTTATTTTGCTCCAATTCTAATAGATAACTAAATAAAAAGCATATACTAACTATAAGTAGCGCAATAGAAATAAACTTGAGCAGTCGACTATTCATTTAATTAAGAAATGAGTAAAAAAAAAAAAAAAAAAAAAAAAAAAAAGAGTAAAAGAGAGGGTAAAAATAGAAGTAAAATTTTTTTTAAATTGCTTATTACAAATCTGTGGTGTAACATTATTTCATATACAAATTAATTTCTTCATCACACATATCATCTTCCGCAATGAGTTCTCGGTCCAAGTAATTATTCTTGTCGTGTATATTTTCAAACGTTAACCTGTAATCAACGATATAGCACAAGTTCCTAATTTGAAATACGGACAAAAGAGATAATTGCTTCTCAGAGTATCCTTCTTTTAATAACCTGTAAAAGCAGAAGGTAATTGACTCCTTATCCATTAATTCCGTGTCACCACCATGATCATCACGTAAGTGCTTTCTTGCTTGCTTTAAACTATCAATTGTAAGTCTTGTATTTAACATGGATTCAACAAAAGAAATTGGAAAAAATAATCCTCTTGGTAATGTCATCATTGGCTCGTCTTCTTCTTTTCCAACTTTTGAAAATAATGTCAATACATCATCCAAGTGAAAACATACTTCTTTGCAATCGACAGGTTGTGATAACCAATTAAACTTTTGAACACATAATGTTATAAATCGATAATATATAGAATAGCATTTCCTTAAAAATCGTTCACTGCAATATGCCATAAGTGCGAATGCTTTAAAGCTCCAATTATAATGATAATTGGCTTTACTATTCGATAATTTGGCTGCATTTCTTTTTGCTTTCGAGCCTCTACCACTAAGATACTTGCTTGGGATCTTGCTACGTAAATGTAATGCACATACACATGCCACTGCAACAATTAACGGTCTAATCTTTAAACCATAATTCAAACCATACTGTCCTCCCAAATGTAATAATTTACGTGTATTAATCTTCAAGGAATCAATATTAAACTGACGTGGTGGTTTGGTGATAAATAACTGGTCAAGGATAGTGGGATAAATGTATTCAAGTACGTAGTCGAGTTGGTTGTCCATAGATTTAGCCCATCCATAATTATCACCACCTAATAACAAATACGTCTTAATAATCGCCGGTTTATAGAGTGGTAAAGGAAACGCGGCAATGTAGTCATCATACATCCATTCAGGATGTAAGAAACTGCCAAAGCAAATAACGGTCCCAACGGCAACCTCATCCGCATAGCCAATAGGTAATAGGTGTCGTGATTCATTAAGCTTCACCTTACAAAGTTCAACGATTTCTTTTCCAAGTCCAAAATATGAGGCAATCCTCACAAAACATTCAATATACTTCTTATTTTCTACAGGCTAATATATATATATACGTATGTACTATTACTATCATTAAAACCAGTTTAACATTTTTATTTATTTATCTAACACTTACTTTATCCACGGGTTCGTGGTTTTCAAGCTGTAAACCATCTCTTCCGGGTACTATTTGGTAGGTTTCCAGTACATTACCACAATTAGTGCAACAAATTGAATTGTCAATTTCATTAATAGCTGTTTCGGATTGTTGACAATTAGGGCAAATCATTAGTTTTGTTGTTGCTGAAAGCGAATACGCTTACAGTTTTTTTTTTATAACATTTTTTTTTTTTTTTTTACTGCAGTCACTTTGGTTCACGTTACATAATCCAAGTGACTGCGTGCCGATTCAATCTGCTATTGAACAAAAAGGTACATGAATTCCTGGCAATACTGATTGACAGGCAACAGGCATAACGGCATAACACGTTAAAAAACAGGGTCAATAATCCAAACAAACAGAAGGTATATTGCTAAAAAATTATTTAACATGAATCGTCCTAGAAAATATAGCACTATAAAATGTCAAAATAAGATAGTTACAAGTTATGGAAGCCTGTAAATTATCGAGCCTTTTTTTGACCGATTGACAAAGGAGGAAATGGAATTTGGCAGAAATATGTGAGAGGCACCAGATAAAAAATATCGGGCAAATATGTCAGGAACAGCCTGTACCAGAACAGTATAGTAGTGAATCGTACTTAGATGGTGTTTGGGTCAATATTTATGTTCCAGTAAAAATAAATCCAGCAAATATTAATATCGACTTGTCAATTCTACAAGATTCTGGTCTCTCCGTAAAGACGTTATGCGAGATAGGTACCTGAAGTCCTTGGCAGGGGTATTCCCTCAGGCTGATTCTACTCAATTCTTCGCCGAGATCAATGCCTTTTTCGCTTGACATGTATATATTATTAGTCTTGTATGATTTTTTTTTAAACAACTAAACCTTAATAGGTACTTACTGTCAAACATTTTTTGTAGGACATGTCAAATTTGACGTCAAGTATTGTCACTGTACTACTTTGGTGGAGAAATTGATGATGATTCAATTGATGCCTACATCATTGCAAAAGCCTCAGTACGCCGTTCATTTTACACTTCTCCAGAATATTCAGGATAAAAAGCCGATTGAATTATTAGTTGTTCGACAATGGGTATCATTTCTGAATACGGGAGAAAAGAGAAGAAATACGAAGGTACATATCATTTGTTAATAATCATCTTATTCACGAATCTAATAAAATATATATATCTTTAGTCGCCTCTTATTGTTACGCAAAGCGTAATTAACAGAATCTTGCGTATATACCGCAGGTTACTTTCATATGTCGAGGAAGGTGCTGCATCATCCTGGATGCTGCTAAAAATGTCGAAGGTCGGAGTGTGTCGGTCTGCAAAAACTGCAATACGCTTTAGCAAAGAGACATCAGTGCATCCAAGAACAGTTTTGAAAGGCAATAGTAGACCATCACCTTACTACATAGGCTAACATATCACATTCTATCGCCGTATTAAACACTGTTTCTCTTTTTGAGATTAGATAATGCTTTTTTTTCGGACAGCTAAAAAATCATGTGACTTTTTTTGTAGCCGATTGAGCCAATTAAGGCCAGTTGATTCTTTTCTTTTCTTTTTTTCTTTTTATCTCTTTTAATTAGTAAGAATCTAAACAATAAAAAAATGGCAAAAGCAGAATTCATGTCCCCCAAGGCCATTGGCAATCGTATGAAGGTAATGAAATAATTAATAAAATAGCTTGACCTTTTATTTAACACTTTTTATTCTCACTTAGTCCAAAGGTCTTCAAAAGTTAAGATTTTACTGCCAAGCCTGTGAACGACAATGCAGAGATGAAAACGGTTTTAAGTGTCATGTCATGTCTGAATCACATCAACGACAAATGCTTTTAGTTGCAGCTAATCCAGGACGATTTGTTCATAACTTTTCAGACGAATTTAAAAAAGAATTTCTTGGGTTACTTTCTCGTAGACATGGCACAAAGAGAGTATTTGCTAATAAAGTGTATCAAGAATATATTGCACATAAAGAGCATGTTCATATGAACGCTACTCGATGGAATTCTCTAAGTGAATTTTGTAAACAAATGAGTAGAGATGGTATACTTCGTGTAGATGAAACTGAAAGAGGATTACATATTACTTGGATCGATAATAGCCCAAAGGCATTAGCAAGACAAGCCGCTATTCAAAAAATGGATAGAGCTAAAAAAGATGACGAAGAAAGAGAATTAGAATTATTAAGAGAACAAATTGAAAAGGCTTCCAAGTCTGCTGAAGAACGTGGTATTGAAGAACAAAAAGTAACCGAATTAAAGAGAGAAGGCGAACAACCTATTAAACTTAGCTTATCCATGAAACCTGTTACTATTGCTGCTGAAGCACCAAAATTAACTGGAAATAAAATGATGATGGGTGGCTTAAAGAAACGTACTGGATTATCTGCTCTTGCTAAAAAATCTACTGCTACTTCTACTACTACTACTACTACTACTACTACTACTACTTCTGCTCCTAAATTTGGTGGAATGATGACAATGAAACGTAAAGAGGCTCCTACAGAACAGGATAACCTTGAAAACGATGCCAAAAAGATGAAGGATGTTACTGCATAAATTATATTTGTATCTAAATAATAAATATACAATGTTCTAGTTTTTTATACCTTGAAAGAAAATTATTATGCCGATTTGCATTACTTTTTGTGGTCGCAAAAATATAGTAGAAATTGCCAAAGTGACTGTGATCGCGCCCTCTTTTTTTTTTGCAAGAAAAAAAAATTACGCGCTTTTCAATGTGTATGTATTTTTTTTCTTCTTTAGTTTACCATTATGCCCTTTGACGATTTAAAAACTATACTGAGTTTTCCCGATGGTAAAACTCTTGTTCGTTACAAGTACGATGGAAAGTAAGTGCCTACGCCTATTTTTTTTTTTTTTTTTCAGCTAAAAAAAAGTATATATACTTACAAAACGTGCCCCCCCTTTTTTTTTATTTATTTGTAGGCAGTTGGTTGTTGGAGGTTCGGACGCCACTGGTTTAAAAATTTATGACACAGATCCAGAAACACAAGGTTATGTTGCTGCCAATGTAGTTAATCATACCGAGGATGTTACTTGTGTTGCAACTTCCAGTACTGGTTTTGCTAGTGGTGGTACAGACGGTCTGGTCCTATTGTACAGTAACAACAATACTTTTGAAAAAATTCTTGTTAGAAGTACTGTTCCTGTAAGAGATATTGCGTATAATCCTAACGGTACCAAACTTGCTATTGCTACCGAGTAAGTGCCCAACAAAAAAAAAATTTCTCGTTTAGATTAACAATTTATATTAATTCACTTAAATATGTAGTGATAATGATATTCGTGTAGTTTTAGTTGCAGATAGTTCAAAGATAGTTCAGTTAAAGGGTCATACGTCAACAGTAAAATCAGTTTGTTATGATAGAAAAGGCGATTATTTGGTATCTTCTGATACACAAGGAGATATTTTGATCTGGAGTGTTGCACCTACAGAACCTTTACCTAAAGTGCTGAAGAAATTACCAGGTATCACCTATAAAGCAAGTATGGATTCTCTTCTTCAAACCACAGTAGCTTGGGGTCCTGATAATACATGTTTTGCTTTTCCTGGCCTTAACCATGATATCCGTGTATTTTCCAGTCGTACGTGGACTTCGTTATATACTTTAGAAGGAGGACATACACAAGAGGTCATTACAATGGCTTGGTCTCCCAACGGCTATTATTTAGCTACGACAAGTCGAGACAATATATTAGTTGTATGGGATACAAAAACGAAATTACAAGTGAGATCCGAAATCAATAGTACTTCTATTACTGCATTAGCCTGGAGTCCAACATTAAATCAATTAGCTATCACTGATTTATACGGTCAACTTCGATTTTGGGATGATGTTATTCCAAACGATAATAGCAATTATCCTCATCCAGCTATGGTACGTAAAACTGAAATGGATGTGGATGTGGATAACGAAATGGAGATGGGTGATGATGAAATGAATGATTTATTCGGATTAGAGGATGAAGAAGGCGAAGGTGACTTTGTTGTAGATGATGATGGAGCTGGTTATGTAGAATCAGCAGAGGCTGCTGCTGCCACTGCTACTGCTAACAGTAAAAGTCAACAATTCTTGAGTGTTAGAGCAGCTCAAGGTGTGAATCAAATTCAACGCAAAATAGAAATGGCATTTCAACCACCTACTACATTCCAACCTGGAGAAACACCTTATCATAGACCTGAAGAGAATTCTTCTTTTGAGCCAGCTCATGGTGAACGTAGATATATGGCATATAATTTAATTGGTGTTATTTCAACTATATACGAACAAGATCATTCAGTTATTAATGTAGAATTTCATGATCAATCAGAATACCGTAATTTTTATTTTACTGATGTATTTAACTTTACGATGGCAGCTATTAGTCAAACTGGTACAGTTTATGCAGTAGAAAGTAAAGAAGCTGTAAAAGATAGTAAGATGAAGCAAGGCGATACTGACGATGAAGATGATGAAGGAGAACAAGAGACAAAACCAATAAATTCCATTTTATACTATAGACCAAATAATTGGGGACAAGATAAAGATTGGACACAGCATATGCTTCCTGGAGAAGACGTTATTAGTGTAGCTATCAATCGTATATCTGTCATTGCTACTACTTCATTAGGATACGTCCGTATTTTTTCTACCACTGGTATTCAAAGATATATCTTTTCTTTGGAGAATGTTGTTTCTGTTACAGCCAAAACTGATTTAGCATGCTTTGTATACTCAAATGGACCTGGATATAATAATCAACAAAACTTGAAATATATGTTACTTAATACAGACACGAATGAAGTATTACAAAAAGATGATGTACAATTAACAACAGATGCAGACCTTCATTGGGTTGGATTTACGGAAACAAATCAAATGGCTACCTTTGATTCTTTTAGTGTTTTGAGGGTTTTACAAGATCAACGTAGACCTTATCAAGGACGTTGGGTACCTATATTTGATGGTAAATTCTATGCAAGTCAACAAAATAAGACAGAAAAATACTGGCCTGTTGGTGTATTACGTGATAAACTTATGTGTGTTATTCTTCGTGGAAATAATCCTTATCCGTTTTTCCCTCGTCCACCCATTAGAGATATTCCATTGCAATTACCTCTTTTAGATTTATTGTCGGAAGTAGGAAAATTAGAAGAAGAACAAATACGTATCGATACATGTAATAGACACGAACACGATGAAGCTGAATCAACCAATACATTAGAAGATTTTGAAGATGCCTTTAGTGAAGCCTATATGGGTATGGATGTCGCATTGTTAAAATTGATTAATTTAGCCTGTAAAGCAGAAAAGATAGCAAAGGCATTAGATTTATGTGCTATACTTCATACACCTGAATCAGTAGACAAAGCAATTCGTATTGCATTATTTCACAGACAAAACAACTTGGCAGAAAAGATGACGCAAATTAAGGAAACAAAATTTATAAATGATGAATTACCCACACCTTCCAGTTTAGCAGACTCTTTTGCTAAACTTCCTAGTATTTATACTTCAAGTCATTCTGCTTTAGACGATGATCTTTCGCTTTTAAATAAATCGAGCAACAAGAGAGGATTAAAACCGATGCAAATGGATTTAGAAGAAGAGTCACCAACTAAAAAACCAAGACCTTTCCTATTCTCTTCGTCAAACTAAGTATAGTATAGCATACACGTGATTTAACCATGAAAAAGAAGTTCTCCTTAATAAAAAATATAAAAATTACCCCCTAAATTCTCATCTTTTTTGTACTTTCTTTCCTCTTTTTTTTTTTTTTTTTTTTTTTTTTTTTACTTTAGATAAACAAGATGAACAAGTCTAATTTTCAACCAAAGAATCCAAGAGCAGTTAGTATTTATCATATAGATGAAGATGATATGGATGATTTACTTGATGAAAAAGTAAATGGCGGTAAAAAGATAATGACTGGTACACAAGCATTGGTTGAATTTTTAAAGACAACAAGCCCAGAAGAATTTCAACGTACAGTTCCAGAAAGATCAAGTAATATATTTGCAAGAATAAGAAAGCAAAAGAGAAGTCAACCTACACCACCACCTGTACCCACACCGTCTATTTCAGCTAAATCTGTACCATCAAGCACTATTTCTTTACCCGTAACAATAAATTCAACATATACTGCACCTACTTCTTATCACGGTAGCGAATTGAACACTAGTAGTACTAGTAGTAATGCAAGAAAAAACTATATTGAAATTAAACCACAAAAAATGGTATCAAGAAGTGCAGGCAATAGTAGATCTCCTTCTTTTGAAACAAGTTCATTTGTGTCACGTAACAATAATAATAACAACAACAACAACAACAACAACAAAGGAGAACCCATCTTACCAAATAAAAAGAGAGAATCCAGTTTATATAGTGGTTCTCTTCATTACTCAAATTCGATTAATAGTAAACTATACAAACTAAACGATGAATACCTTTCGAAATCAGATGAAATGGATGAAATAGAATCTGCATTATTACAGAGGTTAGAACGTATGAAATTAATTAATCATCAACTACCGGGAGATCAAGTAGCTACGGGTTTAGCTACTGAACACGTACGCGCATTAGCTATCACTCATTCTCTCGATAATGATCATTTACGTAACGATCAAAAGAAAAACATTAGGCATATGCAAGTACAAACTGAAATTGAATTTAATACTGCCATACAAACAACAACAAACAGACCTACTTCAACTTCAAAAGATGACTTTGATTTAGAAAATAGAGCGAAAAGAGCCGAAGCTGCTCTAGAAAATGCCTTGGATCACTTTGATGTTATTACTGGTTTGGCTTATAAAAAATTACGTGAAATATGGGAGGAAAAAATGAGATGGGAAAATGCCTGTATGGATTTAAGAGACCGTTTAGTTGTACTAGAACAAAAAAAGTTTCCCTTCCAACAGCAGCAGCAGCAGCAGCATTATAACAATAACGAAAACTATTACTTGCAGGAAGAAGACGAATTAGGACTATCAGAGTTTCCATGCAGCGAATAAAATAAAAATAAATCGAACAAAAAAAAACTTCTTTTTTTTTTTACAAATAAAAACTACATTATCTTCTTTTTACGCGCCATTTTTATTTTTGCTGCATTTTTAGTTATTAAGTGGCCAACATCCCTGTGTAATTTACTAGTCAAACGACAGTTCTCTTGCAAATATATGACATAAAATTAAATTGGTGCGACAATATGTCTTTTTTTTTTTCTTTCTTCTTTCGCTTAAAAAATAAATCATGTCCTCTAACGACCGTCCAGTAAAGAAGAGAAAGATACAAAATACAACTGAAAAAGAAGTACGAAAAAAAAGCTCGTTCAGTAACTATACTTCGTTTTTAGCCTCTCCTGACGCTCCCATTATATTATCAACGTAAGAAAATACCCCTTCACAACGACCAAAAATAAACTTGACCCCCCTTTTCACAGTTTCCTTATTATAGCTACATCAAGTTAGTCCTACATGCAACTGGTATTTTAATAATACTCTTCATCTTTTATCAACTGATCCGATCCTGTTCGCAAGAGATTCAAGATCGTTATGAATCTGAGCTTAGAGGTAACCAAACAAAAAAAAAACAAAAAAACAAAAAAAAAAGTGCCACTCATATTTCACTCTGCACAGAATTTGAAGATAAAACACGAACATGCCACTATAATTACGTCAGTAACGATTGTGGACCTGACTTAAAAGGAACTTATTGGCAGACATTTTGTGATGAATGGGACAGATATCCTTTTTTTTTTTTTAAAAAAAAAAACCTCACTAACAAATTCAATCACGCATAATATTATTATACTTAACAGCTATAATTTACATGTAGGAATGTGCAACCTCAGTTTATAGGAAAATCCAAGATAGCAACTCAAGTATTTGGTGAATTAATGAATGGCTTTGTAGAACCATTAACTTTAAAAGCCATGGTACATGAAAAAATAAATGTAAATGTACATGTATTAAGTACCTTTTTTTTTTAGATTATCATTTGTTTACTTGTATTTGGATTCTTTATTATATCGAGTTTCGTAGTTTTATAAAAAACAAGCGTTTATTTCTTTTAAAAAAAGCATTTACACACACAAAAAAGATAACTAAAATTTGAATTCCTTCTTCTTTCCTTCCTTTCGACTATCCTGTGTCTTTGTTTTCTTTGCTTGTCTACTAGCATGTTCAGCATACATATCAGATAAATCTTCTTCCCCAACACCGACAGGCTTTTTAGCCTTCATTTGAGCATCATATTTAGCACGTAAAGTAGCTTCATCTAAACCACTTTCTAATTCACTTGGATCAATGGCAACATCCACATTTTCACCCACTTTACGTTTCGAAGATTGAGATCTTCCTGGTGGAACATTAGCGATTGGTTTATCTACAGTACTAAGATCATATCCGTGTTGAGAGCCCATAAATCCAGATATATTCTTTTGTACTTCAGGTAATACTTGATATAATTGTTTTGGTCCTTCATCTTCATCTCTAACACGATCTTTACGAAGTTCAATATGATCGGGTGTTTCTAAACCAGAAGCAATAGATGACATACCAGATGGTGTCACTAAACCATCAGCAAGATCAGTATTATCGGCCTCAGTTGATTCTTCCTCTTCTTCTGCTTCACTTTCCTCTTCGTCCTCTTCCTCTTCTTCTTCTTCGTATTCATCTTCTGATTCAAGTTCACCCCAAATCTTTTTATCTACCGGTTCAACAATCTCGGGTGGTACTGCGTTAGGTTGAGTTACGCCGAATACATCACCATAAAGAGGTCTATTAAATTCATCAACAGGAGGTCTACCCCATCCACCGGGATGATAGCCCCATTGAGCACCTTCGGGTATCGGTGCGTTTAAACCTGCAATCTTGAGACTAGGATAACTAGGTGGAGGACCATAACGTTGCATATTAATTAACCAAGGAGGTGGTGCTAATGGTGGCATATTTAATGCCTCCTTCAATTCTTCTGATAGTTGACCAGGCTTTTGTTCCTTTAATTTGGTTTCAAATTCTTTACCTTCATAGTAAAGTTCACCATGCATTGTGTATTTTGATTTGGTTTGGAATCTGAAAAATGCATCATGTAATTTTTGGTAATCAATATCTAATTTACCCATCTTGGGCGCAACCTTCTCCTTCATTTTACTCTTTAAACCGGCTGCACTTTCCTTTTCCTTGACTGCATCACGCATTTCCATAATACCTGTATCCTTAATAAAGTCTACACACACATAAAAGTAATTGAGTCCCTGTAATGTTATATAGATCAAAAGCTTGCCAACTTACCAGGTAATTCCCATGGTGGCTTTTCAATACCACGCTTTCCTTGAAGGTATTTACGCTTTTGACTCCAATGTGCAGGAACAGGAACTGTGTTACGGTAAGATTTCAATGCCACTAATAATCTAGGATCTGTAGCTGTAACATCCCACCACTGCAATAATTTTTGTTAGTTACAAATAAATCATGCAAAAAAAAAAAGAATTATACATACCTCAACTGCTTCAGGTTTCTTTACGAGTTGCTTTAATTCGGCTACTGTTAAACGTTGAATCTTTTTCAATTTTTTCTTTGATAAAGGTAGATCGGACTCTTTTTCTTCATCATTAGATTCACCATCATTATCCTCGGTTTGTTCTTGATTATCATGAACAGGGAATTCCTAACAATAATAAATCGGTTAAGGACTAAAAATCACTGAATGTTCTACTTCGTTAAAAACCAACCTCTTCGTCTTCATCGGGTTTACCAGTTTGGAAATGTTTAAAGATATCAGAAAATTGTTGAAGTGTATTTTCATCAAGACTTGACATGCCATCCATATTCTTTAAAGTTGAAACATCAACTGGTTGAACAACATATTCAATTTCAACATTATCAAGTGAGTCATCATTTTCTTTCTTTATCTGTTGTTCTATTTCCTACATGTATTATTTTTAAAAGAAAAAAAAATTAAGTAACGCGCGATAACATTTTTTTTTACAATAAAAACTTACAGCTTTACGTTTTGCTTCTTCATCACGACGTTGTTTACTGGTCTTCTTTTTATTTCTCTTTTTTTGCTTTAGTTGTGACTTTTTTACTACATTATCCTTTACAGGAATGTCATTAGCTACTGCGGCTGACATGTTACTCGGTTAAGAAAAGTAAAGAAAGGATAAAAAAAGCACCTTTTTCTTATTTAAGGAAAAAAAAAAAGTAAAAAAAAAAATATAATGACGCAAAAAAGACCGGTCACGAACCCTGATAACTTCGAGTTTTTTTTTCCTTTTTTTTTTTTGGCAGGCTACATATATTTTATCTCTCTCCTCTTTTAAAGTTTTTGACCCATTTTATGAATCCACTTACCGAGCCTGGTTATAACAACACTAGGCAGTCAACATTCCCATTTGTCATTCCTTCCATTATTATGGACGGAAGTGCTAAATACCCCCCCTACTTTGACGTAAGTTTTTTTTTGGAGGAAAACTTCCAAGGTACTGTCGATAGACTAACTCTTATATAGGCTTGTATAGCAGGCGGTATCGGTGGATCCACAGCTGATTTTGTTATGCACAGGTATACATTTTTTTTTTTTACATAAAAAATTCTAGCTTATGTAATTGTCGATCTTGCATATTAAGCTTTTTTTTAAAATTTTAATTAGTGTCGATACTGTCAAGACAAGATTACAGGGACAACCTTATAGTCGATTACAAAAGTATTCAAGTATGGTACAAGCGTACAAGCTAATATTTAGACAAGAGGGTGTTATGAAAGGATTATATGCCGGTGTATCTCCTGCCATGATTGGATCACGTAAAGCTGTCAAAAAAACAATATTTGTATTTGTATATTTTTTTTTTTGACAATATTTTTTTTTTTAATATATAGTCCCTGGTACGACACTTTATTTTGCTGTTTATGAATTAACGAAGCGAACTTTAAATGAGGCAAACGTTCCTGAGGTTATTTCTCATTTAACTGCTGGATCCTTGGGTGATTTAGCTGGCTCGATTATTTATGTACCTTCTGAAGTTTTAAAAACAAGATTACAGTTGCAGGGAAAGTACAATAATCCTCATTTTGTTAGTGGATACAATTATAAAAATACATGGCATGCAACAAAAATGGTAAGTGGACTGCAAAAATAATATTTATAATTATTAACGTTACTATCATTATAATAGATTGTTAGATACGATGGTTTTGGTGCATTATTTCATGGATTTAGAGCTACCATTTTAAGAGATGTACCTTATTCCGCGATTCAATTTGCTTGCTACGGTAAAACTATTACTCATTTCTTAATTTAAAAAACCAGTGTTACTCATACCTCATATTAGAACAATTTAAAAAGATCGCTCAACGTAAATACAATGGCCAACATATACCTATTGGCGTCGATATGATTACAGGTTCATTAGCTGGTGCTATTGCAGGCGCCGTTACTACCCCATTAGACGTCATGAAAACTTTATTGCAAACGCAACAATCCGGAAACAACAAACCAGTCGGTACTAAACTATTAATTGAACCACCTTTAAAGCATTATAATGGTATTATTGACGGAATGGTTTGGAACTACAAAAATCAAGGATTGGCTGGTTTATTTAGAGGTATTGGCCCAAGAGTATTTTGGACTAGTCTTCAAAGTGCAATCATGTTTGTTGTATATGAACAAGTATTGCATTTTCAAGCCGATTTGAGAGAAAAGAATGAATGGCCACCGACAAAACTTGTATAAACACACACACACACACACACACACAAACACATCACATCACATACCTATTAGAGACAAGAGAGACTTTTTTTTAAAACGCGCACGCCCCCCTTATTTTTTCTTTTATATAACCGAGTTTCTCTTATTTTGTATTATAAAAAAATAGACACACACATAATTAACTTCAACTCACTCACTGTACACTTCCACTTTTTATATAAAGAATAATTTTATCAAAAAAAAAAGCGTTTCTTATTAAAAATTATTTCATTTCCTCCAGCAATTACAATATTCCAAAAAGAGGAAATAAGAAAATGTTCGTTTTTAAATTTAAATTCGTTTAAAATATTTCTGCTTTACCCGAAGTAATCAAACCGCACAGGCGGCGAAGCACAACCCGGCGCGCCACCACTTTAAAGCGTGTGTTTTTCAGGTGGTCAGAGGCGAAAAAGATATATATTGTTAATGTTTAGAAAAAGGAGGAGAGCTTTGTTTATAACTATAGCTTTCGTCATTGCAGAGATTCCTATTGCTGCAGACATGATATCACGATTATTGGTTGCTCTTCCAAGTTTAAAAGCTGCGACGAGAAGTTCCAAGTACTTTTATATTATCTGATCTTCCAGGATGAGCTATTGGGAAATATCAATATACGCATAACTGGGAAGTCATGTATTCGTCTGTCATAATTGTTGGTGTGTACCTGCTACGTAATTTTCCCAGCCATTTTCCTCCTCGTCTATCATAAACTTTAATACTACTACCAACTCCAGTGCCAGAATTTCCAATAGTCGTTATTGGAGTGACTTTTTTCGAGTTTCCTTTTACAAATCTGCGCTCTTTAGCAGCCGCACGATCTTTGGTCCTAGTAATTCGAAGCTCGACGGTCCTTCTTTTTCTAGACATGACTCGAGAATTGTAAAATGCGCGCAAGGTATTCCCTTCTCTCGCATGGTAATATACGGATTAATGCATGTTTAGCTTTCTGTCTAATATATAATGTGATGCAATATGAATTACTTAGCTTACATTGAAGTACTTCTTTAAATCAACTTCTTTTGAGCTTGAATGTTTGACAAGCTTTGACAGGTTTACTTCAATTATAGAAACATCTTTACCAAGTCCCTATAAATATATAAGATCGAGTTACTTAAATAGTTACGATTGATTCTTAATATCTAGGTATCTATGTTTTTTTATACTGTTTTCTTTTTTCTCTGTTCAAGCTTATGACAGTCTGTTTTTTCAAACACAAGTAATTTATGTCTTTTGATGTTTGCTTGTGTGGTTTTGGTAGGGTAAGAAAAAGAGCGTCAAGCTTGTGTTTTACAGGTCTATATGTTTGTTTTGACATTTATAAGTAACAATATATATTTAAATCCTGTTTTTAAAATAGTTTATACTTACAACGGGGTTTTCAGGGTTGAATTTGTTGTACAAGTTCATATGTACGCTAAACATTTTTAATAATACTCCTCACTGTTACAGACATTGTTTGTAAGCCATAAGTAATCAGTTCCGCTAAACTTTAAGATGTCAAAGTGGATGATGCGTCTAGTAGGAGCCGTACTGATCTTCAAGAGCATTATAAGTATAACGAAGAATTTTATGTTCTTCTTCAGTTTTTTTAAGATCTTTGGTGTAGCTTTTAGGATTATTTTTTTAAAGTTGTCTTTATTATATTATGTCGTCTAGACCTAATAGCTTTTGTGATAATAATACGGAACTCATCGATATTGGGTTTGAATGTGCTGGTTTTTTTAGCTTGGGTACAGGAAGACTATACTGTTCTTCCTCTTATTTGTGATATTCTTCTCGTCTACCTAAGTTTGCGCATTTTCAACAGAAGGAGAACAGCTGAAGAAAGAAAAAAGAAAAAGAAACAAGCTGATGACTTTTTATTAACAACTTTTTTTATCGACTATTAAAAAAGTACATATATCAAAAATCACGTCCTAAAAAAAGCTTTTTTATTATTTATAATTATTTATCATTTTATTTTACAAGTAAGTGTATCATTTCCAAAGGGAATAATATATATACACAAACAAAGTAGTTTAGTATTGTTAATATGAATATGCTTTCATGATAATAATGTGAAAAGAAGTACAAAGCGAATGCCCCAATTGAACGAACATCGTAATCTAGCAGACTCATACTCGAGCTTTATGTCTTTATTAGTTTTTCCAAAAGCAATTGCTGCAGCAATTGCGGCACACCTGGAGGACGGTTACTTGATCGTGTAAATCCATAGAAAATAGCTTAGTAAGTTTCGTTGCCAATGCATTTTCACTACGAAGAAGCATGACATGAGTCATAAGAAAATAAAGTCGGGCTCTCGTACCAAGAACAGAGTTGCGGCTCCAGAAATACTTGCTTATATCTAAAAGTCCTTGAAAGCTATAATCATCAATTAAGATATAATTTCTGCGATCGTATTGACTGACTCTTTGATTCTTAAACTACTTCTTAATATTTGTGTGTATCGATAAATGCTCTTACAAGTGGCCTTTTTGTAACATTCCAATCTCTAATAATCAGTTGGGTATGTCTTGAATAAAGATCTTTTACTGCTTTATCATAGACAAGGATTGATTCGTCTCCTAAAGGAATAGGCGTTCCGTCTTCATTCTTTTTGAATTTGTTTCCGCGAGCCATAACAGAATCAGTCAAGAAGAAACAAAGCTTCTCATCAGTTACGATTACACCATAATCGAACTTTTTACTTTATCGGCACCAACGCTAATAAAAAAACGAATATACTTAACAACCATTTAGTTACGAGTCTATATATTATATATATACTTTTACCTTATACTCTTTTTGTTTACAGAATATGCAGCATTCGTACTTGCAGGACGAAATGATCTATTTTCGGCTATGACAAGTCTACTGTTACGATGAATTATTATTGATACCATTTTCATAGTCTACGTCTGAGATAGCATTTTCTCGACTAATTATATGAAGAAGATGGGGCGAATGCTTCAGAGCTGTTCATTTAAATAACGTAAATACTAAAGTTATTTAAAGAAACAAAAAGCAGCATTGATAACGACGAATTAGTTTATTATATTTATAGTCTTCGCATAATTTTTTATTTATTTTTTATTATTGAGGCTTATTCGAAACAGCCATTCTTAAATACATAATATAATGGAGTTGATATGCAGCTGACGTTTGCCTTCGCTAAGCTTTGATTACCTTTTTTTTCCCAGAAGCAAAATCAAACTTTTCTAACGCGCTTTTTATTGGAATTCGGGCTATTAATAATTTTTTAACAATTTTTTTTATTGGATATGGATCTCGTTTTTTAGAAAACAAAACTACCTATATTTACTTTTTGTTCGAATTTATTGAATGCCGATATGTATGTTGATACTTAACAAGTAAAAATACGAACTATACTTTTTTGTAAAGTGTATATATTGTACAGTCCTTTATGTATTCTGATATTTCTTATGAAATTGAAGTTAGGGAGCGAGATATGATTAGTTACAATTGGCGATATTGTGTCTTCAACAGAAATAAGTACATCTGTAAAATAATGTTCTTACTCGATCGTTTGCATCACAATGTTAACCCTTATTAATGACACAGCCTGATAATCTCTTAATAATTACAAATCAAACATTATACTATAAAGTTCAATGGAACGTTTCTATAAACACAAAGTTAAATAAACTAGCAAGCGAGTTTTTCCTTTTTTTGAGAATTAAAAAAAGTACTCGTGATCGTCAGCAGTAAAAAGGAATTCTGTTCCTTTTTGATAAGTCGGACGGTGGAATCATCCTATACTATTTATTGGTACAAAGCTATAAAGGGTCTATTAACCCTGCCGAAACAAAAACTACTCTCTTTTACTGGCTGCCAGTGTTACCTAAAACCTGCAACCCTTCTCCATAGATCGAAATTTTTCTACAAGTAGGACAAGCTTATTTTTTTTTTATGTATGAAGAGCTTTTATGTATATTTAATATTCACGCAAGTTTTTTTTTTTTGTATAGTTATACATTCTTATTTTATTTTAACTAGTGTAGATATTTAGAAATAAGTATTTGATATCGAAATCTAGTAATTTTGTTTTAAAAAAATGTCTACAGAAACCGGAAACTGACATATTTAAAAGGGTCGATTTGAGACCGCCGAGGGAACCGAGAATTTGGGTTGTTTTTTTGTACCGCATCATAAACTATATCAATAATGCGCAACTCATTGTGTAGCATAGTGAAAAATAGAGTATGTATCACATTACTGCATCTTGCATTAATATGTAATTTTCTATTTTATAAAAAAAAAAATGCACAGCTAAAATAATTGATTTCTCTTTATTATTCAGGTCAGATCAGTAAAATAAATATGATCGCATAATTAACGAGACTATACGAAGAAATGTTTTGGAAAATATATTCTCACGCGCCAAAGTACTTTCGTAATCAAAATTTTTTGTGTACCTTACAATGTGTAATTTTTTTTTAAGATATTAAATCGTGATGTCGGCGGATCATCTCCTAGCTCACAAATTACTATTTTTGGTATCTAAACTTCAAATACTTACACTTGTAGACATGATACTTAGTTATAACAAGCGCTTGTTTATACAGAAATTGGTGTAGTCGCGTATCACAATACTTTACGAACCCTGATATTACCTATTGTAGGTTTTACTTGAAGCAAGAGGGGGGGGGGGGGGGGTTTTTGAAAAATACTATATATACCTCCATTTTAGTTTGAATAATTTTTTTTATCATCGCTCTCAACTGCTTCTCATCTTTTTTTAAAAAAAAATACTAATTCTTTATACACTAATTCAATCAAAACTTTAAAATGGGTACTTTTCGATATAATAGCCCAATGGTCCAAGTGTTCATTGTGGGCATGGTCTGTTTCTGTTGTCCTGGTATGTACAACGCCCTTGGTGGTATGGGCGGCGGTGGTCAATCATCCACTGAAGCAGCTACTAATGCTGCCACCGCCACTGCTGTCACTTTCACCATTTTCTCTTTAGTCGGTGCTCCTATGTAAATCATATACATATATATAGAATGTATCAAATCTAATTATTTCTATCTTTACAGCTATAATATTTTCGGTCACCGTGTTATAATCCCTGGTGCTCTTGCCTATGTACTTTATGTAGGTTCTTTCCTTTCTAAATCTTCTGCATTCACTATTGCTGCTGGTGCTATTCTCGGTATCGGCGCTGGTTTCTTATGGACAGCTCAAGGTGGTATTATGATGTCTTATCCTTCCGAAAATGATAAGGGTAAAGCTTTCTCAATTTTCTGGATGATTTTCAACTTGTAAGATTATATATGCACGTATGCAGCATAGAAGAAAATAAACTTACTTTATTTATTTACTAGGGGAGCTACTATTGGTGCAACTGTTCCTCTTGCTAACGAATGGAACTCTAAAGGTACTGCTATTAAGCAGTCTACTTATATTGCTTTTATGGTTATCATGTCCATCGGTGCTTTATTGACTATGGGTCTTCTTCCTTCTAACAAAGTCGTTCGTGCTGATGGATCTAAAGTTTCTTTCCATAAAATTTCCAACTGGAAGCGCGAATCTCTCGAAGTCTTAAAACTCTTTAAGGATCCTCGTATGCTTATCTTGATTCCTCTCTTTGCCGGCTCTAACTGGTTCTATACCTATCAATGGAACGGTATTAACGCTCCTGGATTTATGACTCTTCGTGCTCGTTCTTTAAACAATCTCTTGTACTGGCTGTTCCAAATTATTGGTGCTGGTTTGTTTGGTGTCTTCCTTGATTCTACTAAAATTGGTACTCGTAAAGTTCGTGCTATATATGGTAATCTTCTTACTCTTGTCATTATTACTGCTCTTTGGGTCGCTGCCATCTTTATTCAAAAGGGTTATACTCGTGATTCTATTCTCAAACCCGATTATGTTCAGCTCGATGTCACTGATCCCAAGTATCCTGGTATCGTTGTCGTATATGCTCTTTTCGGTTTAATTGATGCCATGTATCAAGGTTATATCTACTGGCTTTTAGGTACAATGACCAACGATGTTGAACGTGCTACAAGATATGGTGGTTTCTATAAGACTATTCAAAATGGCTGTAATGCTGTTGCTAGTCAACTTGAGGCTAAAAAAGTTGCCTACATGACTCAGCTTATTATCGTTTTTGCCATTAACACTGTTGGTCTTCTTTTAGCCTTTATTGTTGCTAAGGATGTTCCTGATGTTACTATCGAAACAATTGAAAACCTTGAAGATGGCCATGCTGTTGGTACTTTAGTTGGTGGTCAACTCGAAAATGTCGGTGATGAAAATGGTTCCGTTCACTTGAGCGAAAGACTTTCAGGCAAAGTTGAAAAATCCGAAGTTTAAATAATTATCTTACCTTATTACAATATTTCTTTTTTTATCCTTTATATATTATAACAATATATAACTAATATGATTATCTCTCCCCTATATACAAACAAAAACAAAAAAAAACCCTAATCTTCCCAAGTTATTATTATCTTAATAACTATTACTCACTATTACCTAATAAACAAGCAAAATAACAGCAACTGATTATTTTCCCCTCCGTAAAGCTCTATTTTTTAATGAACTCTTTTGTTACTATCAATTAACTGTTGAACTAAGATTGAGTACGGTGATTAAATAAATAAATAAAAAGACGGGGACTGGTGGTGTTGGGTAATTTTATTATAGTAAATGTTTTTGTATGAACCAAAACCTCCATTCTTAGTGGTAAGTATATTTAAACTTTTAATTAGCATTACATCAAAACCATTACTTCTTTTTATTTACACAAAAACATTTACGGCCTCTCGTTTTTATTGCTAAATATATCACTATCCCAAAAAACGACTAAAAAAAGAATAAAAATATGTTAATTATCCATCGCAGTAAGCATTGTGCTATTATAATCCAAGCATTTTTGTAAGTACAAAACTGTGAAACGTTGTAGTGGCGTGACCCGAACAAAAGTTTTCTATTTAAAGCGCTAAGCAAACATCCAGCCACATATTCTTTTGACAAAAAAAGGTAATATATTCATTTCGAGAACTTCAAAATGTACGATAAAGCTAAAACACAAATACATTTATTTTTTTATGTAACAATAGCCCAAGATTTTCAACTATTATCAGGTACAATGCTAAGTAAATCTGGGGTCTTTTTTTTTAAATGTAGGTGATACAAGGTATTCCGAAACCCTAATGACAACTTACGTGTGGCGTTTATCCGTACATATAATACTTTATATACTCTTTAAAAAAAATAAACGCACACAAAAGACTAACTTACAGTATAAACTGTTCAAGATGACATGCAGCTGTTTATTTGACAGTTTTAGCGTATTTTTTTTTTTTTTTGGCCAAGGCATGCCAAGGTTGTCGCATTTTGAAATTAACTGTGACCGTGGTGGGACAAAAAAAGTTAAAGAATCACCCTTTTTAAGTTTTATTATCTTTTTCCTTTTTTCCTTACTTTTCTTTTTTGTGTGTATAATTATGGATTCAGCAGAGCCAGAGATAACTTGTCCTACTACACCTGGATTATCTACAGGAGGATTGTACGTAAAAAAAAAAGATTAAAAAGCAGGTTTATATGTTACTGAATTGTTTATACGTATATAAAAAAGTAAGCCAGGTTTAGATTGGTCTTATGTAAAGTCTAATCCTACGCAAAACTGGCATGTTGTCGGTTGGCTTGTTTGTTTAGCCATGATTTTTGTCACTTGGATTGTAACCTTAACAGTTGTTATTAAGCATTTAAGAAATTACTAGTAAGTTTTTTTTACTGATCAATTAAAAATAATCTATTAACCTTTCTTTTTGTTAGTGAACCACAAATACAACGTCATAAATTACGAGTATTATTATTTCCTCCTGTATATGCTACGTTAGCATGGTTCGCATATTTAAGATTTGACTATTCGACAACAATCATGTTTTTCGCTGTTGTATTTGAAGCATTTGCAGTATTTAACTTGTTTACTACGTTACAAGCCTATCTTGAACCTTTTCGAATTGAGGCTGGTGATGTAAAAGAACCTGTCGATACAAAAATTATGTTTATATTTAAATGTCATTTGTAAGTTTTCTTTTTCTTTTTCTTTTTGCAGAAAAAATAATGTATACTTATCAATTTCTACTATAGGCCTTCCAAGTGGGGAATGCACTATCGTATTATAACAGATATTCTCGTATTCCAGTATCCAATTTGGTAACGTATGACAATGGTTGTGTAATGTTACCCACCCACTAAAAGAAAAAAAAATTGCTTATAGGACCCTTCTCGATTCTTTTATGTCCATTTTTGCCGAATTAAAAGGTCGCTACTGTGAAGGAGTTTATAGCTTTAAGGGCGCCTATGTTTATCTTACCATTATCAACTTTACATCACTATCTATTATTCTTACTGCGTTGTTTACTTATCTCGACGTCTTTCACCGTGAATGGCTCCGAGGAAAAGTAAAGGCACATGGTATGTTCTGGTGTGTGAAAGGACCTATTATGTTTAACTTTTATTTTGGTGAAATTCTGCTAAGTGGATTAGCCACAGCGGGTGTTATTAAAGGTACTGACGGAACCAATGGAAGTATTGCATGGTCAGTAGAAGCAGTAAAGAACGGTATTTATATTATTATTATCTGCAGTGTCATGATGGTCGATAGTTTCATGATGCTTCGTTTCTTTGGTCCTGGAGATAATATTCAAAATGCTGCAAATACAGGTCAAACTAAAAAAATGACAGCTTGGAAAGCATTTGTAGATGGTTATTTAGCATATATTCCAGAATTTTTACATAATTGCTTATGTTGTGGTGTGGATTCGTATAAATTAATGAAGAAACGTAAAGAATTGAGAAAGAAGAAGAAGCTCGAAGCGGTAAACAGTAATAACCCCACAGATCATTTACTCTCTGAAGAAGGCGATAAGAATAATAATTCGAGTTACCGAATGAATGAACTTGGTGAACACACATCAGTCTAGTTTCCTTTTTTTCTAATATATACACACCCGATCAGAAAAATCGTGTAATAAGAGTGCCTAAATTGAGACTAGCGCTCGCGGGGAATGGAATATGAAAAAAGCAAACAAACAGACGAAAACAAAATAAAAAAAACGATAAAAATATTACGGTAGAAAAAAATATTTATTAAAAATAAAATAATAAAATAATAAAACATTACACGGGAATGCATCAGGAAGTTTTGCTGATGGCTCAGCGCAATTTAAGAAAATAACCTAACTATCAATGGTCAACTTAGTTTGTAACGAACGCCTTAATAACAGTGTATCTATAAGCGAAGTAAAGTTAGATATAACGCACAGTATTATATATAGTTGTGTACTTTACTATAACCTCACGTCTTTGTCAAGTTATAGTAGCCCAACAAGCGAACTAAATCAATTAAAAGAACGGTTACGTACAAGATATTAAATATATGACTGAACGTACGTCTATGTCCATTTATTCATTTTAATCTAGAAAGCATATATTTACGTTAATATATTTTTTATTATTGTTCCAAATACAAATAAAAGTTACTGGAAATACAACGCGTACCTGTTAACTTGTCTGTTAGAAATAATTTTACTAAACAATTCGCGTTTTTCTATATATAAAAAACATTATCGTTATCATGACCAGTTGTGAAAAAAGATTTTACAAAAAAGAAATGTAAACGAAAGAAAAGAGTCATCCGGGGGGGTTTTTTTTTAAAAAAAATTAGCATTTTGTAATCAAATTCCAAAGTAAAAATAGAATAAACTACCCTTCTCTCACTTTTCAAATTTAAAAATGCAAAGCGACACAAATACTGAAACATAATGCCAATCTTGTGGGTTGTTGGATCCATTCTGTGCCGAATAACATGCAGAAAAACATTACAAACACCTGGAGTTAGTGTAAGTATATTAAACTGGTTTGTATCAAACTGGTTTATTTTCTTCTTATTGAGTTACAAAAACGTTTTATCTTTGCTTTAACTAAAAGCTTAAGTTGTCGTAATTGAGGACATCATGTAGCTGATTACAGCCCACAATCAATCATTGCCCATGACTTTGATGATGATTTTGAATATAATAATGATAACGAATACGTAGCATTTGTTGAGCGTGTATCCACGAAGTAAGTTTGAAATCTGGAAAAGATGGTGATTCAAAATTCCAAGCACTTCAAGTTTATTCTTAAAGCTGCTGATAATTTAAATGCCATATTATTATTAACATTTGATGAAAAACGTAAAGTTAAAGCATTCTGATGCTTATAGCTTCTCGAACCCTATTTACTACTACTAGTGCTCTACGTGAAACCAGAAAATAAGTAGTAACGCGCCATCAGATTTGAATCTTGTACATTTTTACTTTGTACACGTATTTTTTTTTCTATCTTTTGACATTACCACCGCTTGGAATAAAAAATACAGGGTGGCTTTGATAGCGATAAACTTTTTTTTACTACTATTGAATTAACAAATATCTTCCGCGAATGTTGTTCAGAAAGGTTTGATAAACAATAAACTAGGCTCTAATTGTTTATAAAAGTTCTTTATCGTTCCGAAAAAAAGTAAGAATTACTAGATTTAAATCTGTTGGCGCTGCATTGCGTAAGCTCGTTGATGTCACATTGAATCCTTAATCAGCAGTGATTAATTAAATATATATACCTGATTTACAAAAGATATATATATTTTTTTCGCCTCTTTCTCCCACAAACATTTATTACAAAATGAAAAGAAAGGAAAGGGAAAACCCATCCCCGTTTAACAAAAATAATCCACCTAAGAGCAAAATCAAAACAAGTAGGTTGCGTATTTAATAATCCATAGAAATGTTACTAATAATAAAATTGATTCCTTCATAGAACTCATTGAAAAATACGTAGAAGATAGTTCTGACGATTACTTCCAATCCGTTGCAAAACCTATAAAAAGAAAAAGTATGCTGCATTGTTAAATTTATGTAAAAATCTAATCTAACCTGTATAAAACTCCACTATAGGTCGGGAGAATACCCCAGCCAGTGATTCCCAAAAGAAGTATAAAGGTAAAGAAAAGGCTACAAGTAGCACCGGTATCTCCGACAATATCACTCTTGACGACTATGACCTTGACGATAGCGGTGACAATTTTATGGAGCCAATAGTGCCATATGTATCAAGCAAATCTCGTCCTTCTTTTAAACAAGGTACATATTCTTCTAAACCAAGTGCGTCTTCTTCTGAACCAAGTGCGTCTGCTAAACCATATATCTTCTTCCAAACAAAGTGGGCCTTATTCTAAACCAAGTGGGTCTTCTGTACAGCCAGGTTCTTCTGAGGATCTGCCTTTTAAGAAGATTATGGCGGTTAAAACAACAGTAAACAATATTTGGAAACACGAATACTTAAATCCATTGCATGAGCTGGTTGATAGCGTAAATTTATTAGTTACGCATACGATTGCTTTTTCGAAATACATTTTTTTGCAAGAATTGGAAAGAAACAGAACTTTTAACATACAAGACTTTGTCAATAAGGAGTTTTTTGTAGAAGTCTTTTTAAATATTATTGCCATAGCATTCTTACGCAATGGAAGGCTTAAGGATACAACGAAGACCTTCAGGGGAATAATTGCAAAGTATAAAGAAGCTTACGTTAGAGACGTTGCTTATATACCAATTTTGTTACCGTATGCTCAATAAATATCGCTATATGAATGTACAAAGATACAGACAACTTACCTGAACAACATCAAGGCTCATTTTGGGAATAAGCTGCGATCTTTCTTAAACAAGCTGTTTAAATGAAAGGAAAAAGCAAAGAGTGTTCGCGAAAAGATGCAAGCGGAGGGTTACAGTGACAAAGATATTAAAGAAGCTATCCGTAAACAAGTTTATGTACCATGTAATGATATGAAGTCTGTTGTCTCCAAAAAAAATATGTCTGCAGCTGGTGCACTTGATGATGAGTCGAGAGCTCAATTAAATACTTTTTTTCCCTGTTATCCTGAAGACGATGTCATTGTTAGCCCCTACCTCTGGTCGTCAAAGAAGCTGAAGCAGCCCTTTCCAAAACGGAATTGAAATCTGTACAATTGGAAAAATTCAAACTTTATATTACAGCAAGAGCGTCAGTAAAAAAACACTTTATATGCATATTACGGAAACGAAACCAAAAACCAGAAAAGGCATATTTCCCTGACTCCCGCTTTGATTTTCGCTTGGATGAAAACTGTAATTTGTATTACGGAAATCTTTTCGTAGTTAGGATTTGTGGTTTTTTCCCACAACCTAAGCATGAATCTACTGATGGTTTCGTTATGTCACGAGTCTATGCTAATTATTTACAGATAATGCTCCAACAAAACCATCTTTCCAAAAGATCAAACCGCCAACAAAAACGAGACGTTTTGCTAATGGTACAGGAAACCAACTATGTTCAAAAAATAAGCGCAGTCTTAGAGAAGCTACAAGTTTTGCCTTTCCGAAAAATAAAATTTTCAAGTAATCTTTTTTTCGACCAAAACGATAACACCTTGGTTCGCAACCTACAAAACAAATTTGGTCCAGATGCCGTCTTGATTTTTTGGAGACTGGTCTGCTCCCAATACAATGTTTCATGAACCAACGAGAAACAAAGGATTGATTGAAATGTTGAAAAAGAACGAGTATAAAACTTCCTCTATTTGTCCAAACTGTGAGCATACCTTGGAAACGTTCAAGGCAGTTCCTAACCCTCAACCCTACTGACGAACAGCGATGCCAATGGCCACCTGTCATGGATTGCTAAGGTAAAATTATAATAACAGTAATAATTAAAACTTGTAGCAGTAATATTTTCCAAATTATTAGATGTGAGAATACAGCATGTATTGGCCAGAGTAAGAAAAGGGTATGGAATCGAGACCTAGCTGCTACGTTAAATTTTCGAAAATTTTAGTGCATTTACGGGAGACGGGAGACGGAAGAACGTCCCTCTGTATTTTCACGCAAGCAAAAATAATCCGCCTGAGTTATCGCTCAGGTTATTTAATACAAAGGTATGGTCTTTTATTAGATAAAGAGTTAAAGCATTAACTAACGAATAATCGTTTTTCACTTTCCCCCCTGAAATATTCCAGACCCAGTTTTTTTCTTCTTTTAGATGATTCTTGCCTGGTTGTGTACCAATATATATTTTATATTCAATCAATTAATAAATGTATAATATAATAGACTTGAGGCCCTTCCCTTCCCAAAAAGAAACTATATAAGCTGTTGTACTAGTATTGCGTCTTGTAGAGGGACGCTGGTTTCATACGTTGGCCTAGTTTCGTGGGCAAAATATAACAGATCCCATCAGATAACTTGCAAGGTGCAAGGGCCACCAGCATTATGAAACTGCTCTACTATTGGAGACACAAAGAAACGTCAACATGTGTTTTTTGTATTTTGTTTTTGGGTCTATTTTTAGCAGTTGTTAAAACAAGAACGATCTCGTTTGCCGAAAGAGAGATAGAGCGAGAGTTAATAAAGACGGTCAAAATGTCAGTTGATCTCGGCAACTGAGAAACGTATTTGTTCTATTCACTGCTAATCGACGTAATCAACATTTTGTCAAGAATTGTAATGACATTTCATCTGGGAGCATCTGCACAATGAGTACTCTCTTTTTTTTTTGAGGAGTAAAAATAATAATAATACTTTGGATGTGCATCTAGCGGATATTTCATTGGTACAATTGAACCGTTAAAAAAAGCACAATTCTTTATCTTTTTTTTACGTATTGCTTCAAATGTCTTGTTTATTCAGAGTGCACATATATATATATATATATATATGCGAAGAGGTTCATATACGTAGGCAGGACGATACTTAATCTTTGTAGCTTCTTTTTTTTTTTTTTTTTTTTTACATATATTTACGACTATTATGCTCTCAATTGTGCAGTGTAACGGGAAATGTTGTTATTGTTTCAATACCAAATGATAAGTCCAATTAATGGATTAGATTTACCTGTAAGTCAATTATAGTAATGTAAAAGAAGGGAACACATAAGTAGAATGGAATACATGGAAGACGGGTCGGAGAGGTGTACCGACGATTGGTCGGTTTATTTTACACACATAAAAGCTTTTTCTTTATTTATTTTATTTTTCCCTTTTTCTTTTTCTTACAGTTGATAATTTTATTTTTTTATACGGATATAATGAGCATTAAGAGCAATAGCAGTTATACTAGGGACAAACATAATATTGATAATATTAAGTTTATCCATCACCCAAACACAGTACCAATTCAACTCTCAAATAATACAAGCATCCCTTTTCATGAATACATATCACAAACATGTCCATCTTTATTTGGACCAAAAGCGCATTATACGCCGACGCCTTATTTAAGATCGGGTCACTTGCAAACAATGTATGCTTCTATATATGATGGATCATCTACTACAAATGATATTACTTATCAAAGGTAAAAAGAAAAAAAAAAAAAAAAAAAAAAAAAATTAACAAAGGTATATGTAGACAATTACTCGAATTTGAAAATGGTGGAAATGCTTCGTTAGATTGGGCAGTACCTTTAACCCCTTTACCAGAAAATACACCTACAATTGTTATTTTACACGGATTAACTGGTGGTAGTCATGAAAACTACATTCGCGGATTACTTCAAATTGTAAGCAAACAAATATATGTATATGTGTATATGTAATATTCATGTGAAATTTATAGATTGCAAGACCACCTATTAATTACAGAGCGGTGGTTTATAATGCTCGCGGATGTGGTTTCACTAACGTAAATACCCCTCAATTATTTAATGCATCGATTACAGACGATTTTAGAGAAGCACTTCGTCATATTCAAAAACAAGTCGGAGAAAAAACACCACTAATCGGTATTGGATTTTCCTTGGGATCAAATATCCTAGTAAAGGTATACATATATATATATATATATATGATGACAAAAAAATGGGGTTTTATTTACTTTGTAACTATTACAGTACCTTGGAGAAGAAAAAGAAAAGACACCGCTCATTGCGGGTATTTCAGTTTCAAATCCCTTTGATTTATTAAAGTAATTTTAAAAATAGAGTGCTATGTAAAAAAGCTTATTAATGTTGTACAAACTGCATTTCTAGTTCCGGTATTTTCATGGATCAAGGTTTTTTTACCCGGAACGTGTATTCTTATCGTATGGCAGAAAACCTAAAGAATATCTTTTTACAGTAAGTAAAATTACAATTATATACACATGCATATTAAAGAAAAAAGATTTACATCAAAAAAGAAACAAGGATGTAATGCTGACTCACGGTGAAATTGTCTTGGAAGAAGTACTTGCAGCTAAAACAATCCGTCAATACGACGATGCATGTACAAAGAAAATGTCAAATTATACTACTGTAAATAATTATTATAGAGATGCTAGTTGTTCCAGAGTAATTGAACATGTTAGAGTTCCATTATTATGTATCAATGCATTAGATGACCCTATTTCTATTATACATTCTATTCCATTAGATGAAATTAGAGTCAACCCTTATATTGTTTTAGTGGGCACTAAACATGGTGGCCATTTAGGTTGGTTTGAACACTCGTACAGACCTTCTAGATGGATAGATAAACCAATTGCCGAATTTATGATGGCAATGTTTCAGGTAAAACAAAAACTGTACGTAAATGTTTACTAGTATTTTTAATCTAACATATTTCTTTGGCAGGCAAAATCCGGTATTCAGTTAGATAAAGAAACAGCACGTAAAAGTGCCAAATTAATTAGAAAGGTTCGGTTCCCCTCCCTAAAACATTCCACACCACCCTTGATGTCTGCTTGAATTTTGCTAACGCTTCTTTTTTGTATTATTATCAGCCACTTCCTAAATTATTACTCAAAGTAGAAACCTTTTCTGTAGAACACTATGTCTTTTTATTCTTAATCTTACTATCCTGGTTTATTTTTTCAAAATAAAACATTAAAACTTGCAAAAAAAAAAAAAAGGAAAAAGAGTTTATTTAACATATTTGTATATATATGTGTTTGTGTGCGTGTGTGTGTGTGTGTGTGCGTGTCAAAAAAAAAAATATAACAATATATATATATAGATATTTAATGAATAACGGTAAGACGAGTACCATCAGTTTGCCAAATATCAAGTCCACTATATTCACGAATAGCTTCATCCAATTGAGATTCAGTATAACCTCTGGAAGCGATACGTTGTCTAATATTGGATAATGCTAAACTAGGACCAAGTTCATAAGTCAATTCTTTGACGATATTGAAAATACCAGACATGGGTGATCTATCTTGGCGTCCATCACGTTTAGCATCATCGTTCAACGATGACTTGGATATATCAATTAATCTCAATGCTTCATCTACATCTACAGGTTCTACAGTATCTGACAAACGAATACGAGCTAACGCTTGTGCCATACGAATAATACCTAGTAATGTACGTGCTGAAGCATAAGTAAATTGTTGCTGACGATCTTCATCCAATTTGTATTGACGTCTTAATCCAACATAGGCGCTAGTGACATATTCAGATACATCCTTTGTAAGTACTGGACGCTTAGTTCTAGCATGAGCAACATAATGTCTGCAAGCATAAAAAAAAATTAGTATTTCATTATACACGCGTAATGTATATGCATATATAAAAAGTACCTGATCATGTTGGGTTCTAATGCATCGAAATCCATCTTGGGAGGCTTATTATGTGTATGAACATAAGTAACATGCTCAGCTAAAAGACGATCCATATCCTCAGAAGGTTTATCGAGCATTAAATAAAGAATATCAAAACGAGAGAGTAAAGCAGCAGGTAAATTGATATTTTGTGTAGGAGAAATACGGGTATTATAACGACCATAAAGAGGATTAGCAGCAGCTAAAATAGAAGCACGCGCATTAAGCGTGGTATTGATACCAGCCTTTGAGATACTAATTGTTTGTTGTTCCATAACTTCATGAATAGCAGTTCTATCGGAATCATCCATCTTATCAAACTCATCAATACAGCAGATACCGTTGTCAGCTAAAACTAAAGCACCACCTTCAAGAACCATTTCATCAGTCACTGGTTCTCTCATGACAGCAGCTGTAAGACCTACACCAGAAGAACCTCTACCAGTAGTATACACACCACGAGGAGCTACTTTAGCAATAAACTTTAACAATTGAGATTTAGCAACACCTGGATCACCCATCAAACAAATATTGATATCACCACGAATCTTCATACCGTCACCAATAGTTTTACTAACACCACCAACAAGTAAAAGCAACAATACCTTTTTAACATCTTCATGACCGTAGATTTCAGGTGCAATACTGCGAGACAAACGACTGTAAATACTGGGATCAGTCTTTAATTGTTCAAGGGTTTCTTCATCTTGTGCAGTCATTTCAATTTCATCGTATTGCTTCTTGAGACGATGAATATATTGCACATCCAAGTAGGTATCTGTCAAGAGACCAGCACGCATAGCTCTAAAGCCAGTATAAGGCATGGGTAAAAAGATACCGGTAACATTAGCTACATCACCAGGAGTTAATTGACGACAAGCAGCACCGTACAAGTGAAGGGTCATGGTACGAGGAATATGACCAACAGGTACTTGATCTGTTAATTCTTGCAACTTGACTTCTTGGAAAGCAGAGAATTTAGAAGCTCTTGTTTGCATGTATAACTTACCCTTGATACCGTTACGTTTACATTCTTGCGAAACACATTCAGTTAAAGGTGTAAACTGTCTTTGCTTAATTTCTTGAAAGATTTCATAACCACAAGAATCACAACTGTACGTGTTGACTTGGAGGAAAGGTTTGACGTCGGAGACACGTGTAATAATACCTCGAATTGTAACAAGGCGACCTAATTGTGCACCGTTGACTTGACGAACTGCAAATGCCTTATCATCCTTCAATGGCTTAAAAAACACTTCACTATAATGAAAAAAAAAAAATTAGGGTTAAATTCTCTCTATTCCTGTAAAATAGAAGGTTTTTTTTTTTAAAAAAAAAAAAGTTATTTACTATCGACGTGTTAAAGAAGGAGGAAAGCTTTCGTCGGAATCAGTTGTTCTGTTTGTATCGCGAATACTTCTTTGACGAATAATGACATCAAGTACACTGTCTTTGTAACTTAAATCAGGGTTGGTAGGTGTCTTTTCTGCACAGAGCTCGTCAATAATAGTACAGAAAAATTCAATATAGTGTTTGGTGTTTCTAATGATATGAGCGACGGTACGGTTACGTGAATCTTCAAACTAGCAATTAAAAACAGTGTTAAATAAAAAGATTAATTCTTTTTTTTTTTTTTTTTTTTTTTTTTACCTCTGCGAGATCATTCAAGTCAATCGTAACAATTGATAATTCTCTATCAACAACGTTTTGCTATACAAAGAGAGAGAGATTAATTTATTATAATACACGAATAATAAATAAAAAGTTACCATCATAACATTATATTTGGAAACAGATTCTTCTTCACCCATATAACTACCAGTGGTTTTAAATTCACTCAAGAATTGTTTAATAGCGGCTTAAACATGTAAAAAAAAAAAAAATTGAGTAATCCACACGACAAATCAATGTATTCATTTTACCTTTGTCTTCGTCATAATTGACATTGATATTCACTGGAATAAGTGCAGCCATCTTTTGTGAGGTTTTTTTTTTTTACAGACAAAGAAAAAAAAAAAGAAAAAAGCTTTTTTTTTTTTCCACAGGTATTAAATTTTTTTTTTTTCAATTTCCTGTTTCAATACGCGACTTTTTTCTTCGCGTGTGTTGGATATCAATATAAAAAAAAATGACGTCGCGTACTGAAACGCACGCTGAGATAAAGTCGCAGGAGATATCGTATTAAGCGACCTATTTGAAGTACAATTTAACTTCGCGAAAATAAAAATAAAATATTTAAACGAACAAGTCAAAATAAATATAAATATCACTGCCTGTTTAGGATCTTTGACAAGTAACTTATATCCTTACAATATACCAATTGAGTATATCTTTATTTATATATGTATATATCTTGATCTAATTACTTGTATATAATTAGCTTAGTCAACCCGCATTACTCACCGAAATTTACGTAACAGTTATTGAACAAAAGAATATATATATTTTATTTAAATCATTTGTTTATTTATTTAATATCCTTAATCATATCATGTCAAGAGTATATCCTACCTTGCATGATTATTCCATATCAAGTATACTGTTACACCACAATTAACTTCCCTGACTGAAGTTGGTGAATTCAACAGGAAGCTAGCCGAAATTTTTGTTAATTATGCGGTTTATCCAGAATTTCTCCAATATTTTAAAACATATTACCTTGACGATAGCAAGTTTATCCAGTGGGGGCAGCTTTTCAACCTATGATTTACACAAATATGGAAATAAAAAACTTTGTCGAAAGCTGGCATAACCAGTTGAAGACCACCTACTTGGAAAGAAAGAGAAACAGAAGAGCAGATCACCTTACGTTTATTCTTGTAATGATATCGAGCCTGATTTCATTTCCAATACGATGAGAATACGGTTGAACATTGGTCGAATGGGTCCAGAAGAAAGAAGAAGATGAAGAAGAGAATTGGATGCCGAAGCCATCCATGAAGAAATGGTCGGTTTAATGATAGAAGAATTAGATGAAGACAAAAATGGTGTAACGACTTACGAAATAAAGTCTTTCACTATAGATTATGCTATTTACGGTATCAACATAGTGGAAGAAACATAGCAGTTAAAACTATAGGTATGTGGAATAAAAACCAACTCTCAATACTTAGTCTAAATTATTGTTATATAAATATAGCTAACCAAGCAGCCACGGCCATTGTTTCGTATCAAAAGTTTCCTGAAGATAGGATCATAGCTAATATACCTGGATTTAAGATATTTACGATCGAGTAAAAGTAATATATGATTCAGAGTTTGGATCAACTCCTTTTGAAGATCTGAACAACTATGAATATGACAAACAAAATCCCTTGGAATATATTCGCTTCAGCTATAGACTACTTCAGGAAAGCTCTGCCCATGATAATTGGGAAACTAAACGGTGGAATCTTTTACCAAGTGCCTCCCATGTGATAAGCTACTTTCGAATTACTGGACCAAAAACATTATATGGTTCATTTTTAACTGCACATCGCAAAAAATCTCACGGAAGGACGTAGAACAAATCACATACCGCCAATATTACAACCTGGGAATAGACTGATCTACTTTCATCAATTCAGGGAGCCATATCAAGTATTTGAAGTGAAACAACGGTTATGGGAAGATCTTTTTAACTTTAATAGGCCTCAGAAACATTGGGTACTGGACGAATCAAACGTTACGAACTTGGAACCTAATAATTATAGACATACTAGATTTTCTTTTTCCTTGCAAACGGACGGTCATATGGTATCTGTACTATTTGAAAAAGTAAAAACGTTTTGGATTCCTATGAACAATCAGGATGTGAAATTACAAAGAAGAAACAAACCCCTCGAAAATGTCAATACTGGTGTTTATCCGCTGTATAAAAACCCAACAGGAATTTTTGCAACCGACCACATTATTGGTATAGATCCTGGTATAATAGTCTTTAAACAGGAAATGAACGAATATATTTTTACTAAACAATCATATTACTTTTTACTTAGGCGCAAGAGATATTGTTTGTGCTGTTGATTGTAGTTAATCAAGAGTAATTGATAAATAAGCAAACTATCAAGTTACATTCACGAAAATTTAGCAATGCTTCCTATCAGTAAATATTTAATATCTAATTATAATGGTTTTATTTTTACTTATTTATTTTTGATTTAGGGAATGCTCTGGTATCAAACGGAATAACTAGATTGAACTGAAAAATCGTAGGATTGCTGATATGGAAAACGTTTATGATCAGATAGAAACCAGAGATGTTTTACCATCGTTGGAATACGACAATACATGAACTCAATGACTGCCCTGACACAAAGGTAATAATAATTGAAAGAGTCATTGCATATAAAATATACAACTGACCATTTTATTTTACTAAAAAACATAGAACCCATGAATTTATGAGCTCTTTTCGACATAGAGAGAAAAAGGGATACACGTTTTTTTAAATCAACAAATGGTAAACGCGTATGGAACCGAGCTTGTTATTCACAGAACAAATCCGAATGAGCCTTACAAACTTGCTAGTGGCTCAACCCTCCTGTTTTTATTGGTTTAGGCTTTCTCTAACTATTTTACCATAAATATTTAGTAAAATAAAGTATAAAGACGTTATTGGCCAGGAAAATGGAAGACCCGAAAGGCGAAAGTACTTAAAATGCTGCTCGGAGGAAGATAACACTATCCTCCATCGTACAAGCGAGTGCTTTGAGAGACAACCAAGTAAAGTGCTTCATTATTTTAAAAATCATCATACATATTGTGATTTACTAACATTTTTTTTTATATAAGACAAACATCAACAAGTCTACCCATTGAAGTTGTGCCTCCAATGTTCAGCGGAAAGACAAACTTTGGTAAAATTTTATTTTTTCATCAATATGCTTTCATTAACCCTCCATTTTAATATTGGAATAGAGACGTAAATGGAGCTTGTAATATTCGTAATACCGTCACCCGATATATTACGTCTAATTTTTTTGTTATAAAGGTACGTGTATCCCCCAAAAAAAAAGTGCTATACAGCTTAGTTTGATCATTTTTATACAAGTACTACTTATTTTAACGCACCAAAAATGTCGTTTCATGCAAGAATTTCAAATGACATGTGAGAACGTCTAGAACATAATTTTGTTTTCGGCCAATCATACCAAGTATAAAAGCTGTTTATTGACCAATAATAATAAAAGGAACAAATTTCGTTAGATTGACATTAACGCCCCCTAATGAATTCTGTATGGATCTCAGCAATACGTTCGAGAGGGCTAAAAGCCTGATCAATACTGTTTAAAGTGCTTTCGTCCGAGGTAGATTATACGACAAAATGAAGATACTTACCGGTATTTTCAATAAATGTTACATCAGCAGGAATAAGACTCCTGGATAGTAGTTCGTTGTTTTCCTTAAATATGTGATACTTTTAGTAACTACGCTGGGTGGTAGAATCAATTAAAGAAGCAGTGGCTTCAGTCAAATTGTATTCTTTCAGACAGACTTTTTTGACGCACTGTATGTATAGTATGATGTTAGACATGCGTAAAAAAGCTGAGTTAAATACAAAATAAGAGTCACATCAATGCAACCTTATACTTTTTGCCTATTTAATAAAGACTTGGGGCGTTTTATTTTATTTTACAAGAAATAAGGAAAGCGTACGTCTTGATCAGATTGAGACGTTGATAGGAAGCGAATAAGGGTTTGTTCCAGTAAATGAAGGTCTACAGGTTTACTCAAGCAGTGATTCTATGTACAGACAGAAGGTTAGAACACACATAAAAATAAAAATAAAAAAAAATTGTTAACCAAGTACCATGCCAATTTGGATATATGTATCAACAGATTCAATTGAATCGTTGGTGGTGACAGCAATGATTGGAATAGTTTGACCATTCTTTCTTATAGATTTAGTGGTATCAATACCATTTAATAGAGGCATATCTATATCCAGTAAGATAATATCGAATTTAAATTGATTGACTAATTCAAGTGCTGCTATACCATTACTTGCTTCTTTTATATCCAACTTTTTTCTGTTTAGTAATTTATATAAGCTTTTCTTCATTATCAAGATATTAATTGGATTATCGTCCACAATTAACACTGCTAATCTTCTACACTTGTATTTTCGGGAAACAGCACTCGTTTTCATAGCTTTAGAAAGTAAAAGATATAATGTATGTGTATAAAAGGGAAAGAGAAATAAATAAATACAGCTGGTATTCTATTTATTTACTAATAAAAAAAAAAGAACCATTCTAGACCATTTGGCCTGGGTGCTGTCTCTAACTCTGTCTCTTTTACAATAATTGAAGTAAATTATTGACTAATAAAATGAAGGCAACAAACTTAATTATAAAGTAACCATTTTTGACATAATTATTCGCTGTTTTTTGATTATAAACCTATTTATTTTTTATTTATTTTTTATTACTGCTTGTTTTTTTATTTTGTAAGTTGGGGTCTTACCACATGTCGATCGGCTTGTCTTGAATCATAGTTGGCGTACCAAGTAGCTGTACTATCGTTTTTTGTCAACTATTATTCATACCATTTTGGTTTTTGTTTAGTCATTCACATTATTACCACTATTTTATATTTACAACATACCCAACGCTTTACACATTCAACAACCATGATGGAATTAGAGAAAAAGAGGTAGTTGTAATGTTTTTTTTTTTCGGAGTGCAAACCGAAAAACTTTTTTTTTTACAAAAGGGAAATAATGCAAGTTACAAGTGACGTGTGGTGTGCTTTGTAAGTAAGAGCAGCAGCCAGGTGATGGAAAATTTAAAAATATTCTCCTTTTTTCTTCATTTTTTTCTTCTTCCACATTGTAATGTCAGGTAAAAAAAAGTAATTAGTTTCTTTTTACAAAGATGCGAACACTAATAAAAACAAATAGACGGTATATCAAAGCGTGCGCTGCCAGATGATATCGATTTACCTGCAACTATAGTTCTTGTAAGAATATATACATTCATATATACTCACACACAAGTAATAATTAATCTTGTATCTAGTATGTAATACTCATCATACTAGGTGTTGGTATGTGCTTTTGTTTAAGGCGAGCAAATAGGCTGATACCCAACCGATTTAGTTTTCCTCTCGTAGATAGAGCAGAAGAAAGACAAAGAGGACAATACGATGTAGCTACAGAGGAAGAAGGCTTATTAAGTGATTATAGTGATATGGAGGACACTGCCAGCACAAAATAATGTTCTCTGCATAAATAAAATAAAAATATGACGGAGATTTAAAATAGTTAACATCTGACATCATTTTGTTTTGGAGCAGCAGGTGGCTTTTTTTTTTTTTTTGTATTGTGTTTTTTTTTTTTTTTATTTTTTTTTTTTTTTCCTACTTTGTTTTTTCGGAGTGGTTCTCATTGCTTGTTACCATCATTAACAAACTGAAAAGGTGAGTTAAAACAGCAAACCTTTTTTTAAATAAACTTTTTTACCCAGAAAAAATTTCCTTTTTTTTTTTTTTTTTTTTTTAAATCCGACTTTAAAATTTTTTTTTTATATTTATTTTCTTCTTTATATAGAATTAACGATTCAGAACAGGACTTAAAACAGTCGACTGTACCAAACAAGAAACAAAAAATCAAAGAAAAAAGTAACAAAAAAAGAGAGAAAGAGAGAAAGTGAGAGAGAGATTGTTGTTAATCATTTTTTTTTAATTTTTAATTAGTGGATGATATGAGTAGCGGATCTGATAGTGATTATGCCAAGTACTGGATTGATTGGTTTTTGGAAACAAAAGGAAATGAATACTATTGTGAAATTGATGAAGAGTATATATTAGATCGTTTCAACTTGACTGGCTTAAACGTAGAAGTACAACAATATTATGCTGAAGCTTTGGATATGATTACAGATAACTTGGGTAAAAAAAAACAAATATATAGTTTACACAGCAACAACAAGAACGAAACTAACCCAACCCCCCTTTTTTTTTGTAGAGGAAGAAAGATTCGATGAAAAGGCAAGAGACCAAATTGAAAGAGCAGCTCGTCATTTATATGGTTTAATTCATGCTCGTTTCGTAATTACAACTCGCGGTTTAGCAAAGATGGTAAGGTTTTTTTTTTTTTTCTTCTTTGAACTTGCAAAAGGTGACCAAGGCTTTTTTTTTTTATTAACGTGTTCATTGTTAGCTTGATAAATATAAGAAGGCTGAATTTGGTAGATGCCCACGTGTACTTTGTAACCTTCAACCTCTTTTACCAGTTGGATTATCTGATGTTCCAGTCACCAAAACCGTAAAATTGTACTGTCCCCGCTGTGAGGATATTTACAACCCTAAATCCTCCCGTCATGCATCGATTGATGGTGCTTATTTTGGTACTTCATTCCCTCATATGCTTTTCCAAGCTCATCCTAATTATATGCCTACAAAATCAACTGATCGTTATGAGCCTCGTATCTTTGGTTTCAAGATTCATCAAATTGCTGAACAACATAGATGGCAAGACCGTGCCCGTGAAGAATATTTAAAGAAAGCAAACGAAAAAAAGGAACAAAATGCTACTGATTTAGTGTAGTGTAGTTTTTTCTTCTTCCTTTCTCTTAATTATCAAATGTATATTTCTTTTTTTTTTTTTTTTTTTTTGTACTATTTTACCTGCTTTCTCTCTCTCTCTCTCTCTCTCTCTGTGTGTGTGTGTGTGTGTGTGTGTGTGTGTACGCCTTTTATTTTATTTATTTTTTAACTGGTCTAAAATAAATGTTGATATTTTGACACTTCATTGTTTTTAAAAAAAAGCAAGGTTTATAAAGGACAACGGGCAATAATCAATTTTACACTTTCTTTCTCTCTTTTTCTTCATGACTTTATTATTTCTGGTTTTATTATTACTGATTACATTTACGCATGCCCTTCCATACTGTCATAAATCTTCAAAATTAACCCAATATTGGATACCAAAAGAAGGCGAACAAGATATGAGAAACGACGGTACATCTATTCGACTTGACGGCTCTAAAACCAAGAAACTTTTAACCAGTAACGGTGATATAATCGCAAAAGTATCTGAATCCACATTTGAAAAGTTTCAAATGGAAGGTACTGGTTTACTTCGTTCTGGCACCATGGTCAATTTGGGCACCGATATCAACTCTTTTATTAAACTGGATCGTACCACCGCTCCTTACGGCTTGGGTACTTCCCATGGTCTGGTACCTTGGGTCAGTGTAGCTTCTAACGATATCAAAAAGGGTTCTCTGCTATATATTAAAGAATTGGATGGTTTAAAGTTACCTAATCGTAAAATTCATAATGGTTGTGTTCGTGTAGATGATCGTGGTTGGAGTCTAACTGGCTGTCATATCGATTTCTTCGTTCTTCAGTATAAATCTTACAAGACTTTAGCTGCAACTATACCAAATCATGTCACTATAAAGATTTCAAAAACTTGTATTATTCAAGATTATGTTACTGATTCCGTAAAAAAGTGGGCTATTCTTTAACTCCCTCATGTCTTTTATATAAATATATATGTAGACAATAAAATTTAGAGATCATGTACTTTTAACTATAATCAAACTTTTTATTCATTATCTACATACAAAAGAAGGTACTACTTACTCTTTACCACTATTTAACAAAAGCCAAATGAATAAAGGGGGTTATTAATATACTCATTTTTAATTACATATACTCGAATATATACCACTTATTCTTCTTCTTCAAGAGGGCTGATAATGTCTCATATTTTGAGTTATATCCAAGTATTGTTTAGAGAATCATTAGCCGTATTATTTTCATGTAGACACGTACATATCCTTCGTCCAAGCTTCTTGGACCATAAGCTACTATTTGAAACGTTATCAAAACATCTAATCTGCTGCGAGTCCCTTGTAAAAAGGAAATAAAGAAAGCACGCTTACCGACAAACCGGTTCCGTGAAAACAGGTTAGATCCGTATCTCCGCCGTAACTTTTATTCAAAACCTGGAAGAAATCCACCCTTATATCGAGCAGTGGACGGGATAATTATATAACTTTTTGACGGATATATTTTCAATTGAAGCTAAATATATACAGAGAAATAGTATAATTCCAATGTTGCAAGTGGCGAATAAGATTACGAAAAGAATCGTAAAGGAAAGATGTAAGAGGAATTGCATTTGCCCCTTGAGTTTAAAAATAGGGGGTCGTCGCTGTGTTTATAAAGAAAATGTAACCTCAATTTACAGAGTGTAATAACAAAAAGATGATTAAAAAGAATTATTTATTTACACTGTACAAGTCCACTATTCCTCTGTAGTACGCATCTTAATGTTCCACGCCTTTTTCTCTTTAAACCAGTAATTGAGCACATGAAACAGCTTCCTTTTGTGTGTGTGTACGAAGGTAAGAATTTATTACCTTTTCTTTCTTTTACTTTTTTTGCACTCAATTTAAATAGCAATAAAAATACCTAGTCGCCAATATGGGTGATGTATATGATTATCATCAGCATAGACATTGTATAGTTATCTGTAAGTATGGATAAATACATAAATACACGTTTGATAAGTTTATATGCATATATATATATATATTGCTATATGGAAAACAGAGAGGTTTATTTACATGTCTTACCCACGGTAAGTAGACCTGGTTCTGTTCTGGAATACATATTAAGGTAAATGATAATAAAGTTGAGACATAAAAAACTATTTTAACCGCCATTTATAAAAAGAACAATAAAAAAAAACCAAAGTTTTAAATTGGGGTCGCACCGGCTTTAAAATAGGATCCTATATAAAAATTGAAGATTTTATAAATGGATTATATCGCATATTTCAAAAAGGCAAAAGTAACAGGGATAAAACCGATATATTTTCTTTTTAGAGGCCATATCCGATTTTATACGGTTGATGGTAAAGGAATCAACACAGAGTTTCGAAATGAAAAACCAATTCCGTTGATCAAATTCACTACGGGTTTATTGTTCCTTCAGAATGGGAAGAGGTAGTTAGCGAAAGAGGTCTTGATTCGGCCTATTTTTATTCGAGCAGGTGTAGTATATTCTAACCATCTAAATATTTACAACTGTTGCATAGATCCTTAATAAGAACTCAAACTGGGCCATCGAAAGCATATATACTATACCACTAAAAGCCTTTTGTATATGCACAATATATTTAACGCTTGATGATGTTGTAGAGTTCTCCTTTTAAACCCGCCTTACAAGAAATGGCTTCTATCGTTTGAGCTTTGTCGATAAATATTGAACTTTTTGTTTATTACACGACTGTCCAATACATTTTTAACTTGATACATTTTAATAATAGCCCGTAATTCCAAGATACTTGTTCTTGTAAAAAATACTAGGGGATTTCAAGGAGAGAGAAATCAAAACATTATTTTTGGTTTTACCTAAACTACCTTGTCAACTTTTTCAGCCAGTTCTGGGAGCATCAGTTAACTTTATACAGAGAGTTTAAAATAGGCACGTTACATCAAGTCTTTAGTGAAAATTACGCGTTTTTATTCGAAACGAGAAAATATAGTCAGCAGCTTTTATCATTTTCAGTTTAAATTATATATTAAAATGATTATCTTTACTTTCAACAAGAGATTGCATTTACCGGGCCTGTAACTTTTAGTCGTCTATATTATCAAGCGTAATTAATGTAACTACACAATATCGTCAATGTTGCTTATGTTGCATAAAATCAATGGTACATAGTTAATAGAAAGGTGGTATATCATTTTTCATCGCGATAGTTTGTCGACTATATGACACTATAATTAAAAACAACGGGACAAGTTGTTAAAAAACACAGAGTATAGTAACGAAACAATTTGAATATGGTATGTGTATAGTCTGCATAAAAAGAAGAAGAAGGATACGTGCACCAGGTTTTCGAACCAGGTTTTTTTTTTAAAAAAAAAGTAGATACGGTACTGGGAAAGTCGTATCGTAGACCAAAACAAAAGATGGTCTAATGAGATATATTAAAAAAAATGTCTTATAAAAAAAAGACAAATCGTAAAAAAAAAATGGCAGAGGCTTCCCCTCATCTTTTTTTATAAAAAAAAGCAGAGTTCCCTCTCCCCTTTTTTCTTTGAAGAGAAGAAAACAGAGGTAGAGTTTCCCTACTCAAAAAAAAAAAAAAGTTTCACCGGTAAAATCAATATGAGTGATAGTCAGCAGTGATATTCACAGCACCGAAAGCAGCTTCTTCTTGAAAGTCTAGTAGTGAGCGGTCAATGGCTTGAAGAAGTAGAACTAAAGATACAATGATAGAAGGACGGCGGTTAAGAAAGAGTGCATACTACGATGATCGAGATCTTGTGGGGATTTCTGGATGTATATCGCATTGTTGACGGATACGAGGCGATAAGTATAACAATTGACTACCGCTCCTATTTCATCCTCTAAGGCTTGAAAATACAATAATTCAACACCTAAATAATAAAAAATTACTGTGTTTAGCTCGTGATCTTTTCAAATAAACGAACTAGTTTACCTAACCGTATCACAATACATGAAATAGCGCCATTATAGGATAGTTTTTGGGAGTAACTTTGAGAGTGTAAGAGAATGGCCGATTTTGATACAAGAGCCATCAGATTATGCTCTATCTCCAAAGCAGTAAATCATTCAGTGGTTGAGAATGAAAACTAGAAAGCGCTAATGTGAATAAGCCTGCATTATTTTAATTAAATTTACCTTTTGCTTAAAACGAAAGAAAGAAAAATATGTTACTTTTTCTACATCTACGTTAACAGCTAAATCTATTTTAACAGCCATCCCATGCTTAAAATAAATAGTTACCATCAGTTTACACTCTCTTTAGAAAAAAAGAGAAAAAAAAAACAATACCAAATGATATTTCAAATGATGGTTAAACTTGTTACCTGTAGAAGCTTTCAGAGATTAACGTAATAGAGATGCTATTCGACGATAAAAAACAAACCAACAAGGTCAACTTGTAGCCTTTAAAGTTACAAACTTATTTAAAGTGTTTATCTCGTGATTACGATATGGATCTTTGCAGAATAGTATAACGAAAGGGAAAACGATAGTTATCTCTAGTCGTGGGATAGCACGTTTAAGTAGGGTTTGCTATGAGGATAATTGGAAGTGAACATTGCAGCAGCAATGAAATTGTTTTCACACACAGGCAACCCAATCAATACGTCTTAAGTCATACTATTCAGAGGATAGAAGAAGTGGATCGCTTCAGCCACACATAATGCTTTCCTCCGTGGTCAACATGTCACCATAAAGTAGCCAGCCCGATAGACGCATTGTAAAAAAACTTGTACTTCAAAAACACCAAGTGAAACCTTTTTTTTTCAGGAACCAGAGTTAAAGGACACCAATAATCTTGCAGCCGTACGTCTAAAAGTTATGTAACTACTAGTCACCATGATTATGTTAGCTGTCTGTCAGCCATGTTGTTACTTCAAACAGTATATGAAGTTCACTTTTTACCTTTCCCGAAAAAAAAACACTCCGACAGGTTACTGAGATGAAGATCGACTCTGTCACCAAAGGAAGAGGAAGAGGGAGTTTTCTTTCTGTACCAGGATTTGCCTTAAGTCTTGCACCATAACAAGTAACTGTATTTTTAAGAGACACCAAGAGAAAGAACCGTTTCTTGCCGTGCCAAGAGTTGCCTTAAGTCTTGCACCACAACAAGTCATTGTACTTTTAAGAGACACCAAGTAAAAGAAGGTTTTTTTTAGTACCCAGAGTTACCAGAATTACCGCTAACATTAGAATAAAAGGAAGGAGCATCTTAAAAAGCTATTGTAAGTATTAGTTTAGTAAACTAGAAAGCTTTTTTGGGTCAATGTACTCATTATAGAAAAAATACCCCCCTTCAGATGCTTAATGTTTCAAAATGATCAACATTATAGCTAATCAAAGTGAAAGAACAGGAATTGAAGGTCAAAGCTAGGTTTGCTTGAGCGTTTTAGATGGTGTTTATGTACACTTACTCTTGTACCTGACAGGCTGTAGCTGCATAAAAAGAAGACCACCTTTGTTCCACAAGAATTAATTGTAGCACAATAAACCATTACAATACCCGTCACCAAACTGAATGCCGAGTTTCAAAATATCGTCTTGAGCAATGTTAGGTAGATGAAGCATTGTTTCTTTCTATGTATTCACAAGAATAAACGAACAAAAACAAGAAACCATGTTGTGAAGCTAGTCAATGCGGCTTGTAGACACCATAAAAAAATGTTCTTTTTTTTTTCCTCTTTGTCTATTGCTAGTATTTCAGATTATTCCCTTTACATGGTGATTCATGAGTGCCATATAACCGAATTTATGCCAACACAGTTTGGGCTTGAGCTAATAAATCTCTTCGAAGAGGACTTTTCAACAGTCACTGCTATACTCACAGTTATTAGTGCAAGAGTTAGTGCGTAACCACTACTTAGACAACGGTTGAAGCCTCAGGCGGAATGACTCGGCGATGATAATGCTTCGTAACTTTTAGGGGGTGATTTGGACCGTGAACGCATTTTGGGTCTCTATCTGGTTGGCGAAGCTACAAGATAAGGTCCCTCAAATTTTAGCTGTGACCTAATAGAGTGGGCTGTCCGGCGGTTCACTTAGAATTTTGTTTCTTCGACGCCACTGTTCCAATGAGTTCGGGCGTACCCTGCCCCAAATGAGTTCAGGCTGCCAAAAGATTCTCTTTTACTATAAAAAAATGGAACTACACAGAGATGAACCTCCTCGCGGTTAGTTCTGGAAACATTTTTTTTTTTTTAAATAAAGCCTTTTCTTTTCTGTAATATGTAAAGCTATTTCTCTTTCTCTTTCTTTTTTTTTTTTTTTTTTTTGGTTCAAGTGTCAAGTATCAACTGGTTAGTCAATGCATCTCTTATTATCTTTAAATAAAGCCTTTTTATTTTTTTATTTTTGGTTACAAGTGTTAAATATCGTTCATTTACTATTGTCCTCATCAAAGGATACAACAAAAATATGTTACATATTACAGTAGCTGCTCTATTTAGGGGTGACCCGGTTTAAGGGTAGGATCGATTTAAGGCTGGATTTCCCTCAGAATATCTTTGGTCCCCCGCTTGAACACCTCACCACCATTTGATTTAAAGGTAGAATCCAACATCACGAAACTAAAATGCATTGTTACGCGATATTCTAATAACTCAGGTATCTCAATGAACTTTTTTTCTTTAGCAGTAATTTGTCTCTTTATAATTATTACGTCTTACAACGTCAGATAAAAATAATTTACAAGATAATGACCAAATTCATTTTTTAAGTAGTGTGATTATTAAGTAACAATGAAAACACAAAACATAACTTTACTTCCTGCTTTTACCCATTTAATCGGGAAGGTTGATCATTCCTCGTAAGTAACGGAGAAACAAGCAATTTGATTAAAGATAACTAAAATGAATATCATCGAACCTCAAGGTGATAATTACAGTGAGTATCCAACCAATCACTTCCAATCATCAAAACCTTATGAGGATTTCTAATATTATTATGATTAATTGCGTTCTTACGGGTAAAATGTTTCAGTATCTAAAATCATGTGTTTTCTGATACCATTTGTAATATGCATATAAAGGATTTCACCAGAAACTTCAATCATGCTTGATCACGAAAAGAACAAACGGAGGAGGTTTAAAAAAGCAATCCCATTTTTTCTTTATATGACATATATAAACACTATCTTTTTTTTGGACGTATTTTTATACATCAAGTGTATGTTTTGCATATATTAAAAACTTTAATATTTTTTTCTGTAATAATAAAGAGATACTATTACTAACGGCTTAGAGTTTGTTTGTACTTTTCTAAAGCCCCTTAGCCTAAGAAGTATGCACCTTTTTTTTTATAGCTTGTATACGATTGGTTTACAGGTCGATTACAATTAAGAATGTTCGTGAAACCATGTAACTAAGCCAATCCAAGACTATCACGCTACCAGAGGCTAAGTTTGTTGTATCCCGAAGCATGACAATATTCTATTATTAATGACAACTTGTATGTACATCAAAAAACTATAAAAATAACACATTCCGGTTTTTTTCTCTCCTTTTTTTTCTTCTTTTTTTTTTCTTCTTCGTGAAGTATGTTTGCTCAATTACCTATAGAAATTATTGAACACATTCTAGAATTAGTCACACGAAATGATATAAACCAAATATGTAAAACTTGTAAATCAAGTTACTATAAAAGTTTACCGATTCTTTATCGTCATTTGGAACTAGGATATCATTCGCACATAAAACAATTACAACAAGGTACTGTGGTCAATGGTTATTTAAAACAAGTGATTCAGCAACATACCAAACAGCTCACAATACGATCTCGACAAAACAGTAATCATTGGCGCACGCATGATTTAATCTCAATATTGGGCCCACAATCCAAAATTCAAACTATTCGATTTTGTGATTTTAGAGCACTTTCAACTGATTTAATTCATCGTACAGTTTCTGTTTTACCACAGATCTATAGCGTCGAATATCATTATTGTCATATCGTTTATCAAACTACTACACGAACACTTGATACCACGGGTAGTATACTTCATACCTCACAAGTGAAACAAGTTATGCTGCAATGGACGGACTTTACTAAAAAATGCATTCCATTTATGCTATTCAAAAATTTGATTCGACTTGAATTAGGATCCAATCGAAACAAATATGATGGAGTAAATGAAATGTTGGTAGACACGCTTTATCAACAGTGTCCAGATTTAACACATATGATCATCACTTTGCCTCAAGTCAGCAGTTCTGTTTTGTGTCGTACAATCACCAAGTATGGAACTCAGTTACAACATCTCTCGATCAAGTGTGATAGTACAAGCACGCTGCAGGCGGTTGCAGCACATGCTACTGAATTACAAAGTTTACGCATACGTGCTACTGCTGATCACTGTAAACTAGATTACGCGTTGCTGGATATATTATGTATGTGTCCACAGTTGAAATGGGTAGAAGTCAAGTCGCAGGGTTTAGAAAAACACGTACATGATATAGTGTGGCAAGTCTTGGGTGGGAATGAAGCACATGAGATGTTGATTAAAAGAAAACAAGCAGAAGAGAACGGGGAGCCCGAGCGCCCCGTACATGTCTCAGTCGCTGGAAGTATTTGGTTTTATACTGTGTCCGAAGAATCGTTACGGTTACGATCTCACTACTTAAATTCAATGCGGGGGTATAAAAAACAAGAGGCTTTTAAGTCTATTATGTTACATCAACATGATATATTAAAAATTAAAAGTTGGTTACATAGTTGCTGAAAAAAAAAAAGACTGGTCTTTTTCCTCCCCCAAAAGATATTTGTAGATAATAATAATAATAAAAAAGAGTTAAATTATTAGGAAGTAGTAGAGTTGGCAAGAAGTACAAAAGTATATATAAATAATAAAGAAAAATATGTAAATTAAAAAAAGGGGGTGTAAGGGTATTTGTAACAGTAATAGTAATAGCAGTAATATTAAAGAAAATGAATGATAAAAGGTGTATGTACATGTTTAGAAAAAAAAAATGAGAGAGAGAGGAGGGATCAGGATTCTTTTTTTTTTATATTCTCAGCCATAGATCTCTTATTCTATTTGTACTTGACGGAGCTAATCTTGGTTCTACGGCAGTAGACATCTTGTATTGATCCTGTAAAATAGAGAAGTACAAAAAAATAAGTATTACATATTAAAAATTCAGAAAAAAAAAAACTTACGTCTTCGGATAAAATGTAAGTATCCGCAATCAAGGCCAATAGTTTAGCATCAGGTTCGATTGTGTAACTTGGGCACTTGAATTTCATGGTGGCCATAATGGTTTCCCCCATTAACCTAAATTTCTCCCAATGTATCGAACCATCCGCCCTAAAGTCTTTATTGGCTTCTGCCAACGAAACCAAATCCTGAGTATGAATCCCACTATATAATTTTTGTTAGTGCACAAAGAACTAAAACAAAATTAGGTAATAAAAAAAAAAAAAGACTTACAGATAGGGTATTCCGGGTGTACCACTAGAAGAAGCTTTTAAAGCCATGCGGTAAGAACTAAAAGATTTATCTGTACTCATCAGCTTTTCTAAACTTTGAAATTGTTTATATATTTTTTTGGTTAGGATGGCTTGTCTCGTTTGTTTTAATCGAAGTACGGAGGCACTATTGATACCAGCCAAGATAGCCATCAAAGTATTATAGTTGTTGAGGTTTCTTAAATGAACTGCAATCGACATAAACTTTTGGAGTAACGCGACCCGTTTACTTAACCTAGATTGAGTTACAATAACTGTAACTACCCAGGCCGAAATAAAGTTAAAATGCGCGATAGATGCTAGGACGGTGTTGTTGCATGATAATAGTGAGGAGCGTTTATTATCGTTGACAGGCGAGTTCCAAATATTTCTAACAAACTCGCGAGACTGTTCGAAAAATAAGATGTAAGTTTTTCTGTCTTACCCCTTCCTTTAGGGAGGGGGAGGGGGCGAAGAAAGAGTAAATTTTTACCTTAATTTTTGAAAATAACTCGGACTCTATCCAAGTCAACTGATCAGCTATGGAGGTATCGGACGCCTTGATAAACAACTTGTAGTTATGTCCAGCTTGATCTTTTTCAGATTTGTTTTGTCGAAAGGTACTAATAAAACTAGAAGCTAAAAGTTGGTTACCTAACGAAGTAGTCCACCGACCGCCCGAAGTAGTTGCAAGGGAACGAGAGATAGAAGAAGGTGGATAAGATTGTTTTGTGGCGTTGTCAATGTTTATCAGACCACCTGCAAATTCAGCGCGCCTGGGTAACTCTGTATTATGGTGAGAGGTAGCTGCATAAGATGACTTTAGATCGGGATGGGATCCAGAATGTGTTACTGCTTTACCGTGGCTACGTAATAATATTCTGTTTAAATTAGGAGATAGTAATGTAGGTGGTTGTGTGGTTGTACTGGAAAGCCTCTTTAATGTAAAAGGCGGAGCATCGGACTTTGTTGGTGAGGAAGGGACAAATGTAAATGTACCTGATGCATAACCACTATCTTTTTTTTCATTTCTTTTGATAGGGGTACTAGGTTCTTCTTCTTGTACGTCGTCAACAAGTCCCCAAACGTTATCTGGATCGTAGGTCGGTGGTTCTCTAACTACAAGTGGTGCTAAGGAATCACAAATGGGTGTATGACTATCGTATTTTGAAATTCGGTCTAAAAAGAGAATAATGTGTTTACGTGCTTGTGTACCGTAAAAATCATTCCAATAGTGTGATAACCATAACGAAAAAATGCAGTGAATTCTGACATGAAAAAAAAATAAAAATAAATATACACATGCTTTTGTTACACAATGCGTTTTTTTTTTGTCGGAGGAGTAAGAGAGAGGGGGGAACAAACCTTTTTTGTAAATCAGTTGGTAAAGCTTCAGATAAACCATCATTTTCAAATCTAGTTAAGTGATGGCGTTTTTCTTTTGGTGAGTGATATAGTTTATAGATAACATATACGTATTAAGTTTACCTTTCTACTAGTATTTTAACTAGCTCATAAGGTTTCATGAATTTTCTGAAAAATGTCAAAAATATCGGTATAATGTTTTCATCTATATAATAATAAATAAGGAGGTTTGTTATTGATTCAACTAAGCTAATATTTTTTTTTAAAAAAAAAAATTAGTGTATGTTCCCCCCCCCCTTTTTTTTCTCTCTCTGTCTCTGTTTACCTGTTTTACTATATTCTGTTGATAGTAATCGATCTACGATATCTTCAGTTGTTAAACCTATACCGAACGATTCGCTAAAGTAAGAAAATAGTTGGTCAAAAAAAGTCATATATATATATAAAAAAGGTTTATATAAAGGAAATAAACAAATAAAAAAATAAAATAGTTTAATATATATATGTAATTTACCTACTATCTTTTGAACCACGACGACTACTCAGGTGAGAGGGAAAAGTTCCTCTTTTGTTGGTCATATGAAAAGATGAAGAAAAAGAAGCAATATTCTCATTCAAGACTTTGTCGGGATCGGCTTCAGTTCCCGATGTGACACTAATTTTATCTATTGTCCGAGTTTGAGCATAAATAAAACCAGCTTCACCATTATCACATTGTATAGGATGACGGGGTTTCACCTCTTGTTTGTGATTGACACATCTTGGATAATATTGTTGTACAAGCAGCTTGAATATTTCTTGCATTTGGTCTACACCAGTTTCAGAAAAGGCATCTACATGAAACTGTTGTTGAACTAATGGTTGGATTTGACATGCAGTGGTTAAATCTGATTTAAGACCAACAATAAAAGCAGGGATTTGACGACTAAAGTAATAATCTGTAATATGTATATATAAGTATATAAGGGGAATAATTATAAATTTATATATATATATATATATATATATTTTTACTTGATAAATCAGTTATACTATCGAGATAATCTGGACTTGTTGCATCATAACAAATAAGTCCTCCGTGGATTAATGGTAATGAATCTTGGTTTATAACAGAGCCATTTAATTCAATAATATCAATAGGATAATTAATGTCATCTAATAATATTTTCGTGTGGTGGCACTGTAGATCTAATCAAAACAAGTAATTTAGAATCCAAAATATAGTAAGGAGATTCTTTTTTTTTTTACCTGGCCTATTTGAGTCATGTTTTGCAATTAAATTTTGTAGGCCAAATCGAATAAATGTTGATTTCCCTATATTTGATTCACCAGAAACAATGATAACTAATGGTTCGATCTTTAGTTCCTATAATAAAAATGTTGGCTGATCTAAGTATGAATGTTTTTATTTATTCTCTCTTTTTTTTACTGCGTTTATTTACACCTGAAAGTGGTGGCAAAGGTTTACTAAGTCTATCTCTAAAAGTATCAAGGGTGTTTGAAGGTGATGCTATAGCAGCTAATTTTCGTGATATCCACATGTGCTAGTTGATAGGCAACAAATAAAAATGCGCTAGAATTGTCAAACACCTTGAGTTACTTTTTTTTTATTCTTTCTTTTGATGTGATTGAAAGGAAAAACAAAAGCAAAAAAAGTAAAGAAAAAAAAAAGTGTGTTTTATATTTATTTATTTATTTTATTTTTAAGGGGAAAAAAAAAGGTCCTCTTTTTTTTTATATTTTTTTCGTATTTTTTTCTTCTTCTCCTTATTGTTGTCATTAAATATGAATTTAAGCAATATTAGCTAAATAATCCTTGACTTCATTCAAGCTTAATTTTCTAAATAATGGAATTTCTTTTCTTTCACCACCGTAAACGCCAATAGTGCTTGTACCAATAATACCAATTTCTAAACTATTTTCTGTCATTTGTCCCTCAAATCCTTCCTTGAGCTAAAAAAAATAAAGAGTCATTAATTCATGCAATTCTTTTTCTTCTGTTTTTCTTTTAGTCTTGTATATAACTTACAGTTAAAATAGCTGTATGTACTGCATCTTCCAATTCCATTTCTTCGTTGTATCTCTTTTCCAAAAAGGTCTTTGCATTAATCATATTCTTACCAATGGCACTGGCCTTCCAAGCAAAATAAGAACCAGTGGGATCAACTTGATAAAGCGAAGGTCCATTAACTTCGTCATAACCTGCAATTAAAAGCGAAACACCAAAGGGACGTACACCACTATATAGAGATACATATATTAATTATCCCCCTCCTTTTCTCTCAATATTTTCCTTGTTGATTTGATTAATTCTTACCCGCTTTGAGTATATTCTTGCATAACACCTGCTACTTCTTGAACAAGAATCTTTACTGGAGGTTCTTCCATATATAATCTTTTATACGCTTGTGCTGCTTTACGTGCTTTACTAACTAAAACACGGAAATCAGGTCCCATACCAGAGTAAATCATACCAATGTTGGAACAAATGGTAGCGACTTTCTCAAGAGTGGAATCATCAACAAGACTTGATGCAGACTTCTTTTCTGTTGCAATAACAATACCATTGGTAGCTACATGTAATATATATAAGACACACAGCAAACTAGAAAAAAATGTATAAAAATGTACCTTTAATACCAACACTGGTAACACCTTGAGAAACAGCGTTTAAAGCATATTCAATTTGAACAAGTTTTCCCGAGGGAGAAAAAGTAGTAAGTGAGAAACTGTATCGATCAGCCATTATTAAAGATGTAGTTTTAAAAAATAAAAAAAAAGGTAAAAAATATACGAAAAAAAAATATTAAAAAGGGATTTCAAAAGGAGTACGCGTTCAAAGCACACTCCAAACTACTTACGTCACCCGGCGCTTTGAAAAAAAAAAACGGGCTTTCAATAAGTATAAGTTACTTAAAAGGAAACAGAAGAGGACCAACTTGTCAAAGTTTGTAGCTTTAATTCTATTTTTCTCAGATGGGAGGATATATTTACTTGAAAACTAACGTGTTATAATAATAATAAACTGTTAGTAATTACGCATTATAATCGGTATGATGAGTAGGAGAATAGTTGTATGTATGGACACCACACTCTTGTGCTTTGTTTTTGTTTTTGTACGCTATTTATTGCCTTTAGGCGTCGGTATAGCATAACAGAATCTACTACTGTGTTTGCTTTTTCTAACTCGGATACTTTTACCGTCAAGCTGAAGCGGCGAATAACTTCGGTATAGGTTTACTTGCTAAAAAAAGTAGTACAATTTACATTTTCTACAAACAATCCTGATACTGTTTAATCATCTTTTAACACAAAAAAAGATAAATAAACGTGATAAAATTTCTTGTTCTTTTTTTTAAGTGTACGTAGCAAGAGTTCAAAATATTTATTATTACACTTTTTCGATTATGATTGGTTAGTAAATCAAAAAGAGGAGAAAAAAAATTTATTTAGAAACGCTTCATTCTGTTTTTTTGATCATAGAAACGATAACCAACAAACAAGACACCGACCAAACCACCAGCACATATAATCTTGAAAAGGACAGAGAGAACACCTCCACCGCTGCTAGAAGACTTCTTAGGCTTTTGTTGTGGATAGGTGGGTTCCTTGGTGGCAGGTTGCAAAGATTTGGTAGTAACAGAAATAATATCATGATTGTCAGTAACTTCACCTGTATGTGCACTGAAGCCGAGGTAAATTTGCTCAGGAAGTACAACCTCTGTCTTTTTAAAACATTGCTCCCATTCATCTTCGTTGCGCCAAACTAATTCTAATTGAAGGAAGTTGTTCTTGTGATAAGTTAAACGGGCACGAGTAGGGAATCCTTTTGCTCTAAAATCAGCCTATACATATCAAAAATTGACAGGTTTCGATCTTTAATTTCTTCTTCCTCTATTTATATTTATATAATCGCGTATTTATTTATTTTTACCTCACAGCCAGCAAGCTCTTTATCACTACCGTCCTTATCGTTGTTGTATGACTGAGTACCATCACCAAGCATTGCCATAACATAAGGGAATGTATGACGCTATTATGTTTCAATGAATTGAGTAAAATATATCTATATGCATATATAATGGTACACTTACATGAGCTCTTTCGTTATCATAAGTATCAAAGAATATACCGAGACCTTCAAAGTTATCGACAGAACCGAATACAGGACCCTCGGTCATTCTTTGCTTGGTGAGCCACACTAAAAAGTAATATATTAGGTTAAAGTTTTTCTGTGTGTTTTTATTTTCTGTAAACACATACTAGCAAAACCATCACCATAAAGATGACCTGAAGCACCATCTACTTTGAATTCAACTTCAATTTGAAAGTTATCACCTATTATAGGCTATATAACTGTAAGAAAACATTGAATAAACGAAAGAAAAAAAAACAAGCTTTACCAAACGCGACCACAAGTAACCGAGTTGAGATTGTTTTGTTGAAGTTAAACGAATTTGGTGGTTTGTGTTAATAACGGTGTTTCCAGCAAAGTCAAACCATCTATTTTGAAGTTCATCATCTATAAAAGGAGGGGTTAACGTGTTGTTCGAGTGTATTTTTTTAAAGTGCTTTTTTTTTACCAATATAAGGCATAGAGATAGAGTGAGTTCTAACAATAGCTCCTTGAGCAAGTACAGTTGTACAAGCTGCAAGTGCAGAAGCAAGCACTACAAAGAGAGAACGCATTTTTTTTTCTAGGTGTAGAAAGTAGAAAAGAAAAGAAAAAAGAAGAAGGGGAACAAATATTTTAAAAAAAAGTTCTTTACTTGCGAGAAAACGTCGGTTGTCTAAATTATCGACAGCAGAAATTACTTTAAGTAGTGTTTAAAGTCATTTCGACAATGTATGCATGTTGTTAATCTATACACGTCAAATTGCCACCCCTTTTTTTGTGTGTAGGGAAAATATATGACAGGTTTACCAAGTTTTATATATGAATCAGTCAGTTTATTTTTGTTTTTAAAGAAAAGAAGGTTATTTATTTCTATCCATCAAACGACCAACTAATTCCTTTTGTATCTTTGCTTGTCTTCTTGTTTCTTCCAAGGAGCTTAGACTTCTCAAGTCATTCACAATATCCTTTGTCTTACCAAAATAAACTTCTTGTAACGAATTACGCATCTTCATTTCCATATCTTCAACCATACGACCAATATTGACAATATGAGCAGCAGGTTCATCAACAGGGTAATCTTGTTCGATTTGTCTCGTCATACTACCACTTAAATTCAAATTACCGAGTTCTTGATTGTTGGTAATCATATAAAGCATAATGGTTGATGTTAACTTGTATTGTGCATTACGGCCACGTTCTTGTACCTCAAAGACGTGAATAGAATCCCAAGCACCCTTCATACGTCTAGCTCCATCACCAACTAAATATTTTATATCATTTTAGTTTAACTATACAATCTATTTATTTTGTGTATATGTGTACCTTTCTTGATTAAGACAACGACAACAAACTTATCTTCTGCATCGTACGCATAAACTGAAGAGATACCGCCTTCATAATACATTTCACGGTAGGTATCGAATGCTTCGTTTGCGGCAACTTCAAGTTTACGAAGAGTAGGAGAAGGAATAAGACCGTCAGGTAACTCAGGTTCATATTCGTTACTCCAAGGGGATCTAGAACAAAGATATTTGGTTAGTAAAATATATATGAATATATAGAAGGTGGTTCTCTCCATCTTTTCTTTTTCCTTTTTTTTTTTACCTGTAGGAATCACCATCTCGGTTATAATCACATATAAGGTAATCCTTTTTAGTCTTTGGACAAATCTTTACCTTTAAAGGTTGGTCGATAGTAGATAATAAATCGTCTACTAAAGTAGGATGAACCAAGTCAAAAAGTTTAGTCAAGTTTTCCTCTACGTTTTGAGGTGGTAAACGACGCATCAAGTCTAATGCACAATCAAATTGGTCACTCTAATTTAAAACTAATATTAGTATTTGTGAAGCGTATTTCTTTTTTCTTCTTTTAGCGAATAATATACCATCTTGTTATTATGTTTAATGGGGTAAGAAAAAAGAAAAAAGAGAAAAGTAAAAAGGTAAAAAACACAACCTTTTTTATACATACCGTATTCAGCGAGAGTAGTAGGAGTTGTAAAACTATAATAGGGTTTGACCGCGTACTTTGACACAGATAGCATTCGATACATACTGCCGGTAGAGAGAGGGCAACAAGTACCTCCTTTTGTCTCGAGTAAAGAGTATGTAAAGTATTTAAAAGTATCTAAAGAAAACTTAGACAGATAAAACTCTAAATAACAGCAACATATTTGAGGGTTACAAAGCTTGCAAGAATGGTATATCTTTAATTTTTTTTATTTATTTAGTCTAAAGTTAAGTAAAACATATCTAAACTCTTCGCGTAATAATATGGGTGGAGAGAAAGAGAGGGGGGGTTGGGGTTGGGGGTTTATAATTTTTTTATATGTACAAATGTAATAAATGTTGTTTCTAGTGAGAGTCTAAGATTGTTCTTGAGCGCTAGCAAGTTTAAGAGAGTGCATGTTTTGGTGTTGAGCATCAAGACCGTTAGCGTATTGTAACTCACCACTGGTTTCATATTCGTACATATCAAGAGCAACGGCACAACTTTCACGAACGACTTGTTCAGAATCAGCTTTGAAAGAATCTAAAGTGGCCAATACCTCAGGAGTAGCAATAGAACCCAAGGCTTCGGCAGCTTCATGTCTAACCATATGAACTTCATTTTTATCTTGAAGACATTCAGTTAAAGCAGGCACAGAAGCAGGATGTTGCAATTGACCAAACACATAAGCAACCTCATGACGGAACAACGCACTCTTATCCTTTAAACCCTTTGCTAAAGCAAGAACAGCTTCGGTTGTACCAATCTCACGTAAAGCAAACATGGCTCTGTAACGCTTAAATAACTTATACTTGGAGCTAGTTAAAATCTCTTCCAATTCTTCGACAGATCTTGTTTCGGTGGTAGGTGGGGCAGGATCAACTGAATTATATTGACTCTTGTTAGCTTCACGTTCAGCCTTGTTCTTGGGATCGTTTTCATACTTAATCTTGTCAATAGCTAATTCACAGGTATCAACTACAGATTCGTTTTCGTCCTTCAAGAATTTTTCGAGAATAGGGAGGGATTCTAAACATCCAATGGCACCTAAAGCTTCAGCAGCTTCGTGACGAACCATCTCGTGTTCGGAAAGGTCCTCCAAGACCTTTTCGAGGGTAGGGTTGGCGCGAGGGTTACCAATTTGACCAAGACAGTAAGCAAGTTCATGCTTTAAAAGTTCAGAATCATCACTGAAGGCTACATACATTCATATACTTTAAAACCGAGCTCTTCCCTTTTTTTTTTTACTCAAAAAAAAAGTGTGTTATCACTAAGCAACTTACCTTTAGCAATAATGTCAATACTTTCGTTAGTTCCAATATTCTTGAGAGTGAATAAAGATCTGAAACGTTCAGCAAGAGAAACGGTACCGGATGTGTTACAGAGAGAAGCTTCAAGCTTGGCGTAGTCAACGTTAGAAAGGTCCATAGTTTAGATATATAAAAATAAAAAGAAGGGGAAAAAAGAAATATGAAAAAAAGATGTAGAATTTTTTTTTTTTTAATTTAAGCCACTTTTGTATGTAACACAAATACAGTGAGACCAAAAAAATTAAAATCCCGTTTTAATCGAAAGGTTTAATGTAGATGTTTCAAAACGAAGGTTTTCTGGTACAGAACGACTTTACGCAGCAGTAAAAAAAAACTAGCTTTACGCTCTTACAGCGCAAGAAAAAAAACTGGTGGTTTTACATTGTGATATAAGTTGGGGATAAAAAGTTGATTTAATTAAATCTGATAAATATTAAAGTTGCTGATGTAACATGTGACATACGATATTTGGTGTATCTATTCGAGAGAAAACTGCCTGATTAGTGGTGAATCCAAAAGTCTAGTAAATAAAATAGTTGATGTTTTTTCTCAGAGGAAATAAACTCCAATATATTGATGTTTATGAGGGCTACGGCTTCGTGTTATCCCCTAAAATTAAAAAATATTTTTTTTACTTGCGAAGGTAAGAAGCTGCCAGCTAATAGGTGCAATCTCTGCATGATTTATCGAAAAAGAGTAAAAAAAAAACATATATAAATACATCATTTTCCTTTTTTAAAAAAATAAAATAAAAATATAATCAACTTTTGATTCGTTCTAGTAAATAGGTAAAGAAAAGAAGCTTTTTAATATTTAAAACTTGTATTGAACGTTAACACTTTTTATGTAGCCTATAGGGTCTTTTGAAAGAACCCAGCAAAGCCGTTTTGACAGGTGCTTAACTAATGCCCCTCGATTACAAGACGGTTCGTATAAACACACTTCAGACACACAAGAACCTGCAAAAACTAGCATCGCGAAAAGAGTGAAACGACAACATCATGATAAGCCAATATATCGTACATTATTTATTCAATCTATGAGAGTCTATTTTTAAAATAAAATACACTAGGCATTAACGAAAGGAAAAGGGCAGCACTCTGAACGACAGATACAGAAGGTTGAAAAACGACCTTCAGCCCAGAAAAGAGCCTAGTCTTCAAAAGTGATGCTATTCAAAAAAAGGGTAATAATCAAACTGATAGAAAGAGGATAATGAAATAAACTTGCAAAGTAATTAAGATATAAAGACAATGAATTTAGACTTGATTAGCAGTTAATCTTTAGAAAATTAACCAGAAAAAGTAATTAAAATCATATGTTGTACTATGTGATGAAAGATTAGAAAGGGATATAATATAAATCAAATAAACGAAACCCAAAGATACCTTTTAGTCCGGTAAAGCATGGCCTGCAGTTTTAAGATTCATTGCCATGTGGTATTCTAATAAATAGCTCTGTACTATTTAAATTGAGAACAATAAAAACTTTAATAGAATTTAATATGAAGATAATATTTGAGCTCTTGCAGAAAACGATACACAGCATATGTTTTCGTACGATAACTTGTGTCAGCTCAAGAACTACTTAAAGCGCTATAATCCATCATTGTTCATCCGTTATTCTCTTAAAAACGCGTGTTTTTAAGTGATGGTTTAGAAGTAACTTCTAAAAAAGGTCATTTTTCGGTGATCGAAATAAGATGTTTTCATTGTGTGATTAAACATCAGGAAATGACTCTTTTTTCCAAGTTATTTCGTAAAAGCTACTCCTTGGAATGTTGTCTCTAATATCAACTATAACAAACTGCTTGTTGTTGCATATTTTTCTCGATGTTTTTTTTTCCGTCGATCATTTTTGATCATTTCTGGTCATTTTGGGAGGTCAACCCCTTTTGTGTTTTTGTGGTTATTCTAAAAGTGCTCCCAATCCGATTTGACTATTTTTGTAAAAAAAAAACAACGAAAATAAAGTGCCCTTTTAGGCATATTGAATCCGTCTAAAGCCCTATCTTTAATAAAAACATTGAACGGGTAATCACCGTTTTAGACGTTTTTTTTCGCTAAAATTTGAATTAAGCGGTCCTTAAAATGGTAAATTCTTTAAAGCGCGTTCTCTCGCTCAATTCTGGATGTAGCACTTTCATTTATAAATATCCAGTATATAGTTTTTATATGTCTACATTCGGTACTATAAACAAACACGGTAATAAAAAACTACATTTTATGTAATCGCATTGCTCTGAAAATGGTTACACGATGTTAAACCAAAAAAAAAAAGTCTAAAACTGTGGTTACTCTTTCAGTTTTTGTATTAAAAGTATTATTTAAAATAGACTAGAAGCATCTAAATGAGTTATATACTATCCTTGTTTTTCCCACAAATATAGGCAAATTGGATATTGAGTAAGTTCAAAATAACCACAAAAACATAAAAGCCCGTTTTTAACTTTTTTTATCAAAGATATATCTAAAAAAACTATTTTGTACTAAATAACTTGGGCCCAAAAAGCGTTTCCTGTTTCTTTAAAAAAATAAAAACCAATATTTATTTTAACTACTAATTTTAGCAGTGATTTCTAAAGTGAGCGATTTTTAAGAGCCTGGTATCTCATATGAACTTTTGTCTAGAGCCGTTACTGTAACATATTTTTGGAATAGATTTGTCAATAGCCGGTACGAGCGTGCTTGACGTCTCTTTTTCTATTTGAAAGGAGAAGGAGAGCCACAGCAATGCAAAATAATTCAAAAAACTTTTTCTACCGAAGTTTAATATCAACGATAACACTTGCGTTTTCTCTGTTGTCAAACACAAAAAGTTTAATTACGGCCTATTTTTTAAAAACCGCTTTTTTTTTGGATTTGCAGCACACTGCAGCATATAATTAATTAAATATAAAACCTGTATCCAGAAAACAAACAAATATAACTTGATGGTTTATTCCAATTAAAAGAATTAATGATGTACTGCCAAGAACCATCAAAACTAAAAGAAAGATAACGCTTAGAAAGGAAAGGAAAAAAAGAAACATTCGTTTTGCTGACTGTGGTATCACTCTAAAAAAAAGACAAACGACATTAATAACCTTTATAGGCCTTTTTTTTTAATTCGTCTGAATTTTAAAATATATAAAACGTGGATTTTCATCTTTTTTTGTCCTTTCTTTATTACTTTTTTTTCTTCTTCTTTTATCTCTCTCTCTTTCCTTTCTTCTTTGTACATGTAAAGATAAAATGACTTCTTCAAAAAGTAACAGTTACGCTTTTGAAATAAGATTTGTTGATGATAAGGTATAAATTAAGGTTTTTTGTATATTGATAGTATATAAAAATATATACTTACACCCAAAAAAAGATTGTTCAAGTTTTTGATATAGCTGCCAAACGCCAAAATGAAGGAACAGGGTTACCGACCGAATATTTACAAGAAGATGTATTAAAAGGTCAACTTCGATATTCTAAATTAGTTGGCAGTACAGCTTCTCCAACTGAAAATCTCGATGAGTACCAGCACCAAGTCACAACGAAAAGGAGTAAGAACAGAAGGTCTATTCAGAGGCATACTTTTTTTATGATGGGAGGAGGAGGAGGAGGAGGAGGAGGCGATGTAGGAGGTGATAGTAGCAGTCAATATTTGGTAAGTCACTTGAAAAAAAATACAAGTAATTAGCGGGGGAGATTATTAATTATGTTATAAATGTAGACACAGAATGACAGTAGAGAGGATCATCATCGAGGTGTAATACAAACATCATCTTCACCAATAGAGCCAATATCTCCTGCAATGTCATTATCACCCACGATACCAATGGCATCTACCATGCAAATGTCACCTACGTTGCCAGTAACACCGTCATCGCCAGTACCATCATTGCAGGTGTCACTAACATCACCAGCAGTATCACCGCCCCTATCACCGTTACCACAACGCACCGTATCACCACCAATACCCACTTTACCACAAACAGCTATGATGTCTTCATATAAGGCTTATCAAAAACATGATAATAGAATACCACAATACGATACAGCACCGCAATATCAATACAACACAACAACACCCGATGTCAATCAGATATTACCGATTATACCTCCCGCGCAAGAATACTATCAAGAATTTAATAGCATTGTGATGGTAGATAGTAATGATTATAGTAGTAAAATGAATATTCAACAAGAGGAAAAGATGAGTTCCAAGAAAGGAGGAGCTTGCTGTATTATACAATAAAATAAAAATTATAGCGGAACACCAATAGAGGTAAAGCCCCTGATTTTTTTCTCTGTCTCTTTTTTGTTTGTTTTTTGTTCTTTGTACTTTTAGTGTAGAAAAAAAAAAGATGAGTGATCATACAGATAATTCACTTGGACCTCGTGGTTTGACCATTGAGCAACAAAATGAAATCGCAGCTATTCAATCGCAAGCAGCGTCACAATCTATGCACAGTACCTCTCAAAGATTTTCTGTTGGTACTGGCGAAACATCTTTATATGTTGGAGAACTTTCACCTAACGTGAATGATGATATTTTAAAGCAACATTTCGTTAACGCTAAAAGTGTTCACGTCTGTCGAGATCATGTTAGTGGAAAAAGTTTAGGATATGCTTATGTTAACTTTACTCGACCTGAAGATTGTAAGTTTTTTTTTTCTTGCAAAAAAAGTTTTTTTTTTTTATTGACAACTTTTTTAAAATGTAGGTCTTCATGCTCTTGAAAAGATGAACTATTCTTTAATCAACGGTAGATCGTGTCGTTTAATGATATCTGAACGCGATCCTTCAAGAAGAGTAACAGGAACAGGAAATATCTTTGTAAAGAACCTTCCTGCAAGTATAGATGATAAATCTTTCCATGATACTTTCTCTCAGTGGGGTAACGTACTTTCTTGTAAGGTTATTAAAAATCCTGGAGCTACTAGATGTTATGGATACGTAAATTATGATTCTATTGGTGCTGCTGAAAGAGCTATTGACTTGGTAAATGGTACAGTACTCTTTGGTAGAGAAATGTAAGTTTTTTTTTTCGAGGTAGTGAAAGAGAAATACTAAAAAGGGTAAAAAATATAGTCAAGTAGGCCATCAAATTCCTAAAGGAGAAAGAGAACCTGCTGAGGATCCCAGTAAACAAAAGTTCACAAATTTATATGTAAAGAATATTTCACTTGATGTTACAGAAGAAGAGCTTGGAGAATTATTTGGTGCATTTGGTAAAGTGTCATCCTTATTGATTCAACGCGACGAATATAATAATTCCAAAGGGTTCGGATTTGTTAATTTTGAAGTTCCCGAAGACGCTGAAAGAGCAGTAAATCAATTACACGATTCCGAGTACTATGGAAAAAAGTTGTTTGTTTCAAGAGCACAAAAGAAATCTGAACGTGAAGATGAACTTAGACGTCAACATGACCGTGTTGAAAAGCCAGCGAAATACCAAGGTGTTAATTTGTATGTTAAAAACTTGGCAGATGATATTAATGACGAGATGTTGAGGCATGAATTTTCCAGGTACGGTCAGATCACCAGTGCTAAAGTAATGAAGGATGAAGTGACTGGCGTATCAAAGGGGTTTGGGTTTGTTTGCTTTGCTTCACCTGAAGATGCCACAGAGGCTGTAATTAAAATGAACGGTTACAAATTATCTTCAAAAGAAATCTATGTTGCGTTAGCTCAACGTAAAGAAGATCGTCGTAATTATCTTGAAACACAACAACTTAGAAGTGTCAGTCCTCCTAACAATAAGCGTCTTCAACCTACTGAACAAGTAAAGGCTATTCCTAGTCAATTGACTGTTGAATCATTAGATGCTTTCTCTCCTGAAACTCAACGTCAAATGTTGGGTGAACGTATTTATTCTTACCTGTAAGTGTGTGTGTGTGTGTGTGTGTGTGTTTTTTTTGAAAGACATGCCAACTCTTTTCTTTTTTTTAATAGGTCTGATTTGTATCCCCAAGAGGCTGGTAAATTAACTGGAATGTTATTAGAAATGGATAAGGTCCAACTAGTAGACTTAATCAACAATCCAAAGCAGTTAAAATCTACTGCTGAAGAGGCTATTGAAGTACTTCGTGAACATACTAATACGTCATTGCAATGATTCCCATGAATCTTACGTGACGTTTTATTCTTTTTTTTTTTTTTTTTTTTTTTTTCAACACATTAATAAAAAGTAGAAGAAGCTCTTGCTTTTTTCTTCTTTCTTTACATATTGCAAAAAAAACCAACCCAGAAACTTTTTTTTGTAACATATAAAAAAATATGGCTTCGCCTACAACTAGAGACGAACAAGTGAACAATACGACACGATATTACGCACCTGCCAAAGTACCCAAAACCTCCATCAGTCATCCTATAAAGTAGGTACACATGAAATACATATATATATATATATGCAGACTTTTTATCTCGGGAATATTAAAGAAACACACAATAGTATAAGTTGGGTAATTCCTCCTGATGTATTACATTACTTGTCGACAACTGATTTCCCAAGCGATTTTGACTTGTACGATTTCATGAATCCATATGTCAAGGAAATATTTATCAATTCCAATACGATACTTCAACCAGTTAAGAAAATACGAGGAAATTTATGCCTAAGTTCTTGTCCTGGAAAAAAGGTTAGACTGTCTGGTCCTGTAAGAGGAAGAGCTACTATAGATCGTGATCTTGATTTAGATTTTGAGCGAATGAGAATGTTTGGTATCACAATGCTAGTCTGGTATGAAAGAAAAAAAAATATGTCATTTTAAGTTTTTTTAATTGACGTTTCTTTTTTTTTTTATACTGTACAGTTGCTTAGATGATATCGAAATGGAATTCTTGGGCGCACCTTGGCCAAAATATGAGCTGGCTGCAAAAGATAAAGGTATGAAGATTATAAGACTGCCGATGAGAGAAGGTGGATGTCCAAGTACCTTGAAGGAAGTAAAAGATGCTATTACAGAAGTTAATAAAGAAATAGAAAAAGGCAACAATGTGCTAGTGCATTGCAGAGGAGGTAAAAATATACATTATTTACACGCATGTAAAACATAAAACTAATATTGAATTATATCCTATTTAGGTGTTGGTAGAGCGGGATTATTCGCAGGCTGCTGGTTATTAGAAAACTCATTTTGCAACACAGTAGAAAAAGCTGTATACATCCTGCGAAAGCAACGAAGTCTTAAAGCGATTGAGACCATGATACAAGTAGAATACCTAATCAAGTATAGAATGGAACTAGATAAAAGACGAAATAACAATATACCGTTTTCAAAAACAGAAGTGACAAGCTATCATGGTGATTTAGCAAGATTTGAAGAAAATGGTTCACCCACCATTCATTACATAGCAGAGGTGGAAGGCACTATCTCGAGAGATCCCGCGTTTTTACAGGACGGATATTCGTTTTTTAACAATAGAAAACAGGAACAGGGTTCTAATGTTTATGGATTTTCATAAAACCCCATAATAAACTATTTTTGGTCTTTTGACAACTGATTATTAGGCTTTAGTTTTCTTTGTTTTTCTTTTTGATAAAAGTCACAGCTGTTATTCATGCATGTAATACTCTGACTTCATTCAATATCCTACCAAGTCTGTATTACATATCTTTCACTGCGTCGTCAAGACCGCGGCAACTATCTACTTATCTTTACTATATATATTATCATATGAATTATCCGCAACAATATCTAACTATTATAAATACTCTAAACAAATTATTATTGAATAAGCTATCTTATTTTTATTATAACATATTTACTGTTAAATATCTCTTTCCCTTTTCTCTTAATATATTACCCGAACATCTGAATATTACAATGCAAGAAAATTACTCCTAATACAATCTATTTACACTATTTTCCGAAATTATTAGTTCACTTATCGAAAAAAAATAAGCATAAAAATTTTAAAAAAATAGACTCACAAAATGAAAAAAATTAGGTTCACAATGTGAAAAAATTTAGGTTCATTATGCATTTGGTTAAAACTTACTCTGTATCTTGATGGGTTACAGCGATAACTGCACGGGAAAATTACTTTTTGTTTTGAGTGCCAGGGATGGAGGAAGAAGCTGATGCTTTTCTTTTGAGGTTTGGTCTTGCTGTTGAAAGTGATTGGCTGTTTGTCTTGCGTAAGAACCTTTCAGGCCTAATGCCGTTTTCCCGCAAACTAAACAAAATATGTCTAAAATTCAATGTTGCGGCCATATCTCTGTTGTAAAAACGACGATGAACTAGAGATTCCTTGCTGTCTTGTAGACAGTCTTCATTGGTACATCTACAAGTTTCAAACTGGTTGTCAGTTTCATAGTATTTTAGATATTAACATATTGTGTTTAACCTTAGCAAACCATAACATATTACAGTAGGATTTTTAGTTCGTCTAAACGGCCTAGGGGTTTTAACTTCTTTAAATTTCTCCAAGTTAGTACCATCTTTGCAAGAAGAACATAATGAGGAAGTTTTGAACTCGCCCAACAAATAGACCTTAAATCCTTTTCTGAGCATGTTTCTTATTCAGACTCCTTTGGTGGGTTCGTGGTACTTCACATTTGTTGCGGTCCAGTTGCCTATGATAATTACAGAGTCTTGTCCAAACTTCTGTCTAAGCTTTTTAGCTAATCGCTGTTCTGATTGCTTCATGTTAATAATACTTGAAAGCTTCATTTTGCGAAAAGGTAAACGATCAGCAGCTCTGACTCCTGGAGGTATATCTTCATTGCCGTAGTAGTTGTTTAATCCTTCAGACACATTTGCTTTAGCTTCTAGATATTTTACGAAATTTTCCCTGTTGACAGAAGTGGCATGATGGTAAGAAAGAGAAAGTTCAACAGCAATCACTTCATCAGGCTTAAAACGGTTACGGAGCTTTCTTAACTTTCTGGACTTTGTTTCAACTCCTTTCTGGTTACTTGTGTATCTGTAGACCATTTTGGTTTGGGAAGTAATATTTTCATGCATAAAATATAGTAGGTCTCTTCGACCTGGATCAACCAAAACGCATTTACCAACATCAGCAAGAAGATCTTCTTTTTTTAGATCTTCTGTATATTTTGAAGGAATCCTTGTCTTCTAATTGTTTTTTACTCTTCTTACCACCTCTTTTCCTTGGGTCATAGTTTTGTTTAAGAATAGACACGCCTACGCCGTCAGTATATATCATTCCTCTGAACGTCATTTGTTTATCAGGACCTTGTGGTTCCATTCCTTTTGAATAGAGATTAATAGCTCCACCCCAAACTACTTGCTTGTCCAGATGCGTCAAGACCATGTTTTTAAAAATTTGAGTATTCAAAATTAAGGTGTCGATTGTCATATAGCAGGGAATAAACGTAGTTCTTATAGGAAAGCAGTTTATAGATTTTCCACCTTGCAAAGTTTCACACGTTTTAGCGATTTGGTAATAAGCCCTTAAATGCTTTACAGGATTTGCCTTGCAATCATAAAAGATGGAGCCTTTCTCGAACTTGTAATCTTCAGAGTAACAACCAATAAAACTTCTAATAATGTTCATACCATCTTGACCTAAAAATTCTGAAGTAGCATCCTCTAATTTTTTTGAAGATACAGCTAACTTGACTTTGTTCATTTGGCTGTAAACGTTCCGTCTATCTTCTATGGACTTACCAGTCTCCCGTAACCTATCCTTCTTTTTCATTATTAAGTTTAACATCTTCCTCAACTGGTTTCCAAAATTAGAAGTAACATTGTTGATATAAGCAGTACGGATTTTGGTTACTTCGTAGTTCGCTATCTGTTGTCCGTATTTTAGATCGATAGGTTTGTAGGATGTACGTTCAAGAAAAGTTTCTCTATGCTTGTTTATAGTTGTTTTGAATGTTTCCAGTTTCTCCGTTTTCTTTCGCTTTTCCATCTTGTACGCACTTAATAACGACATAAAGACTTCTCTGAAAAAATCCTCATTAATGAGATCTTCCAAATTGAATAATGAAAAGAAAAAGAGGGATTTGACATCATTATAACCTTTGCAAGTCACTGATGTATTTTTTGTTTAAGCCTTTTTGACTGATTAATTTTTTGATCCCATCGTTGTAAAAAGACCAGTTAAAGTCATTGTCGTACTGTAGTATGATTACACTAATAAATATAATAGTATTACGCTATAAAATACTCATAAAGAGAATCCAACCCTTTTTAAAAGTCCTTGCATGATAAGACTTGGAGGGGGGGGGTTGTTTTTGACTTTTAGCGTGTCTCAATCAATGAAATCCCCTTATTTATGTCTGGCTGATGTTTGAAACACAGGCAAAACGCAATGTAAAAAAGAGAATCAGATTGTTAGGTGGAACACCAAGTGTACATTCAGCGAGTATAACTGAAATATGCTGCTTGTGTATCCCAAGTTGAACGATATTATTTCCTCGACTTGATATGCGTAGTACAAATATATTAATAAATGAATGCTATTGTTGATACAAGCCGAACTATTTAACAAATAACCCAGCTAGCAACATGATTCAAGCAGCTTATAGCTACAAGACTACCAGTGGACAATTTTGTATTAGATTAGAGTCCCGTTTACAATCTTTCTTTTTAAAACTCTTCTCCCTGTTGTTTTGACTGGATATTCTCCTGCTGATTACCAGTCATGAGTAGCAACAATCAGGGACTTTTTACTCGTCTATAAAATTGTGATATGACTGCTTGTCTGAACATGCTTCACATTGTTCGTTCATTTCGTATGCCGCCAAGGTTTGGACGTGGTGAAGCCCCTCGATAACAACACAGAAGAGCAAGGTCTCCATAAGAGCAACAAACCCTAAGAAGTGTCGGACCTGCTAGTACACCACCTTTTTAATTATATTTAAACATAGTACTCAAAGAGCATGTATTGCATATTCATCAACTACAGGATCTTCAGCTCCCAGAGGGTGTCTCATTAGAATTTAGATTTTAATAGGAACGACAAATAATTATAAACTATATTTTTAGTCAAGATTTTATCATGATTATTCTAACAATTTGATGCATTTGGTCAACCCTTGGTTTGCGCCAATTTATAAATAATTTTCTGGCCATCTATTTTTTTGTCAATGGACCTATTTATTTTCGAACTTTGAAGCAATTTTTTTTCAAAAAGTGCGCCAATAATTTAAGGAAATGGTGTATAAAAAACAACTTAGCTTGTTTCACAAGAGCAACTTGTCTGAATAAAGAAGTATTACTGAAATTCAACAATAAGTAGTTATGATACCGTATTATACGATGTAAAGAAGAAGAATATTATAGAGACGTACCTATTTTATTGTTGCTTATACATCGAACAGCGAATAACTACTGCTTAAAGAAAAACGCTTATTGAGATACCGGGCTTTAAACAATCGCTCGCATAAAAAAAAAAGAGTTTACTCTCTAGGCGTCATACGTATAAGCCAAAGTGGCTTTTTTCGTTTTTGTGAATACATTGCTTCATAAAAAAAGAACCATACTCATATGCAAATCTGCCATTGGGCCCAAATTCTGTAGTAGAGATTAACACAATAAGAAGGCTTTGCAGTTTTTCGAAAAAAAAAAAACTGGAACCACAATTTGAATGTATATACTTCTGAGTCGCCTATATAAAAGGAGATTCTCACGCCCAGAAGTACTGGATTGTCGAAACACTTCTCCTCCACCGCGGTAGATAATTTCGGCACTACTAACTACTAACTACACATAGGACGAGATATTAAGGTACATTTTTGACCCCTTTTTTTTGTACTCTAATAAAAATCATATTTTGTCCTTTATTTATAAAAGACCTCTTTTATTATATCTTTACTTTTTACTTTACTTTGTAACTGAATTTCCTTGGATCTTACTTTCCATTGTACTTTTCACCACAACTCTACTTTATTTACCAAAGCTGTTTAACTTATAAAACAGGAACTGGTGCTTACTTAAATTTACTATTACCTTTTATCTTTTTTTTTTATACTTTTTTTCTTCCTTTTCCCTCCTAACTTCTTTATTCGCCGTTGAATTAACGACTGAATGTCAATTCTTCTTCTTTTGACAGTTAAGTAACTCTTTGAATAGTAAAATCATTGCTTTTTATAAGGAAAACAATAAAGAAAATTTACGATTACCGTGTATCAAAACAAGTATATCTGTATTATAAACAGTGTGATAATCATGGACATACGACGAAGAATTGTGATGTACCGTTCACCAGTAATATGCAAAAGGATTATGATTGTGTTGATATTAAGGGAGTCACATAATAGAACAATGAAGTGTATTGTAGGAACACTGTACGGATCGCTCATATGAGAGAAAGATAATCGGCTAAATGAACCACAAAGTAAAATATAGTTATCCACTGCAGAGCATAACAACAAAAAAGAGGAATAGAAAAACCCAGGCATATGAGACGCCTATTAATACACATAGTCTGGAGTAAATACGTAGTAGATATGGTTTATTATATGCACTAAAGAGAAAATGACACTAAAAAAATGTTTTTTATAAACACCCGAAGTCAATTTTAGTCGTTAATTAGCATTCAATCAGTGAACGCTACGCTTTATAGAAAACACTCTTTGAAACCAAAGCAGCGATAAAGTATTGTGACTTGTGGTATAAAAAGATCACACGATGAGCGGGATAATAAAAAACTCATTGCATGAATAGGGGAACTTTTTTTCGTTTCTTTTTTTTTTTCATTATCTTTAATTATCATTTAATCAAACTTGTATAAATGAGTTTTGCTAATCATAACGTATTACAGTTTGTTTCTGCAGCAGCACAAGTTGTATGTCCTTTTTTTAAAAAAAGCAGAAAAATAGTTGTTATCTAATGCTTGTATATATTTTTTAATTAGGTTGAAACTCAGGAAGGCGATGATATCAAAGGTAGCTACAAAAAAAAAAGCGTAGTTGTTTTAGATTAACCTTCAACATGTTGTTTTAACTTTTTTAAAAATAAATAGGTTCAGCTAGTGGTAAAATAAAAAAAGAAAACATAACCCTTTCTATAAAGCTATAAAAAAAAAACTAACAGTATACTAGATTTAAGACATTCGACTGATGGTTTATTCACACACAATACGTGGGATATACCAGAAAGACTTGATGACCAACATGAGGAACAACAACAAAAAGTGATATTTTATAAACCTGAACAAACTCGTCAACTTCTAGCCGAGGCAGCAGGAGAGGAACCAATAGTAAACCCAGCCTCGGCCAGCAAATTAAAGTCGTCAGAAATTGTTCAAACTGTCGAAGAAAAGTTAAAGAGTATATTTTCTTTACCTAATAATGAAGTGTTGAAAGGAGAATGGCCTTGTTACATTGTACAATCTGCTATCGTACCAGGATTTATGTACCTATCAACAAATCATATATGTTTTTATGCTTCGTTACCGAAAGGAATAGTAAATAAGTCCCTTGTGATATATAGGGGGATAACGTGTTTAACTCACATGCTATTTTTTTTTTTTAATATGTGTGTAGACTTCATGTAATAAATCCGGTTATCTGCTATTAAAAAAGTCATCAAAGAATCATTATGAGCGATATTATTTTGATATTAAACAAGATGTTTTGGCTTGGTTTGAAAGTTCGACAGATTCCTATTCCCCTTTAGGTAAAATTGATCTCAAGGATGCATTAGCTGTACGACAATCAACAAAGAGAAAGTATGGGTTAAGGATAATCACAATGATTAAAACTTGGCATTTACAAGCGGATACCAGTGCAGCTTTAGTAGAGTGGTAAAAAACAAAAATATCTGTTATTTGAGTGCAACATGTGTCATTTTTCTTATAGTGTTTATGTAGGACCAATGCTCTGCAAAAGGCAATATTTAGAGCAAAGAATAACGGTACAAGTTTAAAAATTAAATTACCATTTAAAAAAATTCTAGATATTGAACAGACTGAAGCATTCGAGTTTCAAAAGTTTCTTCTGATAAGAGCTGCTGAACTTGATGATAGCTTTGCAATGGATGAGGTAAAAATATATCTATAAAAGCAATTTATATGTTTCTTTTTTTTTCTTTAACGCAAAGCCTCCAATTATTTTAGTTCTATTTCGCTTATTTTTCAGATATAGAACATACGTTTAATTGTTTGAAAAGCGCATGGGAAATACGTTCTCATGACCCTCAGTTCTCTGTTTTAACACACGATGAGGCAAATTCAGATAATAATTCACCTTCACTCTCTATCTCAGACTTGTACGACACTAATTCACAACCAATTACTATTCAACCCAAGCGATCCGTAGTTGCTAATGCCTTAGCGGTACCGGCAGTATTAAAAGACATATTGTATCCTTCCACTTCGTCAAGTAAATCAACTGTTAAATCTAGTGCGTCTATAAAGGAAGATACGTCTAGCTCGGAAGATGATGAGCAGACCGTTGGTTGGTTACAGGGCAAAAGTCGTACCGGAATGAAGTTGGTGTACGGGTTGTTAGGTGCTAATACAATGTCTGGTAGTCCTTCCACTGCGCTTGATTTGTTTGGTGAAGAAGTTGGAGACGAAGAAGAAGAGGATGATAATAATAATGAGAATAAACGTATTAGACCTCCAACTCGTCCAGATGAGTCAGAGGTATTGGATGATCGAACAATGACCAATTTTAGAAAATACTTTGTATTAGCTGAAACAGAAAAATTATTAACAGGTAGAAAAAAAAATTACTGATAACAGACAGACAATTTATTAACTCCAATGTTCAGTCTATTGTTGCACTCTTATGAAGACACTACCTTGTTACGGAAAACTATATATATCTACAAACTACATTTCCTTCAATTCCAAAGGATTTGCAACCGGAGCCAAACTGATAATACCTTTTACAGACGTCGTCAGAATTCAAAAGATAAGGAGTAGAGGATATATATTTCATGCGCTTAGTATACTTACGCAGACGAAAAAAGAAGTCTTTTTGGAGTTCTCTTCCATCACACGACGAAACAGCTGCTTTGCTAAATTGTTTTTGCAACATAAGCGAGCTTTAGAAACTCAAACTGAGCACCCTGATAAAGCAGAGCAGTGAGTATGATATTCTTAAAAACAACAGCAATGCAAAATAACATTTTTTTTATGTATAGGAGCATCAAAGATTGGGAGAATAGATTGTTAGAAGACGAAATAAATGATAGTATAGGTAGAGTTATACCTACAACTGGAAATTTACCTATCTACTCTCGTGTAGCAAGCGAACCCATTGTTTATAAAACACCGGAAAAGTCGTTGCATTTTACCTGTATTACAATCGGCACCAGAGGTGATGTACAGCCGTATATTGCTCTTTGTAAAGGATTGATGAAGGAAGGACACAGATGTAGAATTGCTACACATGACGAATTCCAAGGGTGGATAGAAGAGCATGGTATAGAGTTTCGAACCGTAGGTGGCGATCCTGGTGAATTAATGGTAATGATATATTGCGTATATTATAACCTTTTTTTTTTTTTTGTACTGAAAAAAACAAATTTTTGATGTAGAGAATTTGCGTTGAAAATAATTTCTTTAGCGTTAATTTCGTTGTAGAAGGGTTACGACTTGTAAGTGAATACATTATATAAAAACAATTGCGTATTAAACTTTTTTTTTTCTTTTTTTTGTAGTTTAAAGATTGGATTGGTGACTTGTTAACGTTTTCATGGAAAGCTGTACAAGGAACAGATGTCATTCTTGAAAGTCCTAGTGCAATGATTGGAGTTCATATGGCAGAAGCACTTCGTAAGTGATAAAATACATATAAAAAAACCCCACAGTTTTGACTCATAGTTTTGTTTGTTATCAGGTGTACCTTATTTCAGATCATTTCCTATGCCCATGACCCGTACCAGATCATTTCCTCACCCATTTGCCACGCCCAACAACCCCAAGGGTCGACTCTACAACGACATGACCTATGTTTTATTCGACCATGCTATTTGGCGAGCAATAGCAACACGTACCAACTCCTTTCGACAATCCGTATTGGGCCTACCAGCTACCACTTACGAAAAACTTGAGGTCCACAATATCCCTTATCTCTACTCGTTTAGTCCAAGTATTGTGCCCAGCCCATTAGATTGGCAAGATTGGATTCATTGCACTGGCTACTGGTTTTTAGATAACCCACAAACCGGATGGAAACCTGATCCTGAATTAAAAGCATTTATTGACGCTCCTGATAATCGACCCATTGTGTATATTGGGTTTGGCTCAATTATTGTATCGGATCCGCAAGAGATTACAAGAGTTATTATAGAGTCAGTACTGTTGTCGAATGTGAGAGCAATTGTGTCACAGGGATGGTCGTCTAGGCTGGCTACGGGTGAACAAGGTGATGATATGTTGAAAAAGCATCCAGGTACTATCTTGAGCGTACAGTCTGTTCCCCACGATTGGTTGTTTCCAAAGATACGAGTAGTGGTTCATCATGGTGGCGCAGGAACCACGGCGGCTGGGTTAAGAGCGGGAAGACCTACTATTATTAAACCCTTCTTTGCTGATCAGTTCTTTTGGGGTGAACGTGTGCAAGAGCTGGGTTTAGGAAGATGTATTAAAAGCTTAACCGTAGATCAATTATCTGCTGCTCTTCGTGTTGTCTCTACAGATGAAAATATGTTAATAGCTGCAAATAAGGTTGGGCAAAAGATTAGAGACGTAAGTATTTTTTTTTTGTTTTTATTTTTTGGAAGGGTAATTAACACATAAAAAAAAAAAGGAAACTGGAGTGGAAACAGCTATTAAATGTATATATCGTGATATGGAGCTTGCTGAAGCTAGAACAATATCATCTATTGAAAGGACGATCGGAGAAGATGCATTATCAGGTAGCTTTGCAGAAGAAGATCAAGATTGGACGTTAATTGATGATGCAGCTTCTGGATCCATATCTCCTGGATCATGGAAACCAAAAGATGCTTAAAAAAAAACAAAAAAAAACAGTGTATATATATAATAATAAAAAAAAAAGAGAGATGGTATTTACAAACATTTTTGGCCGTTATTTTATTGTTTTTTAATTGGAACGCATCCTTAAACTGGCTTCCTTGGTGATAGATTCAATAACGTCCAATTTAAGTAATTCCTTTACTGTGTATTCTAAAGAAGCTTCATATGTATAGACAATAATTGTATCGTTAATGTGCATGTATTGTTTAGCTAATGCTGAAATACAATTTGAAATTCTGGCAATATCTTGTCTTTCTTCTTGGCTAATATCCTATATACACATATAACAGTGTTAAATTTATCGTGTTCAATATTATGCAAAAAAAAAAAGCAACTTACATCATTTGTGCTGGAATAATAAACGGTGGGATCAGTATCATCACCTGTGACAGTTTGGAACTTCTTATGAACCCAAATATATCCATTAAGACCAAGGATAACATCAATACCACAAGGAAGTGAATGGAATTGTGATTTACAACGTTGAACAAGTACTGGAGGTACACACACAAAAGATCCGTTTCTCAATTTACAGAATTTAAATCCACGGGTATGAAGACCCATTGTTCCGTCAGCGTAAAACGCTTGTACTTCTGCAACTAATACATCTCCTTCGGCGAAAAATTGTCTCATTTGAAGCTCATCAGCTTCATTTTTACGTCTCTAAAACATAAAATTATCAATCACTTTTTTGTTCTGCACTGTTCACGTACTATTTTTTTTTTATTTTTTTTACCTGTACACCGCCAGGAAGACTGACAGAACTTAATAAGAGATTAGCATCTTGTCTAGCATTTGTATCGACTTTCCAACGTTTCATTGCAACTTCGGTAATACGACCTACAACAATATCACCAATTTCAGCGGTATAACGTGTCTTTAAAGGTCGAACAGATAACAATTTATTTACTCTTTCAACCGCACCAGCTACAGATGAGATGACAGTTCCTTCACCGTCAGTATATGTACCATGGCCTCTATTTTATAAGATGTTTAATATTTTTTTGTTTCGTTTTTGGTATAGTTGTTGTGTTGTGTTTTTTTTTTTTACCTCATGAATTGTTGATCGGTTGTAACAGTTTCACCAGGGTTAACTAAATGAATAAGTTCATCGTCAATTTCCATGCGATCGGTTTTAGTTGTAGGTACTGGAGATAATATAGTCAATTCCATTTTGAAGTGTTAAAGCGTTATATTAAAGAGAGAGAAAGAAGAGGGTTAAAAAAAAAAGAAAAAATTTAAAAGTCAAAAAAAAGTATTCGCGCACTTTTTGGTATAAGCCACTCAGCAACGCATAGTATTGGATAGAATGTTTTCAATGTCTTTTTTTAAGTGATGATATTTAATGTATTCAAGGGGAAACAATAGCATATGTAGGTTTTTTTTTACTGCGTTCTGGTTTTTGACAGGTCGATTTTTAATAAGAAACGGGGAGGAGGTGATTTGATTAGAACAGCAAATGAAAAGTGCCAGAAAAAAAAGCATGTATATTTTTATATTGCTGGTAAAGATCAATAGACAACTCTTTTTTATCGTAATTATGCCTTTTGTTCCAAGTAGATCCTCTTCAAATCATTGGTTTATTGTTTACGCAGAACAACTACTTTTTTCCGATCATTCCTGTCAAGAGGACAGTCGTGACCAAGTAAACAACCGTCACTGACTGGCATTTTTTTTCCATTTTTTTTAAAAAAAAAATGATTTACATGAAATAAGCTTTTTCTTTACTAGATCTAAAATATATAAAAAATGAAGTTGGATGCTAAAGCACTTCGTTACATGTCCCAAGAGGACTTTCGAGTATTGACAGCTGTAAGTACTAAAAATCTGACAGTAATTTTTTTTTACTAGATCGAATAATTTATTGTACATAATAGGTAGAAATGGGTTCCAAAAACCATGAAGTTGTTCCCATGTCACTTATTGCCCAAATCGCGCAATTACGTGCCGGTGGAGCCCACAAAATTGTTGGAGGATTAGCCAAAAAGAAATTAATTGCACGAGTTCAAAATATGAGTTATGATGGTTATCGATTAACTTATGGTGGATACGATTACCTTGCGTTAAAGACATTTGCCAAGCGAGGTACTGTCTACTCGGTCGGTAACCAAATTGGTGTCGGTAAAGAATCAGATATTTATTTGGTTGCTGATGAAGAGGATAATCAACATGTTTTAAAGTTGCAAAGATTGGGTCGTATGTCCTTCCGTACCATTAAATCAAAGCGTGATTATCTTCAAGATCGTAAATCTGCTTCTTGGATGTACATGTCAAGATTGGCTGCAATGAAGGAATTCGCATTTATGAAGGTACTTTATGAGAACGGCTTCCCTGTACCCGAGCCTATTGATGCTAGTAGACATTGTGTCGTTATGGGTTTAATTGATGCTTTCCCCTTACGTCAAATTGAAGAGATTGGAAATCCCGGTAAACTTTATTCGGAATTGATGAGCATGATTGTCAAGTTGGCTCAATATGGTTTAATTCATGGTGATTTCAACGAGTTTAATATTTTGATCAAGAGTGATGGTGCTCCTGTATTGATTGATTTCCCTCAAATGGTATCTACCTCTCATATCAATGCCGAATTGTAAGTATATAAAAAGTGTTCTCAAGTAAAAAGAGATATTAATATTGTTCTTTTTTTTTTAGTTACTTTAATCGTGATGTCGAATGTATTCGTATTTTTTTCCGTCGTAGATTCGGTTATGAAAGTGCATTATATCCTAGATTCACCAAGGATGTAACACGTGAGTTTTGTTTAGATGTTCAAGTAGCAGCTAGTGGATTCAGTAAAAAGATGCAAAAGGAATTAGAAGCATATCAAGAGGAAATAAAAGACATGTCTGACGAAGAAGAAGAGGAAGATGAGGCTGATGATAGTGACGAAGAAGAAGAGGCACAGGACAAAGATATACCCTCAGAAGTAACTGAAGACGAAAAGATGGCGATTAAATTAAGAAATATCCGTCTCGGTAACACAGAGGAAACAGAATCAGAAGAAGAGGAAGAGGAAGAGGAAGAGGAGGAGGAAAATAGCGAAGAAGAGTTATCTGAGGAAGCTGAGTTGGCTAGACGTAGTGAAAAGATTGAACGTTTAAATAATCGTGATTTCAAGGCTCACCGTGATGTTACCCCAAAGAAATCTCACAAGAAATTATCTGAATCCGCTGCTGCTGCTGCAAAGTCTGAGGAGCTTAAGAGTAAAGTCGCTCGTGCTCTTAAATCTCAAACTAACAAGCAAAATGTTAGAAATACTCGTGGTAATAACCTCAAGAATAAGGGAAAGAGAAGTGATAAAGCTGCCGTTAAGGGTGATGACTTTTAATTAAAGAACTTGTACTTTACTCTATTACCCCATATCTGACTTTTTTTTTTGTCATTAACTTTTTGTATTTTAAATAAAATAATAAAAAAAAAAAATCTCATAGTATTTAGAAATTTATTTTATAATAGTACACATTTTTTTTTTGTAAGAGGAAAAACAAAAAAAAAGAAACGAAAAAGGAAAGGAATATATAATAGTAGTTAATAAAGCAATGGGTAATAGTAGTGGTAAATAATAAAAGAGAGATTTTTTTTTTAGTTGCTTGATTCAAATAAAGTGATTAACTCTTTAGTGAATTTAGCAATTTCATAGGCTTCTTTAGCAAGATCACGTTTTGCAATAGCAGTGGCAGTTGCACCTCTTACGAAATATTTAGCTTGAATCATACTCAAACGCTGAGAACATTTGTTTAATTGACCTAATAAAGGATCGCAATGGTTACGGTAAGGGTAACCAGCGGGACTTTGACAGGTAGCTCTTGAAAGTTCGGAAATGGTAGCAACAATTTTAACAATGGAGGTAATGATAGTATGTACTTCTCCGTTTTGTTGAGGTAATCTTAATGCAGCAAGCAAGTTTTGAATTGTTTGTACTATGCTATCTGTTTCAGTCTTGAGATATTTCTGTAGAATTTAAAAAAAGTTAGTTTATCATACACGTATATATAAAAAAGGGGATAGATTTTTACTTTACAACTAGTTCATGTGGAGTTAATTCATCTGAATTAGTCTTGTATGATGGTTGATATTGTTTTTGTTGTTGTTGCTTTTTCGAGTATAAATTATCGTTGCTGTGTTTATAGCCAATGGAATCCAATCGAGACCTTGGGTGACCGTTGGCATCTTCATAAGAAGAATTTATACTTTTATGATTTCCTGATTTACTACCGATAATACTACCGTAATAACTATGGTTGTCTGTTTCAGGTCTCTTGTTGGTATTTACACTTTGACGGTGTGTGGATGGTCTCATTCCTAATAACTTTATCAGTTCAACAATAACCGAAGTCAAGTGGCCAGCAGATCTATCCAATAGACTGACGGGACTGATGCCCATTCCACTTGCATGGTATTTTGCTGCTACCAACAGGTCTGATAATGATACAGAGAATCTTGTCTTTAAATCATAGAGAGAGTTCTTTGTCTCGGTGAATAGAGTGTCTTCTTGAGATTCAATTTCTTCGGTGATCGATCGGCAGACGGTTACAATATGTTTCATAACATTAATTACGAGTGAAGGGTTACTAGATCTAATGGGGGTTATCAGTACAATTTTTTTCTTTAGCAGTTATGAGTTTAGAAACATTACCTTGCGGATATTAAGAGATCATCTACAGAGGCTTGATAGGTTAAGATATGGTCTTGGGAAATAAAACCATCTCTTGAGGGTTGTAAGAAATTTTCATTGATTATACTTTTAGTATGATCAGCATCAATTAAAACGGAAGAAGCTAAACTATCTGTAAGTAGTTTATACAAATATATTTTAAATAAATTATTTACCTTTAATATTTCTTAATTCAATACGGGATTTATCATATTTCATTCGCCAGTCCTTTAATTCATCTTGTAACTTGAATATATGAGCGTCCGTGTTTTCCTTTTCAGTTAATAACTCTTCGTTTATCTTTGCTAAACGCTTCAACTCGGTTAGCATCTCTTTGGTCTCTCGTTTCACTTCTCGCACAGCGTCTTGTTGTTGCGTGTATTCTCGGTCTAACTTTTTGTATTTATCGTCCAGTTTCTTATACTGGTCTTCCATTTGACGTATCATTTTATCATCTTCTTCCTCCTCCTATATTGTGAATGATTAGATATAAATATATTTTTTTAATTAGTTTTAGTTACGTACCTTATCAGACCTTGCAGATTTCATGCCCTTTTGTTCATCTCGTTCCTACATTAAAAAAAATAAGGTTAGGTTAGATATACACACAAAAAAAAAAGTAAACACTGTTTTACTTACGGTAATATCATCTTGTAATTGTTTTATTCTACTCGTCATGACATTAATTTGATATTCATAATCAGATTTCATTTTTTCAACTTCCATTCTATTGTTACTGTCCAACTGTTACACATAAAAGTAGAGTGATCATTTTAGTACATAATCATATGGTAAAACAAAAAAGGTTTCACTTACACTGCTGTTCGATTTATTATTGTCTATGGATCTACTAAAATAATCTTTTGGCTCGATTGGAGAAACTGGAGATCGCATGTTGCCGTAGGATCGAACGGAACCCATCTCATCGTCCATGGTTTCTACGTTAATCATGCCTTTTACAGGTATAATGTTTGTGGATTTACTAGGCTGCGGCTGAGTGCTGTTGTTAGTATATGTCGATGGTGTAGTAGGCACTTGAGGAATAGGAGGATAATGTTCCTGAACAAAACAGAAAGTAATTAGCACCTAAATTAATAAAGTATATATAATTTTTTATTACATCAGCTTCGATCAGGCTGGTATATCTTCTTGTTAATTCAGAATAAACATCACTGGCAAGATCTTGAAATCTAGGTACGGGCAGTGTAGCCAATTTTTGTCTAGCCTGATTTCTTTTGGGATGAAATTCCTCCTTTACTGCTAAAAAAGGCACTAAAGAAAATACAAAATAATTAATTTATGTTTATTTCATTTGTATACACACTGTATAACCCTTACAAAATTTATCGTCTTTATTCCTTCGAACTACTTCATCGTATACGTCCATAGCCAACTCATGAAATTGAAGGTTACTTAACCTTGTTAGTTTTTGACGAGCTGCTACTCTTTGAGGATGTGGTCCTTCTCTTGCCTCTATTTTTTTTTATTTTAGTTGAGGAGGGGTGTTTAAAAAAAAGTTTTTTTGTTTTTACCTTGTGCCAATAATTCTTGTAAATATGTTTTTAATTCGTTAAAATAAACGCGAGCTGTACTTTCATAGTTTGAAGAATTAAAAGCTCGACTAGAAGCAGATGCTAACGACTGAGATCGTGATGCATGTGACATGGAGCGAGATGAATTAGTCGAATACGTCTTTATTGATTGTGGGCCTCTTGATAACCAGTCTTCTTGAGAAGAAGGAGAGCGTGGTGGAGATCTCGGGTAAGCCATAAACTTTTTTTTTGTACGTAAAGAAAAGAGAGAGAGAAAAGAAGAAGAAAGAAAAAAAAGCAAATAGTAATAAAAAAAAAAGCTCTGTGCTCTTAGTACAACGTTTATTAATGTGTTTGTGCGCTAAAATGTAATTAAGTTTGCAACCACTTTTTTTTTTTTTTTTTTTTTTTTTAATGAAACCATAGTTGAATAGCATAAATGTAGCATGTGATATTACTGTTTTAGTTACTTACTGCCAAATGTATTTACTGCTCTTGAGCTTTGCATATATCATTTTCTTTTTCTTTTTGAAAAAAAAAAAATATAAAATAGTCGATCTCTTTAAAGCACTGAAAAGGAAATTGGTATTACCAAAAGAAAAAAAGACATCATCACAATAAACAAACCCAATGTGATCACTAGTAGTACAACGCGTTTGATCTCTTTTTTAAAGTAGTTAGCCGAAATAAAATGCCATCTCTTCGAGCAATCAGGAATAAAGTCTAGTAAAGAAATTTTGTTAGTTAAGGATATAATTAATCAACTAGTTCATAGCAAGAAGTAAACAATTACTTGACTAGTATAGTACAGAGCTGGTGGCAAAAAATATTTAGTAAACATTAATGCAAAAAAAAGTAGGAATAGTTGAAACTTTGTAGATATGTTTCTTAAGTGCAATAGTGTATCAAGGATTCTACATGATTTTGAGTTGTTTCATTGTCTAATAGAAAATCTTTCAGGCAGCAGTTGTTTCCCACAACACCATAAATACTGATGTATATATTCTCTCTCTGATCACTCTGAGTTCCCACGTGTGCATAGGGTCTAAAATAATATTCTCCTTGGGACGGGATAAAGGGAATTATTTCTCAACGTTACACTTAATGCGAATACACATATAAGAACTGAAAAAAGTTTTTTTTTTCATGTTTTCTTTCTTATATACAAAATACAAATAAAAAATGACTTCTCTCGGACGCGGTATCTTTGTTCCAGTACCTACATTTTTCAAGGAAAATGAAGACCTTGACCTTGTAGCATTTGACAAACATATCCAATACTTGGCCAATACTGGTATTGCCGGCATTGTTGTATTAGGGTCTATGGGCGAAGCCGTCAATTTATCTGAAGAAGAGCGAGGCTTTATTATTGCACAAGCCTATCAATCTATCAAAAAGCACAACCCCACATTGAAACTGATTGCAGGCACTTCAGCTCAAAGTGCACGAACAACTATTTCATTTACAAAGCAAGCGGCTCAACATGGAGCTCAGTTCACGTTGATCTTGCCTCCTTCTTTTTATCGAGGAGCTGTGGATGAAGAGGCGATTCTCAACTTCTTTAGAACTGTAGCAGATAATTCACCTTTACCCATTATCATTTATAATTATCCAGGCGTCTGTCAAGGCCTAGATTTAAGCGTCAAGGTGTTGACTCAGTTATCCAAGCATCACAATATTATTGGAGTCAAGGGAACAGACGGCAATGTTGGAAAGATGGCAAATTTGGTTAAAAAGACTGACCCTAGAGGTAATAGAGAAAATTTTATTTTTACACAAGTTAGATCCCCACTAAACAAAATCATAAACAAATAGAGGTGACATTATTAGCTGGGTCAGCAGATTTCTTTTTGCCTGAATTAGTCATTGGTGTCGTAGGACTAATTCCGGGTGCAGGGAACGTGTTCCCTGGTCTTTGTGTTCGACTGCAATCTTTATACGAGCAAGGAAATGTGAAGGAAGCAAGTGTGTTGCAGCATAAACTGGTGGAAGCCGATGATGCGTTGTGTAGATGGTTTGGTATTGCAGGTACCAAAATCTACATTCAGGCTAGGTTAGGGTACGGTGGTGGTATTTGTCGTAACCCTCTCAGATCAGCTTCTAAAGAAAATGCTGCGTCTATTGAGGCAGTAGTGGATGAAGTTTGGAAATTGGAACAAGCCTTATTTTTGAAGTAAATAAATACTATTTTTCTTTTCTTTTGCCTCATATATACAAATTAAAAACTGCAGGTGTTGAGGAATGTTGCCAGTGTTAATTAGCAGATATATTAGAGTTGTGTGTGTGTGTACTTGAATAAAAAACAGAATAAACGGACTTTAAAGATGGACGGTCACAGGGTGTGTTTGGGGAGGAAAAAAAAAAAAAAGAAAAAAGACCATCTCACGCCTCCTCTCTTTTCAACGCTTTTTTTTTTCTTATTTCGTTATCGTCCGGACTGGAACTTTTCGATAAGACCGACCCATATTTTTTTTTGACTTTTAATTACATAATGGAAGGAAGTTCAACAGCAGGAGATGGATATGTTCCTTCACCCACTAACGCTCAACAAGAAGATTGCAGTATTCTTTCGCCTACATTAGCAGATATTTTAAGTGATGATCGTATTTTAAGATTTTATCAATGTGTAAAAGATATCAAGACCCAAGGTTCCCCAAAGCAAACATCAGCCATGTTCTTTGCTCTTTGTCATGCTCTTGGTGACACTGTCTCGTTTTTAAAGGTACCCAACATGTCCAAGATCATGTTCCGTCAAGAACAACAAATCTTTGCCGTGAACGTATCTGGTACGCAGCATGATACTGTGCAAATATTCAATCAGCAACAACAGACTAATGACATGCCTATGGATCCTATAAAGATGGCCGGTTCTACTGCCGGTTTAATGCACGACGTGGATTCTACGCATACTTCCAATCTCTTTTCCGCAACTGCCGCCGATGGGTCTCCTCAACACTTGCTTCAAGCTGCTTTGTCTTCTGTAGGTCATGGCTTACCTGATCATAGTGCTCCTGTACTACCTCCTACTCCTGCTTCTAAAAGAAAAAATGCAAAGAATGAAGACGGTACTGCTCCTCCCAAGAGAGCCAAGAAGGCTTCACCAAGAGATAAGGAGTATGCTGTTAGACGTAAGTGGCTTTTTTTTTCAACTTCTTTTTAAAATTTTTTTTTTGTCTAATATTTTTTTTATGTATAGGTAATGAGGTGATTCAAGACTTATTAAAGGTCTCAGAGGCAGATTTATTACATCAAGCAAATATTGTAGATAGTGAAGTCAAGTTGATTATTCAAGGTCACGAACGGTCCACCAAGTTTGGTGTTCTTGCACCTATTCACCGTTTTGCAGCGTTTGCCAATTTACCAGCACATTATGATTGTGACTTTGCACCCAAAAATGCTGGTGTTTATTACAACTATGAATATTTCCAACTTTACTTGGCCTATCGTGATTTAGAGGCCGAGCGTCAGCAGCAACAGCAATTGGAAGGTGGAGATCCTAGACCTATCTTGGTACAATGCCGTTCTGATATTGAAAAGGTATTGGTCAGCACAAACTGGGAAGCCATTCGTCGTCGTTTGACTATTGGAGAGCGTATTTGTCAAGTATGCGGTGTTGTGGGACGTGGATTCTTGTTGTTGAGTAAGCAAGTCTCGGGTCGTAAATTGTTACATAATTTCAATACCGGTGAGTGGGGAGAGTTTATGCGTGAATTTCAAAAACATGAAAATCAACCATTACTTCAAACTTTGCAAACAAAGTATTCACCGGAGAGATTTTATGGGCCTCGTCAGGAGATCTTGATGCCTCCTCAACAGCAACAAATTCAACAACAACAACCTCACACTCAACAAGTCCAACAAATTCAACAACAACAACCTCAAATTCAACAAGTTCAACAACCTCATGAAATTCATGTTCAACAACAACCTCAAGTTCAACAACAACCTCAAGTTCAACAACAACAACCTCAAGTTCAGCAACATGAAGTTCAACAACAACAAACTCATGAAGCTCAACAACAGCAACAACCTCATGAAGCCCAACAACAACAACAACAACAACAAACTCATGAAGCCCAACAACAACAAACTCAGGTTCCTCAAACAATGGACTCTACTCCTACCAACTCCAATCCTGGTACACCTAATAACGCATCCATGGGAGCAGTAGCAGCAGCAGTTGCTTCTGTTGTTGGTAATACTGAAACAGTTGTTACACCAACCGAAACCCCTATTACATTAAACCCAGAACAATAAATATGTTTTTTTAAGGTACTTTATTATTACTATTATTATTATTGCTATTATTTTCTATTGTGTGTATATAAAATACTTTTAAAATGTGGATCTCTAACTCCAAATATCTTCTTGATAACGACCTGTAGTTCTTAACCCTTTGATATAGTCATGCGCTTTTGTATCCGCCATACCGCCAAATTCAATCGCACAATTAATAAAAGACTGATTTACATCACGAGCCATGTTTTTAGCGTCACCGCACACATAGACATACCCTCCCTTTTGTAATAACTCCCACACTAATCTTCCTTCTTGCTGTAAGCGATGTTGCACGTAGATTTTTTCAGGTTGGTCGCGAGAGAACGCAGTGATAAGGCGAGACTCGTCGCCCAACTTTCTAAACAGCTCAGGCCATTCTTGAGCGTAAAGGAAGTCTTGAGATTGGTGACGGCTGCCGTAGAATAAAAGCGTAGGCCCCACTTGTTTACCTTTCTCCTTTTCAAAGGCTCTTTCACGGATAAAGGCACGGAAAGGAGCGACACCTGTACCGGGACCTACCATGATAATAGGCACGGTAGAGTTACGAGGTAATTTAAATTGAGAGTGACGGACGTGCACGGGGACCTTTTGACAGAGCCCGTCTGAACCAAGGTATAATTGTCGTGGACCCGATAAATCGTAAGTGGGGACTGCAGCAGAGATCAGCTCTTGTTGCTGCTGCATTTGAATTCTATATAAAAAGGTGGAGTTGACACCGTGCACGGTATGATGAGCATTAGCAGCAGGTTGATAGGAGAGCACAACAACAGTTGCAGAAATAACGTTGGGAGTTTCTTTTGCTGAACTTGAGATGGAATAAAATCTAGGTTGCATACGAGACACGTTTTCAACAATCAAATCAAAGGGCACGGCGGAGAACAAACCAGCAGTACGAGTGGTATCGTTACCAGTAACGAATTCTAATACCTGGGCCAAGTTACGACATGATTCAGTAACGTGTAAACGGTAAGCGTCTTTATCGGTAGCTAATTGGAGAAGACTGGCTTTGGATTCTTCCGTAGGCGCGAATTCAACAAAGGAGTTGAGGATTTGACGAGAGATGGGAGCGGATATCTCCAAATAGTACCTGAAGACAGAGCGGTAAGTGGTAGGGACAGGGAACGGATACTTTTTAGACGCAGTAGGGTCGATGGCGATAATCGTGACGACAGTATCGAGTTTATCAGTTAAGCCTAATACGGAAGCCAGTCTATTGACTTCAATTTCATTGTTTGTAGGCCACACTGCAACATGATCACCGGTATTGTAACTAAGGTTTGTACCACTAATGTCAATTTCCACATGCAAGCAGTTTCTTTCGCCTCCTTCAGCAAACAACTCGCGTGTAGTCACTGGTGCAATAAACGGACGCTTGGCGTCAAATACGATCTTGCTGTGCTTTTTGGGTCTTTCAGCTAACTCGCCAAAATAAACTTGATCCTTTTCATACTCGATTAATTCTTGCACGGAGTAAATGGGCTCTCTGGGCCCAGATTTAGCGGAGCTTTCATCTACACCGAGTGTCGCACAAAAGGATGGCCATAAAGTCTCTTTCCAAGTTAAATAATCTTCTTCTAATGAGCCATCGTCATCTCCCTCTCCGGCTTCGCCTACAAGGTGGGCGCCCAAGTTGGTTAAACATTTGGTTACCTTTCTACAGACTTTGTTGTAGTGCTCGTAAGTCTTGTTGCCAAGACCAAACATGACGAAATTTAAGTGGTGTAAAGGTGCGGTTTCGGTAGACTCGGAAAAGATGGGGTCTTCCTCTGTGACTAAATCCCAAAAATCCATAGCGTTGTCGGTAGGGTCTCCCTCACCGTACGTGGCCATGACAAAGATGACAAGGTGGTCCTTTGGTACCTGGTCCAAATAAGTCAAGTTGTAAAGTTCCATATCAGCTGTCATACAGTTGACACCAAATCTTTGTGAACATTCTTTGGCTATACGTGCAGCGTAACCTTCTGCTGTACCTGTTTGTGAACCATAAAACACAATGACTCTACGACCCTATTTTTTTTAAAAAAATATTTAGTGATGATGTTTTTTTTTTTTAGAAAAAGGACAAGTGATTGAGAAAGATCTTGTGCGTTTAAAACTTACTTGTTGTTGCATAACTTTAACAAAGTTGGTTTCTCGCTTTTGAGCTGTGCCAGAACCGGCGGTAGGTGTAAGGACCTTTTTCTTACCAAAGAACAAGTCTTTGAGTTGGTGTCTGCTGAACCAAGCGGCGGTGCCTAGTCCAAGTGCACTGAGTAGGATCAAGTCGGTTGTATCGAATAGTGCATCTTGCTCCTGTGTAGTGTCCATACTGAAAAAAAAAAGTGTAAAGAAAAAAGGGGAATAAAGAATAAAGAATAATTTTTATTTGTTTTTTATTTTATGTTAGGAGGTCCGTACTTTTTTTTTGGTCCTGTCGGGGTCGGCTACCGAACAAAAACCAGACGTTTTCATTGTATGTTTCGCAAATACGGTAGAAAGCAAAGCGGTTATTTTAAAGCAGCGATTTGAATAAAGTGCTTTTGCTGCTCTACAGCTGTTTATTATATATGCAATGATACAAAGCATTCTTTTCTGTTATTAGTGTGTCTGTATACCACTCTACGGAAAGCAGTTACGAATCAACAGTTTTTTTTTTATAACTCAGTTTTACTTTTTAAAAAAAGGGCTACTTGATATATCTAATGGTATAGTAGAGTCAGATAACATACTACCGGTGATAGGTTTTTAGCAACCAGTCTTTTTTATTTGATAAAGAAAGTGTCTGCTATAGTATTGATCCGGATGGTTTAAGCGTGAAAGACGCGCTTAAAAAAATACAAATGCCATATCGCATTGTAACACGAATTACTCTAAAAGAGTATAAATGCTCCTTCTCATTCTTTTTTTAAAAAATAAATCTCATTATCATTGATTGAATCGACCTTTTTAACAGTGATCTTATCTCTCTCTCTTTAACTTTTTCTGTATGTAATTAAGCATTTATCTAATATTTAGCATTGATACAAGCAGGTAAAATTACCTATTATGCACTGACAATGAATATATTTACTACAAGTATGCACAATTAAAGTTATTAAGCGGCACTGTTCTTACGATAGTAAATGAACGATCTTCCGCTTCAGTGATGAACTTTAGTTTACCGCGGAAGTTTGTTTGTTATAATATCTCCTAGTGCAATTGATCTGATCAAGAAGCATGCCGGGGACCCCGACACGCCATCGTCTTGATACTTCAAACGCTTCTTATTAAAATATATTTAAAATTCAGACACGAGCACAAATGTATGTACAAGGATATCATGAGGTTTATAAGAATTGCAGTGTGAGTAATTATAATTATTTATTTATTTATTTTTATGAGGGTTCTAACAAGTTGGAACACAACAGGAAGAATCTACAAACTCCCTTTTTTTTTTTCATTAATACGTTAATAATCTGACGCATACACGCATACACACAGAGAAAAAGTAATTTACCATTCACCTTCAATCATTTCACTTGTCATTTCATATTTATTTAATACTTGAGAGAGTTCTTCAAGGGCTAGTTGAACAGATGAAATACCTTCAGTATCAAATTCAGACCAAAGTTGTTCTGAAAGGTAGTCTTTTAACTGTAAACATTCTTGGTACGCATCCTTACAAAGCAACAATGATTAGTTTTAATGCAATTAACGACTAGCAAGTGCTTACTTTGGCTGTTTCATTAGATTTTATCTGTTGAGGGTCGGTCATTACCATCATATGCAAAAGAAAAGAACTCGATCTCTTGGAGTTAACGACTGCTTCTTCTACGCTGATGTTTAAAGGAGTTGTCTAAAAGAGGGGATGTTTATTATTAGTAACACGCATAAGTTACGGTATAATAATAGATTTTACATTAGAAACAGAATATCCAGCTACTTGAGTTGAAGGCATGTTGTATAAATTAAAAAAAAAAGAAAAAAGAAAAAAAGTGTGAGAAAGAGAAGAAAATGTACGAGAATGCGTATGACTTTATTTATAAATATCAGCGTGCACACTTTCACATGTCAATTTGATACTCGACCTTTTTCACGTCAGAAAAAAAAAAAGAACTGAGTAGCTGATAAACTACAACTTTTTTTGTTTCCTTGGTTACCTTAGCAACAAAAAAAAACAAAAAAACGCCTACTCAAATATATTTTCTTACTGTACGACCACTTTTTTTTTTTTTTTTTTTTTTTTTTTTTTTTTTGCTGGTGAAAAACCTGAGAAAAATTTTCCTTTTTGTTTTTTTGTTATTCCCTCCTTTTCTTTTTTTTAAAAAAATAAAATATACCAAAAAAGAAAAAACCATGTCATATAACAATAAGCGATATAAACGACAAGAAGATGATAATAACCATTTACCTCAAGTATTTCAACGCTTAGGAAGTTCATCGTCGAGACCAAATACTACGACTACTGCTACTACTTATACAGGTAGAACACAACGTTATAATGAAGGAGGTGGTTTACGCATTGCTCGGTACAACTCATCCAACGCTAATTCTCCTCAACATACTTACCCTGATTACTCAAAGATTAGTCAATTAAGAGAGGATGCCGTTTATTACTCTCCCAATAACGAATACGTTTATAATCAACCTATACAAACACCAACAAATAACTTTAGGTTTGTACGATCCGATCCTTCTTCTTCAAACGACGTTTCAAGACCCATCATCTCTTTTCTTCGTGATTCTCCTGCTGTATCCAATCAATCACAATCGCCTCCGTCTCCTCCCTCTTCCTCCTCTTACAACAACAACAACAATACTCATTATAATAATACGCATCAAATGAATAGCAGAAGAGTTGTAAATGAACAAGATCATATATACCAAAAAGAACAACAACAACAACAAGAAGAAGACGTCGATATGCAAGAACAAACTTATAATGATAGGATAAATATTGATATTGCTAAAAAGATTCGAATTACAGCTTCTATACCGACTTCAAATATGTCGAATGATCATTTAGACAACAATGATGTTGGTTCGAATATAAATAATAATAATCACGTTAAAGCACCCAAGAGGCAGGTAACCGTCACTACTACTGCTGCTTCACAGCCACGTAAAGATCGTAGCTCCAGCAGTGAACCACAAGTTGGATCAAAGGGACAGAGGCCAACTTCTCCTCCTGTATCACGTACTGTTAAAAGAACAAGATCTCCTTCTCCACTATCCGAAGCAGCAGGTCAAAGCCGTCGTCCACGTCGTTTGTCCGTAACCGATTATGCCAGCGATGAAGAAATCCCCTTTTTACATTTAAAATCTGACACGTACGTACCAAATTACGCAAATTACGCAAAAGAAGACAATATCAATAACAGATTAAGTGGTGTTAAAAAATTCAAAGACTTGAGATCGTATCCACCACTTGGCTCTACTACCGCCATCTCTACTAAAACTGCAATTGTTTCACATAACAAAGTATGGAAAAAACCTGAGTGTACCACCCCCTTGCCCCTTTCTAAAAAGTTTACGCCTGGTGCTACGACAAAAACTGTTGATGTCACTCGATCCAACATGAGATTGACTCCTAATTCTAACGCCAATCAGTCAAAGGAAACTACTGCAGATACTGATGGGAACGACCTTACTGCGCAAACTAAAAAACATGCACCTAGTGTTGCTGCTACATCCACTGAGCATGCTAATGCACCAGCTAAAGTCGGTACTGCTGCTACTATCAAGCCTGTTACTGCCGCTGGTGCCAAGCCCGTTCATGCCGGTGCTAAGTCTGTTACTACTACTGCCAAGATGGCTGCTGCACCTTTTAATCCTGCTGCTGCACCGTTTCATCCTGTTGCTGCATCGTCCAAAGACTGTGCTGTACCTGTAAAGTATCCTGTTACACCTAATAACGGGTCTGCTAGTACACCTGCAGCATCTGTTACATCATCTACCGACACGTCGGTTAATCCTACTGCAGAGAAAAAATTTACTAGTTCACCTAAAAAACCTGCTGAAACAAGTATTGCTACATCCACCAATGCAATTGTTGATACATCATCATCGGAATCGAAGGATATACCTGGAAAGACGAGTGATAAACCTGTAAAACCTGTTTCGTTTATTATAAAACTCAGTACGGAAACAAACAAAGCTTTTATTGAAACAGCGAGTAAATCAAAGAAGACAGCATCCAACAAGGCGACGACGTCAACAAAAAGTAGATGGGATGCATTACCTTCTAGTTATACCAACCTTGAAAAGCAGAACAATGTTGCCGAAAATAATAGTACTGTTTGTTCTGATACCTCTGTTTCTACAACAGTCAAGCATGGTATTGAGAATCAAAGTAGGGATATTAGTAAGGCAACGGGTTCTTCTGTTTCACAAGGTACGGGTATTCGAATGTCGAGTAATGAACAAATGAGTACAGGGTTTACTACTACTACTATTACTGCTACTACTACTACCACTTCTGGTATTACTACCGCACAGCAAGATGATGCGTTGATTAAGCAGCAAAAACATATCAAGCAGGATGAAATAGCAAAAAAATTATTGAGACAAATGTCTATTGATGAAAGAGAGGATGTTGTGATGGATATTGAACCACCTCCAGCAAGAAACCGACCCGCACCTATTTTAAATATACATAACCAATGTAAACGATACCAACCACCGGTGATTACCATCTTGAAGGAAGAGCCTGTATCCGATCATGATATGGAAGAAAGTGAACAAGACTCGGTTTATAATTCATTGGCAAGCGCTATGCAAAATACAGTGGATACAATTATGGGTGAATTTATAGGATCGTGTACTGCTGCAGCAGAAGAAGAAAAGAATAAACAGAGTAATAATAAAAAATTACCAGTTATCAATACTCAACAAGAATTGTCAAATGAACAAGCACGGCAGTTGATTTCTCCACCGGTATCTTCTACGGCAGAGACACCACCGGTCGCATTACCAAGTGTAGTAGCAGCAGCAGCGGAGAAACCAAAGGCAACTAGGTCGAGGTTACCTGCTCCTTGGAAAGTTAGAATGACGGATTCCGGTGAGATATTTTATCTCAATTCAGTAACAGGTGAAACAACACCTACAAGGCCCGTGTAAATTACACAGCAAGAACAACAACAACAAAAAATCTTAATTACAGCAAGAACAACAACAACAAAAAATATTCATTACAGCAAGAACAACAACAACAAAAAATATTCATTACAGCAAGAACAAAATATTGTAAATATGTAACTTTTTTTTTTTAATAAAACAGTTTCAGTCAGAGGGATATTATCTTTATGGCTCGTCGATCAAACCAGCTTAAAAGCCTCTCTTTTTTTTTTACAAAAAAAAAAAATGCGTGTAAACTGTGTCAACTAAAATGGGTTGAAGTAATATTGTTTCTTTTTTTCCTCTTGTGAACCTTCACAGTAAAAAAAAAAAATCCTGTTACTGATATTATAGTTAATGCCTACCAGTAATGCAAAGCAGTGATTTTTAAAAAATGTATGCAAAAACTGAAATTCAAGTCCGTTTTAAAACAACGTTAGTATTCAGTGGTGAATGAAACAACTTGCACAGGTAAAAAAAACTATGGTTTGCGCCAAAAAGAAAAACGTATTGCGTCACATCGTTCGGCAGCACCATAAATTTTTTTGCTGTTTGCATTTTATTTTTCTTTTTTCCTTTATACCCAAATTATAAAAAGAATGCCAGCTAATAAGTATAACAGATCTCAACGCAATTCCTCAAGTGTGGAAAGTAACCCTGATCCAGCCAAGACTGTCATTGAAGTACTTCCTGTCGAACCATCGCCATGTGTAATCGTAAAGACAGAACCGCAAGAAATGGTAAATATTTCTAATAAAAACCACACACAATCCAACAACTACAGACCTTCTCGATATGCAACAAATGTCTATTATCACCAAAGATCATACAAAGAATCTTTATCACCAATTTATTACAACAGAACGCGTTCGCCTCTTCCTTATCAAAGACAAGGTTCTTTTTCACCACCACCAAGCCGTATAAGCCGCTCGGAGCGTTCTCTTTCCCTCTATGCATACCAAAGAGCTCGTTCTAATTCACCTGGCCCATACCAAAGAGATTGTTCTCGTTCTTCTCGCCCTTATCAAAGGGAGCCTAGGTATCGTAGGGATTATTCTCGTTCCCCCTCCCAATATTGTAGGGATTACTCTCGTTCGCGTAGTCCTTACCGATGGGACTACTCTCGATCTCCCAGTCCGTACCAATGGTCGTATTCTCGTTCACCTCCTCCTCGCGGCTACACTCGCTCTCCTCCACGTATGTCGCGTGTTTATGATCGTTCACCATCTTACGGCTATGACCGCTCTCGCTCTCCTTATTACCGCAGACGCTCTCTTTCACCCTATTATCGCAGGGCTTATGACTCGGTTACCCCTCCTCAACAACGTGGTCGTTCTCCTACCGTTCGCTATCGAAGCAGAGACGATTCGCCAGTATATAGATACCAACAGTATATCCCATCATATAGAAATAACCGTGCACCTTATGTAGAGGCTAATAGTCGCAATCATTCGCCGGACTATTGCAGAGCTGAACCGGCATATCCTGTTTGGCCTTCTGCTAGGTCTCAATCACCTACATATATACCTTCTTCTGGTTCGTGCTCCCGCTACTCTTCACCAATCCGTGGACAAAATGTACCTTCTCGTTGGTCTACAAGACGTTTATCACAGCAACCTGTTCCATATCATCGTTCACCAGAATATTGTCGACGTTCTTTGTCTCCAACGCGAGTTACTACAAGAACTGATCGCAGCCTCAGTCGATCGACATTACAATCACAATCAACCGAAGAGCTTTATCACACGCCAGAAAATAGTATAATTGACTTGATTACTCCCTCTAGAAGTCCGAGTGTACAATCACCAGATAGTCCTTTTGAAGATGGTACAATTTATTTTGATGAAGAAAAGAATAGTGCAGACATTTCTAGTGAAAGTGGTATCGTTTTATTTATATTTAGAGTAAATGTGAAATGGTTAATTAATACTCATTTTTTTATATATACTATATAAAATACGTAGGAGAAGATGTTCGAGTATTGCCGGGAAATAGTATGTATATGACAAGAGATAATGTAAATCGTAGGGTTAATCATGTCGCTCCATTACCAGACACAACAGATTCAACAAGTTCAACAAACCCAACAAATGCAGTCAATACTAGACAACGACCGAGATTGCCAGCATATTGGAAAGTAAAGATGACAAACGATGGCGAAATCTACTACCTTAACACGATCACCAACGAGCAAAGCTTAACAAGGCCAGAAGTTTGAATAGAACGACTTTTGGATTTTTCTATTATTTGTATATGACTTTTTATATATATATATATCTATTCTTTTAGTGAAAGGAGGGGGAAAGTGTTTATTTTTCTTTAAAAAAGTAATAAAAATGACAGTAACTATCAAAGCAATTTATTTTTTTAAAATACACGGGGGTTAAAGTATGTTTATGACGAAGTGGGGGTTTTAGTACAAACGGATACAGTTCGCTTAAAAATAACAGGCTTTTTTTTTTAATCGACCATGTATAAAAAATCGATCAGCGTTGCCCAAGTTAAAAAGAATCACTTGTATTACACAATAAAAAAAAAAGGGAATGAATGCACGTCATTTGAAATTTAAAACTGCACATTTATGTATGACCGATGATAAGTTCGGAAAGCATCAGACGTTTTTGTGATAACCGACGCCTAGCACAAATGGCTCATTTTTTTGTATGCTTAATATGGAATAAAACAGTTATCTATTATGCAGGGGCGGCCGAGTAGACATGTCAATAGGTATTTCTTTATTATAAGTCAACTGATTAATACACTAAGTGTACAGAAAAACGAATCATAATTATCCCCCCTTTCAAAACCAATATGGTATATATATAGCTTGTGTCTCTTGCTCCTCTTTCTTCTTCTTTTTTTTTTATATACATATATATATATATTTTAGACATCTTCAAATTAAATCAAATGGATATAGATACAACAGTGTCAAAAGTTGCCGCTGTATTAGGTGGATTTATTTTATTGTATGGCGTGTGCTCTCTCGTCATTAAAGAAAAATTATACATATCCGAGGCTTGTAAATATTTAGATTTTTATATTTTTTTTAATGCAATGATTATCTAATTCATTTTATATAAAAGCGGTCGCTATATTATGCGGCATTTTATGCGGACCATTAGGATTTGATATTATAAATATAGATGATTGGGAGTACAAACAAGATTTAACGCGGCAATTTACAAGAATTGTCATTGCTGTTCAGGTCATGGCCGCAGGTGTTTCGCTTCCTAAAGCTTATCTTAGTACGGAACTAAAGTCGTTACTTGTTTTACTTGGTCCAGTCATGATTTTTATGTGGACAGTCAGCGGGTTCGGCGTTTGGTATTTTATTCCAGGATTAACTTTTGTAAGTGGCAATTTAAAGTTTTTGTTTTGTTTGTGGTACTGATTTAATAATAATTTTTAAACTTGTGTTACTTTCAAATTTAATCAGTTGGAGTCTCTTATGATTGCCTCTTGCTTTACTCCTACAGATCCCGTAAGTAATACAACCTCTCCGGTTTTATACATGTATATGTATCAAAGCGGCGGCAATACATTATCAAGTTTTACTGACTATTCTTATTTTATTTAGGTTTTAGCAAATTCTATTGTTCAAGGTTACTTTGCGGAACAACATGTTCCTCGCAATATCCGTAATTTAATTATGGCTGAGAGGTTAGTTAATTTTTTTTTTAATGCTATACCTATTTTCAAATCAATATTAATCAAAAAGTAACTAGTGGCGCCAACGATGGTCTTGGGTATCCTTTCCTGTTTTTAGCGATTTATCTCATTAAAATGAGCACAGTAGGTGAAGCTATTTTTAAATGGTCATGGTGGATCATGGGGTATCAAATAGGGTTTTCAATTGTCATTGGTTTTGTCGTAGGCTACGTCGCAAGAAAAATATTACGTTTTTCAGAAGAAAGGTATTTTTTTTTTCTTTTGCCTTCTTCTAGTCATGAAAAACAGAAAAAAAAACTAACTGTCGATATAAAGAAAATGGATAGATAAAGAATCCTTTTTGGTTTATGCTATTGCCCTAGCGGTAAGTTATACAAACCATGTGTACGATATCATAAAACTCATATTATTTTTCACTCCTATAGCTTTTTTTAATGGGTACAGTAGGTTTAGTAGGAAGCGACGACCTTTTGGCTTGTTTTATTGCAGGAAACTCTTTTACTTGGGATGACTGGTTTAAAACAGAAACAGAGAATTCACATTTGACAGATGTAATTGATATGCTTTTAAATCTCAGTATATTTGTCTATATCGGTCTTACCATGGTATGTAATTGTTTGTTTATTTTAAAAAAGAAATTATAAATACTGAACTATAATATAGCCATGGTCAGCATTCAATAACACTGAAACACATTTAACATTTGGAAAACTGCTTGGTTTAGCAGTATTTGTGCTACTGTTTAGAAGGTTACCTATTATAATTGGGTTGCACAAATATATACCAGCTATTCCTAATTGGCGCCAAGCGGTATTTATGGGATGGTTTGGACCTATGGGTGTTGGAGCTTTATTTTACTATACCATTGCTGTTCAATATTTCGAGTTTGATGGTCCTAATGCTTACGCTAGACAAGTCATAGAGCCGATTATTTATTTTATTATTCTCTCATCCGTAGTCATTCATGGTATCACAATCCCACTCTTCTTTTTAGGAACCTTCGCTTCAAGAACTCTATCTAAATACCCTTCTGAATCGTCTGATAATTCAAACAAGGTTAGTTTTTTTTCTTTCTTTGATTGTATTATGGTTAACAGTTTCTAACATTTTGTTTTGTTTTTGTTTTAGTCAATCATTTACGATGAAGCTCCAAGCAAGTCTTATGGTGCAGTACTTCCGACCAATTCTTTGAATAGATCAAAGTCTAATAATCTGTAGATTTATTTATATACACATATATGTTACATAGAGTAATCAAATTTCTTTTTAAAATATATAAAATCGAAAAAAAAAAAGTGATATTATGTTTTGACAATATAAGTTACAATATAGTATTTAAAGGTAGTCCTATTTTCAAGTTTTAGCAATGAAGCATCAACCCTTTCTTTTTTTTTAAAAAAAAGAAAGCAGGATGTAGTGCTTTATGGTTATTTGTAGTATAATATAAAAGTTAGTACAATAACTAGAGTATTACTCACACAGTTATTTTAAAGGTACCGTACAAAATGTTTCCGCGACGAACATGATGCACCTGTCTTAATTATTTTGAGTTATCCTTCTTCTGTAGAATATTCTGCACAGCTTGCTATCAGGAGATATTGAAAATCGAAATGGGAGAACTATCTTTCAATTTTATCGTCAAAGGTATATTATTATTTTTATTTACAGCTAAATATACTAATAATGATAACATGTCATTAAATCAATATTAGATAAATATTGATTATTGGGTCACAATGGCGCCAAAGATAAAGGGAGCATGGTTGATAACGCATCCCCACGTGAATGATACGATAAAAGGACAGCTGATTCAAGGGAAATAAATGAGACCAAAAATCAGGAGAATGGCGATGATCAATTCCAGAAAATACTTGTTTTTTTTTTGATAGTCTACCCCTTAAAAATATAAATAATAAAAGTAGAGACTGCAAACAAAGGTTTTTTTTTCCAAGTTTTACAAAAATCAAATCCCTTTAAAATTCGGTAGAGCTATCATCGCTTGATTGGATACTTTGTAATAATGAATAAAAAAGCATTTACCTCTATTTTTTTTTTTTTACTTTAGTTGAACATAATTTAATTTGGTTTTCTCCCAAGTACAGCGTGATAATAGAATAACCAACTTTGAACCTGTTTGAATGCAATACATTGCCTCGACTATTAGCAGATTATTATACTTTCTAACGTATGTCCTACTTGACAAAGTAACTTGATAACTAAAAACAGTAACGTAGATGTTTATTGGCCACTAAATCCATTTTTTTTTATTGGGGGTTTAACCATTGTCATTTACACCACAATCTCTTGTATTAGAGAATAAAGTACAATATAATACTTTCCACCCTATTATTACAAAGACATATTTGCTAATAATGATGATCCCATGCCACATTACCATATTAAATAAACTCCTAAAGCAACTTCTAAAATCACTTATCCTGAACAACAATAATCTTATACCATTTGTATTATCATCGCATGCAAGGAAATGCGCGTTTGAATGCTTAATTTTCAAAAATAGTCTGTGGTTACAGGTATCGAACAGATTGATCTGCAGTTTAGATTTAATGTAACTTGACTGACGTTTGTTTCTAATCAACACAATCGTTTGTCTTCCCAGTTCCAAATATAAAACCTTTCTTTATTAGAGTCTCTTTAACTGTTACAGATTAAATCAACTATATCAGAGCAAATAAAAAGCTCGTCTTTGCCATGATCTGTAGTAATAAACCGACTTCAACAATAACATGTATCTAATTTTCTCATTCCATCCGTGTCGTTTTTTTTTCTATACTCTCTTCGGTTCTGCTAGTAGCGAGCGCATACAATTTGGTTCATTTGATGAAATATATAGGACATATCGACACCAAACATCTTTACACTTTTTATATACATATTAACCTTTCATTAAATCACTGTCAACCCATACATCATCTCATTTTTCAACCTGAAATACCTCTTTTTCAACCCGAAATACCTCTTTTTCATTAAATCACCTTCAGGTTCTTCCATGTCTACATGATTCCGACTATTCCTTTAAGTAATCATAAAAAAAAAATGCGTGAATCTTCTATTCATACTTTACTTTATATCTTACTCTTTTATAGTGGGAATCATGTAGATATGGAAAACATTAATTATTCGAACGCAAATGTTATTAACACAATTACTCAAGTGAGTTACTATGGATGATAAGTAGAGGACAATGAAAATGGAACACGACATGGTACATTATACAGGCTTTTTTACATCTTAATAAAAGTGGATGGGTTTATTGTTCAATATCATACAACAATCGTGTTGGAGTATGGATTGGGATTTTTACATGGTAATCAAAGGTTTATACATTTAGCGATGAAAAAGGAGTGTATTTCAATGTTCTGGATTTGTTACTCGCAGGGTTATCGATCAGGTAGTTGTTTAGTTCAAATTTAAGATAGGGTAGCATAACTTGACTTATAAAAAAACAATTAAGGGGACTCACGCTTGTATTTTTGAAAACGAATAAAGTATATATTAAAAGATTTATAAAACACCTGGCCTTAATTACATTCTACCACTACCCCCAATATCTCATAAAAATCAACTCTATAATATTGAATACAGCACAATTTAACCCACATTGAATTTTATTAAACATTGAAACGAATAAACATGCACATAAAACTATCCCACAAACCTGTTGTTTTACCGTAATCGACCTTCATCCCTATCCTTGTTCACAACCTATATCATTGTAATCGTATTATCCAAATTGACGCTACTACTTCCATTGACCAAAGTATATCCTTAAAAAATGACACATTTCTACCGTCTAGCGTCTTCACAAATGGATCCTAAAAAGAGAGCGACTATAAAATAGTTACCATCATTGGCCTACCAGTATCCTTTATATTACATAAATTAGAATTGTAATAAAAAAAATACGATCGAAATTCCATTATCACGGCTTGAAAAGCGTATACAGTGCTTACGGCGTAAAAAAAAAGTAAACGCCAATTGACTTTATTTTTACGCGAATTGATTTTTGAAAATCCGAGAATTGAAGCCGTAATCACCTATTCGTTTTTTAATTGTGCTGCATAAGTAGTGTATATAGCTTTTACTATACTCTTTGCGACCCAGGTAGATCAAAACCTCATCATGGTTAGTAGGATTGTATTTTGGCCTCTATCAAAAATGTAATTGCAATCTTTTAGATTTTGTAAATAATAAATGAGCGCTTCTATATCTGTGAAAAAAAAGTCTGTTTTTGTCATCATCTTTGGATATCAATGCAGCTTAAATAAATAGAGGCTGCTGATGATATTAATTGTATGATTACCGATGTCTAAGTACGTGAAAAAAAGAGTAAATAAAAATAAACTTGTTTTGTATAAGAGAACTTACGAATAGATGCACAAAAGTTATGTCGAAGTATATCATATACTTGTTATCAGGCAATCTTAGTTAAGTTTAAAGACAAATAATAATAAAAAGGAAAGAAAGAAAAAGGTAAGTCCAACAAAGAACAAAGAACACAAGACATAATATTTATTTTCTCTGGAATATCTAAGATTAATTTATTTACTTTTAAAAGTATATTTACATAAAAGTAATTCGCTGTAATACGTATTTGTAAGGTATATAGAAATATAATAACTAAACCATTTTTTTAAGCTGATATAAAAAAGGCTGGGAGCCTGTGCGCCGTTTGGTAACGGTAGAGTATATTTTACCAAGACTCGTATACCATTCATTTTAAACAGTTGATTCCGTGTATTAGTCTTTACTGTACGTAGGTTACATGTGCTACAGTTCTGTAAACACGCTGTGATACATTATCAAGAGAAATCGGCTCGATTGAATTACCGCCGGAATACTTTTGAAGGGAATCCTGTTCGTGCTACACGTATGTAATAATTTGTACCTGTCACCTAGTAATATAAGTTGTTTCGTAGTATAGATAGACTAGTATTAAAAAAAAGAATGCTTGCGATTTTTTTTTTTTTTGCTTTATTTGTTTACAGTACATCGTTTTTTTACGCTCAAAAGAAATTATGCTGCTAGCCGACCAGAAGGTTTAAGGCTCGGGTACTACACGGGGTATCGAAACTAGTGTTAGCATTAAGATACGTATAAATACTAGCAGTAACTATGTCTTTTTTAAAAAACACTCTTGGGAAAATTTGTTTGGAAATGATCATTCTTTATATCTCCAATGGTATTACAACAAAAAATAATAGCATTTTTTTCCCCACGGCGTATTACCTATATCGTAGCACAATAACATAGTCTTGAGGTAATACAGGCATGATTTAAAAACATATATAAAAGCCTCTAAATATACCGACTTTTGATTTATTAAACTAGAAGTTGGGCCTTTTTTTTTAATCACTCGTGTTTTAATACTACGCTTTGGTATGGATAATCTCGGTTTACCAACTAATATTTTCGGTAATGGCACTTACAGCGGGTGTCCAGTAAATACGTTAAGGATGGAAGATATATTTGGTAGAGTAGCAAGTTACGAGATACGATGTGCACTGTACGATTTTGATTTAACACATATGGGATGCTTTTATAATTTCCCCAAGAGTATTCAAACGGAAGCGACAAAGAAAGGATGTAAAGCACTAGTTTCAACAGAGAATTATCTAGATGGAAGTCTGGTTCGATGTGTCAGTTATTGTGAATCGGCAGATTTCTATTTAAATATTAATCTTACATTTGTTAATACTCTTTCCTTTTTATTGTTTATTATTGTTGTGTCATTTAAACTATTTAGAAACCATTTTCCAGAATGAAACAAAAAAATGCCTTCAACTTTTTTTTCTGTAATACCCAAAAGTCTCTTAAATAGATGACTAAAACCAATTCAATCAAATAAAGGATACAGTTTGAAGCGTGACCAATTTTAAATTTTCTCATAGTATTTGATGGTTCCACACCATCTTTCTTTGTTACTAACGTAAAGTAGCTGTATCCTTGAGTTTATACAAAATGGAAGAGACTAATAAAATAGTAACGGAGTGGTGGTTTAAATACAAACCTCTTTTCTCGCTTAGATATGTTCAAGCTTTGTTATACATGCTTCCTAATCATACTCTCACACCAAATTAGTTATCACCTGTCAAATCTGTACGTTAACAAGTAAGGAAAATCTAACTTAGCAGTCCCTCTTTCATGCAAAAAAAAGAATGAAAAGGAAACTTCAATCTGTTTCGTTTCATTTTTAATAAATACCCCTTTTTTTAACAATCAATTCATGTCGAATATAATTTTATTTAAAGTGACCAAAAGACGAGTAGATTAGCCATGCAGGTTCGCAATTACAGTATGCTCTTTTCTATATAAGACTAACATGTTCTAATAATAAGCTTCAGAAACAAAAAAACAAAAAAAAAGCCATTGAGCAGCGGTGAATGACAACGAGGGGTTTATCGATGCTGACGAAAGAGAAGAGGATAGTATGAATAACTGCAAAAGTAAAATGTTTTTCAAAACCTAATACAAGCAGTGTACAAAAAAAAAAAGATTAAATAGACCTATTCATCGTTTTATCAGCCTAAGCTATATTTATTCTATCTTTTTTTTGTTTTAGAATAAATCACCTTTTCTTCCTCTTTATCTTTATTACAATGCATACCACCATCAGTAAGTTTTTATCTGCACTTTTTAAAGGAATTTATATTTATTGCTCTTCATTTTTTTTTGTTTTTAACACGGTGTTATAAAGGTATGTGTACCCCCCCCCCAAAAAATGTCACGTATTTGCTTTTTGTCTCATTCTAATCCACGTATCTCTTTCTAAGTTTAGAAACCAAACTGTAGGTATAGAATGGGACCTAAGATTAGGCTCCTGGCGTGGTTTTTTTTTTTGCTTTATTATATTTACACGGCACCATTTATTACCAAAGGTCAAGATTGTTGTTTACTGTTGGGTGAAGAAGTCACCGAGGCTGATAGAATCAAATGCAAATCCATTGTTAAATATACACCTTTTGATGTTGTCTATACCACTGAAGATAGAAAAATACAACCAAGAGCCATGGAAAACAAAGTCATAGCATTATACCCATTTAAGTATCCCCATTATCCTGACAGCCCTCCTACCTCGCCAAATCATTCACCTGTAATTGCAACTGACACCTTATCAGCAATTAGTACGTCATGAACTGTCAATTGTGCTAAACCATGTTATTTACTTCCCTCTTTTTTTTTGCTGTAGGTGTGAACTCAGCAACATCAAATGAAAACAATCTTGGTAAGTGACAATTGAAACCACAGCTCTAAATTATGCACTGGATGACCTAATACTGTATCCATTTTTAGTGATTAAACCAACAAAATACAGCATTCTCAATTTTTTCGACTGTATTGCCTCTACTCAAGTACTTCTCGACAACAAAAGATATATATATATACAAAAACTGGACGCAGGATGAGCTGTTTGATATGGCAAAGAAATACATTCCCAGAATCAGCGAATATTGCACAAGCAAAAACCTAGCAGATTGGCTATCAAAGGATGGGCGCTTTGGTCGTACTATCAATATGCACGCTGCTGGCGTTCAAACGCGAACAAAATCCTTATGGATATTGAAGGATGAAAATCGAGGTATGTATTGACGTGGTGGTCCAAAGGAACAGAACTATGCTGAGCTGAATGTCTCTTTTTCTTTCATAGACGAGGCTCTAAAAAATATGTTCAATCACAAGCTATACTAACATACCGTGCGTAACTCTACTGGTTGGGTTACTGTCGATTATGCGCGTAAATCCAGATCGAACGAAAAATTAGAAACCAGAGTAGTACTTCTGGAAAAAATGGTGAAAAATCTTCGTGTCAAGGATTTGTGTGAGAAGGTTTATGTGCCACCAGTTTGCGCTGCCGATTCACCTTTATTGCAACGAGGCTTAGTCCCGACATCTTCTGGAATGGCTATTACGGAAAAAATTACGGCACAAGTATGGAGACTTGCAAGGTACGGGGCATTATGTTATTCTACTGTATTGTTCACATTTGTCTTTTTTCATTCTAGATCTAATAATGTTCGCAGCAACCACAAACTTGTCGATCCGCTCGGTGGCTCTTAATTATGCAGGCCCTCTCCAGTAACTCGGCCGACCTTAGAGCATTTGACTTTAATACTATCATTTCCCATCTTAACAATAATAATACCTCCCCGCCCTCCCCAATTTTCGATTGGCCTCTACGCCTTTTAATAAGCTGATGAAACAATCTCAGATTGTTTCCCTACAAAAGAAATGTGTTCGGATAAAAGTGCAATCGTATATCCTACATAATGTATGAAACATATTTGAACAAATATCGATTTATTTATTATGGGAGGTTTAAAAATATTGTAGGAAAAAAAAGATTAAAACTCGTCGGCGCCATGACAAACAATAAATATAAACTTCTTTTTGGTTCTTTAAAAAAACCTTTTACATATAATAATTGTATATCATAATTTACTTCATTCTCTAGTTAGGTCTTGTCTCGCGTTCTTCTCCGGTGATTTCATTATAATAATAGAGAGTACCCATATCTGACATCTTAACCTTCCAGTGTTGGGGTAATCTACTCCGCGTATAATTCCGTCTAGAATTGGAAGCATTCGAAACATTGACAGTATCATATTGATTTCTTTGTTCATCACCTACATTAGTGGATGATTTTAAAGGGACGGGTACGGGCATTATTGATTATTTTATGTTCCAGAAATGTGAAAAAAAGAAAAAAAAACCAAGCCCGGTTTACTACAGGTTTCCTATTTATACAGTTTTAGACATGTTACTGGTTACAATAATGGTTCCACGTAATATGTATTCCATCCAATGGTGAATGTTATATGCGCCTTTCGATATCTGGATCTATTTTCAGATTTTCTATTAGTTTCAACTTGATGAAAAAACAACAGTACGATCCCATGAAGAGGTATAAAATATCCCTATAGTAAATAATCCCAAGAATTAAATATCACCGTGTAGAATTGACAAGCACTCTTTCTTTTATTTTCTTTTCTCTTTAAAATAATATTATTCTGTAAAACTAAAAAGCATAATCTATTAGAGTCTACCCTGTAATACTTTAGGAGTAGCTCTTTCCTGTGAGTTACGAGAAATTATTCTTGTAAAAGGTTATCTTCAATTGATGTTTAATTAGGAAATAAATAAATCTGTTTTGATTATCTAACCAGCAGGTGCATATGGCGTTTATTTTATTTTTATAATTATTAATCCTGTTTTTTTCTTTCTTTCTTTCTCTTTTTTCAAATGACAAAAAAAAATGTTGTATACTTCAAAAGATAGGAGCTTACCCTCTAAAGTACTAAAGCGAGTATTTCAAAATCTTGCCGAAAAGGAAGATCTCAAAACGTGTTTACTTGTATGCAAATCATGGAATTTGGTAGCGCGAGAGTATTTCAATAGTGATTTTTCAGTTAAAATAAAATATATACAGAGTATGAAGCCCTTATGGAAGATATATCAATCATTGGTGAAAACGTAAAGGCGATAAAATTAAGACCTTATAAATTTTCACCTACTGATGAGCACAATGGAATAATTTGGATAACTATCCTCGGTTTCTGCCCTCATATCACCTCGATATAATTTCTAAATAGCAATAGCATTTTGCCATTATTGGAAGCTTTACAAAATCCCGACCTAATTTTAAATGGTCTAAAAAAGATTGAAGTTAGGGAACTTGAAGCGTACCCTCTCAAAACCCAAGACCTTTATTTACAGGCGAATGCTCATTACCGCAAAACAATCACGTCATTACGATTTTACGCTTTAACGGCAACTCCTAGGATAATAAGATCTGATGGGCTGGCTAAATTTTTCTCCCAGTTTTCTCGTTTGACTTGTTTAAAAGTAAACTCACCTTTCGCATGGGAGGCAATTGGGATAGATCGAAGAATGTGTCCAGAATTTATCGTTGACATAAATCAATTATTGGAAGAAGCTCCTCAGTTAAAAGAGGTCAAGTTGTATGATTGTGATATAGTCGCAAGAAGTTGGCGAGATACAAACACAATTCAAATTATGGAGCATATATCTTTGATCAATTTAAAGATTAAAACGAGCATAATTATTACTAGTACATTCCAGTATGCGACGATACCATTAGAGTAACTATTAAAAAAAAGCAAGTGGAAGTAATTGCAGTTTATAAAAAAAAATATGCACAAATGTATTTACTTTCTACTTCGAGTAACGTTTAAATAAAACACATAGTAGAAAAAGGGAGATACCAAAAATTTTGGGACAATTTTTTTTGGGACAGGAGGTCCTGATATGAGAAGTTTCTTTTTAAAGATTAATCCTTTTCTTCCTTTCTTCTTTCTTCTTTCTTATTATAACAGAAAAGTGCTATCCTTTAGAAATACTTCAAAAATTATTTAGAAACCCTGACAAAGAAGACTTCAAAACCTGTTTTTCTGTATGTAAATCTTGGAAGTTCGTGGCACGAGAGTACTGCAACTATCAAATTTCAATTAAGCTAAAACCATCCAACCTAAAGACCTTTTTGATGATATAGAACACTTTGACCAGAAATTAAAGACGTTAAGATTAATAACTAGCAAAAAAAGCGCCTATTGATAAAGACCACAAAATTAATTGGAAACGCGTTCTCGATTTGTGTCCTCGTCTATATCCTCAATACTCTTTCTCAACCACGACAACATCGGGCCTTTCTTGGAGCTTTCACTAAATCCTTATATAGAACTGAACGATTTGCAAACCATCAAGACCAAGGAATTTGTATCATGTCCAGTTGACATTCAAGATCTTTATTTGCGTGTGAATATTCGATACTGCAAAAACATCACGTCGCTACATGTATGCATTTCGAAAGAATATTCAATAGCCGTAAATTATGGTGGGCTGGTTAATTTAATCTCGCAGTACCCTTGTTTAACTTGTTTAAAAGTTAATTCTTTTTATACTCCAAATAACATAAACGTGATGCCGTATGTATTTATCTTTAACCGAAATGAATTAACGGACAACCGAAACGAGACCCTGATCCCAGTTATCATTGATATAAAACATTTATTGGAAGCAGCACATCAATTAAAAGAACTCAAGTTGTTTGATTGTACTAAAGTTATAAGTAGCTGGCAAAATACGAATCTAGTTGAGACTATGGAAAATATATCATTAACAAAGTTGAAGATATCGGCAGAAGAAACTAGTACCAGTACGTTAAAATATATTGTTACATTATTAAAGGATGTCAAAGTTTTGTATTTGCGGCTTGGAAACATTAAGGTGGAAGAAAGCATCTCGGAAAATGAAGCTACAATTATATTGAAGGATTTGGATGACTGTATATCTAACATGGAAAAAGTTGCAGCATATTGTGTGTACAATGAAATTCCATTTTCTTTCGAATTCAATTCCGTCTCTGAGCATTACAAGACTTCGAGTATATATTGTGACATAGACGAGGATGATTTTGATCTCGACGTACATGGCGATAAAGATAATGGTAACTAGGTGTATATAAGTAAAACAACAAACTGCAGTGTAGAATTATTGATAATTATAGCTTTGGAAAAAAAATTAAATAAAGGGATTTGCTTTTATAACTATTATAAATAAGCATGTGATATTCCAGTACATACTTCAGATATAGCTACTATAGTTTACTGTCAGAGAAGATAATCTTTGTCAAGAATACTGAAAATATCAAGTAGGTTGAGGCGTCAATGTCTTCTTCAATCCTTTTTGATAGACCTGATCAATGATCTCCCAAATGATTAAAATTGCTACTTTCCGTCATATTATACTTTATCTCACACTCTCTAAAGCATCTCCGATATATTTTCTTCCCTTTTTAGATTTATGTACCAGGATCCATAACGACCTTGTGCTAGTACTGGTAAAGTATGTTACATATTTTATGCGCTTGATTAATCGACAACGTAAATTAAATTAAAAAATGCAAAAAGTAAAAAAAAACCAGGTTATTGCCAAGTTCACTCGGCGCAACGATAAACCAAACAGAACTGCCTTCTACCAGTAATACTTGGTAGAAGAGATCAAAAATCAGCGAGTACAATTGTTCCCAAACATTAGCGTTAATAACGATGTATTTAAGCTTGAGAAAGGGATAAAAATGGAGCAGCGATACTAAGAGATTGTATCAACCATGGCTACAGTTATCCACTCCAGATTAACTCTGGTAAGTAAAGAGCTTAGGTAAGCACTCTAATGCTACAAGATCAACCTTTTTGTATTGACCAAGTTCTTGAATTTCATTTCAGTTTTTTTTATCTGAGAACGAAACGTTCTGATGACATCTTTTACAAACTTCACGCTGTGGCGAATAAGGAGATGCAAGCAGTCCTTTTTTTTTTTTTTTTTTTCCTCTACTTCTTTGGTTTTAGATATTTTTCGTTTCTTTTATTTTTATTTTATATGCCAATAAGTTATTTTTAATAAATGCAAAAATCACTCGGTGGACAAATAGTCATTCCTCCACAATCACCTTCTGTTATTCCTATTGTAGCTCCTGCTTCCGATGGAGAGCCTGTTGAACAAAAGACGACGAAAGTCGTTTTAAAACCTCCCTTAAAAGGTTTATACATATACACATATATATTTGCCCCATTTTTATTAAATACTATGTATGTATATTAGGAAGTTTGAATGGGAAAAGACTTTGTCGGAATGTTATTATTCATGGCTACTGTAAATACGAAGGAAAAGGTTGTGAATTCAATCACGATACGGTATTTATTTCCTCTACTTTTTTTTTATCCTAACGCACCCCGGATTTACTCATTCTAATACATGTTGAATAGAATAAGGCTTCGCCTCAAGCAAGCCCGGAAAAGTGAGTCAAAAGAAAGAAAAAGAGAGAGAGGAATATTTATTTATTTATATTTTCTTAAAACAAAAGTTTGGGCAAGTTACGCGCCCAATCACCCGCATTTCAAGCAGTTTCGTCTGTATCTGCCGATAGTGTCAACGCACCTGAGTTTGTTCCTAGATTTACAACAGGTATGTATACTGGTAACAACTGGGGCTAATAAGAGTTTACTGACAAAAACAATCTGTATCGTAGATACTGGTGTTACTTCACCTACAAAAGGTAACGATAAAAAAAAAAGGAGGAAGGGAGAGAAAAAAGGTCATGTCTAACACAAAAAAAAAATATAATCTAACCAGATTTGCTTTTTTAGAAACAAATCCTATAGACTTAGATTTATCAGACAAGTAAGACATTCCACCTTTTACGTATTTCATCACATATATTTAACGCTTAAAGTAAATAGTAAACAAACTTATCAGGCAGAAGCCTCGAACCTTGCTTCAATGACGAGCAATTTTTCACAATTTAGTGTGTCAAATGATGTAAGTAATTTATACATAGATAGTAGATCTCAAGTATTTTAAAACTGTTATATAAATTAGACAACGCCACAGCCACCGCAACCACAAGCCCAACAACCACAATCACCTTCTCAAATGTTAGCTGGATTAGGAATACCGTCAGCACAGTTGGATCCATACTATTATATGAATCAACAGTCTGTGTATCCCAGACAACCTGTAAATACCCTTTTATTATATCCTGTTTTATTATTATTATTTCATTTCTATTACTAACTTGCACACATACACATACACTCATACACAACACACACATACACATACACCTACAAAAAAAACAAAAAGCTTCAACATCATTTATATTCAGGTCCTTTGCCTCATGTATCTAATCTTTTACCTCATCAAAGAACTGTACAGTCATTTTTTATACCTGATAATTTAAGAGAACAACTTACAGAACGTAACGAAGCTCAATTAATGACTGCTTCTGGTAAAGTATCATATATGTAATATTATTTATTCTATGACTAAATGTATAAATAGCACGCGAATTAGGCTTACCTTTAGAAGTACATGTTTATCATTCACTCTATCCTTTAGATTCATCAGATACGAAATCTTCGAAACATTACTACGGACACCCTACATCAGTGTATAAGGCCACATGTAGTGTAGACGGACGTACTTACGCATTAATAAGAATTGAAGGATACCGCCTTGTAAACGAATTAGCCATGTCAGCGGTTGAAACATGGAGAAGGATTCGACATTGTAATATTGTCTCTATTCGTGAAGCTTTTACTACTAGAGCATTTGGAGATTCTTGTAAGTTTGATTTATGATTATAATTATGGGTTTTTTTTAATTTTTTTTTTTAAAAAAAAAAGCGCTGGTATTTGTGTTTGATTATCATCCTTGTTCAACTACACTGGCATCGAAATATTTTACGAATCAACCTACGAATGGAAATGTTCGGTTAATCCCAGAAACGACGTTATGGAGTTATATTACACAGATTTCATCTGCGTTAAAAGCAATTCATGGTTCTGGTTTAGCAGCTAGAAATATCGACCCTAGTAAAATATTACTCACTGGAGAAAATAGGTAAGGATTGATTTTTTTTTAAAAAAAAAGAGAGAGAAGGGGATTATGATGATTAAAAAAGCGAGATGATGTTGGGGTGTTTTTTTTAGATTGCGTATGAGTGGTGCCAGTATTCTAGACGTTTTGCAATACGATGGAGGACTTAATGTAGCTAGATATCAACAAGAAGATCTTTTGGCATTTGGTAAACTTATTATTGCGCTGGCATGCAATTCTACACAATCGTTTCAAGATCTTTCGCAATCATTTGACTATATTACTCGATATTATTCTTCTGATTTGAAAAATCTGATTTTGCATTTACTTGGTAAACCTTTACCTACCAAAAGTATTGATGAAGTAGTTGTTATGATTAGTCCTCATATTCTTCAAGAAATTAATAGCAGTCAATTGTAAGTTTTATCCGATACAGGTTAAAATAAGGAAACTAATAGGTTATATGTAGTTATAATGATGAATTAGAAGCAGAGTTAAGTAAGGAATTAGAAAACGGTAGACTTGTTAGACTCATGAGTAAAATGGGTTTTATTAATGAACGACCTGAATTCGATATGGATCCTAGCTGGTCAGAAACAGGTGACCGCTATCTCATTAAACTTTTCCGTGATTATGTTTTTCATCAAGTAGATGAGGATGGTCGTCCTGTTGTAGATATGGTACATGTATTAACATGTCTGAATAAGGTATTTTATATATACTCTATATTTGTGTATAATCTTAAATTTATTTATTTATTTTAAGCTGGATGCCGGTGTCGATGAGAAAATCATGCTTATGTCTAGAGACGAGCAATCGTGTCTTATCGTAAGCTTCAAGGAAATTAAGAACTGTATTATCTCAGCTTTTAATGACTTGACTTCTGGAAGAAAATAACAAAATAACGAAAAAAAAATTTGAAAATAATTAAAAATCTCTTTAAAAAAAAAGCCATGTTTTTTACAGTGTTCTTTTTTTGGTCAATGTTTGTCACACTATAAAAATAGATCGACTTTGTTTATTACCAGTATTAGCGGGTCCCCTACCTCTTTTATAACTATAGTTTTCTCCATAAACATTTTGATCTCGTCAAATATTACATTTGCATAAACTCCTTATTATGGTCTAGTTGCCTGCGGGAAAAAAAAAGATCTGGCGTCGACATCTCCCGCCAAATCGAGAAGGTTTTATTTATCCACCCCCTTGGTCCCGTAGTAAATATTAAAAAAAGCAGTTACGATCTATCGTTTTAATTGAGCAAAGTTCGTATAATGCATGCGAATACCAACAATAGAAGTAGAGGGGGGCAAAGTTATAATAACAACGAGATGCACACTAGACGGTCAGTGTATTGCTACTATACTCGTAACCTAATGATAAATACTTTATACAACTCAATTCCGAAGTAATTGAGTGCATAATGTATGTATTGAAAAGGAAAAGTGATGCTTATAAAAAGAAACTTGTCAAATTGACCTTATAGTACAGGCGCCTTAATTTTTCAAATGCAAATGAATCAAAATTTTACGTGTACAATTTGCCCTGTTTTTGTAAAAGCAGTATTCGCTGTAACTTGGGAGATTGCATGAAAATTGATCCCAAGGATGTTCCTATTTTGTATTTAAAGTTCCGAACAAAACGTCTCTTCCACAAAAAAAGAGGTATACTTATGAAAAAAAAGAGGTATACTTATGAAAAAAAAAATACACTCGTCTTTTTATCTGTATGCTTATCTGTATTTATTTAGCTTCTCATTAGCAGTATATAGTCCTACACGATAATCGTAAATACAGCCGAGAAAAAAAGCTTAATTTCCTACTTTGATGCAAAACGGTAAAAAAAAAATCAAAGTAAGCCACTGTGACTGTAATTTCTTTCTCTAATTGAAGGATATGTCAACTTTTTTTTATATTTTTTTTTTTTTTGAAACTTTATTCCATACACAGTTATAAAAAAAAATGTTGCGTACTGTGTAAGTATTAGATCTCGATACTCAAAAAAGGTTTATTTTTTTCCTAACCTTTTTTTAAAAAAACAATAGTAAAGCTAAGAATGCCCGTGCCAAGCGTTTCTTGAAGAACCGTGAAGCCAAGGTCCATGAAAACCCCAAGAATACTTTAGTCGTAAGGGGATCTTCTACTAGTCAGGTCGTCAGTGATGCCTTGAAGGATTTGGTAAATAGAAACTATTATATACATGTAACAACAAGATCTAATACAAGTGGTTATTATAGTATGCTTTAAAGCGTCCCAATGCTGTTTATTTCTCAAAGAAGAATGAGATCAAACCTTTTGAACAAGAGGAAAAGTTAGAATTTTTCTCTCGCAAGAACGATAGTGCACATTTAGTTGTTGGTACTCATTCCAAGAAGAGACCTCACAACTTGACTTTTGTTCGTATGTATAACCACACCGTCTTGGACATGTACGAGTTTGGTATTGAGAACCCCAAGTCAATGAACTCTATTCCCGTATGTTATATAAAAAAGTTTTTTATTTTATTTTTTTGGGTAACTAACATTTTTATACCACACTATTATAGGGACCCAAATGTTCTTTAGGTTTAAAGCCTTTGATGGTTTTCAACGGTGATCGTTTCGAATCTGATGAAAAGTGTAAGAGTATCAAGAATTTCTTTTTGGATTTCTTCAACGGTGATGAGACTAGTGCTATTAACTTGGGCGGTCTTGAACATGTTATCAGTTTAACTGCTACACCTGACGATCGTATTCTTTTCCGTACCTATTCTATTGAAATGAAGAAGAGTGGTTTGAAGACTCCTCGTGTCGAGTTGTTAGAGATGGGTCCTAACTACGATCTTAAGATGAAGCGTGTTAATGTACCTAAGCCTGATATGTGGAAATCTGCTGTTAGAGTACCCAAGGAAGTTAAGCCCAAGAAGGTTAAGAATATCGAAGTTGATGAGATGGGTGATAAATATGGTCGTATCCATCTTGGTAAGCAAGAGCTTGACAAGATTCAAACTAGAAAGATGAAGGGTTTGAGAAAGAGAGGACCTGATGATAAGGAAGATGCCGAGGAAGATACTTCAGCAAAAAAGCAAAAGGTTGATGAAGAAGAGTAGATTTTTTTTTAATACATATAATATATACACATCCTTTTTTTTTTGTTTTCACTTTTCGCCATTAAAAAAAATACAACTTCTTCTCCTTTACACAACAACACAATCCCCAATCCCTCACATATTTTTGTATAATACATCGTTCAAAAAAAATAAAAAAGCACTATCTACTGTGAAAAAAAAAACTACTACTACTACTCTGGATACATATACTTTATTATTATTACTACTATTAAATTTAATATTCAACGGGTGCTTCATTACCTCCAACTTTACGTATATTGGTATATTGAGTTCGAACGTTTTCACTAAGTGAAATTGCTTCAAATACACGTTGCAAGTTACTAGCATCAAAGTGATCCACGTTATAAAGTTTAGAAGCTGTGTACTCTAATTTAAACTCCAAGTTGCCGCTTTGGTTAGCTTCTTCCAAATTGGCATAATATTGATCCCAATCAAGAATTGTACCCACTGGGAAACTGCATAAAATAAAAAAATATGTTTAGAGAAAAAAATGCTATGGTGTGGCAAGCAATTATTTTAACTTACCGAGTGCCTTCAGTTTCATACTTATATATACGAACAGCAGGATTGTTTTCAGGAATAATGGAAGGTGCGTTCAAAAGTACACCAACTACCTTGTATTTTTCAAGCTCTTGTGCTGTCATAGGAACCTCTTCTGCTCCAAGGGCAGCTACTCGTGTATAAGTTCCGTCTTCTGTGTTCTTTAAAACCGCAGTTAATTGATCGTCTGTAATAACAAAAGAACAGAAAAAATTAATAACAATTAAATAACAAAAAACTAACAAAAAAAAACTTACAGTTGAAATGCCCAGAGAAATGGGCAAGAATAACATCAGAGTAAGAACCTAATATACTATAATATTCACTATAACAAGACATTTTATAAAAGCGTTTATCTTTTTTGCTATTGGGTGGGATATGAGCACTGTCACAATACAAAAAAAACTGCGTTAGCATATCAAAATTATATTTTATAAATAAAAAATACTTCTTACAGGACATAAGCTTTAGATCCGTCTCTGCGAACATCTTCTAGAGATTTTTTAAACCAGTCTAACTGGTGTCTTCCAGAACTATCTGTTACATTACATTCATCTACAAGCTTATTTTTCTTGCTAAAGGATAAAGTGTTTAAACTAATGGCTCTCAACTTGGGAGAAATGTCTTGCGTGAAGTAACCAGCACGGTCAAACTCTGAGCCATAATTAAGGTTAAAGGGTCTCCAAATGTCCTTAAACCCCACATACTGTGGATCAAAATCTTTGATATCATTATGCCCTTCTACATCATTATTACCAATGACAGGGATCTTTATAAAAAAAAAGAGATGAGTTTAAAGAGGGAGAGAGAGAGAGGGAGACATTACCACTTTAGAAAAACTCTTTGAGAAATAATTGACAATAGTCTTTTGAATATCAATCATTTGTTCTTCGGTACGCACGAATGCCTTATCTCGGTTATGTCTTGTAGAGTCACCAGTATAGATGACAAAATCTGCATCGGGTGCTTTAGCCTTCATAAAGGCAAATGCAGCCTCTACTAAAGCAATGGGTGAATCACATTTGGTCCCGAGTGTACCGAAACGACCTGCCACACCCTTTTCTGTATCTCCACCTTTCGTATGACAGAAACTAGAGACATCTGCTCCTTCTACGTAGTATGGATCCAAATGGAAATCTAGGTGACCCCGCTTAGCATAACTGTGTAATATTTATTTTTCTTTGTGTCTTACCTGTCACGTGTATAAATGTTCCTGATAACGCTTTACCATTCTCTCTCTTGGTGGGAATAAATATACCGGTTACAGTATTTGCTAATAAAACTAAACTAGCTAAACTACTCAAGCTTTTAAGCAACATGATATTTAAAAAAAAAATGTAGAAGAGGAAGGAGAGGATAAATAAATAAACAATATGATTGCAACAGAAAGGATACTTTATATACTCTGATCATATTGCCTCGCAATAACAAATTCAGGGCTTTTTATTTTTAGTAATAGTAACAAAAAACCTGCTCCTATATTACTGAATGCACCAATCGTTCTCTTATTAGAAATAAACGTCTTTTTCTATTCGAGAAACTTTTCACTTTAAGCTATACGTCTTTTTTTTTTGTATGTGTATGCGTGCGTGTTTACAACAGCAAAAAAAAAAAAAAAAGTTCCAATATTAATTTAAACTTTTAGATAGACTTAGTTAGGTATGATGTTGATTTATTTATTGTTTCCTTATTCTAGTATTATTTATGCAGTGGTTTTTAAATTCTGAGAGCTGCACACATAAAGAAAAAAGCAGGGTCGACATAAAGCCACCCTCCCTAAAAAAAACCATTTTTTTGTTTGCTATACATTTCACGTGGTATCACATATGGATTTGGTTGTACAAACATAATAATTTGATTATATTTGGAAAAATAAGCGAGTATAAAATATTTATACATGTATATACTTTATTTTTATGTACGTCTGTATTACAAATACAAGTTACATAAATATAGATTAGAAAGAGAGAGAGAAAGAGGGATGAAATTAAATAGTAAAAAATAAGAATGAATGTGTGTACGTGTGTGTGAGTTAGAAAAAAAAGACAAAGAAAAAAAAAGAAATATATTTAATATATGAGAGATCTGGCCCATTCATCAGCGACAGATATTAATTCAAAAGTATAGTCAGCAGGTTCAATGCTCTTATTAGTAGGACCAGACGCAGCACTTGGCGTACCTACGGCTCCAATAGCTGTAGCGGCAGCGGCAACAGCAGCAGCAGAAACGGAGCCGGATGGTGAAGACTGAGTACTTGGTTGCTGTTGGTAACAAGCGTCAAATGCAAATTGACCGGATATCATTGGATTGTTATGGAATGGCGATCTACGTCTTTCTGGGGAAACAGAACCATAGACGGAGTTATTGTTTTCAATATCATGATGATGCTGTTGCTGATTATAAAGATCGATAGAAGAAGAAGAGGTTGTCATACTTCTTGTTTCATCTTTATGACAAAGATCATTAATAGCAGAAAAGGCGGATGCATACGATTGAGGTACGGACATATTGTTCATATTAATATTATTTCCGTTTGTTGGCTGCAGTGTTAAATCAACAAGACGTGCAAAACTACGTAAATCGCGCATAGGAAGTCGTTCCACAATAAGTCGGACATCCTCTAAACTTTTTCGGAACTGGATCTTTGAACCCTCCGAAATATCTAATCGGTGACTATCAAAATCGACTGCATGTGTTAATGCTGCAAATATACCGGAAAAGGTAGACACAGCAAACGTATACATCAGGTGCTGATGTTGTACAGTCAAAGACACAATATGAGTAATCGTATTCGCTAAAGTTCTTCTTCTTTCTCGATGAAGATGTTCATCTTGGTACCTGCAGCACATAATTAAAGATAATTCAAGGTTATAACAAATCAAGTGTAAATTAGCAACCACAGCAGAGGATGGGATAGCAGGAATAAATCTCTGTATACCAGGATTATTAGCTGGCGTTGTCCACTGTAATTCATTAGGTAACATTTCTCTCCACTGATTAATAGCGTCCAAATACTGCAAAATTTGGTTTTCTTCACTAATTGTCCACAGGCTCAGGTTTTTCATATCGTATGTGAAAAAATGAATGACTTTTTCCATCAAAATCATGAGTCTGCATAGCTGGTTAAAGCCCTCGAGTACAAGACGTTCTTGAAGCGAATCTTCGGGAACCGGAGTTGGAAAATCAAGTGCAATATCTTTCGATTTTAACATCCAAGGTCTTTCCATTGTACAACTCTCCAATTTATCCATCACGAAACAAGTCCACAGTACCCGCTTGCGTAACTCTATATCACACTGAGACATTTGTGAGCTGTAATTGGCAGTATGTAAGCCTAATTCAAAGCACATACGGATGGCCATACCAGAGTACATCCACGCTCTGCTGGATCTCACTCGTTTCCCGTTTTGAGGTACGTGATCACATTCATACAAAGACATGTAAAGTAAAGCAATAACGGTACTAATTCTAGGTACGTCCATGAAATCGTCTATCAGTCTTCTAGCTCTATTATAAAACAAATCGCCTTGTGTAGCTGGGTTCGAGGGATCGGATCGAAATGACGGGTTATTGATACGTTTTGAAGCATGGGCGTAAATACTGTTTAATAAAAGTGGCGTCACTAAGGGTCCTTTGACTTTTAATTGGTCATAAAACATGGATCTTGATAGCGTAGGTAGTATATGATGGCATTCGTCAAAGAAGACGCCGATTAAATGTTCTTGTGTAGGTCGTGAAGGCATGTCAATAGGTGCTGTGTAAAATGTAGGCAGTTGCGGTTCGGGTGTCCAACGAACAAATTCACCGTACGTACGCCAAGGAGTGACATTCTCATTACCCAGTTTTGAAGGATCATGATGTAACGTTAAACGAACCAGTCCGTCTGTTAATTGTTCAATCATTTTATCGGGACGTGTGTCAGGTTGAATAGTAGGTGGCGTTGATAAAGAATGCATGTTGTTGCCACTACTACTGGCAAATAAGTTGTCGGGTCTATCTTGTGCATATATCTTATTATCTTCTGGTGCAGGTATAGTATTGGTATTCATTTTAAGGTTCATGCTGCTACTACTGGTGCTGTGGTTATGTCTGGGTTGTTGCTCGCCTAAATCTTGTAAATAGGAATCGGATATAGAGGAATTACTGGTGGTCTCAACAACTGGGTCTAATCTGATATATGTCTCGTCTGGGTTTTTTAAATACATGCATTTACGTCTTCTAGCTATATGAAATAGTTGTCAATATAAAAAATATACATAGATGTTTTTGCATAAATGATCAAAGTACCTTTACACTAATAAATAAATAAAAAAAAAGAAGGATTTAGACAGTGCAAAAAAAAAAGGGTATATACGATTATTAAATTACCTGCATACACGGTTGCTTTCCGTCACACTAAGAACAGTAATATACTAAGTTAGAATCTCGGCTCAAAAATTAAAGAAAAAGTGTGAATTCAAAAGTACCTTTATTTTTTTCATTCGACAGGGATGACATGCTCTTCCGACCTTTAGTCTTTTATGCCTACTATCATCTACAAATTGTTTAATTTGAATAAGAATTCAAGTTGCAATGAAAGTTTTTTTTTTTGTTTGTTATACCTCTCAAAGGCAATTCAAGCGTTGCAAACATTTCGAATACGGATAACGAATATAAAAATAAAACAATAAAAAGGTACGCAAAGGAAAAAAAAAAAAAAGAAAGAAAGAAAGTGAAAGAAATAAAATAAATAAATAAGGGGGAGAAAAAAAGAAATTGGGGGAGTTGTTGAGTTTGATAACTCAATTTTACTGTGTATATTTTAAGAGTTTCCAGTCAAACTGGAAAAAGGGCTACAATAAAGATAATCTCAGTCATATTTTTTTTGTTGGTCACACACTACAATGTTTTTTTTTACCCCATTTTAAAAAATTCATTGGGTGCGGTTGATTTAGAAGGTTTATGAATCACTTTTTTATCAGTACCAAGTGAACCTTTTTTCGTAAGAAAAAGAATAATGTAATCAACCCTGAAACAAAACAAAAAAAGCTAATGATAGTTACATTTTTGTACTTTTATAGCCATCTTATTTGAAGTCAAAACTAAATATGTTTCCTCTTTTTGTGTTCCACTCATTTGGGGTAAAAAGGATTTTCACTCACCGCGTATGAACGTACATATTAGTCTTTTTACTGCTCAAAAGTAAACGGATCAACTTCTTGAAATATTCCCTTGCTATTACGTCTTTTTAGTCAGCAAATCTCTATTTTTAATCAAATAGTCATACCATGTGAATAACTCGTAAAAAAACAAAAATAATAAAGAAAATAGTAATAAAAAAAAGAGAGAAAAAAAAAAGAGCAAAAAAACCCTTTCTTCTTATACTTTTTTTAAAAAAAAGTAGCTTCCCGGTGTACTTGGAATAAGAAGCAATTTCCCCGCGGGAAAACATCCTCTTCAAGAAAAAAACACTTCTTCTTACGATTCTCGGGTTTACGTTAACTGTGTGTGTGTAAGCCTCGAAGGATTACCCTTGAAACAGTCACCCTTTTTTTTTGTACAAAATCATTTTGGCATCTCTCTCGGCATATATTCCTCATGATTAAAGCGGTTGTAACCATGTTTAGTGTTACAAAGATAGTCGAGAGAGAGAAAATGTAATATTTATAATCATGGATTGTGCCTTTTCAGAAATCACCTAACCAAGTAAGCTTAAAAAAGGCATTTCTCATATAATATATCAAATGCAACACACACATAAGCTTCTCCTATTTCTATCAATCTAGTTATATGAAAGATATTTTATGTTTTTATTATACGATTATTATTTTTTTTTCAGCGCAATAGCTGTGAAAGGTAGGAGTTGTGGAAGTAGCGGAAGTGGAAGCAAGTGCCTCCGTTTCTTCCGCATCAATTAAGACTAAAAAAATCAATAGAATTTGAACCTTTTATCGTGTACTTTGACCCCATCTTGACCTCTTTGCTTTCTGGCCCAAACAGAAACGTATTATTAAGATGGACAAATGTTAGTAGTGACGAAACTGAAGACTTGCGCCCTGATGCTACTATTTCGAAGATCGAACAACTTGATTTCGGAGCCAGTCTTGGGTTTGGTGAGGCCAAGGTTTCTCACTCCACCACCACCACTGATACCCATGCTTTGTGCCACGAACTTTTGCGTTCGGCAACGTTTTCCAAAAATACAATTGATCATAATTCACTTCAAGCCGCATTACCTTTGCAAATTCATGGGTTTCATATATCTTTTTTTATAACAAGATTAAGATATGGTGGCGTATACGTGATGCAAGAGATTGGTCAACTCACGTTTCCCCCCACTCCTTGGGAATCTCATTAATCCATGCATGCGTGTCACTAATTAAATGACAAGGTACTTGGAAGACTTGAAGAATATCCGTACCTTGTTAAAAGATAAAAGAATTTTGGCGGCTATGGATAATCCAGAGCCTTGGAAGGAGAAACGTCGCTTCATTTTCCCTGGCGTATATTCCTTGATTGGATCAATCTTCCTTCACTCTTTATCTGCTTGCGATTATGTCTGGAAACAAGAAAAAGTCTACAATATTAACACCAACGGCAAAAAAGAAACAACGTATTCTGGCCACTGGCGTACAATGGTGTATACAGCATAAAGCGGAATCAACGCTTAAAGGTTTTGCCCGATAAGTTTGGTATCTTGGACAAAACCTACGCATTAGTCAGATACAAGAACATAATAAGTAAACATCATTTCGCAAGTGAAAGAGATCGCTTGGAATCTTAGCTATCTCTCTTCAAGCGCTCAGAAGTCTACAACAGGCTCTATCGGACGGAAAAATCGCGACAGGGAGTTTACGAATGCTAAGTATAAAAAAAAATTAATATGATCAGAACCTCTTCCAGTTTTATTACTGTTAATTATGACTTACGCAGTCGTAACACCATGAAACAAAGATTGTAATGTTTGGCTCAAGCCCCTACCAAGAACCAAAAGGTCAAACCCCAGGTCGTCTTTGGAGCCATGTCATTCATTAAACGAGCAAGCTTCTTAATGTATACATCATCAAAAACATCTATATTAGAATCAATATACTCTGCAAGCATTTGATTATTAAGTTGAACCAAGAACTCTTCAGAAAGCACATCAATATAAAGCGGGATATGTTGAAGAGTGCATAAAAGAAGGACGTAAGATAAAAATAAGATTTCGTGAAGGGAAGATTCGATTTAAAGCAAGTTATTGATAGTCCTTCTGGAAACAGTTTCTTTAAATCTTGAAAATAAAGAGACCACATTCGTATCCTCTGCTATAGCTAAAACCGATTCAGTTGAATCAGTGATAGTAATAGATGCTAGCGTTGCGGAAGCGAGTGCTGCTGTTTCTTGCGCAGCAATTTCTTAGACATATTCAACGCAGCTGTCCTGAGTTTTTCGCCTCGACCTTTCTTATCAGTAGGGCTTGTAATCTTGGAAAATCCTTGGTACAAAGTCCTATTTTTTTACGATCAGAAAAGAAAGTGTGATGTCTCAGTGAGCTTTTTTTTCTTTAGCAGTAATTATCCACTGTTGGAAGAAATCCACCCTTAAATAGAGCTTCTACTGTAATCATTTTTACAAGCCAACTTATTTATGCTAAAATGTCACCTTTTTAAAAAAAAACGAACACATCACACCTTTTGCTAAGCGTGTAAATAGAGCGTGTGTATGTATCAAGAATCCTCCCATATCTTTAGTAATTATATATTTAAGGTGTGAATGTCAATTTTCTCATGGTCACGCGACTTTTTATGTATTACTGTGGTGCTTATGGTTCGTACTACTGATTTAATCAACTGCATTTGCTGTCCTTCTATTTTTTGTTATCAGTTATCCCCATCTGTTTTACTGTCATACATCAAAATAGAATGTATGAATCACCTGCATCCATGTTTACTCGTGTATCAACCAAAAATAGACCTTATATGTTTCAGCTTGACACGGGCTGCAGTACCTTTACATACCTGTCCCAAATTATAGAGCTAGCTATAATCGACATTCAAGTGTACCTTATGAATTGCCAACTATCACTGTAGTTAAAAAAAAATTTACCCGAAGGGAAGGGAACTCTTTTGTTTCAAGTAACTAGTTTAATTTTTTTTTGCAAGAACGCTCAAATACTTTAAAAGTGATATCGTTACTTAATTCAACTAGAAAAAAAAACAAATAAATTGAATCATCTCGCGTTTTGTGTAAGCCCCCATAATGATCGATGAGTCATCCTCCACTTAAATGTTTCTTTAAAAAAAATTAGAGTATGTTTTCCCAGGCACCTTTCGCCTGCGTGTGAGCTAAAATTTAAAAAAGCATTGCAAAGATAACTGCTGAATAATGTATATCTTCAGTAATTTAGGAAAATACATAAATTTGTCAAATTTATACTCACGCACTGAGTGAATGTAGATGGGTATTTTTTTTAGTAACTGCAGTGTAAATAAAATAAAAATTCGAGCGTTAGTCAAATCCCCATACATAATTGCTTATTTAGGAACAGAGCTGGTTACTTCAAATCGATATATGCGCGTAAAACCTTTAGCAGGTAGGTGCAAACTGCTTGTTTTTCAGGCTAGCCGCAGTCACTAGTTTGTAAACTTTAATTTTACTACATGATGCCATTATTTAAGTTTTCTGGGTGAAAAAAAGAAACATATATTTTATCGGCTTAGTGTGAAGCGATTGATTGGTTTAAAAAAGAATCGAAAGCCGGGTTTAATATTACACCAAGAAGTTATCATGTTGGGGAAATATTCCACGTACTGAGTGTGGAAGAAAATTTTTCCTGAACTATAAAAGTGAGTTTAATGTGTACCAAGTAGGAGCACATGACCTTTTTTTTTCTTTTTGTGTCCTTGGCCGATCAATATGTTACACTATGAGAAGCGAATACCTGTCTCTACTTCCATAATAGTGCTATATGAGCACAGACCTTACAATACACCATTCGGCTGTAATCAAAGCGTTGTATTATACCATACACCAGTCTAAGCCATTATATACCTTAATTTACAGCTAAATCAATTGAATAAGCCGTAAGCTCGCGATGAATATTATTTAAATAACGGAATTTAGTTCACAAAAGGCTGATATTAATTAGTAAATCACCTGTTGGCTAAACTAAGACGGGATATACAGTGGCAAGTTGCTTTGTTCTCCGACTGCAAATTGCTTGCTGTTCATGATTGCCTCTTATGATTGAGAGAGAAAAAGAAAGCTGTACGAATTAAACAAGTAACTATAAAGCAGATATATTAAACTATAAGCAAGTTTTTCTTTTATTAAAGAGTAAAAAAAAACAAGTATAATATATGATAAATAGACATTTTATCATTCCACGCAAACTTTTTTTTTCCCCTTTGACAATGAACTCGTATATAAGCAAAAAATATTTTATATAATATATGTACATCTTTCAAAAGGAGTTTTCCTATAATATGATGGTGTTGGTACAAATGGGTACTGTGAATAAAAGGTAATGTATCACACATTTTTTTAATCGACCGTGTAGTTAGCTAAATTGACCGCGTATCAAGATTTGGGAAGATTTCTTTACCAAAAATGAATTGAAAGATATTTGATTTACAAACACGAAGGCTCTCTCGAAACTATAAGATAAAACGAAAGGAGATCTTGAAAAGTATGAAGCTGAAGGAATGTCAGCTACAGAATCGTATCAGCTTGCCGACGATGTCAAAGTACACCCAGTAGACGAAGCCGACAGATGATGGGTAGTTATTTTATCATGGCCTATATACATGTATAGGTTTGCATATGGATGTTCCTAAGGGAAAACACATTGCAATAGTAACTAAAACAGAGCGATTTCCTTTTCCCTGCACAAGTGGAGGTTTAAGTACGGATTTCGTCTCGTTGTTGGAGCTTACTAGGAGGTGTAGCCAGATGGCGGAGGAAAACCTTTCTATACTAAAGAAGAGAAAGAAAATTGAATTGGTAACATGTGACGATAAAGTTGTCACTCTGACACCTTCGTTTAACCAGCAATGTTAATAAGTAAATAAAATACATTGTTATACCACTAACAATATTTCTTAAAAATAAAGACGAAAATAACGACCTATATAAAAATATGTTTTCTTTGTTTAAGTGATTTTCATTGTACCTTTGTTATGCCAATTCATTTAAAAAGTGTTTATAATAATCTAAAGCTCTCCATTCTTTAAATAAAATGAAAACTACCATGAGAACTGTATAATGTATAAGAGTATATATGGTAGCCATTTGTATCTGCTCGTTGTGACTCTAAAGAAAACGGTGTTAAGCGACGACTTTTGTTTCTAAAATCAGTGAGGGAAAACGAACTTTGGAGCTGCTGTATTCATATACATATTCTCTACAGTTTAACAATCAGATTAAGGATGTGACCGAAGATGGTATAGATTCTCGGAGAAATTTCTGTGTGCTGTGAATATCGATCGTATTTTATTTTATTTTTGGTCAAACGAGAAGCGGGACTCGGTCTGTTGGGGGTACTCCAACAATAGTAAAAGTCCTAACACAAGATGGTGTTAATCTCAGCGTTATCGTGTGTAATCCTGTATTGGGAACTAATAATTTTTTTTTTTTTCAAAGGGAAAGCTTTCTTCAACAAAATTTTTTTTTTGATCCTGTGAAAAAAAAGTTTATCTCCACTCGAAACCAAAAAAGAAAAAAAAAGTGGGGAACTTCCCAATGTAAACAAAAAAGAAAAAGTGGGGAACTGCAAACCACATATAGTGTAACATTTGCTCAAAATGTTAGATATGCGAGATAAAAACTTTTTTTTTTGCACTTAATACTCCTTCTAGATTTAGAATTATAAGCAGGTGTGTATAAAATTAAAAAAAAGTATTAGGTTATATTCCAGCAACCTTTTTTTTTTCAAAAAAAAAAAATGGATAGGGACATTCTTTCAGGTAATTTTAATTTTAAATGGGAAGAGGAGGGGTAAAATGAAGAAAAAAAAAAACTGTTGTTACAATAATAATAATGATAATAATAAAAAAAAAGAGTGAATACAATATGTACAGGGTTTTTTTTTTTTTTTTTTGGATATTAAACGAGGATAATTTAAAGAAAATTTTCAAGTTTACACATCGACGATACGCTGGACATTGCCACATTCGGCGAGATGTTCCCCACGATACTTGATTAAAAACTCCCCGTTTTCTTTCCAAGTAACTGTTTTATTCACAGGGCAGCCCTAAAAAAGAAAAATATATGTCAGTTTATTTTATTTTACAATGTGCTTTTTTTTTTTGCTTGTTACCTTGCTACTGTTGGAACATTTATAATAGACACTTTTATTACCAGTCTTCTTTTGAACTGTATTTCCGTTATTCTTCCAAAAGAATCCATCAATGTAAGGATAATCACGAGTCTCGACAATTTTAGAGATGGCCTGCATCTCACGTCTACGACGAGGGCGTTGAGGGAAATAACAATCATAGCGACGGTTTTGTTGTTGCTCAGGTGAGAAGTTCTCGCTTTCTACCTTGACTTGCGCAGAGAAATTAGCTTCTTCTATATTTTGACTAATATTATAAGACGGGGAAAGTGGATGAAGAGAACTTCTTGGTGCTGTAACAGACATCATTGGTTGAGGTGGGAAGCTAAATAAATTAAGTACCATGTTAGCCAAAAAAACGACGCCATTAAATTTCGGGGGGATATATATATTATTACCTCATAGAAAGCATAGAGGCTGCTACTGAACAAGAGGTTGGTGAAAAGGTACGGTCATCGACTTCGTCTGAGTTGGCGCTTCCGTCAAAAGATGAACCAAGTGCCGAATCTCTACGATCACAGTCTGAATCGTCCATTAAAATTTCTAAAACGCTAGGCCTTCTGTGCTCTTGGCTAAATTGACTTATATTTAATAAATTATTGTTGTTATTATTACTATTATTGGATACAGGGCTATGGTTAGTGGTCGTTGCTTGCGGTGCGGACATGATTGTACCCTCTGGTGTTTGTGGAGAACCGTAGTTAAATTGGTGTTGTTGTTGCACTAGGATCATATCTAATTCTTTCGCTCTAAGTTTTGCTTCTTCAGTTCTTCTTTTATCTTCTTCTACTTTACTTAATAAGATGAGGCGTAAAAGCTCGGGTTGTGATTGATAATATACAATAACCTCTTGAAGATCACAAGCGATTGGGTTAGTTGCGGGGTTATTGCCATCGTTGTTATTATCAATAGGTGACTGCGTTGGCATAAGCACGGATGGAATAGAACTATCTTTCCATTGAAATTCTTGAGGTTGAGAAAACGAATTCGTTTTGTTGATAGGAATAGGTCGAGTAAAAGATAATGATTCGTTAGAGAAAAAGATGTCATTATCTTTTGGCAACGCTGGGTAACTGAATTCGTTCATTTTTATTTTATTTCTTTTATATATGATATAAAAATAAAGGGGGGAAAAGCGTCTATTAAATAAAACAAAAAAGATAAAAAACACTTTTCTGTGAATTCCCGCCCTTTTATTTAAAAAAAATGAAAAAATGTGGGTTGTGGAGTGAAACCAGTCAAAGTGGGATCACGCGGGATTCCATTAGGTGTAATAAAACCCAGCTTTTACTCAAGTACTGGCACACAGCCAATAAAAACTACTATGACCGACTACCAGTCCATTGATTAGATCCCGCTTTTTAGTGATTCGTTCCTACAAACCGAAGAGAGACTTGCTTAAAACAGTTATTCTCAATACAAAATTCCGTGTTAACCCGCCATTTAAAAGTCTGATTTATAGTATGAGTTCCTAAACTTAATATCTAGGGGAGGGGGGACCATACTGATATTTTTTTGTTTACGCAAAACCCTTTTAAAAAAAAATAAGTCTCAGGTTCACTTACCTAATCCCCACTGTGTAATTTTTTTTTGTTCCAACTTGATTTTCATATGAAAGAAATGAAACCAGGGTTACTTTAGACGGCGAAAAAAGTAAATAAAAAAGTGAATCGATTTTCTTTTTCGCCCTGGGCAGAAACAGGGTCCTCGAATTGCTTGCTAAAGTTAACTAAAAAAATATATTGTGCGGCATCTTCTATAACAATTGATTTGTTTTTTCTTAATAAACATTATAAAAAAGAAATAAAGTTGAATTAATTGGAGCAACGAGCTACGAAATATATTAAACAGGCAAAGTGTCTGGGCTTCTTTGCCATTAGTATATTTAAATGACAAATTTCGTATTTTTATAATTCTTAGTTTTAATCTCGTGTAAGCCATAAACTATATCTTGTATTAAGTTTGACGATTTTTCAGTTTTGTATGACCCGGAAGTGCACTACAAAGGAATAGCGAAAACAAGTTTTAAATATCATCCCATTTTAAAAAAGAAGCATTTTTTTCTTTAGAAAAAAATTGTCGGTATCATCCTCTCTTGTTATATTTTTGGTTTTATTATTAGTGAGGTGATTGTCGTTTTTATTGTTACAAGTTGGACGTGGGTATGAATCACTGTTTGGTCATCTGTTTTAAACGAGCGACACAGGCGTTACATGTGCTGTAAATTCTCACGATACAGTGCGGCTGGTAAATTTTGTCCGTTTTGAGAAAATAAATGACGATTTCAGAAAAACATTATCGTTTTCGAAAAATTATTTTATTCTTTAAGAGAGTTCAATTTGTCGGCTCTATTAGATTGTCACTTGGGTAAAATGAATGTTTATTAAAATAAACAGTTTTTAGTTAGAGTTCATCATACTATAAGAGTGAAACCCTCTCTCCAGGCCTACAGTTGGAAAAAGGTAATTTAGCCTATCATAAAGCTTGAATAAACGACAGACATCTAACAACCAAGATTTATTTACACATTATTAGTGCTATAAGGTGAAGACATCTACTGACACCAATTTGCTTTTTTGTTACGTGAAAACTATGAAATAGATCACACGAATAAAAGTGACCCTCCATTTTATCAGCGCAAGACGTATTTATTTGTTTCTTTAGAATAGTTAGATAAATCACTTTTTCTTCCTCTTTATCTTTATTACAATGCATACCACCCGTAAGTATTATTTTTTTCATATATGTACTTTTTAATAGAGTTTATATCGTATATTCATTATGCTGCCATGGTGCTATAAAAACTCCAACAGTCTTAGAGCTGCGTTCGCTAAATACGAAAAGAAGAAGCAATAAAAACCTAGTATAATGCTATTTTATTACACGCTGTTATTATAAATAGCCAAAAATAAAATTGAATAAACCTACAGTTATAAGTCGAACCTATGAAATTTGGGGCTTGCGAAAAAATAAATGGTAACTTATGTTTTTATTAACCTAGTAGCTACATATACTCGTAGAGGTGGGACTTTATTTAAATAAAGAAAAGGTAAACTGGAATATGAATAAAATAAAGGTAGCCTCATACGTCAAGTTAAGTAGGTTACAGGGCCAATACACCGTATACAATAACCAAAAATTATATTATCGTCATATTTCTGAACCCGCACTGTATAGAGATGTTTATGTAAGATCTTCGGACAGGGCCTATCTCGTTTTTTTTTGTTTCACATGTATGCAACCAAGAATAAAAAGACCTTGTAGTAAAAGCGTTGATTTATTTCATAAAAATGACTGAAAAGCTATACAATGGTTTAATACTTTTATTTAACCTACTGAGGATACATATACATATAAATTATTGCTCAAACGCACTGATACACTAAACATATAAAAAGTTAATGTATATTATTCAACTTTTTTATATGTAGTACTTTAAATATATAATGGTTCGACACTTTAGTTGCATATGCTTTGTACGTTGCTTTCTAACTTTTTCAAAAAAAAATCGGACCTTCAGACCTTCTTAATTCACCTCCAGAATAAGCTGAGTTCAATAATACACAAACGCTCTTAATTCATATAAAGCAAACGCGTTTACCCATTTATATGAAGCTAGGTTTTGTGAGCAATTTCAAGCTTAGGTATACAATGTTCTGGAAAAATTACATCATTTAAAGTTATTCGTAAACTCTTAACCTTTTTTTTTCCTTCGTTTAGTACTTAATACAAGACTACCCATTGTTTTGTTTTTGTCTTATTTCAATTAAACACATGTCTAAATTCAAATCAAGGATTTTTACACTCTATTAACTGTATGTTTGAATATGGTTTAATATCGAATGCATTTTATACTTAACTCTTTACTGGAGTATTGTACCTGGAGCCGTTCTGAGGATAGTACTTAGTTGGGAGACCTAGTTCTAACCCTCTCATAATATATTTAAAACTAATAGCTAGATTATCAAAACTTAGTATTACAATATTTAAAGCGTATTTTTCTTAAAACACTATTGTATACTCACAGTCTATCGCACCATTAACCTTTTTCAATGATTACGCTATAATTCGGAGCAAAATAACAGTAAACTCAGCTAGACTTATTCGCATACCGCCGGTGTTCAATTTTTACTAAACATCTGAGAATTTGTAAATTATATCTTTCAAGGCATTTGTTTTTTATATACAATTTTATGGGTGTAAACGGGGGACTCACATTTTCTATTATTGGAGTAGAGTACATATTTAATGGGGATCGGATTTTCATTATAATTTCTTTTTATCGGGATGAATAATGTAAAACTCTATCCGTTAATCTTAAAATCAGTTGAACCCTTTTTTTTTCGGCATGATTTGGGTTTCTAAAGTAAAAAAAAAAGTACGTCTACAAACAAACGTAAAAACACGGAAGGTACGGGCTTTTAATAGAGTACTTTCAAGAAAAGTCGGCAACCTTTTTAGAAATCCTTGGCTTGTAAAATATTTAAGTCCTGAAGGGTGAGGGTAAACCATATTTGATAGTAGGGATTTCTAATTAGAAGTTGGGGTCTTCAGATCACGTTCCTCACAAAAAAAAAAGTAAGATATCGTAAGCATTTTTTTTTTTTTTTACTCGCAACCTCTCCGTTCCAAAGTATATGACATATTTTGTACATATTTCTAAGACACTTTGTAACACCATGTTATTGCGTAGACTATAATCTTTTTAATGTTGTAATCACAACAACAAACTTCATGTATAATAGAAAAAGAAAAATTAGGACTAAAAACTTGTTAAAGCTGTATAATCATAATACGTAGTACATTTGATTTTCTATATTTGACAATGTCTATTAAGACTGAATCAAAAATTGCTGCAAGGTAACCATAGCTCTTTGTAAAGTACAGCGGTGACACCAAGAACGTGATATTTATAATAAACGTTATCTCTATTTTTTTCAGCAAGATACGCAGAAAAGTGTGTCGACATTAAAAAAAAATAAGCACCTATTACTAGTTTCGATACAGATATAAAGCAGCCGAGTATCGATTGCTTTTCTAACTTACAACATCATCTGTTATCGTGTACTGTCGAAATAAACAAATAGTAATGTCTGCAGCCGATTTGATAAAAGTAGGAGCCTCTGCGAGTTACGAATAGAGTAGATCTGATAAGCATTAATAACTTCGATTTCTTCATTCTTTTAAAAAAAAAACTGAATTAATTGAAGATAGCTAGTAATAGAGTTATGAAGCACGTAGAATCAGATAGAGTGAAACGGCTAAAGACATAACATACTTTAAAACATCTTCGAGATACTTGATTTCTTACATGAAAAGTTGTCTGAAGTTTAATTTTATGGCTTGAAGTAAGCCTCAGTTAAAAAAATTATTTTTTTATTTTGTTGCTACACAATACACACAATATGGGTGATTCGACACAACCCAAGAGTAGAGACGATGGAGCTCGAATTTTTATTGATGACGATCGTTTAAATCAACTCGTCGAAAGAGCTCAAGAGATCATTTCAAAAGATAACACCGAAGTTCCTACTTTTTGGAACACCAAATATAAGAAAGAAGCTGCCAAAAACTGGGATCTCTTTTATAAACGCAATACTACAAAGTTTTTTAAAGGTTAGATTTACATGTTTGAATTTTATTTCATGGCACTGATCTACTACATGTGTTTATTCTTTATTGATTTAGATCGTCATTGGACAGATCGTGAATTTCCTGAACTTGCAGATCAGTCAAAAGAACAAAAATGTTTAGAAGTTGGCTGTGGTGTTGGTAATTTTGTTTTCCCTTTGTTAGCCGATAACCCTTCTTTATTCATGTACGCTTGTGATTTTTCTAAGCGTGCTATTGATATGGTAAAGTCAAATGAAAGTTATGATGAAACTCGCTGTAAAGCATTTGTTTGTGATCTTACTGCTGATAAGTTGACCGATAACATCCCCGAAAACAGTCTTGATATTGTAAGGAAAATACTTTAAATGTAAAAAAAAAAAGATACAGAGACTAATAGTAAATATGTATAAAGGTTTCTGCCATTTTTGTATTCTCTGCCATTCCTCCCGAGAAAATGGATATTGCCATCAAAAACATCTACAGTGTTTTGAAACCAGGAGGACTTATTATCTTCCGTGATTATGGTATTTATGATGAAGCACAAATCAAATTCAGCAAGTCTTCAGATAAACGTTTAGAGAACAACTTTTACGTACGACATGATGGTACCATGAGTTATTTCTTTTCAAAAGAAGAATTACAAGCTAGATTTGAGGATGAAGGGTTTAGTACCCAAGAATGTCAATATGTATATCGTGAAACAACCAACAGAAGTCTCGAAATGAGAATTGATAGAATTTTTGTACAAGGAAAATTTAAAAAGCCATTACAGGATTAAAGATTATAGATTGTAAATACAAATAGAATTTCTTTTTTTTTTATAATAAACTTTTTTTTTTTTTGCAAGCGCCATATACATACGTACTTGTATTGAACCTGAAATAAATACATCATCAGATCAACGAAAGGTGCCTAATTGTAAGACAAACATCTAACAAATAAAATTATTGATTATTATGTTGAATCTGTAACTATATTTGGTTAAGTCGTACGTACTGCCATTTTATCACAAACGAAATATATTTTTCTTTGAATTCGACACTCATTGTAACCTTTCCAAACGGGCGTCTAGTTATTTTTCCCTTTTTTTTTTGGAACACGTTCGATTTATACTCGCACGAAAAAAAAAGTGCGACATAATTTTTTTTTCTCGCGTTCAACTTGCTCTTTATTCGCATAATAAGGAACTTGGATGAATCAAGTTGGAGGGTACCTATTACGTATATAAAAATGATTAACCAATAAGTACGAGTGTACGAAATAAATACCGGTATAATACGACATAATGTGTAAATATCACACTAGTAAAAGTGAGCTCTATTTTATCACTTATTTCATTTTTTTTTGTGTCTTTTTCTTCTTCTTCACTTATCATTTTCTTAATAACTTATACGAGCCCTTCTTAGAGAGACTGGTATCCGTAAAGGTACGTACGTGAAAAGTGATCTGTCACACTTTTTTTTTTTTTTTTTTACTGAACTTGTAAATAACTAGAACGTGAACTTACCAAGAATTCTCCCCTTTTTTTATTGCATATATCTCTTCTGACGACTTTTAAAAATCTTGAAATCAATTTAATTAAAAATAGAAAAAGTTGATTGAATACCACTTTATCTATGACGCATTTATTAGCTTTCACGCTTACCACGGCCTATTTAAACCGGAAGTAGACAGAAAAAAAAAGCTCTTCATTTCTCTTTTGCTGCATATTCGGTATAAATTACACGTCCAAGATCTTCAAGGTGGCCAGTCTGTAGTGTGGGGCCTTAAAACCCTCTCTCTTTGTCTCTTGTGTCTGGATGCTTCAACAGCACCAGGAACAGCTTTCTCAAAAACATGGCACACCATTTGGGATATATATGTTTTGTTTTTGTAGTGGCAGCTTTTTAGTATTTACTTGGTTTATTGAACGCGTCTTCACTGATCTTGTTTAGGTAAATATACTCTTATTTTATTATCTTCCTTGACATTAACTCTTTTTTTTTTGTATAGTAAATTACTTTTGAAGTTGTCCCAAGGTAGTGTATAAATGGGATTGAGATTTAAGAAAACAAAATTCCTTTGTCGTACCATTGGACTTGGGACCAGACCTGGCTTTAACATTGCATGTGGCATTTTCTTATTTCTTCGAGTTACAAGTTACGAGACAGAAAGATATCTAACAAACTAGACTGTTTTTTTTCCTGCCAAGATTGAATTCACTCTTACAGTTTACCTGGTGGCTACATTCTGACACTATCCTTGCGGGCCGTTTTTTATACTGGAATCTCAATGCATTCGACGGGAAACTGGTGCGGTTCTTTAGCTGTGTCATACGGTATCATCCTTAATCATCTTCTCTTTTTCTGTAATGGAAAAACGTAGTTGATGGATATCGGTTTGCTGGTTGGGCTGGAGGAATCTCGTGTGCCGACATTTATGCCCGCCTCGTGCCTCTGACTTAGAGTCCTTACTGAAAAATCCTTTGTGCTCGTAATTTTGGGTTGGTCATCGGATTGGAAAGTAAGAATATGCATTTTTTGAGACGTAGTTTCTTTTTGTGATGTAGTTTATTCTACTGGTGAAATTGATCTACCATACCTTTTGGGACCAGAAGTACTCTCGCCTTCTCGTGGCTGTTGTCCTGTTAGTAGCAAAATATTTTTATTTTGTGAACTAAGAAGAGTAAATTTTTTTGTTAGTATTTATTTTTGTTCAATAAAGATTTTTATTTTAAGTATCATTCTACCTTCTCTATTTACTTGTAATAATCAACACCCATATTCTGTCGATCGTTTTTTTTAAAGTGTATTGTCCATAATGGTGCTGAATATAATTTATTTTAGTCGCATTTTTTAGGGTAATAATATTTATATCCTGTAACTAACAAGAACAAGCATTTTTTATTTATTTATTTTGATACTTATTCCAAGTGATAATATGAAATGTAATATTCTAATAAACAGCAGATATAGTATTTCATATTACAATAATATAATTTCTAATACAGCCATAAGTAAACAATCATTCATAATAATGTAATTATAAGATAAAAATTTAAAGGCACTTATCAACGGCGTAGTTTACAAGTATGTAGCAATGCTACCAGTAAGATAATGGAACATTCTGGTACATAGAAAAAAGTTTACTGTATTTATACCAGACTATATCTATTTATAATTGTCTTGCTCTTATCAACTTGTGTGAGCGATATTACGATATTCCTTTCTCGTTGCCAAAATACAATTGTACCAGTTATCAATAATATAATAAAGACATTGTGGTAAATGGAGTTTAAGAGAAATATAAGATAATAAAGAAAGAAAGATAAATACCGTGAGACTGGATAAAAATGTTTATTATCTTTTAGAGTATTCAAAAGAGACTAGCAGATCTAGACAGGCTTCGCCAGGCCTTCTCTTCATCGTCCTGCGGGCTTACAGACTTACAATATTTTATGGAATCTCGGTTTTTCTTATAATATCCCCTCTTCAAGAGAATAAAACAGTCAACTTCGGTCGTCCGTTGAATGCTAAACCTCTTATCCAGGTAAAGCAGAACTTGGTACCTGTCAAATAAATTATTATTGTCCGGTCCGGTCAAACCGATACGCAGATCACATGATTATGTCCGGCGTGCAGGAAGTTGAGATCGGTGATTCAAAAATAACGTTTTGGTGTTTCGAACAGCATGCCCAAGTCTAGTCTTTCTCTTTCCCCCTCAACGGTAATCCTTACGTACGTATGAACAAAATCGAATACATCCAAGGATAATCCATCAGTATAAAGAGTATTCAATGGACTATAATCTTGGATGACCGAAAAAAAAAGAAAAAAAAAGATCCAAAAAAACTAACCTTCAACTTTTTTTTCTATATTTATTTCTCATTCAATAACAATTCAATTTATCCAACATAAACTATTATTTCGATATTAACAGACCATGGTTTTGAAGCACAACAATCAATTGCCTAACCAGCATTTCCGCAAGCAATGGGACCGTCGTGTTAAGACTTGGTTCGATCAAGCCGGTCGCAAGAAGTCTAGAAGAATCGCACGTGTCCAAAAGGCCGGTCGTATTGCTCCCAGACCTATTGACGGTCTCCTCCGTCCCGCTGTCCGTTGTCCCACTGTCCGTTACAACATGAAGTTGAGATCCGGTCGTGGTTTCACTCTTGAGGAACTCAAGGTAAGAAATTATAAATTATAAAATTTAAAGACATGACTAAAAAAAAAATATTTTTCTTTTGGGAATAAATAGGAAGCTGGTGTCCCTAAGAAGGAAGCTCGCTCCATTGGTATTGCTGTTGACCACCGTCGTCGCAACAAGTCCAACGAGTCTCTTGAACTTAACGTTCAACGCTTGAAGGCTTACAAGGCTAAGCTCATCGTTTTCCCCCGTAAGGCTGGTACTCCCAAGAAGGGTGATTCCGAGGCTGCTGAAGTCGCTTCTGCTGTCCAATTCCGCGGTGCTCTCTTCCCTGTTGAGCAAGCCGCTGCTGGTCCTGAAGCTCGTGCTATCACTGCTGATGAGAAGACCAAGAACGCTTACATGACTCTCCGTTATGCTCGTTCCGCTGCCCGTACTCTCGGTGCCCGTGATAAGCGTGCTCGTGATAAGGCTGAGGAGGAGGCTAGCAAGGTAAGATTAAACTAATTTTTATTTGTCGACAGCTTTACTAACATAATTTTTTTTCGATTTTATAGAAGAAGTAAATTCTTTCAATGCCAATCTAACACAACTTATTCGTATTCCAAATAAAGACTGACGATACGTTATATATAAAAAAAAAGAAAATTACCCCAAAAAAAATATATATTTCATTATTTTATTTTGTTCTAAGTGAAGGCATGGAGACTTGTATATGTGTTTTGCGTGTATGTGTCCCTCTCCCTTTTCTCGTTTTTTTTTTTTTTTTATCATTAAGTGAAAGGGGTAAAACTAAGACTTGATATGTCTTTCTTTAAAAATAAGGGCAATGTTTATTACAAAAAGTAAGATTACCAGCCGCAGGCTTGTCCATCACCTCTTGGATCACTACCAGCAGAAAGCACACGATGTCCAGTTCTAGCATCAACGCTTGAACGAATAATTTGACCACGACCAAACATATTACGTTCATAATTGTGAAGATGGTAACAGACATGTCCCTTTGATTCAAGTCCTGCAATTGCCTCGTCTGTCACACCGTCCTCTACGTAGATAACAGAATGCTTAACTTCTGTAAATGAATAGGCACCACCTACTAGCCCGGGGCTTCCTTTTGGAGGAGCAACACAGAGCCTAGGAAGATCGAGAGCATGCTGAGGATTTGATTGGTAGTGCTTCATATTCAAAATTACTTGAACTTGACCTTGAGGTTGCATAAAGGCACCCATTACTATTTTTTGTTTGAGATTAGTTGGAAATACTGGATACGTGAATTTAATATTTTACCTCCGAAACAAGCTTCGAGATCATGACCATCACCATTTTTACGTGTGATCATAGAAGGAATAATAGTATGGTAGGGTCTCTTACTAGCACCGAGACAGTTGGGATGATCTTCAATCAATACAAAATTGCAACCACGATTATGTAAAACTACACCAGTGTTATCAGCAATAATATGAGACTAAAAAAAAAGTTACAAAAAGGTAATCATTGAAGTAAATATAAACTTACACCGAAATGCATAAAAGTAGAATTCTACAGTTGAAAAAAAAAAATTGGGTTATTATATAATCGATATTTAAGAAATAAAAAACTTACAATGAAACTACAGGCGTTTCCTTCTTCATCTACAACAGAAAAGTAGACTGTATTACCGTTCTTTTCGGGGTATCCTTTATGAATATCATTGTTTCTATGATTCAAGTCAACTAACTTTGAACGTTCTCTAAGATACTCCTAATGTGAGGGGTTTGCTAAGTATCAGTACCGTATAGAACAAATGGCGTCATGTATGTATTTACCTTGCTTAAGAGATGCTCCGTAGGTACATGCTCTACTTGAGGATCAGTAACATAATATCTAGTGTCAGCAAAAGCAATGCGTAGAGCCTCGGTGATAATATGAATATAATCAGCAGAATTGTGCTCGATTGTCTTGAAATCTACTTGACCAGATTCTTCAAGTGCTTCAATGATACCAAGAGCAAGAAGGGTAGTGATACCTTGACCATTAGGAGGAATTTCCCAAACGGTCCAGTCATGGTAACCAATAGAAATGGGTTCGATAAGCTCACTGGTGTGTTTGGCCAAGTCTTCAGGCGTCATTAAACCTCCACGGGATTGGATAGCCTCAATGATAGATTGACCGACACGTCCTTCATAAAATCCCTTCTTACCTTCTGCACCAAGTAACTTGAAAGTTCTATTTTTTTTTTGAAAAAAAAGGTTAAAAGAGAAAAAAAAAGTACAGATCAAAAATCTTACTCGGCGAGGGAAGGAATAGTCATGATCTCACCTTCCATCGGAGCGCGCTTGTTATCAATTAACCACTCATTCACTTCTTGATGAGAATTTTTTTGAGCCAATTTCTTAACCTCGTTACTCCACTAATATAGTAGCACGAATTAGTAAAAAAAAAAGTTTTACTATAATCATTTATACATACACCATGTGCTGAAATGTGTGATACGGGAAAACTATTATACAAAGTCATTTAAAAAAAGGGAATAATTGTTTTGAATATGTAAATATTTTACCCGTTTTCTGCTAAATCAATTGCGGGGCCAAGTATAGTAGAAAGATCTACTTTTCCAGATCCAAATTCTTTTACTGTATCTACCCAAGCAGCGGCAGCTCCGGGTACAGTAATAGCGTGAATACTATCGCTAGGAAGAGAAGCACCGGAGACATTGGCCTTGTTACGGATATGGTCCATTGTGAGGGCGGCAGGTGTTCTATTTTTTTGGTTGATAAAGTTTAAGTTTAAACTATCGGTTTATTTTGACTCTCGAGATTATGTAAATTACCTTCCTGATCCGTTGAGACCTCGTACTGTGCGTAACTTGGTGTCATAAAAGAGACAGAAGGCATCACCACCAATACCAGTTGACCCTGGCTCTGTTATTGAAATGATTAGTTCTTTTTTTTCAATTCCAGCATAACTCTATATTTTTTTTGTACCTGTTACATTGAGTGCAGCAGCTGATAACGATTAAGAAGAAAAAAAAAATGTTAACAAATGTAAATTGATCCTGATAAAAAAATCATTACCAACAGCAATGGCAGCATCCTATACAATAAATTAATCAGAAAATAATTTTATTTCTTAATAGATTTAAGTTTTACTTACAGCAGCATTACCACCTTTTCTGAGGATATCAAGACCAGCTTGAGTTGCAAGTGGTTGACTGGTAACATACAAGTAAAAAAAAAACGACATGAACAAAAAGTCATTTTTAAAAAAAAAAAGAAATATGTTGGCAAGTAACTTACGAACTAGAGACCATAGCACGCGTGCCATAGACAGTTGAGCGACGAGAGATAAAAGGTAAACTACTATTAGTCATACTAAACAAAAAAAATATAGAGAAAAAAGCGTAAATTCATCCGCTTCATCGGCATTCTGTCTATTTTATACTGAGATTAAAAGGGTACACAAGCATTACAAATGTGGGGTTATGGGAATAAAAAAAAGATTGATCTGTACAAATAAAAAAGTTTATATTTGTTAAATAAGTTTATTTTTTTTAAATAATGATGCTAAAAAGTCTAAATAATATGGAAGTGAGATTTTCTTTATAAAAAAAAAAGAAAGTGTCAAAAAAATAAAGTTTACAAAAAGAGATTACAGTTATATAATGTTTGGGAAATATTGCTTTTGATTTTGGGTGTGTGTGCGAGGGATGAAATAAGATAAAAACAGGAGGAAAGGGGGGGAAAGTAATGTGTGTGTGTGTGTGTGTGTGTGTATGAATTGTGTATATATAATAAAGAAAAAGGGGAGAAAAAAAGAGAATAATAAAACAAAAAAAAAAGGTGTGAAGAATAAACCATATATTAGCACATGATATCAATATCTTCATCGGTATCTTCACAATCTTCAGTGTCAGTTCTTGCTGTTGCTATTGCCACCACTTCGGATTCATTGGATATTAATTGTACTGGAACAGGCTCTTGATGCATAATTGTTTGGTTATCTACAACGTCGAGATCCATTTGTTCATCACTATAAACAACCAGCACACTATCTTCACTATCCTCTTCTGCCTCATTATCTGAAGGTGCAAGCATCTCTTCTAATAAACGACGCTTATGAATAGCTGCACGTCTCTTGGGTCTTGAAATTGCTATGCTATCAGGGTCTTGGAATACATTCACCGATGAAGTAACAAGCGCATCATCATCACCCTTACGACGGTTTTGTTTCTTGACAGGCTTGCTAGCAGCGTTACTACTAGGCTTTCTACGACCACCCTTGACTTTATTTGGTAATGGAGCACCACTTGTATTCTTCTTTGAAAGAGAAGCCATGGACATAGGACCGTTGTTAGATGAACCATTCTTGGAACTAGCCATTGTTTCATACTCAACAGATTCAGAAGAGGAAGAATCAGCATCAAGATCCTCAGTTAATTCAGAACGTGATTGAGTTCTTGGTTTACAAGGTTTACGGCTTCTAGGTTTACTAGCAGGGCGACGGTTCTTTGGTTGTGGTTGTGATTGTCCTTCTTCTTCATTTTCAACGTGTAATGCAGGACGAGTACGAGGACCCTTCTTGGTAGGTTTCTTGGTAATATAATTATCAACGTTAACAGCAGGACCGCCGTTTTGCTCTAAAATACAAGCATCAACATAAGATAAAACTTGAACCAATTGCTCGCGTGCCAGACACGATAAATCAATTTCAACTTCGTCTTCTTGTTGATTACTAGCCTTTTCAGATGATAAAATAGGTAAGATACCAGGAAGCTTCTCAGGATTGAGTTGGTTTGTGATACGATCTAACAATGTTTCCTCGATTTGACGCTTATGCATAAATGCATATGGGCTACCAGAAGGTGAAGAGGCACGAGAACGACGATGGATAGGCTCAGCATCGGATTCAGAATCGTCAGAAGAGGAATAACTACCTCTGCGACGACTATTCATGTTTGCAACAGTTGTAGGAATGACAGTAGTTTCTTCTTCAGAATCAGATTCTTCTTCAGAGGATGAACCATCATCACTTGATTCATCTGAGCTACTAGAACCTCTTCTACGCTTTAAAGCAGCGTTGTTGATGACCTCTGTAGGTTGTTCAATAGTTTCTACTAAAGGTTCATGATGCTGTACTAATTCTATAGGTTCGTCAAGCTTAACTGGAGATTCCTCGGTAACGTTCAACTGTTCCAAAAGAGGTTCATCAATAAGAATACCAGTAGCAGGTTGTACCATGGGACTAATTTGAGCCGAGCTATCAGATGGTGAAGAAGCTGAAGAAGTAGGTGCACTCATTTCAGGTGAAGAAGAATCATGAGCTAAGGGTTATGGGGAGTTAATAAAACACAGGCTCTGTTTTTTCTTTCTTTGAGATCAATATTATTTTACCAAAAGATAATTCATCATAGAAACCAGCTTGGCTCATATCTTGTGTAAAGTTAAGTTGATCTTGACCAAATAAATCTTCAAGTTGGATAGATTGAGCATACATTTGTGCATCAAACTCAGCAAGACAAGCCGCATTTTCTCCCATCCATGGTTGAAGCCAAGAATTCATTGATTCTCTGGTAACACAAAAAAAAAGAAGAGAAAAAAGTTAATATTTGAATGCAGGACAGTGAAAAAATTTTTTTTTTTTCTGTACCTCATCATTAAATCTTGAACTTCGCCAGTTAAATCTTCTACTGGAAGGTCTGTTGGCCACTGGCCTGTTGTTGTTAATAGTTGATTAAATTGTTCGTTATCAACTACTTGGTTAGAAGCGTCTAACTTCATATTTGCGGGAAAACCACTAGAGAAATTATCGTCAGTGGAGATTTCAGGTTGGTGTGCAATTGTAACTCTGAAGAAAAAAAGAAAAAGAAAAAAAAAGTTAGCAAAAATAAACTTAAAAAAGCTTAAACTCGGTTAACTTACCCTCCCATTATATTATAGATAATAAAAATGTATTATATGAACGCGTGTATAAGGTATTGCCAAGATCAAAGGATCAGAATAAGTTTCAAAATTGCAAAAAGAGAGAAAAAAAAAAGGTTGTTTTGTTTCTAGTCTTTTCTTTTCTTCGGGTCGCGGTGATTTTTACAAAAAATTATTGCGTAGAGTTATGTATTAGTTTCAAGCAGCACTGTTGCAGAGTGTGAAGTTTTTGTAGTATGTTCAAAAAGTCTATAAAGTACACAAAGCGGCTGGTTGATCCCTCAAAAGGCGAGAAAAAAAAAATTATATGAAGAAAAAAACTTGTTTTTTTTTCTTGTCAAATATGAGGTGAAAAAAAAAATTTATTCGAGCCCAGCGAAAATAAATTATACGGTCACAAAAAAGCAGTACACTGTTAAAGCCCTGTGTTAAAAGCCATTAAAACGCACAACACAGCTTACATTCTCGGTTCTTTGGATCTTACAAAACTCGTACGAGAATATTTGCACCGATAGCTTTCTGCTCGAGAATTTACAATATTAACTTTTTTTTTAGCAAAGTGTTTTGATCGCTGAATTTTAACTAGAGCTTCAAAAGAAACTCAGAAAACAGTCCAACTTGTCACAGGGAACTGTTGATTTGAAAAAAAAAAATTAAGTGCATCCAATAAGTACACTATAGAAATTTTAACCCTTACCCAAAAGAATTGTATGGAAAGAAATATACAAAAGAAAAAAACAGCCCAAAATTATATTAATTTTTTAACGTAGCGCACTACCTCTGAAAATGTTATTGTCATTGACGATGGACCTATTACCATTTCCTTTCGAGAGCAAACACTTGTATATTAGCAATAGCGTACTTTAGAGTGACTGACTTTATTTGGGATGGAAAGAAGAAAGAGGAACCCCGAAAATAAGCTTAGCAAAGTTCTGACAATCCCTATTCTACAAAGAGAAACAGTCCTTTTTTTTTTCCTTCTAACCTCCACTCAAACATGGTAGAGCATTTTGAGTACGAAAAGAAAGCCTTCTAGTACCCCTGATCGCTTGATACTACTTCAGCTGTCATTCTTTGTGTATTTTGTGCGGATTAACTTGATACAGTTTCCGTTTTATTTTATTTTTAATAGTACTTCAGTTTGAGAGACTATGAACGTGTCGTGATTGAGTTTTCGCTTAGAGGCCTTTTTTCAAATTTTTTTTATTATTTTCTCTTTCTTCGAGGTGCCGTTTTACTTGTACGAAAAGTAATTAAATTCAGAGGGTTGCTAAGCGATGAAATATTAAGAAGGGAAGCAGTATAAACCAAATAAAGTGAACACAGAGACTATTTTTAGTCCTATATATTATAGCTAGCAGTTTTTAAATGTATTATTATGTGGTATTCTAACATATAGCTTTGCAATTTCTTAATTGATAGCAAGAAAATTTATAAGAAAATTTAAATGGATTCTAATGTTTGAACTCTTGCAGAGAAAGATACACATCATGTTTTTTTGTAAAGTAGCTTCGAAGAGTTCAAGAACTATTTAAAGTAATATTATACATTATTGTTCATCTATTATTCTTTTTAAAAACGCGTCTTTTTAAGTGAAAGTTTAGAAGTAACTTCTAAAAAAGGCCATTTTAACAGTGATCGAAATGAGATCTTTTCTTTGTGTAATTAAACATCAGGAAGTGATTTATTTGCCCACGTTACTTAGTAAAAAGTAGCTGTTCGGATGTTTTCTTTAGTATCAATTATTAAAAACCGTTTGTTACTCTAAATTTTTTTAACTTTTTTTTCGGTTGGTCATTTTAGGCTTTTTTGATAATTTTGGTGGGTCAACCCCTTTTGTGTTTTAGCGATTATCTTGTAATTTCTCCCGATCCACTTTGACTATCTTTGTAAAAACAAAAAGAATAATATAGCGCTCTTTTAGGCGCATCTAATCCATTAAAAAGTATATTTTTAATAAAAACACTGAACGAGTAATCACTGTTTTAGAAGTTTTTTTCCCCTAAAATTTGAGTTAGGCGGCCCTTAAAATAGCAATTTCTTTAAAGCGCGTTTTCTCGCCCAGTTTTTGATGTAGCACTTTCGCTTATAAACATCCGATATACAGTTTTTAATATCTACATTCAATCCTATAACCAAACACGGTAATAAAAAACTACATTTTATGTAATCGCAACACTCTGAAAATGGTTACACAATGTTACACTAAAAAGTGTATTTTTTTACCCAAAAAAAAAACGTCTAAAACAGCGATTACTCTTTCATTTTTTGCATTAGAAATACGATTTAAAGTGGATTAGAAGCGTATAAACGAGTTCTATACTTCACTTGTTTTTTCCACAAAGATAGTCAAATTGGATCAGGAGTAAAGGTAAAATAAGCACAAAAACACAAAAAGGGTTGACCCCCAAAAATAAAAATCGAAAAAAAAACAAAAAAGTTTGTTTTTAATTTTTTTTTATCAAAAACAACTACTTTGTATTATGAAACTTCTTTAAAAAATAAAAACCGATATTTATTATAACTGCTAAAATTAGCAGTGGTTCTTTATGAGCGATTTTTAAAAGATCGATGTCTCAGTGAGCTTTTTTCTTTAGCAGGTAGTTTTCCACTGTTCGATATCAGGGTGGATATCTTCCAGACTTCGGCCGCCTTAAAACGGAGCCGCTACTGTATACGTAAGAGAGCCGTGAAATAAATTTATCTGTAATGTATGTATTTTTTTGGAAAATGTTTACTCAAGACTTAAATACTTATCAAGTATATTGAGCTTTATCACGGTAAAAAAAAAAATACATAGGGCTGTGGCGATTTTCAGAAATACTTGGAGCCGGACACAAAACGTCCATACCGTTTGATCTTCATAATAATGCAATCTATAATCTCAAAAATCTAGCAACAAAAGATACATTTCGTATTGGATCTTATAGGTAAAACTGTTTCGGAAATAACAGAGTACCTTCATCAAACTACAAATTGTTTATAAAAAGTTTTTGAATTAATAGCGTATGTTAAATCTTCTCAATATTTATTTTTAAAAAGCAATTGTCATCAACACAATATGTAGCCTATTAATTCGACCCTTATGCAAAGCCATAACTATATTAATCGGAATAGTCATCGCGATCACATCCTAGTAATCAGAATCATTATCGTAATGCAGAATTATCATAGCAATCAGAATCATAGCCATAATTACGCCTATTGTCATCAGAATCATAACAATAATTGCATCTATCATCAGAATCGTAATCGTTAAAATCACCGTCATTATCAGAGTAATAATGGAGCATAGAGAAAACAGAATCATCATCACAATTATCAGCGCTACTATCGTAAAGATAGCCGTCATCGTTACAGTCATCAGAATTATAGGAATCGTCGGAATTGTAGGGATAGTCTTCAAGCTCACTTGGAGTAATTTTACAACAAGTGCAACCCTTATTATAAACGAATTCTCTGCCATTGTAAGTGTATTTTAGTTTGACTGATTTCATTTTAGACGCACATGCTTTCAAATCATTTAATATGGTCGTGAATTCATTTTCCGAGAGAGTTCCGTCGGCTGTGATTCTGCCAATAACCAACATTGGCCTGTAGAAAAAGCTCTTGGATATCGAAAGAATAAGATTCAAGTTCCTTGACCTCAATCTTTTGTAGATTATTTAACATTAAACCAGGATCTTGTAATGCTTTCAATAACGACAAAATGCTATGGCTTTTTAGAAGGTATATTGAGGTGATATTAGGGCAGAACACGAGGATAGTTTTCCAAATTATTTCATTCTGTTCATTAAAAGGTGGTGAAAATTCATAAGGTCTTAATTTTATAGTCTTTACGTTTTGACCAAAGATTGGTAGATCTTTCATAAGGACTTCGTACTTTATACGCTTTATTTTAATGGAGATATCTCTATCAAAATACCCTTGCGCTACAAAATTCCATGATTTGCATACAAGTAAGCATATTTTGAGAACTTCTTTTTCAACAAGATTTTGGAACATTCTCTTCAGTACTTCAAAGGGTAAGCTCCTGTCTTTAGAAGTACACGACATTTTCCTTCGTTATTTGTAAGAAAGAAAAAATGAATAAAAGAACTCTTCTCACACCAGACGCACCTGAAGTAATAAACCCAAAATGTGCGATTATTTTCACTTATTTTAAGCGATAACTTGTTATAAAAAGAAGCCCTAAATTTAACCATGAACAACTCTCCATCATATAATGAAGAATACACAGAGTCTCATTTCGTTACTTTCTTTTCTTTTATTTATATTTTACATTACTCTTTTTTTTTTTTTTTTTTTGCCAATTATCACATATATTATAATGAATGATAATATGACAGTGACCTTTCATACACTACATACAATATCTTGAAAAGTGGTCACCAGTAAAAAATCTGGCATCTGTTTTTTGGTAATTGTGTATTATTCTGTGTTGTAAAATGCAATGCTCAATAACCCCATGATGCCCAAATGATATAATACTCAGAATCCATGCGCACACTCTTTTCAATAACAATAAAAATTTTTATTTCAAATACATAGTTAAACTAAAGTATTATCTAGTTGAGCTCTGCTTTTCTTTTATTAGCAATTAGTAACTATCGCTTTTTAATTTCTTCTTTGAGGCCACTTTTCATAATTTGCAGAGCTGCTTCCTTGGCCTCAGAAAGTGTGTAAACACCTAAAGTGTAACAAGGGACATGTTTCTCCATTCTGGGCTGCTATGGTCAAAAGCAAACGGAAATACTATCCATCTTCATATACAACCTCAAATACCTAACATCAAAAAATTTGTGCGAGAACAGCAAATCATTTGTACTTAATATTTATTTAAAAAGAGTTTTCCAAATATAAAAATGATAATTTTACAAGACACAATTTATGTAGTCTATTGTATAATTTACATATATCTAGTTATGATTGTCTTCATCAATATCTTCGTCGCTATCTTCATCACTATCTCCATCACTGTAATCGCTATCCTCAACATAATCGATATCATCATCATCATCGTCACCAAACAGAGCATTACTATACCCGTAATACTGGGAGATATTATCGAATTCTAGAAGAAATTCTTCATTGTTGTATAAGTAATTTATTCGAACCTTTTCCATTTCAGCTGCACAAGCTCTCAAATTATCCAACATAGTTTCAGCTTCATTTTCCGAGATATTTTCGTCCGCTGTAATGTAACCGATTGCCAGATGTAAAAATTTGACATCCTTTAATAATGTAACAATATACTTTAAGGTACTCGTATTAGTTTCTTGTGTTAATATTTTTAACTTTGTTAAAGGTGTATTTTTCATAGTCTCAACTAAATCTGTATTTGGCCAGCTGCTTAGAACTACAGCGCAATCAAACAACTTCAGTTCTTTTAATTGAGGTGCTGCTTCCAATAAATATGTTATATCAATGATAACTGGGTTTTGGGTCTCGTTTTGGTTGCCTATTAAGTCATTTGGAGTATAAAAAGAATTAACTTTTAAACTAGTTAAACAAGGAAACTGCGAGATTAAATTAACCAGTCCCCCATAATTTACGGCTATAGGATATTCTTTCAAAGTGCATACATGTAGCGATGTGATGTTTTTGCAGTATCGAATATTCACACGCAAATAAAGATCTTGAACGTCAACGGGACATAATACAAATTCCTTGGTCTCGATGGTTTTCAAATCATTCAACACTACACAAGGATCTAGTAAAATCTCCAAGAATGGCGCGAGGTTGTTGTGGTTGAGAAAGAGTATCGAAAAGAGACGAGGACACAAATCTAGAACACGTGTCCAATTAATTTTGTCGTCTTTATCAACTGGTATATTCTGGCTAGTTATTAGTTTTAATCTCTTTACTTTTTGGCCAAAGAGTATTATATCATCAGAAAGAGCTTTTATATTTGATTGTTTCAGTGTAACTGAGATTCTATAGTTGCAGTACTCTCGAGCCACGAGATTCCAAGCTCTACAAACAAAAAGACAAGTTTTAAAATCGTCTTCCCCGAGGTTCTAAAATATTATTTGGAGTATCTCAAAAGGTAAGCACCAATTTCTTATAATAACCGACATTTTTTTTCTTCATTACTTGGAAGAAAAGAAAGGAGGGAAAAGGATAATAAAAAAAAACTCTTATGATATATGCCCCTGATTAGATAACCCGTTGTTGAAACAATTTTATTTATCACCTAATTAAACATCACTTGAAGTAATAAATCTGTAAATTGCAATTACTTTCATACTTAACCTATCGGTATCGTCACATCCTGTACTTATCAAAATATAAATTATATTGATGTTCCCGAAAGTCAGATAAAGAAATATGTCTAATTTGAACTACTTCCCCTCCCCCCTTTTTTTTTGCGCGCGAGTATGATGATTGGAAGCTGCGGCTAATAGGCTTGCAAAAATATGTTTAGTCCAAACTGTTAATACCCTTCTTCCTATGATAACATACATTAAATAACATCAAAAAATTTGTGCGAGAAAATCATATTCCTTTAAATATGATAAATGTTTAATATTTATTTAAAATATAAGAGTTTTCTAAAGCTATAATTGACATAAATATATAAAGCGATAATTAGCCATCGAAATAGTAATAGTCACCGATACAACCTCTGTAGCTTATCGTTTCATTCCTACATACGGTATTCATCATTATAATCATCACTATAATTATCACTATACTCATCACTATATTCCTCAATGTAACCATCATAATAAGTATCATTACCAAGATCATTAAAAAATTCCATCATATCTTCTTGCGCATACACCTCACTATCGTATTCTTCGCCATATTCATCACCATATTCATCACTAAATTCGTCACTATCTTGATCGTAATCGAAATCATTATCGTCATCATCACCAAACATACCTGCTCGATGCTCGTAATTTTTAGAGATTAAATCGAACTCTAAAAGAAATTCGTTACCATTGTATGTATAGTCTATTTGGACTTTTTTCATTGCAGACGTGTAAGCGCTCAAATCATCCAATATAGCGGTAGTTTCATTTTCAGAGATGGTTTCATCCTGCGTAATGAGTCCAATACGTAACTGTAAAACTTTGACTTCCTTTAATAATGCAACAATATACTTTAAGGTAACTGTACTAATTTCGTCTACGGTTAACTTCAAACTTGTCAGAGATACATTTTCCACAATAGTCTCGACTAAATTTGGATCTTGCCAATTACTTGTAATTTTAGAACAATTATACAGTTTAAGCTCTTTTAATTGAGGCGATTCCTTTAATAAATGTTTTACATCAATACACAAACATTGACGGTCGTACTCGTACACCTCCGGAATAGAAAGTGAGTTAACTTTTAAACAAGTTAAGCGAGGAAATTGCGAGACGTATTCAACTATCCCACCGTACTCTATAAATGTACGACATGTTGTCAAAGTGGATACTTGTAACGACGTGATGTTTTCGCGGCATCGAATATTCGCCCGTAAATAAATATCTTGAACATCAATGGGGCAAGCTACGAGTTCTCTGGTCGCAATTATTTGCAGATTATTCAAGTTTATAAAAGGATCTAGTAAAATTTCCAAAAATGGCGCAATGTTGTCGTGGTTGAGAAAGTATATTGACGCGATATTAGGACTCAAGGCGAGAATATGTATCCAATTATGTTTATCGTCGTCGTCAATAGACACATATTTGTGGTTTATTAATTTTATTACTGTTACGTTTTGGCCAAAGTGTTGTATGTCTTCAGAAAGGGCTTTTAGCTCGTCCTGTTCCAGTTTAAGTGAGATTTCAGGGTCGAAATACTGTTGGGCTACAAGTTTCCATGCTTTACATACGGTTAAACAGATTTTAAGGTATTCTTTCTCTGGAATATTTCGGAATATTTGTTCAAGTATTTCGAAAGGTAAGCGCCAATCTCTTGGGATATTTGACATTTTTATTTTATTTTATTTTTTTGCTTACTTGGGAAAAGAGAAAGAAATAAAAAGTAGACAACGAAAGAAATAAGGAGAGAAAAGCGGATTATTAAAAAAAAAACGCCCTCTTCTCACGCAATGATTGGCCAAAAGATGGTACAACTGTACTTTATTTTTCTTTATGTCAACACATTAACAAGTCTAATAGATGTGCCTATAACAGAAAACTCTTCCTCTATATCGGCGTAGTTTGTGATTGTATTTGCCACAAAAACAGAGGGCCAATCTAAAAGGTCATTAGCTCGAGTTTAACATTTGTGGTCATATCAAATACGATATCTGTATTAAACTTTCCCGTAGATCGTCTATGGAATTAAGGAGATCAGAGGCGATACTTAGTTTCGTTTAGGAGATCGAAACTAAGGAAGAGGGGATCATGTTGGTTGGAAATATAATCAATAGGTGAAGAGTGCATATGTTGAAATAAAAATGGGCAATAATATATATAGTCAACAGTGCCCCGTCTAAATATCGGTAGTAAGTAGTAGACCACTTTTTCTTGAGTGAGTGCTTACGAAGAAATTGTGATGCCATGTTTGTTTTGGGTTAAGGCTATTGTCAGGTGGAGGGAGGGTCCCCAAAGGCATTGTCGCCGCGAGCGTAGCGAGCATTATGCCGCTAATATATATCATACTTTGAAAAAATAGTTTAATTTTTTATGATTTATTGATTGAAACTTGTTAATTAATGTATCAGAAGAAAAACAAGGACAGGCAAAAAGGTTCATGAGATCAAACCGTGTTTTTATTTTAAGTTAAAAGAAATAAAATTATTCTAAAAGTTTAATCATGAGCTTTTTCTTCTCTTCCAAGTCTTCAAGGTTTTCACGTGTAGATTTTATTTCCTCGTTCAATAAATCCAATGCTTCTTGTAGTTTTCTATTTAAAAATAAAAAAGAGATATAAGTTAAAAAGGAAACGTATTTAGCTAACTACAAACCTCTTCCAAGTAGTAGTAACAGTAGGCACAGGTGTGTTAGAAGGTTCCGTAGGAATACGAAGTATCGAAAAAGACGACATAGTAGGAATATTTATAGGAATACAGGAAGAAGAGGTAGAAGCGGTCGTAGTAAGAGTGTTTTTTTTTATAAAAAAAAAGGATGGATGAAATGGCCTCACTTTACTCATGTGATTTCTGGACTGGCTGCTCCCACCTGCGGTAGGCTACAGAGAAGATCCACTTTTTTTTTTTTTTTTTTTTGGGTTTCAGGCCAAATAATACTTCAGCGACATTTTACCAAGCAATTCAAAAGGGATAATGACAATATTTCTTATTTTGAAAGTTTTTTCTGTTTGTAGGAAAGAGAAACTTGATATATTTCCCTCAAAGGGTTCCTTTTTCTCATATAAATGTCAAGCTCTGGCCTCAGATTCAATAAAAACGCATATTTTTTCTTGATCATTAAGACAGTAAGTGGACACAGCGGAAATGCTGGTCAAATCGCGTAAAATTACACATGCCTCATATCACTAACTATGTTTAATCTGTGCTGATGAAAAATTAACACAAACTTTAGGAGCAGAAAGGATCTCGTAATCGAGATTTAAAAATTACAAGACTATGACATTTTGTGTATATTTGTTGTTACAAATAAAAATATTTAGTATGATCATTTGATCCTTCTTCACTCGAGAGACAGAATCCAGAATCGAATATTACACGTATGGTTTAACAAACTCAATGTTTTAGTTAGATTATGCTACACACTATCAGAGCTCTTTATACAAGGTTTTTTATTATTACTTGGTTACTTTTTTTGCATTTGTTTTTAGTCTTTTTTTTTTTTTTTTTTTTTTTTTTTTAGTTTCTTTTAACCTCTAATTTTTGGTGCCAATCTCCTTAACTCATCACAGTTGGGCATTTTCATACTTTCAGCCTTCCTATATGCCTTTTCATTACGTCCTACGATACCGAATAACACACCATCAGCTTGAGCCAGCAAGTTAGCCCTATGTCTTTGTTCAGACTGACAGTTCAATCGCAACTCACTCACCCAGTCTGTTTCAATCTGACGTTCTGTTCTAGAAAATTTGTGCATATTATTTTTGACAGTGGTATCAAAGACCTTTGGGTTAACATAGTAATTAATATTGTTTGCTCTTGTTGTTCTCAAGTTTGTGTTTGGTGGCGCAGGACGGAAAGTGTAGAGCGGTTCACCTTCAAATGAAAATAGGAGAGCGAAAATGGCAAGGATGGAGATGAGGATAATGGGCATCATTTGAGATAAATTACCAGCAAGGTCATCGTCACCGTTTCTGGTTTGCTGTCTCGTATACTGTTGTCTATTTCTCTGTTGTTGCTGTTGCTGTCTATATCTTTGTTGTTGTTGCTGTGCTCTCATGTTGGGTCCAAACGAATTTCTCATACCTCCTCCAAAGAACATGTTGAATAAATCTTCTGGTGAGACATCATCACCTGATCTTCTATTGTATGCGTATTGCTGCTGTTGATGGTAAGAGGCAGCAGAGGATCTACCTCGACTACTATCAGCATCACCACCTTCATCATGAATTGCTCTCTTATTCGAATCAGATAATATATCAAACGCCTTTGCAACCACTATTTTATTTTTATTTTATTGTCTTAGTAATCTCTCCCTCCCCTTTTTTTTTTATTTTCGTTGTTGTAACTTACACTTAAATGCTTCGTCCGCACCTGGCGCGCTATTTTTATCAGGGTGAAATTGTAATGCTTGCTAAAGAAAAAAAGAAAGCGAATGAGTTTTTTTTTTTTTTGGGGGTTGAGCTTTTTATTTTAATTCGTAAAAAAAAAAAAATACCTTTCTGTATGCTTTTTTAATTTGAGCATCTGTTGCGGATTTATCGACGGATAATATTTTATAGTAATCTTTACCACATGCCAAGATAGTTTTCACGGCTCGTACTTGTTCTATTGTATATTTTCTTTCTTGCACGGGTTCTGGTGCTCTATGTGGTTTAGGGGGTGTGGTCGAGCTCGTAGGGACAGCAGTTGGTTTCCTTGGTTCTGCATTCTTTTTTTGAACTATAGACAATAATTGTTCACCTTGACCGGTGGGAAATAATCGAATAGACTTTTCTGTAAATCGAACAGCTTTAGCATAATCACCCAATTCCATGGCTTTCCTTGCAATAGTTAAACATTTTAATGCTTCATCTTTATTACTTTCCATTTTTTATTAACTGGTATTTTATTGGAAAACAAAGAAAAATATGTTAAAGTAGGTTAAAATAAATTAGAATTATAATATTTTTTTTTGTGTTGAGTGTAACTCCCGTAATATCTGTTCTGTTTTGATTGGCTCAGTGTGTTACTTCCTCTTATTCTAACTTTGCCTTCCTATTGTTCGGTCATCCGTTCCTGTAAAAGGCGGTATTTTTTTTTTATATTTCATTCACATAGGTATATGCTTATGTAAAAGAAAAGAAAAGAAAAAAAGATGAATATAAACTATAAATAGGCCGAAGCAAAATAAAAACGAAAAAATCCAATGGGTTTTTTTAAACCTTGTCTGGTAACTGGTACCCACCTAATTTAATCGCGTTTACAATAGTCAATCACAACTTACTTTGACTTTAAAACTCCCTATATTTTTTTTTGATATAAAAAATGTGTACAGAACAAGTTTTGCAAGGGAAAACCAACTCTCTTTTCCTATTATAGAATGAGTAAAAAGTGCTTTAACCTTGATTCCTTTTATCAGTTATTAAAAGGACGTGTAACCCATAATATTGACTATACCAAATGGTTACTTGATTGCATGGACAACGCAACATTACCTATACACCCTAAATTCAGTCTTGTCATTAAAGAATTTGTACAAAGGTTTTTTCTTTTTTCTTTTTTCTTTCTTACTAGAAACTTTATATAAAAGAAAAAAAAAATGCTTAGTGTTATTATTTTTGTAGTATATTTTTAACAAAGCATTGTCAAAAGATTCCCAACGATATTGTACAATCTCACTTTGAGGATCTATCAAGTATTTCTACAACACAGATCTTGATGTTACTTTACGTTTTGACATTCAACGATTATATTATTGCAGTAAGAACTGAGCCTAAGCTTATGGCACTTGCTAGTTCTTCTACTACAGCACTTGAACAAACAGGTAAATATATAATTCTAATAGTGTATATAACTTGGTTTATTCAATACAATTGATTTAGAGTACCTTGTCGATAATCGTATTCCGATCCGATATATATTAAATTACGTCGAGACATATCAAGGTGGAAGCGCATATAAAAGTATTTATGCTGATCTGTTAGCATTATCAGCCAACTTGTATCCTGAATTATTCGATATTACTAACTTCTTATTACGCGAAGGAAAAGAATCAGAATCAGAAGCACTTTGGGATATTAAAACTATGAATAAAGATTGGATACGTAATTTACAACCTGTCGAAATTAAACGTCTATTAGATCAATGGGAAACCGATCCGTCACTTGTAATTCACGGTAAAAACACGCAACATGTAAAAAAAAAAGTGGCCTGGTTCAATACGCTAAGCTTTTTTTTCTTCTTTCCTTAGTATTATCTCATTTAGAAACACTATCTTCGTTCGATATAGAAGAGCAAGCTGCAACAATGATATCTTCACTTATACCACCCTGTTTAGATGGAAAGTAAGTGTATGGTACTGCATAAATTGTAATTTTATATATTAATACAGCGGATTTAGGTTAGATGTAAGGATATCTGACGCATTTGTTTCAACTTGGGAATCATTTAATCGAATTATACCACACACATTATGGAAAATCACAACCAATTTATTAACACCAGGCGAATACAGCTTAGACGATTTAATTCAAGATCCACATATTGTATTTAAATGCGATGCCCGTTTATTTAGATCCGAGCAACTGTTGCCTATTTGGTTACACGTCTTATCTTGCTTACGTACAACTTCAAAGCATCGTATCTGGAAACGGTATCATACAGTGTATCCTCGCAGTGACAACAATACAATCAATTCTCGTAATGTGTTAGCCTTAACCAATGCGCAAGATACAGTGATGCTTCAATTACTATTAGAACTTTGTTTAGAAAAACCACAAGATAAAAATAATAAATGTAACGTATCTAATAAAACACACTGCAGATACAATTATCATTAACATTATACTTTTTTTTTAGACGCACTGGATCAATCAAGAAAACTCATTTGTAACTTTATTCATTCCATCTTTATTGATGGTGATAGAGATATGCTTTTAGCCAAAATTTTACACTTTCAAACTTACTCTACGGATTTAATTCCTATTATGGTTGATTTAATTCCTTCCATTTATATCGTTCTATCGTTTATTCCAGAGTTGACAAGACAACCACAATTAGACAAGCAAGTGTTTGGCATCTTGATAGCATGTTATCTCTGTGAAAAGTATCCTCTCGAAAACTAGTAAACTCAATTTATTTTTACTGCCACCACAAAAAAAAAGAAAGTCTAATTTTTTGTTTTCTAGTTTGGTTACAGCAGAGAAACATATACTTCCTAGATTATTAAGAATAGCATTCCCTATGAATCGAGAGGGCCAAGTCTCGCAAGTATGTGTACCGTCAGAGTACCTTGTTAAAGCGATTCCTGGTTTTGTTAATTTAGCAAGAGCGTTTCCTCATTTTGGACCTGCTATTTTAAAAGCATTTAATGGTAAGCCGTCATACATGTACATTTTTTGTATTACATCTGGTTTTTTCTAACTTTATATCATAGATATTGCTAAAGGGTTGCCAGAGCCAAGTCAATTTATTGGTCAAGAAGGTACAAGTAAAATCATTCTAGTGTTGCAGTTACACAAAGTACTGAAAGATACAACTGATCTTGTTCAAATTGAAGTAAATCGAAAAGATAAAGTCAATAAAGTAACACTTTAAGGAGCCCTTGTATTACTTTAGCTGCATTTATATGGGAGCAGTTTTTTTTCTTCTTTTTATTAAAAAGTGATGATACAAAAAAAAAAAGTTTGCTATACTATATCTTTCGTTCTAAATGTACAAGTGAGAGATTATTTTGGGTATTAGGGTTGCTTAGTGAAAAGAAGCAAGGTTCTGGTTGATTGGAATACACTCGTATGTAGTTTTCTACTACACCGGTATGACCGTCCTTTATTTCATAGGTAAAACCTATCGTAAGTTCTATTTTTTTTTAAAAAAAAGGGTTTTAGTTTCGAAGAATAGAATGCTTTTTTTTAAAAGAAAAACCTGATGTTGTGTTGAGAATAATGCAACCTGAATCGTCAGCAACTAAATACTCGTAAATTGCAACAGCTACAAACAAAATGACAAACTCGTTATGCTTTTTAAAAGAGTAAAAAAGAGAAAAAAAAAGGACGTTTTGCCTTACGGTTTGGTTTAGTTACTTGAAGACAAATGGTAAGTTCAATTACTTTAAATATTGAATGAATACGAAAAGTATCAGGTTTTAAAGACTTGATATGAGAAAGACTAGAAGTCATTTGTAATATGATATTTTTTATGAAAAAAAAAGGCTTTTTTTAAAAAAAGAGAATGAGAAAAAGATGTGTTTGTGTGTGTGTGTGTGGTGCGAGTGAGAGAAATAAAAAAAAAAGAAAGAATTTAAAGCTCAACATTATTTACAGGTCTAAAAAAAGAGTAGATTGGAAAAGGAAAAAACGATGATATCCATAATTTTTTTGTTGTTCTTTTTACTTGTTACGGACGTATTTACCAACAACGACAGCATGATCTCTCTCATAAGGTTCAAGAGTTAATTGTTCTTGAGGCTTAATTCTTTCTTCTTGAAGCTTCTTAACTTCACGAGCGAATACAGTGGCAGCATCAACAGTAGAATCAATACAAGAGGCCTTAATAGAGATAACAATATGACCATCGTTCTTGAGGAAATGATGAGCGTTCAAAGCAATAATACGAGCTTGATCAGGTTGAGCAACATCAGCAAAAATAACATCAACCATAGGTACCAACATACGGTACTTTTGAGGATGACGAGCATCTTCAATAATAGGAACAATATTAGTTCTCTTCTTGGCCATGTTGATTAAATCACGACCGGGACGGTGAGAGAATTCGACAGCATAAACAGCTCCTTCGGCGCCAACAATATCAGCAACGTGAGAGACGGAAGTACCAGAGGCAGCACCAAGATATAAAACCTTCTTACCAGGACCAATATGAATGTGATCAAGACCACCAAGAACAGCAGCTGCCAACTTGGATCTGAAAGGATTCCAGACACGATATTCAATCTTTGTACCATCGGGTCCATCAATAGAGATACGCTTCTCACCATATACGGCTTCACCGGGAACAAGGTTCTTGGTAACTAAAAGATCTTCCTTACCACGGGCAACAAAGATACCGGCGTGTCTGTGAGGTTCAACAACAACCTTGGCTCCACCACGAGCTCCACCACCGAAGCCTCCACGGCCACCACGGGGGGCACCGCGACCACCACGGGGAGCACCACGTCCGCCTAAAGGAAAAGAAAAAGTAATTATCGTTTAGTATATATTTCCGTCTGTTTGCTTTTTAGAACAAAAAAGAAAAAGAAAGCTTACCACCGAAACCACCACGTCCACCACGGTCACCACCGAAACCACCACGACCTCCACCGCGGCCACCACCGAAACCGCCACGGCCTCCACGATCGCCACCGAAGCCACCACGGCCTCCACGATCACCACCGAAACCACCACGACCTCCACCGCGGCCACCACGATCGCCACCGAAACCACCACGGCCTCCACCACGACCACCTGTTTATAAAGAAAAAAGAAATAATTTGACATTAGTAAAAGAGTTGCGTACAGAAAAAAAAAAAGAAAAAAAAAATTTCTTACCACGATCACCACCGAAACCACCACCACGGCCTCCACCGAAACCACCACGTCCACCACCTTCGTAAGCCATTGTTATTTTAGTTGTTGTTTATAAAAAGTTGATAAAAGTGTTGAATTTTGAAAGATCTATTGAATCGTCCAAAAAAAAATATGTAGCTATACAACAAAAAAAATAAAAAAGAGAGATATATAAAAATGTTTTTTTTTTCTTGTATTTTAAACACAATTTTTTTTTGCAAGTCGGTTTTTAATTTGACGTGTGGCTTATCTGTTCATGCAAAACGTGACGTGGTTTCGCAACCGAGTCGGAAAAGTGGCTGAGATGGGTTTAATTGCTCACCCCAACTCCCCTTACTCCTACCCACTAAATAAAATCTTTTTTTTTTCTTTTGGATTATTCCTTTTACTTTTAATTTTTTAAAAAAAAATATGGTTCAAGGATCAAAGACAAATAAACCTGGAAAGCCCAAGCAAAAGGGTGGAAGAGAGAAGAAGGGCATTATGAAAAAAGGATGTAAGTTTATTTGTTTTGAGTAACAAAATAAAAGTTTGTACTAATTAAAATAACAGTAAGAAGAATTCCACCCAAGCAAGCTGGTCTTATTAAACAACGTGCACTCGATAAGAAATTAACTGGAGACATTAATAAGAATATCGAAAGACAAATGTCAGTTAAAGCTAATGCAGTCGGTAAACTTACCATCATGAAGAAATTAGCAGAAGAAAAGGTTACTGTTGAAGATAAGGCTAAACTTAAGAGATCTTCCAACGTTCGTTTGACACAATAATTCTTTTTTTTCCCATTTAAATCTGTACTATATCGCTTTTTTCATATCCCCAACACAACTAGTCTTTCTCCATCACTCATCAAAAAAATAAAACTTGGATAAAAAAAAAATATGTTTATTTTTGAGTATGTGCAAAAAAAATGTAGAATATGATATATGTAGAGAGAAGGAGAAGGAAAGTTTTATGTAGTAGTAGTAGTAGTAATTGGATGCGATTTTTTTTTTTTGGATTTTTCTGGATTTTTTTTGCCAGCTTTCTTTTTGTTAGGGTATACCCTCTTTCGATGTCTTTTAACGTCTTGAGAAAACACAGAAGAAAGTAAGGGTTCAGGATTCAAGCCAAGAATGGTACCGGCTTGTCGGTATCCAGCTTTCGCCTCTGCGATAATAAACGACCTATGCTTATACTTTTTCGCTAGTGATTCAGCTAAACGTTTTCTATCCACATCTGGATCACCTACTTCACAAATACAACTTCTTTCAACCCAGCCCCTATAACATGTGTGTTGTGCGTTAATTTATTTTTTCCCCCCCTCTTGTATTACAAAAAAAAAGGAACTTACCATTTATGGTTTTCAGCTACTTGCAGGAATTCTACTAAAATATCACCAGTGTATCTACGACTGGCCAATATTTTAGGTGGCGTTTCATCATCGGAGAGATTTAAAAACTTTGCAGGGTGCGAAGGATATCCCGTAACTCTAGCCCAGACAATTTCACCTCGCTTGAAATTAGGAACTGGTATATCGTTTCGCTTTCGCTTTTTACGAACTTCTCTGGCATGTTTCGGTTCTTCGTCGTCGGAAGTATATTTACCTTTCTGTTCCTCTTGTTCTTCTTCTTCTTCTTCGTCAACGTATACCCAACCAATAGGAGCAAACTTCTTTCGGTTTTCCTTAAATACTTCCACGGGTTTATCCAGGTGCGATACACCGTTGTAGGATGCAAAGAGCGAGCGTGCTTCGTGCGAGATCTTGGGTCGTTTGGTAAGTTCTTCAATACTGGCTTGTAATCCTGCACTACGCGTTAAACGAGACGGCGCCTTTTCTTTTTCCCCTAGCGTGTCATTTATTGTTCGTTTTTTCAATACCCTTTGCTTTTCTTGTAGTGTGGGAGCAGCAGTAATAGGTGTATTTTCGGCTCCATCTGTTTTTTCTTTGGCAGCTTGTAGTTCTTGTAACCTCTTTTCTTCTCGTTTTTGAATACGTTGTTGCTCTCGCATTTTTTGCTCTGCAAAATAATTTGTGATACTGGTCTGTGTTATCACCTTTTTGTCGTCTAGTACATTTAGCGATTGAATTGAATTCTCTTGTACTTTTTTAATCACGTCGATTTCTTCGTCTAATGCAGTTGATCTTAACTTTCGCGGTGGTTCAGATGTAGTAGTTGTAGGTTGTTGTTCTTGTTGCGGCAAAGGAACGTCATCAACCACAATTTCATCATCATCGGATTCTCGTTCATAATCAAAAATCGTAAGGTCAATAGGCTCAGCCCAAATACCGTCCTGCAATTGAAACCTACTCATTTTATACTCTGCCGAAGCAAACAGTTTTTTAGACGCCAGCTTTAACCGAGTGGCGATCTTGTAGTACCGTGTATCATTCGCATTGTAATCCATACTGTTCTGCCAAATCAACGAAACGTCTTGTTTAAACTGGTCCAGTGTTGTATACTGATGCGACGCCATTTTCTGATAAATTTCAGAGAAACACATACTTTTTGCAATCACGATATTGTAATCGGGTGCTTCGTCTGCAGTAACATGGTTTAAAAAGAACTTGTTACGATCAATTTCCATAAATTGGTTGAGGATGGGTCGGATCACGTATTCAAGCGGGAATAAGATCATCTCCAAGTACGTCTTTTGTTCCTTGGTTCGTTCTAGCTTTTTACGCTCTCGCTTTTGGATTTGCTCAGATAGCATGCGTACTTTTTCTAAATCGGCTCGTAGTTGTGTGATGACGTTTTGACGAATACGTTGATCACGTTCTCCTCGAATATATTTAGATGAAGCTGTCCAAGGCTATTTTTTTTTATACATGTGTTAATACAGTGTAGTATAAATAAATCAGGGGTGGTATTACTTACTTCAAGATGCAATCGTTTTAGTAATGGCGCGCCTCGTCTGGATTCTCGCTTTAGAGACCAATAATGAGAAATAGCTGTGACTAATTGTGGTCGCTTTCTGATACCAGAGTTTTTGACACAAGTCAAGTTGTCGATTTTAGCAAGGATAGCGTCAGGAGCGATAGGAGCACCAGTAGAGTAATGGTGTTGATGTGCACGAGCTACTTTGTTATTAGCATTGTCAAAGTGCTCTCTTGTCAAATCTGAAGCAGCACCGGCAGCACCTCTACCACGACCGCGACCACGACCTCTACCACGTGTTTGTACAAGAGGTGCAGTATAGACGGATTTTTCAAATAGGTATTCTTTTGGTGTATGTTTATCACAATAGGCTTTCAAGACCACACCTTCTGTTGGAGAGACATGCGAGTTCATCTTCATGCAAAGTTTAGCAGTCTTTGCACAAGTAACGTGGAAAGCCGAGAAACAATGTTTATTATCGCACTGAATACAAGCGCCTTGTTTTTTACGACATATAAAGCATGTTAGTTTCCATCGACTCTTGGGTATATTTCCAATCATATCAATAGGTTCCATGTAGATGGTATTACTGACGCCGACTTCTGGAATCCAAATAGCGCATAGCAAGTGACCCCATTGGTTGGTATTGGTTTGCTTAAATGCACCGCCTTCGTTAGGGCAGAATAAGCAAGAGACAGGAAATTCAGGCGAGATCATACATTTTCGGCAGAGCCACTGTCCTTCGGGTATATAAGGTATTCCGTAACAGTCTTGGTGTACTGCTACATTGCATCCATCACAGAACACTATCGCGTTACTGTTTTCGACTTCTGTATCGTCACATACAGCACATGCAGAATCTTCTGGTAAAATAATTTGTTCTGATATTGATTTTGGCGCATCTTTAATCTAATTTAGCAAAAAAAAAAAAAAACGTGTTAGTATATAGTTTTAAATGATTTTTTTTGACACTTTACAAGACGAAACCATTCTTTTTCTAATTTATCCATAATACATTCGAATAAAAAAGGTGATATATCTCCAAGATATTCTTTTCTTCGTTCTTTATTGTAGAGTTGGAGCCAGGCTCTGTCTTGTTCATCCATATCGTATTCCACGGTATCATATAATTCAGTGTCAGAGGGTTCGATATAATGAATGTAATGGTTTTCAGGTCTCTTGTGAGGTGGGTATGAATCATGGTGTAGAGCTAATAAATGCTCTTGCTGATGGTCTTGTTCTGCCATATATTCCACTTCCTCTGGGTCTTGCTCTTCTGGAAAGCCGTCGAGTTTAGAGTACTGTACCTTTGGTAGGCCAGATAACTCTACGCCTTGTGTGTTATCGCGTACGACAGTACTCTCACACTTTATAATTGCTAATGCTTTTGTGATATCAATAGTGTGTGTTGGTGCAGCTGAAGATTCCTGCACTTGGTGCTGTTGTAAAGCTGTAATGTTGTTTCGTTTAGGTCTTCCTCTTCTGTTTGTTGATTTTAAACCTGACATGTTTTTTGTTGTTTGCAGATTAAAAAAAGAGTACGAAAAAAAAAAGGTTTTTTTTTTTACAGTTTTACCCCCTCTTTTTTTCTGGGTTTCAATGCGATAATCATCATAAAAATGACAAAAAAAAAATATTTTCTAGTTTTTTTTTCCTTTCACTTGTTATTTAAATATTGATAATGTCAACTAACTTTTGGGGTAAAAAAAAAAAAAAAAAAGTCGATAGATGCAGTCCAATGTATAACGTAAACTCATGCAATTATTGTTTTATTAGGACACCGTATGGTTCCAGGTGAATCTTATCCTATTAAATACAAAGGCATTCTTACTTTGAATCAAGTAAGTGTAGTACTCTTCTTTTTTTTTTTTTTTTTTTTTAATTTTGCTAATTTTATTCCTGAACAAAAAAAAAAAAGGCGTCATTAGAAGCTGATCCTGTAGAAGGAAAGACATGGTTGAAAGTAAAAGCTAAAGGACACACTTTTATGTTATGTTCACTTGTTAAAGACGAGGTAAAAAAATAAAGCACTTGGTTTTTTTTTTGGTGACTATACCTTGCTAACATTGTTACACAGGTTGAACGTCAAGTTTTATCTCATTTTTTTATTAAAGAAGATGACGCCACGTTAATATTATGCGGAACAAAGTAAGGACTGGTTTAAAACAGTATTAAAGTTACGGCCGGGAAACTAACGAATTCTTTTTTTTTTGAAAAAAAAAAAGTCCTGTAAACTTGGTTGGATCGTTATTAAATGATAATTCACCAGATGCAAGTGGTGGAAGCGGTGACGAGGAAGAGGACGAGACTGTGTCAGGTCAACCTAGATATGCTGAATATTTAAGTGATTTATTAGGACCTGATTTACCAGAAGACGATGATGAAGATTATTTAGATGATGAAGAGGATGAAGAGGATGCTGATAATTATGGTTCTTTAGCTTTCCGTGATCCAAATGATAATGAATATTTAGGTGGATTCGAGTTGAGACATTTTAACCTTGGACCCAAAATACCTGGATATGACAATATAAACTTGAGAAAAGAAGAAAAAGATGATCAAGATACGCAATTAAAGTAAGTATGATTACTATATATAAGAAAAAAAGCCATTTTATTAATTTGTGTGTGTGTGTGTGTATATAGTGATAATATTGCTAAAGGTTTAGTCAATGCACTTTTAAACAGTGGTGACAAACCTCAAATTAAAAAGGGAAACGAGTTTTTAAAAAAATTAAAGCAACAACAACGTAAAAAGAAATAAAAAAATGCAAAAAAAAAAGAGAAATGTAAATAACCCCCATATCAGCATAAGTTACCCTTTGCAAAACATCGACTACCAGTGTATCCAATAAGTCCAATGTATTGTAAATCTAGGTTACTTGTATCATTGCCTAGTAATTTGATCAATATGTATTTACACGATTTTTCCTTCATATCAATAACTGATTGACTGTACATGGATGCATTAAACCATGCTGCAGGATCTGAATCGTCTAGTTGCTCTCGGTTCATTTCTGTGTATCGTTCATAATTCTCTTGTGTAAATAAATCAAAGCCTCTAGTACTTTCAATATCAATTGGTTTATGCGAAGCAAATATCATGCCTTCTTTACAAGGCGCCGTATACCTATATATATATTATTTTTTTTGAATTGTATAAGTTAAATGATAATCATAATAACTGCTTTATATCTATATTACCCGTACTGTGGTGATTTAATAATAATGTGAGATACGGAACAGCTTGTACACCCTTCAAATTTCAATAAAATATTCACTGTACCATATCGCTGAGAGCTACTTCAAAAAAATCTACTTGTTAGTAAATCAAACCAAAAAAAGAAATAGAAAATTGTTCTTACCAGTAAACAGTTCCATCATTCCTTAACACATTTTCTATTCTATAGGCTGTGCTGTATCTTCCACCATCCTCTTGTAAAATCTCAAAATGTAACGGAACATAGTTTCTATTATTTGCGGTCTCTTCAATTTGTACTTCACGTATTGCAGATAAATCAACTGCCTTCTCATCAAATGCACAATGTAAATCATGTGCTGGTTCTGTTCTTCTGGCGTATTCTCTGGTGATAGAAATAGCAGAACTAATACTACTCGGTCTGTGATCTAATTCAGTAGTTGTGATTGCAGTTGGAGCAGGTCTTCGGACGAGGCGAGGGATACGTGGAGGGTAACGTATATTCATATCTGTGTGTAAATCCGATCTAGCTCCCGAAGCAGCAGCTATAGTAATTGGAGATATTAATCTCTCTGGTCGTCTTGGTTGTGTCATACAATTTTACTTTAATAAAAAAATTTATGCAAAAAAATATAAGGGAACAAAAAAAAAAAAATTTTATTTAATTATTTTTAAAAAAAAATTAAGCTTGACGTTGAGCAGCAGCGTGAGCTTCTCTTCCTCGGTTAATAAGGTAATCAACTTCAACCACTTTAGTTAAAGGAATAGCCCACTTCTTATAAAGGTCTACGACAACATCAACAGGAATCTTTAAATGCTTTGAAGTACCTTCTTGTTCTTCATCAAGTGTTTGACCGTACACCAAAGCCTTTCTACGAAGTCTCTCCAGTACTTTTTTCTCTACGACTTTGTTTGTTAATAATTCATCAATCTTTTCTCGGTCATTGGCTAATGCAAGTCGAATGTACTCCTCGGGATTTGATCTGAATTTTGATTCGGCAATGAATTTACCTAGGGAACATTTTTTTTAAATATACGCGTTTCATACAAGTTTTTTTTTTCTTACCAAAGTGAATACGTTTACTTAGTGCTTGTAATGCTTCTATATCCTTAGTAGCTGAACTACCATAGTTTTTATCATCAGTTTGTTTACAAATGGTAGGAAGAATATCCTTCACGTAGAATTCCATAATTTGATTATTGACATTGATATCGTCGGGTAAAATAAATTGATCGAATTCGAGTTTGGGAAGAATAGGCTCTGGTAAAGGCGAAGTAAATGCGTACTCGTCAGGGCTACAAATAAAAAAAACGCGTCAGTACATTTTTTTTTTTTTTTTATTGTTGTTGTTGTTGTTGTTGTGAGTTTTACCTAGTGTATCGACGTACTTTGGCTATATTGGCTAAAAGGGTTAGTTAATTGTACTCTTTCTTGATTTGTTTTAATAATACTTTACCGTGTACTTTCTCAGTTTCCCAAAAGAAGTATTCTAAAAAGTTACGGTCGCCTGTGGCTCCGTTGAACTCTAAAGCACCCTTTTCGTAGATACATGGATTCATAGCGAACTGAGCCCGTTCAATAAGAGCTAACAATGATTTTTTTTTAATTTTAATTGATATAGCAAAAAAAAAAAAAAAAGTGTGGCACAATATAATATATTTTACCAAAGATAATAGTATCTTCTAAACGGATAAGAGTACTACGTAACTTATCAAGTGTATAAGGGCTTTCAGTCATTGTGGGAAAAGGGAATGTAATGAAGAGGAAGAAGTGAAAGAGAAGGGCTTTTTTTATATAAAAAAGGCGGATACTTAAAAAGCTCTTAGAATAATAATGAGTCATTATAACCAATTGAAGGATTTTAGTGAGAAAAAAAATAAAAAAAAGAGAGGAGCGTGAAGCTGCATTTAGAGTTTTTCGTTTTTATTTTTTTAATGTGGAGTTTAATTAGAGAATTTTATTTTTTCATTTTTATTAAGTATAAAATATATTAGATACACATTGGCCTTTCCAAAGAAAGTTTCCAAGGGTAACTGCGAGGAGGTTTGTATCTATGTACCCTCATCTACAAAAGAGCAAGACTCGCATCACCTTCCCCCCCCCCCAACAACTATGTCGCCCAGGTTTCAGTAATGGGAGCCAGACCCTGCTGTTAGTATGCATGAGAAGAAAGAAAGAAAAGAGCAAAAAAAGCAGCTTTTTTATACTTTTTTTTTTCAAAAAAAAAAAAACGGGAAGTCATGCGCTTTGAAAGACAGTCAATTTTGGACTTTTACTTTTTGCAGTCAATGTAATCAATCATTCTCATCAGTACGGCCAGTCTCTGTGGCTGTTCTTCCTATTTTAGGTAAAAGCATTACGCAATAAAGGTATCATCCTCTTTGACAGTGCTTGTCTCGGCTTCATATCTATCAGCTAAATAAAAAGACACCTGTCAAAGGTAAGCTACACTTTTTTTTTTAAAAAAAAAAGAAGAGCACAACCTTTATTTTGTTTTCGAGAAACTATTCCTGACGGTGCTCAATAAAGTCAAGAGATCCAAGACGTGCTCCGTATGCTCTTTCATTCTATAATTTAAAAAAATGTCCATCGTCGTTATCAGCTGTAAAAAACAAAGCAAAATAACATTAAACAATATCCTACTTCGATATTTTATTAGTTTTAAAGCACAAGTATTCTTTAGAAGTAAAGCGTTCATTGTAAAGAATACACAAGAAAAAGGAAAATGCTGAACAAATAATTATGTCATTGTAAAAAGACTGCGCCATATCAGCGTTATATTTGTTTTTTATACCATCTAATTAAAAGCTTGGACCGAACGCCAAAAGCTACAAGATACCAAAAGCACTTGAAGCTGGAATAATTCAAGCTGCATACGATATTCCTGCAAAGCGTTTTCGAAATCATTTTATAGTATATGTATAATTGATAGCTCAGTAATATACTATGCTTTAACTTACGGTTTTTATACTTCTTAATACATACATAATAAAACGTATAACTCCTCTTATTAATCTGATGGTATTTATATATGAATGGTTTCTTGGTGGTGCTTATTACAGTAAAGAGAATTACACTTTGGTCATTTTTATCTCGTCTCTTAAACGAAAAAACTTATTTTGGCGGTATGTAAGTTATTATGTACTTTTTCAATAAGAAAAGTAAAAAATTCTAACAGGTTAAGACTACAGAAGAGGGACGATTTCCGCCCCCCGTTAAGTATTACTCAACAAAGAGTATTAAAAAACATCGCAGGCAATACAGAAGGAGTTTTTATTTTAAGAATAACTACTTGAAATTGGCAACACCCTACCGGAACTAGTATTTGGTCAAACGGATGCTCATTCCGTTAAATCGATTTTCCTTGCACATAAAAACCACATATTCCCACCAAATTCTCAAATTGACAGTAGTTAAAAATAATGAATTTGTATCCTTGACAACCATTAAAAAAAATGTTCAGCTGGATTGAAATTTAAAATGTGGTTTCTACGGACAAAAAATGAATGATTTGTTATCTGATAAACAATGCAGAGAAGCATTATCTTACCAAAATGAGCTTCGAGAGCATTTAATGCAAATTCAAGGCCAGAACGAACGAAGGAACCCTCTACGTCACCTTTTTTTTTTTCGATGTAGAGAGATTGTGAACAACAAAAAAAAACCAGAAATAACCTTTTTTTTTTCTAACCAAAAAGTTCTCTTTGCACTTGCAAAAAAAAAAAAAGTTAATACACAAGCAAAAAAAAAAGGAGAACCTTTACCCCCCGCTTTCTTTTTTTTCCCAAGTTATATTTTTTATTTTTCTTTGTCTCTTTTTTTTTTTATATTTTTTTTTTGTAAAAAAAAATCATGTCAGATATAATCCCTGAAAGATCAAATCGAGATGGCAATAGAAGCAGCCCAAGCAGAATTGACAGCTTACGACACCGCATTGAAAATGTGATGAAAGGGTTTCATGGTAGTAACGCGATTGCTTATAAGAACAAGAATGAATATGTTACTTATTCAAGACCTGCTGATTGTCTGAGGGCCAGTACAAGTACAGATGAATTTGAACCAGACAACAAACAAATTTGGCCGGTACTAAACAATATGGGAGCTTCATTACCCATCCGTCTTCCTTGTAGACCCCATCGCGTTGATGATCCTGACTGGACAGTTCCTGTGTCTGGTAAGACACCCATTCAAACCTTTCCGCAAAGTAAAGGTCTCAAGTTACGACAGGTCGATGAAATTATCAATGACAAACAATTATTTAATCAGTTTGTTCCTCCATCACAACATGAAGCTACTGGTACTGCTTATCGGTTACCTAACTCTAACTCTAACTCTAACTCTACTACTACTACTACTACTACTAGTAGTAGTGGTCATACACCAAAGACGTTAGAACCACCACTTTCAACTGTACAAGGTGTATTGGATATCATTACTGAAACTTCTAGAAAACCAAACAGACCAGCTGTAAAGAAAAGATCAACTGCTTCTTTGGCTGTCAGTACTGGAACAAATCGACCTAGAAAATCTTCTTTATTAAAATCGGAAATCACAAGTGCGTCACAGAAACCAACACCAACTCAAGTCGGATCAAAGAAACCATTGTCCTTGTTGACAAATAATAATAATAATCGACCTCGCGTATCATCAAAAAGTACTTCAGCACAAAAGAACAAATACAATCAAGATATACCTGTTCGTATTACTTTTTACTATTATTATTTTTTATATAAGAAAAAAAAATTAACTAACATGTGTTCTTAAAAATAGGATTTAATTGAAGCACGTAATTATTTACTGGAGGAAACGGACGAAGTTGAATACAAGAAATTGGACCACCTTATTGAGTAAGTTTTATACTATATAAAGAAAAACACTTTACTTATTCTTTTATTATTAGAGCACAACCCAATACCCGAATTATGCCACGACCAAAACTATTCTTGCACTTTAAAAAGTCGTTACCGGCATTACAGAAAGCAGCAGAGAAGTACATACCCTCTGGTAAAGCCATCGAGCATGAACCCACTGTAAATAAGAAATCAGGGTTACCAGAAAACCCAATCACCTCTTCTCGTAAGTATTATATAAACTTTTATATAAACATATAAAAAAAAAAATCTGACGCCATTAAATTAAAGCCTTAAAAAATAAACTTGTTGATATACCGACTAATACCTCCACCACTTCCTCAGCAACTACTACTGTTGTCACACCACTACCACCACCTGCTATAAAGAAATCGCTGAGCGATTCACCAAAGACGACACCAGAAAAAAAAGCGGTGCAGGATAAACCAGCCTACGCTAGTTCAGTTACTGCTGCTTTCCTTCGCAAGATGAAGATTCCTAAACGAAAGTCATCTGAAATTGAATTAGAGGAAGGAGAAACCATCAGTCCATCACCTTCTCCCCGTCATCCGGATATACTACCACTGCCACCACCACAACCTGTCAAATCAGAACCCAGAAGATCTCGGTATGAAAATTTGGAGATGGAAGAGATTGCTTCTCCTTCTACACAAGAACCTGTTGTCAGTACTGCTACAGTTGCTCCTACTGCTACTCCTGTTGCTACTCCTGTTGCACCTACACCTTCTGCTGCTACTGGTAGTAGTAGTAGTAGTACTAGTACTAGTCGAAAGTATAGCAGACGTGAGGAAGAAAGACGTGGGGAAGAAAGGTCTTCATCAAGGCGTAGAGATAGATACTCAGATGATGTTCGTCGGGGTAGTACTTCTTCTAAACGATCACACTACAGATCAAGGTCAAGATCAAGATCCCCAAAGAGATCTCCAAACAGATCTGTCAGTAGACGAAGACAAACCAGTTCAGAATCTTCTCGTCGTCCGGAGAAACGTAAATTGGCTGAAGCTTCTAAATATGAAGAGCCTACTGCTGTTACTGCTGCTGTTACTGCTCCTGGTTCAAAGCGTCAACGTGTGGATAAGGAATCAAGTAGGGATCGTGATCGATTGGCAGAACGATCTGCGGAAAAGGAACGAATTTCAGCAGAAAAGGATAGAGTGTTGGAAAAAGAGAGGTTGTTGGAAAAGGAAAGATTGATTGCGGAAAAGGAAAAGTTTATTGCAGAGAAGGAAAAGGCTGCGGCTGAAAAGGAACGACTTGCGGCTGAAAAGGAAAAGGCCGCTGAAAAGGAAAGGGTGGCTGCTGAAAAGGAAAAGGTGGCGGTAGAAAAGGAACGTGCTGATAGACAGGCTGAAAAGAATCGTGCTACATCTTCATCAACAACAGCAGAAAAAGAAAGTAATTCTTCTTCTTCCAGCAGTAATAGCAAAAAGGCTTCATCATCTACTACAACTAGTACTGAAAAGGCATTATCTGCCACTGCTGCTAATGCAGAGACACCTGAACAATTCAAGGTGTTCTTGTTTATGTAAGTAACAAACAAAATGCACAGACAATTTTGTATAGTGACACAATTTTTTTTTTTAGGTTTAGTAAATTGGCCCATGCCAACAAAAGAAGAGGCGATGGACAAACTAATCCGATCTTTGCAATGATTGATCACTTTCATGCGTTTTGTGATTACATTTTAAACTTTTATTACGTCGATCGATTGAACCCAACGGCTAATTTCAAGCAAGCGTCTATAGCGTGGAAGAGCATTTTTCCCTTTACAGACAGTCTGTTGAAGAAACTGGAAAGTCAAAAGGAGTATGAACTATACGGACTCTGCATACGATTAAATTCATTGATCCGATTCTACATGTACAGTCGCATGGAGTCATCTACTCGACCTGTGCTGCTGCTGCAAATGAACAACACGAACAGTGAAAAGATGACAGATAGAGCTTGTGTTGAGTTATCAGAGAATTTGTTACATGAATATGAAAAGGCGGAACGCGCTTACAAGGAATCAGAAAGGTACATGGGGTTTAGTACGTTGGTAACTCAATATCCAACTACGTTCCGTAATGTATGTACAGAAGGTAACTTGTTGGCGGGTATTACTTTAGGTGGCGAGGCAGGTGTTTCGGTAACTCCCATGTTCCCCTTTTCTCCTTATTCTCCTCTTCATCACGCTGCTATTGTGGCTAAATGTATCTTGGCTGAGTATGTTACAAAGAATAACTTGAAGTATACCCCTATTTCCAAGTTTGATGAATTCATGTAAACAACAACAACAACAACAAAATACTTATTATATTACAATTATTACACTCACACTCAAGAATACTCACAACACATATACATACACACGTACATACACTCACACACACACTCTCTCTCTCTTTCTCTCTCACACACGTAAAAAAAAAAGAAGAAAAAAACAGATACATACGTTGAATTGAGAGAAATAATCGTAGTTTTAATAAAATATATATATAATACTTGTGTAAACTTGTTTTCTTTTCTCTTTTTCTTTTTCTAGTTTTATTTTTAATGCCTTATACACCCTATACGCTACAGACAATACTTTGTTCTCCGCGAATTGAAGAAGCTATACAACCTTCCACTAGTTCGTCCTTCTTTTCTAGAAGGCCTACTTCACCTTCTTCTAATGACGGAGTTACTTCACCAACTATTCGGTACTCATCTACTACTCGTATAGATTCTGTTGGTGCTTGGGGTAAATTTATAACTTTGCTCTTTCTCTTTTTGCTTCTTAACGTCTTTTGTTTTGTAGATAGTGACTTGTACTGTGGTACTTCTGATGGTGTTATTTTACATTATTCCCTCGAAGACCATTCGTCTCCAAATAAAGTAGGTTTGCTGTTGTATGTTTGGGTGTGTGTGTAGTACTCATCTCTTTTTTTTTTTTTTTTCGTTTAGACTTTTTCAACTCGATTAGAAAACACGATTCATTTAGGACTTGGTAAACGAAGTGTGGAAAGAATTTTATTAATACCTCAAGTATCAAAAGCAGTTGTTCTTTGCGGTAAATTAAAATACAACAAAAAAAAAAGCATAAAAAAGTAATTTTCTTTTTTTCTGATAGTTTTTTTATAGATTCTACACTTTCTTTTTTTTCGTTACCCTTTTTCGATCCGATTCCAACATCGTTTATTCAGCCGATAAAGGGAGTCTCTTGTTTCTCTCATGATATTGGAGAGGAAGGTAGGATTGGAGAGGATGGTACCGTAGAGTTATCGGTTGTCAAAAGAAGGGCAATTCAAATATACAAGATTGGTGAATCAATGCATTTAAAAAAGGTACCGATTTTTATTATTATTATGTGTATGTTTTTTAACTCGCTGTTATAAATAGGAAATACCTCTAGTAGATGGTGCGATTACATTAACTCGCCATAGTAAAATATTATGCTTGGCAGATCATCAAATCTACAAGTTGATTAATTTACAACAATCCTCAGTAACCAATTTAATACCTACACCTCAAGTAGCAGTCAGCGCACCTGCTTTAATACTGGGTTCAGGTACGCAACCCTATCCAATTGTAGCAGTTGTCAAGCAAGACGAATTTTTAGTTGTCAGTGGTAATTCAGATAGTCAGATTGGTATCTTTGTGAATGCCAATGGCGATGCGATTCGCGGTACTTTACAATGGTCTAGCTACCCAAAGGCTCTCTGTGTCGAATTTCCTTATGTAGCTGCACTTTTACGCAACAACTCGATTGAAATTCATAATATCTTGGATCAAACTTTATTACAGACGATTCCGTTAGACCCTGCCATGGATGCAAAGGGGATGACGTTTGGACACGGTATTAAAGTATGGATGGATGTGTTAGCTAAAAAATTAAAACGGCATACGTGGCCGCAACAAGATGGATCAGAAGAGGAGGAGGATACTGAATTATCTAGTCAACTGGAACGAGAGATCAGTCGATATTCTACGGCTGCCGCACGTATTTTAATCTTTGGAAACGATACTGTGTTAGCACAAGTAACAACACCTCTTGTGGTACAGGTGGATAGTCTATTAGAAAATAATTTGGTAGAGGAAGCCATGCAGTTGGCAGAACAAGCTCGAAATACAGTATCAAATGATAACAATATATATATGGAAAGGTTAAGATCCGAACTAAATTACACGTATCAGAAATCGGGGTTATTACTTTTAAAGGAAACTGTGTTTGATGATGCGTTTGCATTGCTGTCAAAGGGAGACATGGATCCTCGTGTGGTTATACATTTATTTGAAGGACTAGCACAGCCTAAATGGTTAAAGGAATATCCACCCGTGCTGTTATTTGATGGTATTCGAGTATTGATGGAAGAATTGGGATCGATCAAGAATATTGTCAATTTACAGGATTCTGTGTCACAGACCGCGAATGAGGAGGAACCTGCAGCTCCCGAGATGCGTCGTGTATTGCTACTGAATGCAAGAGAGGCGTTAAACAAGTATTTGTTGTTGGAGCGCGGAAAAAGAAAAGATCGGTTAGGGCAGAACGATACCTTGTGCAAAGTAATTGATACGTGCTTGTTAAAGATTTATATGTCGCAGAAGGATGATGAGTCAGTTTATATGCTTTTAAAGCAGCCTAATGATTGTAGTGTAGAAGATTGTGCGAAAGCGTTATCGAAGTCAAAGGTATATTGTTATTGATGTTGTTGCTGTGTACGTGTGTGTATATTTATATGCTTTTGTTATATACTTTAGAAATATTATGCATTATCCATCATGTATGAGTCAAAACACATGTACGAAAAGACGTTAGATATTTGGATAAAGTAAGGATACATCAGCAAAAATTAGTTTTTTATTTATTTATTTTTAACTGTGCTGATTTGTTTTTTAGAATTTATTCTGGTGAACTTCCAGATCCCGAGTTTAAAGATGGATTGACACGTATTAAACGCTTATTGTTAAAAGATATTCAATCAGAAGAACTTCCTTTATCTGTTATTATGCATTATGCATGGTGGTTAACACATCAAAGTCCCGCTGACGGTGTTGAAGTGTTCACAAGATCTCCTCGTACACAAGACATGGATCCAGACGAAATTCTTGAAAAATTGGAAGAGTATAGTAATGAAGGTGCTCGTACTTATCTGGAGTACCTGGTTTTGACTCAGCATAGTGAAAGAGCCGAGTATCATACTAGACTTGCCTGTAGTTATGTACGTGATGTACAGCGAGAAATTGAAACCGATAATCAATTGGATCAAATGAAAAGTCTCGGTAAGCCTTTTTTTTTTGAAGTAATAAAAATTAGCGACACTTGTACTAATTTATCCGCATATATATATATATATATAAAAGTTGATGGATTTAAAAAGTCTGTCAACCCTACTAAAATAGAAACACCAGTGGAAAAGTTAAATCAATCTACATTTGTTGGGTATCTTGGATCTCAAAAATCTCCCTTGGTTAAACTTCGCTTATTATTGATTCGATTACTTCAAAGTTCTCAACTTTATTCTCCAGAAGTGTTATTAAATGTACTCACAAAGGCAGGTCCTTTAGATATAGAGAAAGCTATTGTTTTCGGAAGGGTAATAACAACACATAGTCAAGTAAGACAAAAAAAATTGACTTATTTAAAAAACCAATTAGATGAGCAAACACAAGGAAGCACTTGATATCTTAATTCATGAATTATGCGATTTTGTTGGTGCAGAAACATACTGTGTTACCAATGGACAAAGCACAGGTGTCATCCCAGCCGTGGTTTCAGATGATGATGATCATCACCAAACAATTGCACGTTCTTCATCGCTTGCAATCAAAGATAAGCCTCTACCTCCTTTAATTGAAGAAGAAGAAGAAGATGATGATCAATATTATCTTTCATCAGAACAATTAAATGAACGAAGAATACTTTTTACAATGTTGTTTAAATCATATCTTTCTATTAAGGACAGGTATAAAAAAAAAATATAACAGTAGGATAAACTATCCCAGTATATTTATATACATCCTTATTTAGTGACCTTATGATTGCGCGTAGTATGCACTTATTAAATACACAAGGATTTTATTTAGATACACTGGAGGTTAGATAGTGTGACATAATTACTGTTAATTGCTACTAAAATAACTACAAATGTTTTTTTTAGGTTCTTGAAACTATACCTGAAAACTGGTCTGTTCAAATGCTCCAAGAGTTTATAATTAGGTCTTTAAGAAGATCATTGGATGACTACAACCAAAGTCGTATTGTACTTGGGTTAAGCAGAGGAGAAAACATAATGGTCGGTAGTGGTATGATCAAGACTTATAAAAAAATCGGATCTATTACAGTAGATTTCGAAACTACTTGCTTAAAATGCCATCGTATTATTGCAAGCACTATCTTTGTTCGTGAAAGTGAGCATGGTCAAATACTTCACCTTCATTGCGCCAAGTTACTCGGACTAGTGGAAGAAGAAGGTTAAATCAAATAAAGCAATGTTTGTGCAATCAAATGACTTTTTTGTATAACAAGATGATGGGTTACACACGTGATAAACTTGTACACATAAAACGTCTAAAAAAGATCCGTTTTCCTTTTTTACGATTTCTTTTTTGTTTTATATTTGTATTGTTTGGATGTTAAGATATAGTGTCAATAGTAACATCAATTATACGAGTCTTAATAAGAAATAATTTAAGCATTAGATAACTATAAAAAAAAAGTCATGATGAAACCACCTGCATATACAAAAATTCAAAATCCTTTTTTAAATCCGCCAAGTTACATAGTTTATAATGATGTTCGATTCTTGATTATAGATACACCTTCTATTAGTAATATGTCTAGATATATAACGGTAAGCAAATTTTTTATTTTAGCCAAGCATTTTGGAATACTGATTTATACAAAATCATTAGGAGTTCGAACGGTGGAATGTGACAGATGTTGTTCGATGTTGTAAAGCTACTTATTCACAAGCGGTACTAAACGACCGTGGCATAAAAGTTCACGATTGGATTTTTTCTGACGGCGATCCTCCTTCCAAGAGTATTATCGATGAATGGTTAAATCTAGTGAATTTAAGGTTTAAACACGACGATGATTTAACGCTGTATAATGAAGGCGAGAAAGATACAACTGCTGAAGAAGAAGAAGAAGAAGAAGATCAAAATATAAAAAAGAGACCATGTATAGCTGCACATTGTGTTGCAGGTTTAGGAAGGTAAAATTATTGATTTCCTGTACATAATGTTTTTTTTTGGAGTACTGATGTTGAATGTGCTTAGAGCACCCGTGTTAGTAGCTATTGCATTAATAGAAGAAGGAATGGATCCCTTAGATTCAGTTGCTTTTGTTCGAAAGCATAGGCAAGGCGCTATCAATAAAAGACAATTAAAGTACTTGGAAACGTATAAAAGAAGAAATAATCAAGCCTCATGCATCATTAGTTAACAATAATAAGACAGGAGTACCTGTTGTTATATGTTTCAACCTTTTTTTTTTATTACCTCCTACTATTTCCCTTATTTTAATTTTACTACATCAACTAAATTTTTTCTTATATACCACCTTTTTTTTTATTATTGTAAAGAGGAAAAAAAAAAAGCAAAAAGTGTTGGTTGTATATGAAAAAAAAAAGGATATGAGATATTAAAAATAATAATATTAAGGTAGCTAAAGCAATAAAAAAAATTTGTGTTGAGAAAATAAAGGAAAAAAAAAACTATTATATCTTTTTACTGCAACATATAAACTGCGCATGCTAAACTAAAACCAAATACGACCCTTGACATTTCAGTAGTGGCACCGCTATTGGGTAAGATGGACGCAGAGGGTGCAGGGTGCAGGGTAGAGCCGGAAGCAGTGTCTAATAAAATAAAATATGAATATACATTGCATCTTTTAAAAAAAATATACCAATCAGAAGCTTACGACTAGTGGACCAAGCAGAGCTGGTAGACCAAGCAGAAGAAGATGTTTGAGACCAAACAGATGAGCTAGCAGAGGGTAAAACTGAGAATGAAGAAGATTGAGATACAACTGATGACCATGAGGAAGAAGGAGCTGCTTCAGATGTTGACCAAGCTGAAGACCAAGCGGAAGATTGGCTGGCTGCTACGCTAGATTCACTAGCAATAGCTGACTCGCTAGGAATAGCTGACTCACTGGCAGCAGAAGATGTAGCTTCAACAACGCTTGTTGGGGCAGCGCTTGTTGCTTCAGCACTAGTAGGAGCTGCTTCACTGGTGGGAGCGGCGCTAGGTGGGGCTTCAGCAGGAGGACGAACTGTGTAGTTGGGATCAACACCGGGCCAGTGGTTAGAGACACAACTCGAGTAACATGCATCGGTTCGACAATTAGTGACACAAGTGTTTGCATCAGTCACTATTTATATGCCAAGAAAAAAAAAGTTAAAGAAAAGTTGAAAATGAACAAAAATATGAATAGACATACCGCACTTGTTAAGACAGGTACTGTCAGTGGCAGCACAAGCGCATTGAGCATTGACAACGGACATGATAGAGGCACCAATAAGAATAGCAGTATATACACTTTTCATGTTGTTGTTTTTTATCTAAAAGAAGAAGGGGGGATAATGAGAAAGCAAAAAAGAAAGAAAAAAAATAGGATTGAAAGTGTTCCCTTTTATATTTACCAAGAGAATTTATCTTTTTTTTTTTTTTGTTTGATTGCGCTTTAATAACATCTTATTTGATGCATTTCGTTTTGATCTAACTATGTTTTTCTATGCTCCTTTTGGAATATTTACAAAGCATTTTAATTATAGCAATTCATTATACGGGTTTTATTCACTCTGTTTAACTCGATAGACTACTGACAAAAACGCGCAAATAAATAAAGATTTTCACTTCCATAGAAATAATACATAGCCGATTGTGTAACATGCAAGCATGTTACGAGAACGAAATTCTGCACCTTTATTGGGAAAAATAAAGTGGTATAAACTTCTTTTCTCAGAAATATTGGGTCTATAAATATTTGGGCACAAATTAAGACATCATTTTGACGAAAGGTGGGTATTACCATCAACCTTTTATTATGAAAATAAATAAACAATAATAATAATAATGAAGAATAAATTATTCTATTACTGGTATTGCCATAAGTTGGTCCGTAAAATAAAAAACAGAATAAGAAAATGTAACAAAATTAAGGTTGCGACAAAACAGAAGGAACAGCAGTAGCGTTAATATAGATGGGTGAGGTTAACACTGGCGTTAGCATTCATAAAAAAGGATTGTCACGTGAATTAAATGAGTATAAATATTTTATTGAAAACAAGTTTTTCTTTCGTAAAAATATTTTTCTGTGCGTGAAAAAAAGTATAATGTATGATAAAACAGACTTTTTTATCATTACGTTCTTTTCTTTATCTTCCTCTTCCTTTTTTTTTTTAAAAAAAAATAAACAAATTCATACACAAGCAAAAACATATTTTTATATAGTATGTGTACATTTTTTCAAACAAAGCTTTTTCCTGTGGTATGCTGGCGCAAACAGATACAGTTCGCTTAAATCTGGAATAACCCCAGCAAATAAGAGGTAAATGCATGACACTTTTTTAATCGTCCGTGTAAACTGACAGTATATAATAGGAAATATGTGTAACAGATCGTTGAAGCAATGCAACGTTATCACAAACAGATATTCTTGAAATTTTTCATCGATATCGTGCGTTGAAAGCACTATCTCTACTCTCAACCATGTCTAATCTAACTAAGGGTAAACATGTAGCTTGTTGGTAGAAGTAACGCGTCTAATAACTAACGCTCTTTATAGCAATTGAAACCTACATTAAAATAAGAAAAACTAAGCCAACAATGCAAGGTTTTCTCAATAATGATGAGAACAATAAGGAGCTAGTGATCGGCTTGGTTTGAAGTCTATGATAAGTATGAAGATGCTCTGAAAGCTTTTTTCGCGAAGTTCAAGCAAATCTATAAGGCTCAAGTAAATAAGACATATAAGAGCAAAGCAAAACTAGACTTGAAGTCTATATTTGAAGAGTCAAAGTCTCAAAACTTTACTATATGGCTAATGGAAGAAGAAGAAGGGTACTTGGTGAAGCCACCAATGTAACATCACAGAGATTGATCTTAAGATTAAAGCGACCCTCAACTGTATAGTATTAAAAAAGCAATTTTCTTTTAAGATGATACCGATAGATGGATTAACAAAAACAAAATTTCTGGTATAGACTCCTTCTGGAGCTTCTTTGTCGGCCTCAGCGCCGTCAACTCTTATTGCTGCTGTATCTTCCGCTGCTTCATTGTCATCAACTCCTGCTGGTACTGTTTCTTCTGCTGCCTCGTCGTCATCTTCAGCTCCAGTTGCTCTAGCTGCTCCTGCTTCTTCTGGTGACGTTGCCTTATCTTCAGCTGAAGATAAATTAAATTCTTATATCAGTGATTGCATCTCGGAAGGAAAAAAAACCATGGTTTTTATTGCAGACCAAGTTCATGAAGTTTTAGCAAGCAATAAAATCATTTTTATTAAGAAAAGGTCAACAATCTAAGAGGCTCATTGAGCAGGTTGATGTGTATTCTCTGTTAAAAAACACCAGATCAGATGCATTGAATACAGAAATCAAGGTTGATAGCAATATATATTTAAAGTTGGCTACACTACCTTGTGGCGTAAATGAGACTATGATTAGAAGAACTATGAAGATCCACGCAGAAGCTAACGAAGAAGACGGTATTATTATCGATATATTTTCTAATTTGGTCCAGAAGCTGCCTAACCAAGAGCGTCTATCTCATGTTGCAGAAATGGAGCTCATTGTGAACTTCCTTGGCCCTATTCTCTCTCCTATCTGCCATTGTCCTAATAAAAACAAGCTCCTCGTTTGGCTCAATCGACAAGATAAAAATACTTCAGTATTACAACCAGATGCAACACCGTAGAAGACATCCGATATAACACTGGGGTACGTTGAAGTCAAACCTGTTGATTCCATGTCGAAACCTGAGTTGACTTTCGTGGATTTAGTTCGTCTGGGCACCTTTGGTCGCACTCTTATGCTCAGAAAATCCAATATAAAAGCAATTGTCGTTCAATGTATTGAATACACTATAGTTTCTTACTTGGCATTAGAACAAAATGGAGTCACAATAATGGCAGACATTTTAAAAATCAACATTCCAAAAAATATTACAGAGATTAGTGGCCTATTGTTACGCCCAGAAAATTGAGGAAACACGAACCTCGGATTGTCTTATAAATACCCCCTTTATTTTTTAATCCAAAATGAGAACGAAAGTTCTTGGTAATAAATAAGTTTATTAAATATTCTACTTGGTTTTCCTAAGTTATTCCTTTATAATTTCTCTCTGATCAGCTCCCATTTGTTTTATAACATCTTTTAGGATTAACTGTCGATACGACAGGTAATAGTATTTTTTTTCTTGCTTGATTGAGCTGAAGCTAATTTGAGTGGAGAACAGTAGAATTTTTTTCTGAATATATCTATTCACTGTAACATGCAAGCATGTTACACAATCGGGTTTATACCATTTTCTTTACCCAGCAATCATGACTCAGCACTATATATAAAAAGTCATATCCACTTTTTCTCACTCAACCCCCCTTTCCCTCTGTTATTTACTTTGACGTATCCAGTTTTATAATGGCCGATCTACTCGACAATATGGTTTTTTCGGGATTCCTTCTGATAGCTGCAGGCTGCACACTTGCATTACAGTCAGGTATAATAAAAGCTTTTATTTGTTTTGGTATTCTTATATTCATGATTCAAAATAGGATGCAATGCTACACTCACTAGATACGGCGGCAGATCATTTTCGGCTCTCATGTCTTTTTCGATCGGATTACTATGCTGCTTTATTTTTTTCGGTATAGATATTGGCGCATTAGGTACCCCTTTACCAACTGAAGTGGTCAAAGGTATACACACATGCAAAAAGAAAAAAAAAGAAAAAAGAAAAAAGAAAGAATCTTTTTAACTTTTTTTTTATGTAGATGCTCCAGGATATGCTTGGATAGGTATATTTGAATATAAAAAGTTAGTGTAGTACATGGTAAGTCTGATTTTTTTGAAAAACAAAAATAGGTGGAACAGTTGGATTCTTTTATGTACTATCGAATATATTAGCTGTACCTCGTTTGGGCGTTGGAACCTCCCTTGCTTTATTCGTCTGTGCACAGGTAATTGGTTTCTGATCAGCATGTTTTTTAAAAAAAAGTAAATTATTTACTAATTTGTATTTTTCGCCAAACAGGTCATTACTGCGTGTATGATAGATAATTGGGGTCTTGTTGGTATGGAAGTTCGACCTTATACCACATGGAGAATTTTGGCCTCGATTGGATCTATCTTTTGTGTAGTTGTTATCACAAGGTACTAAAATTCTATTTAGCCGGTCGTACATAATTTTGTATTACATTGTATCTAGCTTCTTTTTTTTTTTACTCTGGTCAAGGTAGTTTTGGGTTTCAAGGTTTTGATGAAGAAGTGAGAGTCTTTTGCGACTCCCTGTTGTATATTAATTTCATCTTTTTGCTAACTATAATAAAAATATTAAATAGTAAAATAATGTATCATTTGCAAGTATATATAACCTTTGAGTTTATATCCATGCTCTAAAATAAGCGATCTAATAAAGCGTAAGACCATCACTAAGACAAATTTCGTCCAATAAAACATAAGACAATAAGGCAAAGGATGTGCCGTTAAACTCTTTCAAAAAATGGACTCTAAAAATTATATAAGATAAAAGCACATTAAAATTGATTTTTGAAAGCTTTTGGTATTACAAAACTCCAATTTGCTAACGTGATGCTTTTGGTTAGACACCGCCTGCCGATGCGTACGTAAATTATGCAACTGAATGTCTAGCAATTTCCTCAACTGCACAAAGCACGGGATGGTTCGATTTGCATATTTAGCGGTGTTTGTTGCAAAAGTTTGCAAGCGTTGGCCTGTTGGTTGTTAATATTTGATTTCGTATGGTTATATAATTTGATATGATCTTTTAAGTTTAAGCTTATAAAAAAAATGCTTAGTACCAATTACCTTTGGCGATGTCGCACATTTTTAATAAGTTTGACTATCGGGAAAAAAAAAAAGCTTTTTAACGCGACGTGAAAGGCGTCTTGACGTCCATCCAATAATTTTATTTTGGACATTCCGGACTATCCGCTACTTTTTTCACTGCTTTAAAATAATAGTTAACAAAATGATCAATAACAATTATTATCGTAAGGAGTACTTTCTGCTGTTCAAAACAAAGTAATCTAAAGCAGTGTCTTAAAGTGCCTATACCTATACCAAGGAGTGGTTCCGGCTACCAGAAGATGGAGGACCCACCTTAAAATAATAGTTAACACAAGTATCAATAAAAACAGTAATGACAATAATAAAAGTGCCTTCTGGATTTAAGAATGGGATAGCCATGGGAGAACAACAACTTTTTGGTTCCATTTAAACTTACTACGCGTACTTTTTTGATAAAGATGTGTTATTTGTGTACGATTTATATTTAACAATTTATAAGCTACTATACGTTTTGTTGGGCATACGAAACGAGTTGTCGCTTTCAGAAGACCTTATTCCCGTTATCAATCAATTTACACGGCCAATCCAAACCCCCCCCCCCCCTCTCCAATTTATCAGAATAGGTGAAATAAATATGTAAAAAAAAAAGGAAAAAGTTGATTTAATCAGCGTTGAAAAGTGATAATAATGATTCAAATAAAAAGTGAAGGCGTAAAAAAGAAATATACGATTGCTTTAAATATGAATATTTTTTAATGTACTTGTGCTTATCTATTTTGGGTTTATCTTCGTGTGAGTTTGTTTTATAAGTTGGAGGATAAGAACATATACTTTAATATATAAGCCTATTGTTTATTATTATCACTTATGACATTTCTTTTTGTATTAAGTGTAAAATTTATTGATTCATTAAATGAGGGAGAATTTAATTGAGCTCCATTTTTCGGTAGTGGTATGATTTGACTTAAAATTATTAATGGCATTATTATGATCTTGTTGGAACTTTTGATAAACGGCTATACTAGACCAGGATTTCTCCTGTATGACGCAAAACCAGTGATATTTACAAAGGGTAGAGAATGCAGTTCCTACTATGACTGGTATATCATTTGGTAACGGTTTCATCTTGTTTGATCCGGGTGTACCGGTTGTACTTGATAAGCATGTTAAAGCAGTCCAGACAGAGAGTTGCTGGAAAATATACCTTGTAGACTTAGTAACACGCAGGTGTCAGACCAGTAGTTCCATTTGTGGTCACAAACGACTATCATATGGAAAAAATCTTCCGAACAGTTCATGGTATGGATGGTACAGAAAGGAGACAGAAAAGCAGTTGGACTCCAAGAATGTAGTTTTTGTTTAGCCCCAATACAGTCCTGAAGTACCCGCCACCAAGGTGTAAAAGCCTTAGCCGTCATTGGAAGAGACCAAAATTTCTTCCAGAAGAAAGGACGCAATAATAATCGTAGTGGAATTCTCATAGGAGGGCTAGGTTGATCAGCAATGGCATCAGAAACAAAATCCATATCAGAAGGTCCTGATAATAGTCTTTGAATATAAATCAAATGAAGTGCGAGATGCTGCTGTTCAATATCAATCAGACCTAAACCATTATGTTTTCGAAGAAGACATAGTACCGAAAAGGAAGGTCGTGGCCAAAAGGAAGAACAAATTGAGACACTATTGATCTGATGTCTTTAATCCATTTAGGAGGAACTAAAACTACCCGTAGAATGTGCCAGACTCTACTTAAAAGTATTGTATTTGCTACGAGACCAGAGCCACGAACAGAGAGATGTCTTTTTTTCAGAAAAAAAACTAAGTCGAGTAACTTTGGTCTTGAGCTCATTCAGATATACCTGTAGTTGATCTGCGTTGTGATAGAATGGATACTTATGGCATGATACATCAGACGATTTCTTATTTTATCACAATTAAATTAACCTCTTTTTTTCTTAAAAAAAACCCTTTTTTCTTTTTTTGACGATTATTTCATATGTAAGTAATTATCCTTCATGCATATTTTAAAATGAAACTTATATCTAACTGAAAGAAATCGTTGTCGACAAAGGACACACGGTATCATGTTTTTCTAGACACGATATTTTAAAGAATGACGCTGTAATAGAAAAGTTCTTTTGTCGAAAGGCTCCCGTTCAAACATCTGTAGGGCTTTGAGCCTTTTTAATGCTATCCCTTTTCTTCTCGTTTTTTGATGTGCGGGCAATCCCGCCTGATTTACGATCAAATTTAAGAAAGTTTTCTCTCTAAAAAATTAATAAATATTCTTAAAACTTAAATCTCAATAACAGATATCGACGTTGTACTGAAAGGGAGATACCATTCCCTACAACAATGTGATTTTCTTTTAAATGCCCTCAATAGGTATAACTTAAATCAAAGGCAACGCTTTCTTAGTTTATATGTATATAAATAGTACTTTTTTTAAATTGATAAACGAGGTGTACAGAATAGTGTGTAACTACCTATTTAGCTGATAAAAGAGATGCTGTCAATTAAGACAAGCGTATTTTATTTTATAGAAAGTTATGAAATAGTAGGGAGATGCTTGCAAGTTTTTGAAGCGTGTGGCATTCAATTGGCTTTACTAATAAGCTTTTGATTTGGACATATGAAAGGCTTGGCAAGAAGAAGAAAAATAATTTTCTTTCCACCCAAATACCAAAAAAAAAAAAAAAAAAAAGAGAGAGAGAGACGTCAAGTATAAATTAAAAAGAAGGAAATAGTGACTGCAATAAGACCTCTATATAGTTTCCACACTGTTATACTCTTGAAGAACTTCTGGTGAACTTTCTCAAAGGGGAAAGAGCTAATTTAATTCGTGTGTTACCCTTTTAACCCCAGTTGGGGGATTCTTTCGTCTGGGAGATTATCTTTTTTTTTCTTTTTCTATTTATAATATATAAAAACAATGTCGACATCTCCAAAAGATAATAGTAACGATACACCACTGAATCGATTTGCGTTTCAGCATTTCGATCAAGAATGCGATTTCGGCATTGAAAATGAAGAAGGGGAACGAGTAAGAAAGAGAAAGAAGCCAGGCCGTAAACCGAACCCGCCTTCGTTACAAGAGAGACGAGCGCAAAACCGAGCAGCGCAAAAAGCGTTTCGAGAAAGAGAACAGCAGCGTAAAATGGAAAAAGAAAAGCAATGGCAAGATTTTCATTTGGAGATCAAGGATTTAAAGGATCAGTTGGCTATTGCACAATTTGAAACGAGGTATTTAAAAGCTTGTGTTTTACACTTGACGCTCTCATCGCTAGTACATCGTGGTTCAGTACCCCATATATGGACCGAATCTCGCATTATTCCCAGCAACAATCATGGTGAATACAAGAACCCACTATTTAAAACATATCATGAAAACGTAAAAGATGAAGTGTATCAGATTCCTGCTTTATTAGATATGCTTTTAGAGAAGAAATGCGTAGTTGATTTCGATAAAGCCTTGTTTGCAACAACACAAAATAATACGTTCTCGAATTTCTTGAAGACAAAAGGTGATACAAGTCCTGAATTATTGATTGCGTCGTATGAGAGTTATATAAAGGAAGACGTTATTACGTTAAATAAGAATTCTCAAGAACCACGAAGGAATTTTCCAAAAGAGAATAGGAAAAAGGCAAAGATTTCTTCTGTGCAACTTGAAGAAGCTGTAGATCAAGATATGTCGCCGGCAAAAGAAACACAGCAACCTTCTCCACCTGAAGATACCATGTCGCCTATACAACAGTATATGCAAACAGATGATGCTTTACCTTCCAAAGCTCAATTAAAACCACAATTACAACCAATGCCACAAAAAACAACAACACATAAACCTTATATACCACAACCTACGAATAGTCAAGCTATTACGATCCAACGAAAGCCTCTTGTTGGCGTCATTTATGAACCACCTTTGTTAAAAACATCTGAAGATTTTGTAAATATGCCATCATCACAAGCTTTACATATTTTACGACTTCAATTAAAGCTGGGTAGTATTCTGGGGAACATGACACCTGCTGCATTATTACCAAGTATGTAACACCTTTTAAAATTAAAATGTGTGTGTGTGTGTATGTATACTAATTATAACTTTTTTTTTAGCGGCTTTACAAAGAGTGGTACCACACGATGTGAGAATTGATTATGTGCCAGGAGCATCGATTCGAGATCGAATGATTTTATTCCAGGGTTATTATGACATTGATGAATGCTTTGATTACTTGACACAAAAATCAGTGTTTAGGGGAGGCGATGTGCGTGATTCCAGAAACTGGGATGTGGACCCGAAATATTCCATGCAGTTTTGGTTTATCTCTCATTTATTAGTGGATCAAAGTTACGACGATTTTATGGGTAATGAGGATGCACATATATTACGTAAAGAGTACGTGGGCGATGATGATGATGATGATTCGGAAGATGGGAATAATGGTGAACATGTATCGGCGGAAAGATCAACTGCTTCCACGCGTAAATCGTTTAGAAGAAGCCGCATGAATGGTACTTCCTTCTTGAAGTCGTAGTTGTCCCGAATTAGAATAGGCAGTTGTGTATTTTATAATAAAAACTAGTTCGTATATTTATTGTAGTGTTGAACACTACTTACTTGAACAAATGTCATTATTTTATTTATATATTCTCTTTTGAAACTACTAGACCTATCCTTAACACGAGATAAATAGTATCGTTCATTTTACGTAAATATATATACGGTGGTAGCTTTAAACAGGGAATCCAAAGCCTGTTTTTGTCTAGAACATTACCTTTTTGTCTAGAACACTGTTCTTTTTTTTTAAAAATAAATAAATAGAAGATTATATCAATTTATTACTCGTGAAAACCGGTATGATTATATAGGAAGTTATCATATTAACTAATTTATTTCGTATACTCTTCCCTACAAAAGAAAAAGTATTGGTAATACTCGAAAAGTGTTTCGTCAAGTTTTTTTTGTTAAAAGTAAACAAATAAATATGCACAATTTTTTCATACTTTCACAAGCTCTTTTTTAATTTACAACTACTCTAGTAGTAGTATCACCACTTCCTATATAAGAGCATTTATAAGTTGTATTGATGTTTCCCGAGAGATACATAGTTAAAGAGATATAAAGACGAAGAGAGTAAAAAATAAAACGGAAAAGTGTATCTAATTTGTACTACCTTTTTTTTTTGCATGATTTGTTTATTTTGCTGCAAAAATAAATTACGAGCAAGACGAGCACGGCCAATCTGATTGGTTTATCATAAATCTTTCCGCCAAATATGCTGCGGTTATAAAAGTATTTTACTGTATGGTATTATCTTAACCGCTTTTTTTTTCTTGAGGACTCTAAAGCAACAGGTCCCAAAAAAATAATAAGGTGTGGGCTTGAGAAGTAACCAGTAAGTCTTCTCTGAGGGTTTCAAGTTCCGTTAAGAACCAACTTTTTTTTTTTTTACCTTTTCAGAACCACAATTTGTATACAACAAATTTTTTTCCTTATAAGTAGTCCTGGATCCAGGGTTTCTGCTGTTTCCTCCAGGCTTTCAGTGAGGATCATGTCTTCGGGGATGGGTATGATAAGAGAATAGACTCAGGCAGCGTCCGATGTATGCAAGCTAAGTTGCACAGGCCTTCCTACTTCCCCCTTTTTTTTTTATTATATAAAACGAAAATGAAAAAATGTCTTTTTTATAAAACTACCTCTATAAACTGTGAACGTAATATAAGGTTCTATGTTTTCCTGCTTAAGAGACTATCATGTAGTTGGGTCTATTTCTTGTAATAAGGCGCATATGTGTGACTGCAAAAATTCGTTTGAGGGTTTTTAAAACGTTGTTTTCGAGCAAAAAAAAAATCGGACTTTATTTGTTTGGTCTGGGAAAAAAAAAATGAAAGGAGAGCTTCCCTCTTTTTTCTGTGGTTCTTTTTTTCTCTCATTACTATTTAATAATAACAACAACAAGGGACATAATAAATAGATGGGCAATACCATAGGAACGCCCAATCAACATGGAACTTCGTCATCTACTAAAAGTCTACGTAAAAAGAACTCTTCATCCACTTTATCCAGTTTAAAACTGTACAGACAAACTAATCGGTCAGATACTTCATTATCTTCCAAAATGTCAAGATCAAGTAAACAACAACAAAACTTTGGTGAAAAGATATTGGATATTAGTAAACCAACAAAGTTTGAGCATGGTATTCATGTAGAATATAATAGAGATAGTGGAAAATATATGGTACAAACACATACAAACACGCACATAAAAAACATTAAAAAAAATTAACATGTTTATATATTAGGGTTTACCCGATGTATGGCAATCGAATTTACCTAGTGACGATGTAATGGATACACATTATGTTACTCCCCATCTTGTACCTTCACCCGTCAAACCAGAACGTAAATAGATTTTTTTCTTCTTTTTTATAATAGGAGACTTAAAATAGTAATCACCCCTCTTTTTCTTACTTTAATAGGTGATCCAAGTACATTACAAAAGACACCAACATTGATAGGAAAACCATATAATGTACAACACAATATACATGTTCAAGTAGGGAAGTATGGGTTTAAAGGGCTACCCATTAAATGGCAAAAAATATTACTTGCTTCTGGTGTACCAGAAGAAGTCGTAAAGAATAATCCAGCAACCGTAGAAAAATTATTGCATAATATTAGAATGCCAGATTCACTTCAATCCAATAATATTAAATCACCTCTTTCGTCTCCTACAAAACAACAATCCTCTTCTTCAACTACCACTTCTTCTTCTATTTCAAACATTACACTGGAAGAAGATGATAATTTATTACCTATAGGTTATGCACCTCCATCACGTGCAAGGTCATCGAAACTATTACACCTTTCATTATTAAAATCATCTACAGATATACCACCTCTTCCAGAGACTCAATTAGATGATACACCTGTACCTGTAGAATCACATTTAGCCCTAAACTCTAGCTTCATCGGTAAAAAAAAAAACTTTTTTGCGTGCATAATTAGTACAATACTAATACACTTTTTTATGTAGATGATATCGCTGATTCTGCTGACCCCAACTCAATTTATACCGACTTAATTTTAATTGCAGAAGGAGAATCAGGACCCATGTATGCAGCGAAACACATTTTATCCAAGCGAATTGTAGCGATCAAAAAAATCCCCCACACAGCCAAAGAAAAACTAAGCAAGATTCGAAACGAATTAACTACGATGAAAATGAGTCGACATCCAAACGTAGTAGAGTTTATTGCTTGCTATACCACAGCAGACGATATTTGGGTCGTGATGGAGTGCATGGATGTTTCTTTAGCAGATATCATCTCCATTGACCCGGACGCTTCCAGAATGGCTGAAGATCAAATTGGAAGAGTCGCTCGTGATATACTAAGAGCTTTATGTAGAATTCATCGATTGAATCGGATTCATAGAGATATTAGAAGTGATAATATATTATTAAATATGCGTGGTGAAATTAAACTAGGTAAGATTTAATGGCTTTTTTATAATGCTGTAAAACTAAACTTTACCCGAGTTTTTTTTAGCTGATTTTGGTCATTGTGCTCAATTGTCAAAAACTCAACCAGAAAGAAATTCAATTGTTGGAACACCTTATTGGATGGCACCAGAAGTGATTAAAGGGTTAAAATATACTTCCAAAGTAGATATTTGGAGTTTAGGCGTAGTTTTATTAGAAATGGCAGAAGGTGATCCACCCTATGTAGAATATCCACCTTTAAGAGTGAGTTTTTAGTGTTGTTATTTTACTTTTTTTTGTAAAAATCTAACATGATGTATAGGCGTTATTTTTAATTGTGTCAAGTGGATTGCCTACGTTAAAAGAACCAGATCGATGGTCAGAACACTTTAAAGAGTTTCTCGAACTTTGTACAACAAATGATCCAGCTCAAAGACCAGACGCAGAAACACTTTTAAAACACCCGTTCCTTCGATCCGTTGCAACTACAGAAGATATGATTGAACTTATTGAAGATACGCGAAGGTTAGAGTTACTTCAACAAGAGGAGGAAGAAGAAGAAGGCCAAACAGAAGATTTAGCTGTTGGTACAGTCTCATAAATGTCAATATATATTACTTTTTTTTTTTTCCTTTTTTTTTTTTTTTTTCGTTAATCACCGTTATTTGTACTATAAATTTAATAATAATAATCATCTTTTTTTTTTCCATTTTATTTTTTAATGCTAATTTTTTAAAAAAGAAAGCGAGAAAGGGGGGGGGGGATATACACTTTTTTTTTTTCTAATTGGAAGGTACTTGTTGAGCACCACGCAAACTGGCTGTAGCTAAACATTGGTTGACTACTTCCAACAAATGATTATTCTCTAAAGCAGCAGCAACTCTTTCTTTATCATTCAATTGCTTGTTGACAGCACCTTCTGATTGATGAGTACCTTTACGAACTCGAATATCAACCTAATCAATTCTTATATTAGTCATCTATATACCAAAAAAAAAAAAAAAAAAACTATCTTTTTTTTACCTTGAATCTATCGGGTAAACTACGCAATAAACGAACTCGAATACATAACCCAATTAAGGTAGCCATAGAACAATGAGGAATAGTAGGTGTGAATTCAATTAATATCTTGTTGATTTGATTGTCTACTTCAATATGTTCAAATTGAGTCACATTAAGTTGTTCCAAAGTCAAGGGATGTTCAGGGTCGGAAATAGAACGAATGAGATCAAATATTTCTTGTGAATCAATTGAGTCCTCAATGTCATCATCGAACTCGGCTTCAGATTCTTTACGAACAAACGTCTTTGTGTTGTAAATGGTAGGGTTGGCGTTAATAAGGTTTTGTGACATTTTAATACAAGAAGGGAGGAAACAAAAAAAAATATTTGTGTGTGCGTTCCAAGTGGGACAATTCATCTTTTTTCTTTTTTTAAAATGGTCACAATTTAAAACCAATCATACAGAGACGTCTTATCTTTGAAACTTTTTTTTTAAAAAAAAAGTGGGGTAGCCTTTTATTGTATAGTCAGGGAATACGCATGAGTTGACAAATCAACGAAGGTATAATGAAATAAATGGCAATGCTTTGGATCAGAAACTGTAAGAGCATAAAAGTAGTAGTATCATCAGCAAGTCGACATCTTGGTTGAGACGCCGTCCGAAAATGAGAGACATAAAAAATGCGTTTATGAACAATGACTTTGTTAGTAAGTATCAGACACTAAGGTTTTTTTTCGTCTTGATTGGAAAAAGTATCCCAGTTACGCTCAGATGAAACGTAACACTGTAGCGGCAAATCTTTAAAAAAAAATTGCCTTTTCCTTCTGTATGTCAAGATAGTCGAATAAATAAAAATATGAGCTGCCAAAAATCTTTTGACGATGATGTATTTTTTTTTATTAAATATCTTTATATTGTTTGAATAAAACTGGGTGGTCGTCAACAAGCAGTGTAACTACACTTTGCTTTAAATTATGCATGATGGCGAAACTGATTTTTTTTCTACGCTTTAAACATTTGCAGTCACGCATATGCGCCTTACAAAGAAATGATCTCATTCTTTAGCAAAGCAGCATAGAAACTCATACAGCGTTTAAAAAGTAATAGGTTGTCTTATAAAAAGATATTTTTTCATTTTCGTTTTATATAATAAAAAAAAAGGGGGGGAAGTAGGAAGGCCTGTGCAACTTAGCTTGCATACATAGGACGCTGCCTGAGTCTATTCTCTTATCATACCCATCCCTGAAGACATGATCCTCACTGAAAGCCTGGAGGAAACAGCAGAAACCCTGGATCCAGGACTACTTATAAGGAAAAAAATTTGTTGTATACAAATTGTGGGTTTGAAAAAGTTAAAAAAAAAAAAAAAAAATTAAAATGGCTCACGCCAACGCCTAATTTTTGAACCTGTAAGTACATGCGAACAGTAATGTTAAAAACAACGGCTGATTATGTGTTTTAGACACTATTTAATACAGTAGTTATGTTTCTTATGTTGTAAGCGAATATTTTTTCTTTATTGAGTAAAAACGTACCGACATAAAATGTCTGCTGCGCTTTTTTTTTTATTCAGTTAAAAGTTACTGTAGTTTGAATGTGTCAGTTTGCATTTCTTTTTTTTTAAAGAAAAAATAAACGGTGCGTTTTATTCCGGTATGAAGTAGTTGGTACATATCTCCTTTGCACTTACACCTTGTTCCGTCAGTAAAAAAAATATTATGCTATCATCATTTTATTATTATTGTTCATCCTGTTAATAGGTTTTATATGTATGCAACTGAGGTTCCATCTTGTAATACTTGACGTATAAAAATAAAGTCGAAGCTTGTTTCAAGATATATAGATATGAAAAGTCTCTTTTGACACTGATGAAAAAAGTACGCTTTTCTTGATAATTTCATGCATCTGCCCATCTATGGTTACACAAACATATATTATTATTTTTTGTGAGGAATGGATGTAAGGAATCGGATCAAATACTCGTTCTGGTTTTGTTAAACTACAGTGTAATACTAATTAGAGTCAAAAGCGCATTAAGATTTTGATCAGGCTCCATGCACAGGTACATACGATATGTTATTGGCTGGTAGAACTATAATATCTCTAGGAGACTTTGCTATTTAGTTATTTTTTTTCGTTCAGTTGGTACAATTAATACAAAGTGAATTTTATTTTTAGTGCAGAAAAAAAAGAGAGAGAGATATAAGAACGTAAATAAAGCAAATGTATGCAAAATATAAAAAAGAAAAAAATAAGGAAATACATATGAGGGAATGAATAATAGTAATAAAAAATAATAAAAATAGTAATAGTATAGCAAATAAAATATATAATAGTAAAAAAAAAAAAGAGATGTCAGAGAAGGAAGCTTATTGAGCATAGATTTGATTCAATCGCCAATCGACTTTACGGTTCTTTTCGTTATTAGAGTTCAACAACAAGGATTCAATAAAGTCATCATGAGTAGTGGTATCATTAGGTAAAAAGTTTAAATCTGAATAAGATGTGTTTTGCATAAAGTCTTGTTGAGCTACGGAAGAGATGGCAGGGTAAACAGATTGATATAATGAAGAAGGTAATATGTTTTGATTGATGATCATTTGTGTTGGAATAGTAGAAGAAGCCTTTTCATTTTGAGATCTTCCCCAAGACAAACGAATACGTGAGTTACCAATTTGATACCCGTTCATTTGTGCAATAGCTAATTCAGCACATTCACGTAAAACAAATTGAACAAACCCACATCCCTTTCCAGGTGGTATCTTTACATATACAATCTCACCATAGTGTTGAAAGTACTGTCTTAATTCATCTTCATGAATAGGAGCAGATAACCCACCGACAAATACAGTGGTGTTGGCTGTATCAAGATGATGATGAAGAAGTAAAGGTGATTGTAAAGGTGATTTATTAGGTGAGGCTAAAAGTGATGAATTGGATGTACTGGCTGAGAAGGGCGACTTGTTCTTTGGTGTTGCAACTGAAACTCGAATAGTACGAGAACCAAGAAAGTACCCTTGCATTTCAATCAAGGCTCTTTGTTGATCCATAAATTCAGTAAATCGTACAAATCCATAACCGCGAGTCATTCCAGTACGTGGATCTGTCATAATCTTTGCTGATTTACACGAAATATAACGAGTACGAAATACTGACTACATTTTTTTTTTTTTTTTTTTTTTTTTGAAATAATTTTGTGTTAGTATATTACAAGTACAGGTACAAGGAGAATATAATGTGGTTATTACCAATAAATTAATTTCAGTAATTTCAGGGCTCAAATCCCCAACAAATATAGAATATTCTGGTTGTCTGTCCTCTCTTTTTAACAATAAAAACTATTAGTCAAAAAGTATTTAAGGGAGAATTCCTATTGTTTACCTTCTGTCAATAAGCCCTCCTCCTGAAGCCCAATTTAATTTGAATTGTTTAAGTGAATTAGACATTACAACACCATTGTATCTACTCATGACTAATCTCGCACTTGCCGCAGTACTAAAGTCAACAAACGCATAACCTGCGCTAATACTATATATACTCGTTAGTTTTTTTTTAAATATAAGAAAATGTTTAAATATTATTGTATACCCTGTAGTTTTATCTCGAATAACCTTAACCATAACTTTTTCATTAAGGTTAAACCACAATTGTTGAATGTATTGTTCATCCATCCAAGGTTCTAATTCACCCATCCTTTTATTAAAAAAGTTTCTAGTTTAGTTTTTTTTTAAAAAACATAAAACACGTTTGTATTTTATAAAGTTAGAGCTTTACCATAATGTTGTCTTTGGTTGTTCATAAGACGCCAACTCGAACGAAAAAGACATGTATTTTTTATATATTTTTTTTTTAAAAAAAAAGAGAGTATTTTTAAAAAAAAGAAAAAATAGGGGTAAAAATTTTTTTTTTATGAGTAAAAAATTATAAGGCAAGTTTAGGCTTTTTATGATTCATGATTGGATCAAAATTTGGTGCATTTCTTGTCCTTTTTCTTGATTTAGGATTATTTGAAGACAAGGTGAATTTACTAGTGATAGGATTAGATAAAATATTATTGATAAATGTAACTGCTGCTTCTGTATTCAAATCAATGGCTCGAGCTGGATCGATTTTGAAAGGAGATCGAAAATCGAATATCGTCCAGTATCGAAGCACCAACTAATATTTTATAAAAGTGTAAGCTTTACAATCGTCCCTTTTTTTCTCTTTTAAGTCCTACTTACGAGTACGTCAGATTGATGTTGATGCTCTGTTCCGTTTAGAGAGACACATACACTCTTGTTGGAAAAAACAGAGTTGTCGATAAGTTCCTGAACTGATTCATAATTATCAGGCCAGAAAGAAAACTGTTCACTCAAAATAGCAATAACTGGTCTTTGAATATGGATATCTACATCCGTCATCATCATTAAAGGCTGAGCCCAAGGATCAAATAATAATCCGCATTGAAATCGACAATTTTTTTCGTTCAGCATTAACATCTATTTTTTTTTTAAAAAAATTTAATTATATTTTAACCCAACATAATTAAACACATAGATTTATATTACCGTAGTTGCACCGCCGAAGCTATGTCCAGCCATTACAACGCACTTCATATTTAACTTGCCTTTAAAGTTAGGACCGGACTCTTTGCCTTTCGCAGCTATTTGATCAAGTGCTGTCAAACATAATTCTGTTTCAGATACACGGTGTCGTAATTGATGATGTCTAAAGCCCCAGACCTCGGGGGGTACGTTATCATATTTAATCCATTCGTCGTCCACGCCTTTTGCTAAACTTGCAGAACCATCACGGTGTTCAATAGCTGCGACAATGAACCCGTGACTAGTAAGGTCCGAACAAATGGACGAGTAAATCAATCGGTTTCCTCCTAATCCATGCGAGAATATAATCACTGGAAATTCTTGTTCAAGTACTTGAGCGTCTTTATAAAAACGCGTCTTTTTTATAGATGCTAGTCCTGATAACCAGTTTGATAAAAATGCGGGTAGTTTTGCAATGTCACATAATGCTATATATATATACTTTTAGTGTGTGTGTTTGTTTTTGATTTATTTTTTTATATATAAATTTTTTGTACCTTTAGCATAATCTGCATGTGTAATCCAGTTCGCTTTATGGTCTCCTTTCTTAATACTGGCAGGGTAATAAAGTCTCATCAATATCGATTTACAGTACTCTTCTGGTGCTGCTTTGGGACAGGGTTGTTGGTTTTGCCACTCGATATCATGGCATCCGACTGAATAACGTCCAGTTAAAGGCGGGAAATTAGCTAATAATAAGGACATTTTTTTTTTTCTTCTTTCGATTGATTTATTATTTAATTCAAAAAGTGACAAAAAAAAAAGAGAGAGAAAGTTGGAAAAGGATACGGAATTCTAATACTATTGTTTAATGTATTTATACTCTCAAAAATTGATAATGCCGAATCCTAGCGATGATCATAACAGGTTTATAAATCATGTCATTCAAATTCATTTCAAAAAAAAAAAAAAAAAAAAAAAAAAAAAAGATTTATATATTCTTAATATCGTAAGCCCTGCTTTGATCTATTCATTTCGGCTAATCTTTCGGTTATGTTTCAAGTATCAAAAAAAAAAAAAAAAATGCATTATGGGAGAAATAAATATATGTGCAAAGCAAATGTCTAAAAAGTAAACAAAGATTTGGGTTATAGGTAACTTTATTTAGGTGCCACCCTTATGTATGTGTATTTCGCTTTATTGACAATATCGTAACTGTTTTTGTTTTCAGTTTACTTTAAATCATTGTTGCACTTGACGTCAGATCAGTAGTAACCTATATATCAATAGTGGTTCAAAAAGAAATTTTAAATTGTTTTCTTTTCATGTTCCAATTTGATTATGTAAAAATCGTAAAAAGACGTTATCAAAGTTTTTTCAGTAATTAAGAATTTATGTCATCGGGCCTACTTTTTTTTTTTTTTTTTTTTGTATGTGAGGGGTTAACTATGTTATATATACTTTTTAAAATAAATAAAAAATATGTGAGTTAAAAGAAAAAAAGTGTTACTCTCTATCACAATCTACAGATATTGTGTGTGTCACTGTGTTCTTTTTAAATAAATAAACTCATAAACCTGTCTTTCGGCTATATACTCTATCTTTTTTAATACCTGAAACTTTTAAAATTCCTTTTTTTTTTCTAGGTCGATCTTTTGAACCGATTTTTACCGCGTATAATCTTTTCAATCATATAATAGATGACTTTGCTTGCAACCGGGGAAAGAATTTACCATGTACAATATACATTATATATATATATATATCGGCTTATTTTGTTTTATATTAGGGAAGCTATCTCGGCAGAAAAAAGTGAACTACATTTTTTTTTTTTTTCTACAGAATAGAAAAAATATCATGCTCGGGAACTCTTTTGTATCAAGGTTCTAGAAATAATACTTACTTTTTTATAAAGCTTGTATGATTTCATTTTACATGTTTTATATTATAAACAAGATCAGCATAAAAAAACCGCAACTAGTAACAAAAAGGTATTACTCGGCTACGCGTTGTTTAATACGTCACTCTTTAAACGTGCTTTCCATCAAAGCACATGAGACTTTCCCTTTCATTCTTTTTTTCTCTCTCTCAAGTATGTTAACGGGGGACATTATTGACTATTCTAAGTTTGAAATGAACGGATTAAATAGAAACAATTTATAAACAAACTACAAACAAAAATAAAAAAACGTTATATTACAATTAAAGGTCCTATAATAAATGACTCCCAATCTTGTTCGTTCTTCATATCTCCAAACTGCTTTAACGCACTGATCTTGATACTATAATTGCCAGGTTTAACCGTAATATAAAGCTCTTGAGGAACTTCAGGTATGTTCTCTTCAGAGTAAGCCAAAACATCGTACGGGATTGTTTTAAAGTACTGGCCACTCCAAACGACGGGAGATCTAGGACTGGTATCATTAACGAAATCACGTTGAAGATATGCCAAAGGGGGAAAAGCGTAACCTAAAATATTCCGAGTCTCATTCAACAACTCTCCTTTCAAGACTAATGTGGGCGCCAACAGTTTTAAATGAATCAAAACTGGATTCCGGTGTGATGATGTTAAATCATAAACTATTGACCCTGAAATATCATATGTTGTGTTGGTCGCATTATTTTGAATTTTACAACCGTCTTTATCGATGATGGGTAATTCTCGTTGGCTGCCCACGATACCAAAATAGGGCACATGTAAATCTTTAGTGTGGTTGTATGATTTGAATTGAATAAAGCCGCCGTACATGATATGGTCCTTGGGGTCAGTGTCAGGAACGTGCACAGATACTTGTATCGTTTGACTTTGACCTGCAAGTAAAAACACTTGATCAGCAGAAAATTCGAGTTTTGCATAATTGAATGTTTTTAAAGTAGACCCCAAGTACGCATATCCTAATGCGGAGCGATTATAAGACGATAACGATACTGATACATTGTTAAAAATTCCGTAACATACACTGTCTAGACCATAATTCGTTAGTGTTAAATTTTTGATTCTGTAATCGGTTGTAAATGTATCATTAAAGCTAATCTCTGACGGTGTAACATGAGTAGTCTCTAGTATAGTATCATAAACTTAAAAAAAAAAGTATTAATCCCCGTTTTGTCATTTGTAAAAAAAAAATTCGATATTCTATATATTACCTTGAATAATACCCGCACCTTGAATAAGCGGAGTATCGAGATACCCGCTTGTATTATTATCTATACTAGTTGCCAATGCAAAATTTTGAAATTTTTGGTGAACTTGGTTTCGGCTTGTCTTGTTTTTACCGTGATATTCTAAATACAATGCAATAGATCCCGCTACATACGGACACGCCATCGAAGTCCCTTGTTTTATCCCCCAACTTCCTAAATAGCTTGGTAAAGTAGAGTAAACCAGCTGCCCCACAGCAGCGATATTAGGTTTAAAATCAAGCTCTGCTGTAGGTCCTACACTTGAAAAAGCAGACACGGTACCTGCGTATTTACTCTTTAGTAAAACTGTACGGATTGAGAATTTCAGAAAAAATGTTTGGGAGTTTTTTGAATTATGGAAAAGGAATTGACCGTCTTGTAAAGAGATTACGTAGACGGGAATAGTGGCATTGCTTAAACGGATGGCAGTAGGCGGCTCGTCAATATTGTCGTACACGATGGCTCCGATAGCTCCTTTTGAGGCAAGATGAGTGACCTTGGTCGAAAAGCTACAGGCTCCTCGTTTCACAAGCGCGATCTTTCCTTGGATATGGTTTGATATAAATTCTGGATGGCAAGCGTCCGACTCAAGGCTCCCTTTACCATTATAAGAAATTGCCAGGTATTCGTCTTCCATAGTAGAATTGGATCCAAGAACAAAATTAAAACCGATTGGGTTAGGTATACCCGTCACTGTAAAAGAGCCATCAAATAAATTGTATGCGTTATTGACTGAAGCTACTTCAAATGCGGGTACCACATTTCCTGGTGTACTGGTAGTGAAAGCCCCTTTAGCTCCTGTATTTCCAGCCGAAATTACCACTATATATTTTGTTAGTATCGTTATTATATTTTTATAAAAGTATGCTTTTTTACCACTGACACCGCTAGCAGAAATCTTTGAAATTAACTTTGTTTGAATGTTATGTGGAGCGCTCCAAGGCATATCGGACCCTAAACTCATACTAATAATGTCTACACCTGCATCAAAAGCCATCAGTATAGCAGCTAACACTACGTCACTACGAGCTGATCCTTGACAGCTAAACACTCTCCACATACCCAGTTTTGCTAACGGTGCTACGCCAGTGAAATTCTTTTTTATCGAGTTAGCTTAAATTTTTTTTATCGTAACAAATAATTCTTACATTTTCTTCATCAAATCCAGCAATAATACCAGCAACATGAGTTCCATGGCCTGTATATTTATTAATGGTGACAAAGGAGAGTGTTTTTTTTTGTGTGTTTTTTACCTGTGGCCCCTGAACTTTTATCACAGTTATCAAGTGGGTCATTATCTGGCTTTGGTTTTGAATTGGAGTCACTAGAATTCCAATGATCTCCTACGAAATCATAGCCTGCCACTACTTTAAATCCTGGACCAAATCCTCCACCTAATGCTGGATGATAATAATCAACACCTAAATGAACACAAAAAAAAATCAGTGTTAAATCTATCATTTTTTTTGGGAGAGGGTAGTAGCGTACCTGTATCTATCAAACCTATAAATATACCTTGGCCAGTTAATTTTAATTCGTGATGAACTTTGTCTACTTGTGATAAACGATGCGGAGACACGAGACCGACCTGCACTGGAGTCAAGTTATGCAATGCTGGAGTAGAATCTGCACGATGGATGATTTGAATAGGTGAGATGGACTTTACGGTTAAATGGGTATGCAATGATGATATTGTGAGGTTATCTTTCATTTCAATCGAGACAGCCTGTAAGAATCGGTGGGAAATAATTCGATGGATATCAAATAGTGTGTGAAAACTATCGATGAATTCCGTTGTGGCGTTTGGGTTGGTTTCGTATAACTCCACAAGGTAGTGTCGCGAAAGAATTTTATGACGAAGGCTTGTCGTAGTTGGTATACAGAGTAATACCAACAATAGCATTATGCTTGCTCCTATTTTTTTTATCATGCAGTTCGTGTACAACTGAACAATTAAGAAAGAGAGAGAGAAAAGGGGAAATTGAGTGTAGTATATGTAGATTTATGAGTTGCTTTTATATACGAATAGATCATGTTTATAAAACGAGTATAAATTTTTTTTGGTTATTATAAAATGACGAATGCACGCATGTTTACATCGATGACCTATATGCACGAATGGCCTGTTTGAGTCCGAGGTAGTTAATGTAGTGCTACTTGATGTTGAAATGCAATTAGACAGTGGCGCGTAAATGTGAATTTTAACTAGCTCGAAAACCAACTTAAAAGACACAGTAGATATAGTTGAAAGGAATATACGTATATTGATTTAGACGTTTCGCTTTTATTTCAAACAAAGGTGCAGCCGAAAACATAATGGATAACGTTAGTATAATGCACGATATAAGTTGCGTTTTATTAATCCTTGACTTTCCTAGGTTTTTTTTATTTACTAAACGAAGCCAGAGTACATTTATATTAAACAAAAGTTTTTGTACTTACTAAAAGACCAGTTTTTTTTTATTTATTTATTAAAAAAGTATCTCTATATTAACTTAATATTATGTCAGAATTTGCATACATGTTTTAAATACAATTTAATATGAATTCCATATCAACAAGCATTTAATTCTTTTACATTAGACAGTAATGCGCCCTATTTGGTATATGTAAGGCAATCACGTGCATTCAAATGTATATTTTTATTTTTGCATATCTCATTATAATTTGATTGGTAAAATTACAATATTAAAGCAGTAATATATGTTATTTAAATGGACTATTTGCAATGAGTAACTATTAGCCATCGATAAAGTATAGTAGAATGTTACACTGACGTTTAAACATACTTATTTAAGAATAAAAAAGGAGCTTCTGTTCCTCAAAAAAAAGAAAAAGGTGGTGGTACTGGTTACTGCTTTTTTTTAATCGCAAATCTTAAATCATTATGAAGGGTCCAAAAGTTTTTATAAAAAAGCTTTACAAACAATTTAATCTTGTAATACTGTAAGACATGAAATCCTTTGGATAGAATACTATATACAGTGCTTACGGTCTCAATTGGCGGTCTCCACACAGTCGATCCAAAAAGTGTGACGTATTTATTACTTTTCCAACTTGGTTTTATCGAATCCTACGTATAATAAAAAGGATTAACTAATGTATAAAGACTAGTATTTATGACGCAAATAGTAGTGTATACGTCGTGATGAGTAAATAGACCTATTTTATCATCTTTTTTATCACCCATATTTATTCCATCAAGTCCTTTTTCTTTTTCTTTATCTTTATTACTTTGTTTCGTTTTTGTCTTTTCGCTTTCGCGTTTTTTTTTTTTTTCTTTTTACTTTTTATGTTCGTACGAACCTATACGGTTCTTCTTAGAGTAACGGTCTTCTATAAAGGTAAGTAATACGTCAGACTTTTTAAATCGACCGTGTAAATTGACCGTGTATCAAAATTTCCCCATTTCAATAGCCATATCATACAGCAACAAACTGCAACACTTTCTGCTCTCACCTATTCACAACAGCCATAAAACACTGAATACAACATCTACTGATAAGAATAAGTGCATGTCATGTAAGTTTGTTCTTTTCTTGTCATTTGAACTCATAAACTCACATCTTTAATTGCAGAGTCTATTGATTCTGACGAAGAGATTTTCTACATAACGCTGCAAAAGATTCCTGGATCGGATCTTGCGAGTAAAGTCTTGTTTCGTGAAGAAGAAATAAAACGGATTACTGTCGACGATTTAACAGGCATGTATCGTTAAAAGCTTCGATAGTGGAGCGCTACATATACTTTATCAACTAAATTTACTATTTTCTTTTTTTTAAAACCCCAGACCACAAAATCAATAACACTGTCTATGGAACATCAAGTAATGAACATGAAGACGATCGAAAGAGCGATGTGATATATACTGCGAATGATCAAAAACATTCAGAGAGAACACCTCCTCTTCTTGTCGAAGCCCAACAAAAAGTGGATGTTACTTTTATCAAGCGTCTTAAACGATACTGCTTAAATATACATGATGTATACAAAGTGAAACCTATTGTAGCGATGTTTGTAATACAGGGATTTTCTTCGAAAGCCTTTCGAAAATCAAACTTTATCAAAGACAAAGATGAGCCCTTTTACGTATGTAAACAAGATCTCTGGTCCGAAGCTTGTCGCTTTTATTCACGCGATAGCATATCCGATCAAGTACTTAGCGAGCAAAAACTGAAACCTATAATAGCTTTAACATACTTTTTATGCAGTCAACAACGAAGTACCATTGCTCTTGAAGAGAATGACGACTGTGATATTGACGGTTATAATATATAAAAGTTAATATCAAAAAGAAAAATAAAAAGAATAACAATAAACTATCAGATTTAGAAAAGGTTACTGTTGTATTTACTTGCGAAAAAGAGTGTGCCTTATATACATATTATAAGTTAAATAAGTGCTTATCATTAATGTGAAACTTGGACAGTTCTAGCAAGACATTAGTGAATGAGCAATTGGAAAAGATAAATAGAATTCTGTAGAAGGTCAATTACAATGACAGTCAAGTATATAGGAAAGAAGTTGAAGAAAGACGCAGAAGATATTGTTGTTACACCTATTGAACAAGAAAAGACGAACGATGATTTGTTCTTTGTTGATCGTCAAAGAGAAAAAAATAAAAGCGCGTTCAGATGGGCGATCGGTTATGAAGAAGGAAAGGAACAAGGCTTGTTTCGAAAGTATTCTTCAACACTATCGCTAAAGAACACATATCACAACAAGCGTCTATAGTCTACTATATACCGTGCTAAATATACCGCTCCGTTATTACCTGTATCATATTATTGTTGTGGTATTTTGACTTTGAATCAATATAGTTGAAATTAATGTTTTATTAAAATCGAAGGAAAATCGGTCAACATACGTGAGGCAACAAATAATAATAAAAAATGTATATAGTAAACTAAACAGTTTGTCTTCTTTATTACTAATAAAAACTTGGCTATTCATGCTAAAGACCACTCCGTACGGATTACCATAATAATTTTTGTTACTGTATATGTGCATTCGAGAGTTCATGGAACCTACTAAAGACTTGAACCGTAGTATATTACGCGTGTATCGGTTTTTAGCTGTGTAGACTATAATGTTGTACGTTTCGAATAGTTAGACAATGTTTATGGTACACGGCACTGTACTGTGCAATTTACGGTGCCATGTACGCTGTAACTATCACTCGGCATTGTCTGTTAAAATAATATACTATTGTTCCCCAATAAATCGTCTAATTATGTTTTAAAGATGCGTTGAAATTATATTTGTCATATGTTACAACGAGTTTATTGAGTATACCGGCACAAACTTATATTTACGGAATAAACCCCGAGAGGCATATATAAAACGTTGTGCAGCCTTGTTGCGCATATAAAATGTACCTTAAAAAAACATACTTTTTTTTCTACTTTACCAATATGTTAGGCAGAATATATCAAAATGTATATTTATTAAAGAGTGAAATGTTTTTTCTTAATGAGTTATATAAACGCGGTGATAAAAAAAGGGGAGCTATGTAAATCGTAAAGAGGGTGAATATGTAAAAAAGAACTAGGAGAGCTTAATAGTTTTAATAGGATCCAATCTAAACTTGAGCTCCCTTAGCCGGGCACTTGTTGGATTCCATTGTTCAAATAAAGTCAGTAGCTTGCTTAGGTCGTCCTTTAATACTTGGTCTGCTAAAACCAACGGGTCGGAACATATGCTGTGCATGGCCCAAGGTAAATAAAATGGATTTTGTTGTTGTTTCGCTTGAAAGGGTTCCATTTTAGCTTCAATTTCTTTTACGGTAACTATAGAGGGTGTTGATAAAGGGGTTTTTCGGGAACTAGAAGTCGATGCAGCAGGTGTTGGTAGACTTGTAGACGTTTGGTTTTTACAGGAAGGAAACGCACGTATATATTTTCCAAAGGGGGCTGTTTCAAACGTATATCTTACAGCTGTCATATAAACTTCCAACTCTTCGTAAATTGTAGAGTGGCCACCCTCTAACGCATACAAACTTCCAGCTAAAACTTCGCTTAGATGAGTAAGTAAATCGTAATCAGGAAGGCCAGTATTACGTAATCGTAATGCAAATACGATCAAGTCGATAAGAAAGTCATCCTGGGAATAAATATGACCATCTATGTAAATGGATCTCAGGATATTAGGATGGTTTACAGATGACATGATTGCAGAGTATAAAGGAACCACTTGATCTTGCATTGAACCTGTCAGTACCATTTTGATTCCGCATTTTAAAACGTATGCAAGTGATTGGCGGAACTTGAGAGAGATTGAGCTAGTAGAATCCATGAACTCAAATAACTCACGTGCAGCATCCGCTTCAAAGTACTGGTAAAAACTTATATAAGCAAATACGGTTTTTTATGTGAGATCTCTATGCTTTATGACATACCTTTACTATAAGACTACCTTTTAAGGAAGGGAATGGACCATGCGAAATTCCGGCCATTGCTAACAAACAAACCGATTGCCTTATAATGTGAATATGACCTCTCTCTAATAACTTTTGTAATAACATGACGGATACAGGAGTTCCTTGGGAATGCGTCGCCCATAGTATAACATCTGCGGAGGAGACAGCCTCTAACCAAACCGAGTTTGCTATTAATTTAGCATATAATTGACTTACTCTATCCTCGACTTTTCCTTCTCCTTCTAAAGGTACCATTGTGATAGCATCTTTCGACAATGTGACTCCATGCTCAGTTTGAAAATAAAGTTTTACACCCGACGCCATTTGCTCACAGAATTTCAAGGAAGTACCGGTAGGTTCACCAATCATACTACGAACAAGCTATTGCGAGTGAGAAAAAAAAAAAGAGGAATTATTTAAATGTTGAACAAGTTTTCTATTTACCTTCATAGGAAACCAACCATGTACACCCACAACAACAATACGTTTATCGACAATCGTCTTTGGATCTGAAGATTTCATGTCTTCTACAAAACTAGAGAATTTGGCTCGCATACGTTTTGCTATCCAGTTTGAAGTATCTTCAGGTTGATCGGGTGGTGGTTGAATCAATATGGAGTTGATTGCTTCAATTGCTTTAGTGATTATATTATTATTGTTATTATTGTTCGTTGGTGTCACAACTTCGGGTGTTTCGGTTTGAATGAATTGTGAGTCAAATGGTGGTAAAACTTGATTCTTTTTTCTGGGGTGAAACGAGGACGTAGAAGCAGATAATCTTAATGTTTGACTAGGTATAGGTGGCTTTATAGTATCGGGTGTGGGTAGTGAAGATGTTCTTTTCACCTTGGCAGGTACTGGTGCAGCAGATACTGGTGAGGGTTTCTTATTTTTCGTGTCATCTTGAATTGTTGTTACAACAGTAGTTTGTTTTGATGATGAATAAAAATAAGATGCCCAAGATGTGTTTTTTTCTTCTATAATTTGGGGTTGTTGAATAACTTCAGACGCTTCTTGTTGGGTATTATCTTGTTGAATATCTAGTGTTACTTCTACGATCTCTTGTTGAGTTGTAATTTGGGATTTCTGCTCAATATTTTCTGCACTCCTCGCTGTATTAATGAGAGTATCACCTTGTTCGACTACAATAGTCTCTGTGTGAGATGAAAATCCAATCCAGGACCAAAATCCTCCTTTATCTTGTTTAGTTAAGTTACTTTTATTTTCGCACGTGGACAATGTAGGAGATTTGATAGTTTCTTCTCGTTCAGTGCCATCTATAATTTGTTGTTGTTTTTGTTGATTGTTCGTAGTTTGCAGCTGATCCTTTTGATTATCGAAATATTCATTATCCAATGATGTTGTCGTAGTTGCAGGTGTATCATTCATTCTATCCTCATCATCATCGTCATCATCATCGTCCTCATCATCGTCTATATCTGAATTTACCGTTGGCGTAGGCATTCGTTTAGTTAAACTATCGATAGCCGCTGATCGAACGTTCTCGTGCTCTTCTTCATGTTTATTATAATAAGGGTTTCCATTTGCCGATACACTGGTTGGAAAAGCTGCTGCAGAAGCCTTGGGTGAATGAGCCATACGTTGTAAAAGTGAACTAGACGAATTACTTGCAATAGAAGAAGGTGGACGTTGCTTCTTTTGAATGGCCATACTCTTTGGTAAACTTGAATGAGGAGTAATAGTATCTGGCTTTTGAGCAAAAGGAATTGGCTTTGACTTGTTGCCATTGAGTGATGACATGGAAGACTTTTTTGCTAATTCAATAGATAGTGATATTGAAGCCGATCGTAATGGCTCGTTTGAAATGAAGGATTCAGGTTCTGAATAGACAAAAGAGTCTCTTCTGTTCAAATTAAAATTATTGACCACTTCGTCAACAGTAACACTAACAGACGTTGACTTTACAGTTGGAGATACTTTTGATGTAATCATGGATGATTTTTCAGCTTGAACATTTTTTACTGGTCTTTGCTGTTGTTGTTGTGGTTGTTGTTGCTCTTTTTTTGTCTCAAATCCAAACCAGCTAAACATTCAAGCTTATTATTAAAATATAATGAAAAAATAAAGAGTAAGATATTCAATGCTATTCATTTTTTTTTTCTTTAAAAAAAAGGGGGTGATTAAACATGTGATCTGATAAAACCCAACAACTTCAGTGGTGCTGCTTTGTTCATGACTGTAAAGGGTGTACGTGACATAAAATTATTCGCCTTCTTCGTCATAGGTGTGCCTGATTTATGGTTCAGTTTGCCGTGACGGTTTCTACGCTCCAAAAAAGGGAATTGCAGCAAGTGCAGGAATCGCTCACAAGTTTTTGAATGTTTGATTTATCATTTCTTTGTCCCTTTAGTTCTGTTTTATTAACTATTAAATCTATTTATACATATAACCCCCAGTTGATTGAAGTTAAAGATAAACTATTTTTTTTTATCGTATCTATACTACACATAAAATGTCATCTTTTTTATGTCAAAAACATATAATTCAGCAGCTTATTTTAACACCGAAAAATGAAGTTCAGTCATGATCTTTTTACAGAAAAAAAATCTGACAAAGGATACATCTTTGATCTAAAATATCAGGCACAGGGTTTTTTTTAGAAAGGAATCACAAAGCTAATCTTGTAGTCGTAAGACAAGAGAACCGTGTAAATCTTAGTAACAGCTACAATTCCATCAATTGCTCGAACTGAAAAATACATTGTTACTGAAAAAGACTAAAGATTCAGTTTGAACAAAAGGAGACAATAAATCAAAAAGCAAGGTGGTTCAATTATTATATTCTTCTTTGTTTCTGGATTTTCATTTACTAAGCAGGGAAATCCCTCTTACATGCTGTACCTCAAAAAAATAGGAGGTACAGGTGTCAAACCGTACAACCTGAGGCAGAAGAAACAGAAGTTCTTTCGAAAAAAAAAAGCAAAGGCCCCTTCAAATGCAACCTCAACTTTATCCAATCATAAAACAACACCATTGTTCCTCGGAAGAACCGCGCATCGATCTTAATTTAAGTTACTAATACACTTTTTTTTCATTAAAACTTTAATTTCTTCACTTATTCAATTTTTATAGGACATTCTCTGTTGGTTGGAACTTGATTTTCGATAACAAGATAGACATACCTTTTTTTTCTGCTCAGTAAATAGTGAATAAATTAAACTAGCTTTATAGCTCGCATGTGCTGGTTTACTTTTTATATTCTTGACACACTTTTACTATTTCGGGCGCCATTTTTTAAAGTTTAAAATCAGCAATTTTAGGTAAAGGTTAATCTTTTAGTTAGTGAAGCTTTTATTTCATAAAATTCACATCAGACTTATACACAATTCGATAATTATCGTATAGTGTGCTAATTATTCGCATGATAAAAATGAAGAAATCATGCTGCTTTTTTTTTGCATTGTTTTAATGCAAGTGAGTAACAAATAAAACAAAAAAAAATCAGAAGACTGTTTTGAAAAATGTTGAGGTTTGGCTAGACTCTATTGTCAAAAAAAAAAGAAACCCTTTTTATATTTAAGGAAATCTTGATACACGTTCTATTTACTCGTTCGGCAAAATGTGCGACATAGCTTTTTTTTGAGACGTATTTCATGCGTTCGCTTATCGAAAGGAACAATAAATGCGGATAAGAATGCAAAAGTGATCTATATATTCCATCTTTCTTTAGAGGCATTTTTCTTTTAACTGTAGATTGTTTCTAGAAGACCTTTAATAATATATTCAGTACGGGTTTATGTTTACATCTTGTAAGATACTATACAGAAATAAACTTGTTAATAAATTTTATCTTAAATATATTGTCTCTGAACTCGATTATAGACGTTCGAGAATGTACGATGAAAAGAGTCTTGAGCAGGTATTATGCACTTAATTTATTATATTTATTAATTCACTTACTGATAGTGATTATAATAAGTGGAGGTATGACAAGAAGCGACGGCTTTAAAAGGAAATTTACAGAGTTTGATTCACGATCAAAAATTCAAGCGTTTACTACAAAGTACATTTTGGATAAATGCGTTAAGATTTTCTAAATCGCCTAAAGTCATTCCTATTATAAAGATATTATCCAACAAAACGAAAATATTACACGAAGTGCAAGTGACATTCATATAGACCGCTTTGATTTTTTAGAACTATTACATATATGGATTTTATTTCTATAGTATTAAACGTATATTCTAAATCAACTAACATCACTTTAAAAAACTGATAAGTTTTACGTGTGCTTTAAAAAGTATAATACATAAACTATAATCCAATTTTTTTATTCTGTGAGTAAAGTATACCGTTGCACTTAACGTTATTGTAAAACCTCCATCGTTTTACTAAATCAAAGCACCTGTTATTTATGTAAGCAAAGTTTGGTACGAACCAGGTACATAGAGTTAGGAAAAAATTTATTAAACTGTGCATACACGAAATATCCTTACCGTATCTTCAGGGAAATAAAAACTATAATGATTAATGGCCATATCTCGATAAACTTAACATATCTTTCAATAAATTAGTTAATCCATCAATGTTAAACGCTCCTAAATAAAATAAAAAAAAATGTGCTCGCGGTTCGCAATTGTACTGGGATAGAATAAAAAAAAAAAACGCTAGAATAAATCCCTTTTAAAAGAAGGGTACTCCTTGCATGCGCGCAAGAGAGCTTCCAAACGGCATTTAAGTATTTCTTGTACCACATTGATAGTTTTAAATAACCGCTTTTTTTCATTTCAAACCATATTGGTGTGATACAAATTTTTTTTTTTTTTTTGATTACGTTAGAAGAAATCGTCTGCAAGGGTCTTTTATATAATCGGCCAGAATTTGCAAGCGATTAGTGATAAGTCGTACATGATAATGAGCACCAACCACTCGAAGCTAATGTAAGCAGAGGCTTAGTCGTATGGATGTAAGTGGAGGGAGTATATTGGATAAGCAAATAAGAACAAGGACAAAAAGAAACTTGTGGGAATAAATAAAATTATCTGTGAAACGATAACCCCAGGCCTTGAGAAGTAAAATGATCATCTATAAAGCTAGAAAGAAAAGTATAGATACAAAAGTAGTATATAAAACAGTAATTTTTGATATATATAAAATAATGTTTAAGTGTAAGTAGATAAACAAATGGATCTAAAAAAAAAATTAGAATAGAAATTACAGATAGAAATAGGAAATATAGATTTTTTGGGAGCGCGAAGAAAAAAAGGGTATCACAACTTTAAAAAGGGCCATGCACACTGAATTAAATTGTTTTAGTGGTGTTTCGGTGGTAACTTCTTTTTATAGTCATCAAACATTTCTATTGTACTCCAAACCACAACCAATAGTGACACACTGGAAATAAACTATTATACAATTCTTGGAATCTAGTTTTTTTTTTATAATCTATTTCATCTTTTTTCTTTCCTATACTATTTTTATTTTAAAAAAGAGAGAAATGGTCATATTAACAAATGGAACGGCAACAAATGGATTTGCTCGACAATCTATTGCAGACCTTACAACCGATATCAAATTAACCAAAGGAGAAGTGCCACCACCTTTGGTTGGTAGTTCAACCACCGTGATTGGTGACGACCTGTACGTATTTGGAGGCCGAGTAGCTTCTACACGACAAATGACCAATTATCTCTACATCCTTCACCTTCCTACATTAGTATGGGCTAGACACATTGCCCCACCTGATTCAGCCAAGGCACCGGTACCTCGATACTTTCACTCTGCCACAGTTTTTAAAGATCGATACATTGTCTTATTTGGCGGTATGGGAAACGCCACAGGGCGTCGTCCTCGTCCTCAACAACATCTACAACAACAGTTACCTCAAGAAGAGAAATTATGTGCTATGGACGATGTATCCATGCTTGATATTGAGACAATGTCTTGGGTCGAAATTAATGTATCACCAAGTATTTTTACACCACAGGCTCGTTACGCACATCTTGCAACTATTTGGGATTCAGACAAGTTGGTTATTATGGGCGGTCAAGATATTGCTAATACACACATTAATGAAATCAATGTGTTTAATTTAACTGCGTGTGCGTGGGTACATGGTGGGCCTATGAACGGGCCCTACGACGCTTACCGTGCCGTCGCCTTTTGTCCATCATCTAAAAACGACACAACGTCTTATGGCGGTAAACCATCTCTTCCTTTTTGGAACGTGAACACAAACGACAAAGATAAGATAGATGACCAACCATCTCCCGATGCTCCTCCAGTGTGTATCTATTCTAATTACAACTTCAGTGATTTGACTCGTGACCTCCAAAGTTTTATGCCCATGCGGTCTTCTCGTAACGTAGATTTCCGTAACCATGCTTCAGAAATGACAGGTTCCTTATTACCCCCAGGTCTTCGTTTTCCTACGGGCCATTTAATGGGTCATTACTTTGTGGTGTCTGGTACTTTCTTGAGCTCTACGCAACGCGGGTTTCAAATTTGGGCACTCAACTTGACAAACCTATCTTGGTCCCATATCGATACAGGGTCTACGATGTCGGAAGGGTCTTGGAATCGTGGTCTTTTATCTAGAAGAAAATATTATATATTGGGACACGGTCAACGTGATTTGAAAGACGATTATAGCTATCGCCGCATCAATTTTGATCATATTGCTACGGTGGATCTCGAAGCGTTTGGAATTTATTCGTTGCCTCCGGCTACTTGCTCTACGGTGGCACAAGAGTTGGGCTTAAGCATGTTGAATGAACCCGGTATGTCTGACCTCACTATCTGGACCACAGACCGCCAATCGATTCCTGCCAACAGTGTCGTCCTCGCTGAGCGATGGCCAGAGTTTGCACAGCTGTTACATGATCAAGAAGTAGCCGCTAAAGCAAAGAATATTCGACACACTCAGATACAGAGAAAGCAACTTTTGTTTCCAGAAAATTACTCGGTGACGTTGGCGTTTTTACAGTATATTTATACAGATCACTTGATCACTGCACAACAGCATCAGCCTCAAATTCTTTCTCGACTGTTGGTGTTGGCAGACATGTACAACTTAGAAAGATTAAAGCAATTAACTACGTATGCACTTCATCAATTGTTGACTATCTCGACGGCGAGTATGGTATATGAAACCGCCACACTTACGTTTCAAGGCGCACTTCAGATCCGAGCTTTAAGAATTATGATGAATGCTAAACGTATGCTGCTTGGCCAGCAACAACAACAACAGCAACATAAGGAAGCACCTCCTTTGCCACCTGCCCCTCAACATCAGGCCATGTCACATTCGGAACAACAAGAATGGGCCGCCTCTATGCCTTTATCTCCCTCAAGTAGTGTTACTGTACCGGGTAGTACGTCTGGATCTTATTATTCATCTGATGAACCATTATCACCACATTCCCTTCCTTCTTCCCCTCCTGCTTACTCCAACCTCAGAAGATTGGCTCAACCCGGTATGTCGCCTTCTTCTTCGGATCAAACACAACAAAGATACATTTACTTTAATAATACCAAGACTCCTTTGTCTCCTCCTCTGGTAGCAAAAAAGCAAGGTTACTTTGAGCAACCTCAATTTAATATGAGCAGTAATCGATCTGTTTCATCTTATCACTAAACAAAAACAAAAAAAGCAAAAAAAAAAAAAAAAAGTATCCTACCCATTCCTTTTTTCTATACACAAGTAATTATACCATAATTTTTCCACAGTCTGGTACTGTTGTGATACACTTCTACATTCTTTTTTTTTATTCTTCATTAAATTATTATCCTCTCTCTTTCTTTTTTTCTTAATTGTATTAAAAAATGTCTGAAACTCAACTTGTAAAAAAATGTGTGTACTTTACAAGCCACGACTTTATTTTGGTCTTCTTTTTTTTTCTTCTTCGTATACTCCATTACTTAAATGAGCACTAAAAAACAAACCAAAGAAACAAAAGGTAGTAGACGAAGAAATATAAAAAAAAACGCAATGAAGAACAAAAGAACTAAAAATTAAACATAAAAGCATATATTCCTCGTGAGCAATGGCCATTCATTGAAGTATTAGCAGATGAATTCTACCGTTCATTCGAAGGAGTCGAAGTCTATGCAGCAGAAATTATTCCACAACAAACAAATGTTCTTTTAAAGTAAAGGACACATGCACATTGTTCATTCTTGGAACCTAATAACATTTTTTTTCCCTTACTAGGTTTGCACAAAAAAAGTTACCTACGTTGGAAGGGTTAGAGCACGCTAAACGTATTCGACGCGTACCAGGTGCCGGTAAATAACATTTTTCTAAAAGCAACAAATTTACGTAGCTAAAATGTCATAACGATAGATAAGTTACAAGTACTATTATGCTTAGCATCCGCTCTACCAGAACAAGAGTTGACATCATTGTTTGCTACACAAGAACTTGAAAGTGTACAAGTTGTCACAGTCTCCATATCCAAATACGCACCGTTGAACCGCGAGCAGTACGAAGCATGGAATAAAAGCTGGCCTTTGACCTTTAGAGAAGATACACGTTTAGATCCTAAATTCTCCCAGGAAGATTTCGATACGATCCGTAGCAATATATCTCTGCTTGATCATACCACAGTGGTGTGTCGAATTGTGGATCCAGCCACAAATCAAGTGATGGCGGAGGAACGTGATAGCAGAGACTCGCATCCGCTTCATCACGCAGTAATTAACAGTATTGATGTTGTGGCACAAAAGGAACGAGAATTGGCGGGAGGGGTTGGACGAATGAAACGTGCGGCAAATCAGATGGTGGGAGAAGAAGAAGAGACACAGAAATCAAGGTATCTGTGTACTGGATACGATATTTATATTACATATGAACCATGTGCCATGTAAGCCTCTTTGCTCTCCCCCATTATTTCCTTTTATTGACTGATTGTTTTTTTCTTTTAGGTGTGCGATGGCACTTGTACATTCTAGGGTTGCTCGTGTATTTTATAACATACCCTCAAAAACTGGAGCTCTCGGAACCAATTATAAAATTCATGCACATCCTAGCTTAAATCATCATTATCGTGTGTTCAAGAATATTTTAGACGTAAGTGATGTATTAGACTCGACACTTGTAGATCAAGAACTGTAAAAAAATAAAGTTGTGTGGAAGTTCCAGGGGAAATAGTATCAGCTTAAAAAAAAAGCTGAACTTACACCTTTGCTTTTGAAAGAAAGAAAACAAATAGTTTATTCCAGTGATGTTAGTTGAAGTGAAAGTAGCGATGTTTTAGACACATGTAAAGTATTTTTTTTTTCGTTGCCGCCTATGCGGATACATGTCGCTTCTGTCTATCATAGAATTAAACTTTTTCCACTGCAGTAATAGTTCAACTTGAACCTTATATTGTATTCGTTTGTATATTAAACAAAGTATACCTTAAGTCAAAAGTAGTACATATTGTCACGGCCTTTAAAACAAGTCAAATAGCTCTCCCAAAAAATAAAAAAGCCGCACGAACAAAAAAAAAAAAGCAAGGGTAAAAAAAAAATTATTACTTCGTAACAATCATTTAAATCATGTTGCGATGTTTACGATTGACACCAGTTTACAACAAACGATTATTTTCAACGAGTTTCACGGCATATAACAAAGTGGATTGTTACGTTTCGACGATTAACGATGCTTACACCAACTTGGCTTTTGAAGAGTACTTGTTACGCGAGACGAAACCCGAACGTCATATACTTTATTTATGGAGAAATAAGCCTTGTGTAGTGGTAGGTAGAAACCAAAATCCTTTTCAGGAATGTAACTTGAGATTTATGAGTGAGAATAATATTCCACTTGTACGTAGACGATCTGGAGGTGGTGCAGTGTATCATGTAAGGAAGAGGGTTGCAAAACCTAAAAAAAAAAAAAAAGGAAAAAGTCTTAACTTACTTTGGTAATATATTTAGGATATGGGTAATTCGATTTATACTATTTTTATGCCACGTGAGGCGTTTTCTCGAAGAAAGAATGCTGAGTTAGTATCAAGAGCTTTGAATGAACTTGATATTCCTTCAAGTGTGAACGATAGACATGATATTGTAGTAGATAATCACAAGGTATCGGGTAGTGCTTATAAAATTACGAGTTCTAGAGCGTACCATCACGGTACTATGTTAATTGATGCTGATACAGAGACTTTAAAAGGATGTTTATCCAAGAAAAGAATGAACAATGTAAGTCACTTTGGGGGGGGGGGGAGGAGGAGGGAAATACAAAGAGCTAAATATATGTTTTTAGACTGGTATTGTTTCTAAAGGTGTAGAGTCGGTTCCTTCGCCTGTTACAAATTTAAGAGATTATTCGTTTACAGTTGATCACCAACAGTTTTGTGAATCAGTATTGGCGGAATTTGTGGATGCATACAATGACGGAATCCCTGTAGAGGTACGCGCTTTTTTTTTATTTTGGGAAAAAATAAACTCACATGACTACTCCATAGCCAATTATACTTGATGAAAATAGCCCTCTTCCTAATAAAGTAAAAGAAACGAGACAAGAGCTCAAGACTTGGGATTGGATTTATGGACAAACTCCGGAGTTCACAAATACTGTTGAAACTGAATTGAATTGGGGACATGTGGTAACATACAACATAAAAAAAAAAGGGCGGGTTATAATTGGATTTAACTGTATTCATATATAAATGTAGAAGGCGATCATTCACTCAAGACATGGTAAAATAACCAAAGCTGATATCACCACTAATAACAATTTAGTGCATGAACCTACAATTGCTGCAGCTATTTCTGTCGCGCTAGAAGGTACTTTTTTGTTGAAAATAAGAAAAGAAAAAAAAGGGCTGATAAAATTATACATGTATAGGTTTACCTTATTCGAGATTTGCTGTAAAGGAAGCAATTGAAAAAATTAAATTAGAAGTACCGGGTCTTATTAATTCTGATAACGACCACATATCAGATAGTATAAGTCAATGGTTACAAGAGAAATTATAGATCACATGATACGAATAAAATATATATATCTTTAATGACGTTTGACATCACTTGTCCAATCTTTTTGCGAATATAAAAATGGGTTACTCTTTGTCGGTTTCTCTTTTTTTTATTATTATTATTTATAATTCATTCAAAAAATGGGAGCACAACATAGCAGTGAAATCAAGTACAGAATGGTTAATATCAATGGTAACAATGTTTCTATACCTTACGTTCGGTTAGCCACTGGAGGATGGGTTCCGCTTCAACAGCAAAGCTATTATGTTCAACAAGAACTGCAACAGCAGCGACAACAAGAACAGCGACAACAGCAACAGCAGCTGAAGCAGCAGCAGCAGTGGAATACTCAAAGAACCTTACCTTTAGAAACGTTCGTCAACCCAAGTCATATCAATCCAGGCCGTCATGTGAATCCTGCCCTTAATGCTAGCCGTACTATGTATCCATCGACTAACCTGTAAGTTTAACAATATCTATGTTTATAACTTTGTAATTTCGTTTTATTTATTTTTTGGAAAATAGTGGGTATTATATGCCAAGTCAAACTTATTATAATAGTGGTTTCTTCCGCTAATCACCGCCTATTCTGCAAGTCTGTTTTTTTTCAGTAATTTTATTCTCGTATTTTTTTTTTTTTCTTCTGCATAATTTAAACCCTGTTTTCCGCTCAATTAGCCGCACACACTTCTTTATATGCATTTTATTTATATATTATTATTTACAGTTAGAAATTAATAAACCATCATCATCTTTTTTTTTTTGGTAAAAAATCTTGTTATTGTAACACTATATTTATGTACCAATCAGTCAGAATAGCGGCTCTTTTCCGTTTTTAGACGGCTGTATAGTTCATTTGTAGAACTCTGATAAAAGAGAAAGAGGAAAAAAAGCAAGCTGATAATAACAAGGTACGGTATACTGTGAGGGTATACTGGCGTAATGACACTTATTACTATGAGCCCACGTTTTTTTTTATATTAGCGGTCTTTGATATATTTCTGTGTGTGTGCAGATCATGTATGATATCTTCTTATTTGTACCTTTTTTTATGCAAGGAAAAAATAATGAATGCAAGTAAGCGTTTTAGACTTTTCCAAATACATATAATCTTTATAGTAGTTGCATAATAGAAAATGACTTTACGTTATTCAATCTTGAAACAGATACAAAAAGGTACCAAACAGTGAGAGAAGAAATCCAATAACATCAATTCATTATTATATCCTGTGGCAAGTTTTTTTTTCTTCTTGCTTTAATTTGTACTACTAAGAGATTAGAAGGAGAGCTGATGATGATCAATCTAGGTCATATGTTATAATTTACACTTCCTTAGTATTTTGCAATATATAGGATGATGATTTACTCACTATCACATTCTAGCAAGAAGTTGCCGTGAATCAGGCAAGGTTGCCCTATTTTAAATCGCCGTTTCAAAGTCATGTAAAGTTTATATAATCTCGTTTTTTTTTCTTCTTAACCACTATCTCCCTCATCTTTATTTTATACAAAAAAAAACATGGCCCCCATTCAAACTACTTTTGACTCTAAAGACGTTACCGTTGTCTTCGTTCTCGGTAAGTTTATTATAGCTAGAAACAAAGAAAGCCCGAGGAAGCTAATAAAAAAGATTAGGAGGACCCGGTGCTGGTAAGGGTACTCAGTGCAGTAATATCAAACGCGATTATGACTTTGTTCATCTTTCTGGTAAGTAATAAAGAGAGAGAGAGAGAGAGAGAGAGAAAGAAAAAGTATCTTATATGGTTTTTGGTTTAGCTGGTGATTTATTAAGAGATGAACAAAAACGTGAAGGATCTCAATTTGGAGAATTAATTCAAAGTTACATTCGTGATGGATTAATTGTACCTATGGAAGTGACTATTGCATTGTTGGAAAATGCAATGAAAGAAGTTATTAATGAAACAGGAAAGAAGAGATTCTTGATTGACGGGTTCCCACGTAAAATGGATCAAGCAAGCAAGTTTGAAGAAACAGTTGTTGAATCAAAGTTTGTGTTATATTTTACCTGTACCGAAGAAACTCTTTTGGATCGTTTATTGAAGCGTGGTGAAAGTTCTGGTAGAATTGATGATAATATCGAGTCTATTAAAAAGAGATTCCAAGTATTTAAGGAAACCAGTTATCCTGTCATTGAAGCGTTCGAAGCTAAGGATAAAGTTCGTCAGGTACGGTTACTATTGGAAATAACTCAGCTAAAACTTTAAAAGTGCGCTAATCAAAAATTATTTATAGATTAACTCTGAACAATCCATTGAAGCTGTATATAGCGAAGTAAAGAGAGTCTTTGACGAAGCTCTTCTTTAATAGACTGTCTTTTAAAATAAAATTTAATTTTTCTTATCTTCTTTTTGGGAGTTTCAAATTTGTCGCTACGTATTGTGACTCGGTAATTATAAAACGTTGATAAAAGGGCTTCTTTTTTTTTCGCGAAGAAAATTTTTTTCTCTTTAGTTTTTGTATGTATTATGGTAAGTTTTTTATTTTTTAAAAAAAAATATTTATATAAAGGGTTTTTCTTTTGAAAGCGAAAAGAAGGGTTTTTTTGTTTTATTATTTTTTTACACGATGAATTGCCGTTGTCTTTAACAACTAGAAGAAATTAATGATTCAAACACATCTGATTTGCTAACTGAAAAAAATAATAATGAAAAAAAACCTTTTTTTTTAAAAGAACCCTTTATGTACTTTCTTACATTTTTCATGTATTCTAACTCATTTTTATTTACAGGGCTCTCTATTAATACATAAATTAACGCTTTAAAAATAAATAAAAATTTATCACTATTCCATAAACACACATTTTGTCTTTTTTTTTCTGCCTTTCCATATTTTACCAAACTGCCTAGGGGTGGAACCAAGGGTTACATAAAATATTGTCATAAGTAAATAAAGGTAAACTCAAAAGAGACCTGACGTAATTTGGTTACACCAGATGTTTGTAAATCATATTTGCACCCATATATAAAACAATAGTTTCTTTCCTTTTTTTTTTTACTTTTTCCTCTTCTTTTTTCATAAAATAAAATATACCAAATGAAACGCTCAAATAGCAATCCTACTACTTCGTTAACAAAAAGAAGATCATTTCGTGGCTGGCTGAAAAGAGTTACTCTTCCTAACGGAACTCTTAAAAGAGTAGGTCCTGATAATGTACCAAAAGGTAAATACAATCTCTGTTGATCTAGTTTATTTGTTTTAAAATTAACTTTCCTCCCCCCCCCCCCTCTTGTTGCTGAAGGTGGTGTATTCGGTATTCCTCTTACCATGTCTATCAAGTATGCAAAGACAACTGTAGGTTATGTCGACGAAGAAAATGTAAAACATACAAAGGCAGGCGCTATTCCTATTATCGTTGCAAAATGCGGTTCATATCTTAAAAAGAATGGTTAGTAAAAACAAACAATTCCATTTTTTCGATTCCATTTTAACAAAATATAATGAAGGCCTTGAAATTGAGGGAATATTTCGAGTTTCTGGTAGTATAAAGCGTGTTAATGCCTTGGAATTTCAATTCGATCAAAGCGCTAGCAGCTACGGGTTGGACCTGAATTGGGAAGGTTACACTGTGCATGATGCTGCAAGTCTTTTAAGAAGGTACTTAAATAAGCTACCTGTCCCTGTTATTCCCTTTGAACACTATCAACAATTTCGTGACGTGATGAGTAAGGATTACTTTTTTTTTCTTTTTCTGTTACATAATATGTTCTAACCTTTTTACTTTTTTAGGTAATAACCCGTATAGAAATACAGAACAACGTATTGAAGAATTTCAAAAATTGATCCAAAGCTTACAACCTCCGCATCAACACTTGCTACTTTATCTTTTGGATACACTCAGTCTATTTGCTACCACCGCCTCAGAAACAAAAATGGATATACCCAACCTGGCAGTAGTTTTTTGTCCCGGTATTCTTCGTCACCCCGATCACAACACCCCAATTCAATATAAAATTTCACAATACGTCATTGAGTTCTTGATCGAGTTCCAATCTCTATTTACTATGCAGTTACTAATCCCCAATAAACGCAAAGACACAAGCAATGCTGGTGTTCCTCCTGTTCCTTTGCTAGTATCTTCTTCTGCAACAAAAGCAATATCTCCATCCGCTTCTACTTCACCACCACCTCCCGTTCCTTTACACGTTGTCAATCCTTCTGATCCTTCCATCAAATCTACTATCTCTCTCCATCAACAAGATTCATTTATAGACTCTCCCCAGGAAATAGTAGCACAAAGTTCCCAAGAACGCAGTATGCATACTGCAAATGAACAACTCGGGGTTAAAGCCATTAGGTTAGCCACACCTTATTATCACCTTTTCAGAGAGAAATTCACAAAGTTTAGACATGCAGTTGAACCGTATATTGGTAAAATATAATATAATTACTCACACATTTTAAATATTCGGTTCTAACTTCTTTTTGTAGCTAAACCAGCCGCACTTTTAATTTGTGTCTCTGTACTCATTGTGACACTAGTAGTTATTGTTTATGAAGCTTATTTGGCTGTAACTTTTGTTAGCTTTGAGCCTTTACTATTCTTTGCTGGTCTAGTATCTTATTGGGGACTTCTATACCACAGTCTTTTCAATATGCCTATGAAAGAAACACCTCGTCAAGTTGTACAGACGTTACAACCACAAGAACAAGAACATGAGCAAGAGGAGGAGGAAGAAGACCATGTCTTGTACGCAGATATGAATGTTGCTGATGAAGAAGCTATGATGAAGGATGAAACAATTATGTCAGAATGGCGTGATTTATTAACTCGTGCTTGGAAAACCAATGACGAAGGACCTACTTCCTCTGCTGCGTCTATCTTTGCCGCAGATAACGATATCTCCTCTATAATGAGTCGATCCAGTCGATTCGACGAAGAGGAAAACTTTATACCTACGGCTGATAGTATTAGCTCTAGCGATGAAGACGAAGACGAAGATCTTGGGTTTGATCCAGATACGTTGGAAGCCTTCTTGTCTCAGTATGATCAAATCAAGAAAGATGCTCAGTTGGCTAAAAAGCTTCAAATCGAAGAACAAAAAGCGCGCGATGAAAATAATCCGTTTGTTGTAGAAGATATGGCTGTAGGAACGAAACCTCTCAAGATTGATTCGGATGTTGCTGATTATGACGAGGATCAAGTAACTACTCCCACTGATAAAGAAGCTTGGAAAATAAGAGTATTCCGTGATTAAAGCAAAATTTTAGGCTCTCTCTCTCTCTCTTTTGTTTTCATAGCACACCTCCTTTATGTATAAACTAATGTAAATCCCACATAACCTCCTCCCTTTATTTCATCATCATCTTTTTTTTCTATCTCCCTTTTAAAAAAAAAATCATTCTATGTCAATATTCTCTAAGTAAATAAAATAAGTAAAAAAAAAAATAGTGCATTTTCTTCAACAACAACAAAATAGAGTTTAGCTTGTCAAGTAAATATCAGTTGTATTATAGTCATCCTATTTTATTTTTATTTTAAGCTTTTTTTTTCTGTTAGTTAGACCAAACGCAAAGAAATAGATTAGATCCAAATTTTTTATAAATCGAGTACGGTTAGGCCAATATTTGATCTTACCAAATAATTTTCGTAGCTAATGCCTTTTGTAGTTTGGCCTTTTTTAAGATTACCTTCAGTGATAGTTACTATAATTTTATCAACACGTTTCTAATCATACAGTAAAAAAAAAAAAAGTCCAAGAAGTAATATCGCTTGAAGAGGATAAAAGGCTTATGATTTAATTTATAACTTTCAACTGTGAAGGACTCTGGTTGAATAAAAATTTATTTTAATAGGTTCTTGTTACCAATAATCCTTGTCTTGACTTTTAAAAATAAAACTATTTATTTGTTTACATCAAATAAAAAGTGTTAGATGTTTTGTATCCTGTAATGAGTTTTGATACTCATTTACGGTATATGGCTCATGCTGGAATCTCTTGGCCTTAAATCAACGAACAGTATTGTTCTCTATGTTTTACAACTTTAAATACCATTTGTTACATCGATAGAATCATTATAATATACAATTTCTGTAAACTTGGTATGTGGCATATCGATCGTGACATTTTTCTTGTTCTCACCATCAACTCGGCAATTAATGGCTACAAACTCGTCAATAAAAGGTAAATGAAACGACATATCACGCAAAAAGGAATCATACACCAACAATCTATCCAATTTCAATATTTGAATAAACGGTATCTTTTGTTCTTGTAAACCAGTACCAAATTTACGTAATAGAGTATGTATCACAGATGTATTTTTCACGTTGAGACACTTGCTCAAAATACTAGACAGATCGTCTTCTGTACTATTCCACACCAAAAAGTTGATAGCATCAAAGTCAAAGCACATGTCCATATTTATACACTGAAAGTTGTCACCATTATGTTCAATCATACCAATACGAGGTAAAAAAAAAACTTTCTTTTGGGCAATTTTTAAAGATCTTTATTTCACCTTTTGTATCAGCCCGCACGGATAAGTAAGAAGAAAAAACTGCATTTTTATCACTCTGCAAATATTGTATATTGAACTTACTTCTTATTGTAAAATTCCATCAAAACTTGTTCAGAATTTTCGAGCGGAATATCGTCAATACGTAAATACGAAATTCGAAGCAGATACCTCAGGAATTGAATGGCGCCATCAGCAGATAACGGTGGCACAGTTTCTGCCTCCAAACAAATTTTATAGAGGTTTGGAAAAACTTGCATAACATACGAATAAAAATCACTGTCGCAGAAATCATTTTTTAATTACCAGTTGTTTAAACTGTGGTAAGGCATGGAAAATCGAGTTCAACTTGATAGGCCTGCGATAGGTATCATTTTCAGACCCAAGAAATACTACAAACAGATCCGGTTTTTTTAAGCTGTTGATAATCACAAAACTTGAAATAAATTGTTTTGGCGCTTGTAAAATGAGATAACCTTTCCGTGTTTTGAGTCGGTGCCAGATTAACATCATAAACCTCTAATTCGAGTAAATCCTTTCGCAGATCCTAAGCCACGTTATTATATTGTACAATATCATGGTATCCTGCAGACGGTTGAAAAGGAATCACTTGTAATTTCGAAAACCGATCATTTGACAATTCGCTTTTAACCGCTTGCCAAAGACCTTTTATATAATAATCGATTCCACCAACACACACATTCTTTAGTCCCGTAAACTATAAAGCGATTATGCGAAAGGACGCAATAACAATATCTTTTTTTGCATCCATTCCATAAGAAAACGTGATATAATGAACCAGGTCTTTAGTACGAATACACGAATCAATCAGCAAATCTAATTGTTGATAGCTGGTTACTTTAACGCATTTATAGAATTCGAATTGAGCTAAATAACTGTAACACTTACAGATGAGTTGGCATTGTAATAAGCTTTTTGATGGAGTTCCTATCGTAATTTCAGATACTTTTACTTAGTTTCCAAGGTGGTAAAATACGATACGTGATATCTCTGTTGGTAAATCATTCCAGTCGTATTTTGACATAATAAAAATCAAAGGAAAATAGTTACTTTTATATGTGTTTCATATTTGTCAAGTTGGTGTGACAAATAAATATAACATGCTTTTTTTAATATTGCTTTTGAAAATCTAGAGATTGTGTATGTACAAACTCTGGTAATAAGATGAATGTCAACTGATATGTATATAGTAGCTGCTCTATTTAAGAGGGTTCGATTTAAGAGTAAACTCTACTTCTCCAGGACACCTTCAGTCCCCACTATTTACCACTATTCGACATAAGGGTGGATTTCTTCCACTACCGCATTACAAACGGTAAGAGTTGATATATTTTTTTTTTGTTTTGGCTTAAGGTGTAGCTTCGAAGCTTGCCAGAGAGGAATATGACCAGGTCTATTGAAATATGTTTGATAGGGTCCTCTTTTCCTTTTTTTTACGTCGTTCATGTAATTAGACAGCGTAATTAAATCTCGGCTGCCTTGGTGTTGTTCGAGCTTGTCATTGATACCAGTAAAAGTTTTGATGTTCTGGATATTTTTAATATTTTTGACAGCATTTGATGATTCGAACAGCCTAATAATGGTATCATATTGTTCTTCTTCGATTTTTTTGTGATAACATATATGATTAAGAACGACAGATATAATTGCGTTGGTAAGTGTACTGTCTCTTATATTCAATACATCGATTGTTTGAAGCCTTTTGGTAAAACCGTCTGCTAATACAGGCACATTCAAATGATGATGACAGTTTTGACCGATTTCTTAAATTTCGTACTTGGAAATTTGCTTGAATTCCATTCGAATAGCAGTTGATAATGGTAATTTTGGGTAGGTTACCATAGTCTTATATATTGGGTGGTTCCATATATATATATATGCTCGCTATTAAATGATTCACCATCGAAAAATTCATTAAACGGTACATTAGGGCCTAAAAAAAGGTGTAATACCATTTGCACGGTTGCTTCTGGTCAGGGCTCCCGTCAAGAGAACTTCAATAAAGTGGGTCGTATCCACTTTCCAATTTGGGCCAGAAGCCTCAATTGCACTAACTTTAGCTTCGTGTCTTTTTCTATGATGATGCCAAGCTATCGCTTTCGAGGCCCTTCTTGTACGGAGGTTCTAATTCCAAACTACTATTTAAAATCATTAATAACATTGCATGTCGTTTAAGACTAAAACAGCTTACCATTTGAATTTTAAATTTTTATAACATCGGTCGTGAAGATACGATCAGATATGTTTCCTTCGTTTGTGCCTTTTTTTATAAAGGATTATTCCTTCTTTTTCAATATTTAAACTTACGGAAGATCACATTAATATCATAGTCGATATAAAATTATCGAAATATAAATACATACCAAAACCTTGTAAACTTAAATAGCAGTTTTTTTTTTTGGCTGGACGATCAGGATCCTCTTCTTATGAGGTTTTTTTATTGTACTCTATCACAGTTGAGTGGACCACATTGGAACGTTTACTCTTATGCACGGCGGTTGATTTAAGAAGAGCAGTATCCTTTTGTACGGATATAAAAGAAGCTTCTTTAAAAGATAGGTATGCATAATAAAAAAATAAAAAAGAAAGGTGTATTCTAAAAAAAAAAAGATAGAATGAATGTATCACTTTTTTCCGTGCTAAAATAGGGAGTCTATTTGCTCATTATTTTTATACAAATAAATCAAAATATCGTTCCAACTTGTTTCATGCAACAAGTTCAAAAAAATACGTACCAAAAATTCCCGCACTGCCAAAAGCGCAAACACTTTAAATTTTTGGGACATGATTTTGTATTTGCATACTTCTTGTACGTTCTACTATTTCTACACTTTTTCACTTTTATAATAAAATAACAAAATAAAATAAAGTGGGGAGTTTCGTTTATATAGTTATTAGTACGACATTGATTTATTATTATTAAGTATTCAAGACGGAAAGCACAGTTGTGCTTTTTACTGATGGTAGTCTTGTCCTTCTAATGATAGTGATTCATCTAGTTTTTCCTCCTTACCTACTTGTCTGTTCAAAATCACAAACCCGGTTAGAATGAAAATACTACCGACAATGGTGGACGTAGGGACCATCACACCTGTGACCAAAACATCGGTGATAGCGACAGCAGGTACAGTCAGCATAACGCCTACAGCAGCAAATACAGGATTTACAAGAGCAATTATAGCCATAAAAGTAGCATTATAAATCACACTCATGGAAGCAATACCCAAAATATACTTGAAGGTGGTAAGGTCAGGTAATTCAAATATCTCGATACCCGTGAAATGAAGTATAGGGAAAGGAATCCAAAATACCAAAAACGTGACAATACCAATTGTGCCCGTGATAGCATTTGCAAACAAAATAGTAGGTTGAGAAGGCGCGGCAAATTTTTTATAATAGACCTCGTAAAATCCATAGGTAGCGGCACCGAATGATGCAACGGCAATGCCGATCCATTCTTTACCGATACTTTGATTCGTATCATTATCACCACCATCATCAACATCATTAGAGGAAGGCCAACAGGCCATAGCCAATACACCGACCATACAAAGGAGCACGGCACCTACTTTAGCAGCTACAATTCGATCATGTAACATAAGAATTGAGAATAAATAAGCAAAGAAGCAGCCAGTATTATAAATTGCAGTTAAATTTGACATGGAAGTCAAATTGACGCTGAGGTACCATATGTAAGCAGGTAAAGTTAGTAAAACTGAAAGGGTCAAACATGTTCGAACGATGAAACCTAAAGGAAAGACGTGGTTGCCCTGAACTCTATATTGTAACTCAACAATAGAGTTGTTTATAGAGGATTTGCTGTTGTTTATTGTTTCAATGATATTTTGAAAGATGGTCCGCCCCTTTTTTGATTTGCTGTTGTAGTGGTGTAATTGAATATACTCTGCTATCAGCTGTAAAGGAAGCATGAAAAAATAACAAGAGTGACTTACGTACCTGAAAAACATAAAGTTATATATTTTACTCGGTATTTTTTTTTTTTTTTTTTTTTTTTTTTAGGTTTGAAACTTACAGAATAAAATACGGCTTGGAATAGCTTGTGGTCTTTTGAACGTATTGGGCTAGTTCGGTTTGTAAAACAAACGATATAATACATATTGCTAACATAACAGTTGCTAAAACTGATTTAGACTTTCTTGGTTTAAAGGTGGTAGGTGAAGTCGGCGATTGCTCATCGTCAGGAACTGTTTGGTAAGAGGTCATGTTTGTAATGTCAAACTATTTCTTCTTTTTCTTTTCTCTTTCTCGAAAAAAAAAAAGAAAAGTAAAACTAAAGAAGAAACGAAAAAGAGTTCCAGTCAAGTTGAGTATCTTTACAAGAATTCTCCACAATGTGTAACCTTTTTGCAAAATCAGTCACATATTTTTCCAACAATTAAAATTACAAATCATACATATACTACATGAATCAAACGAGAAGACTATTGCTTTCGAAAAAAATAACTTGTATGTATCTTGCATTTAACCTAGCATAAATGTTGATTTAATAATTTAGCTAAATATTAAAATACGCACTTACAATGTCCGTAAAGTTATTTCGTGACGTACCGTATATGGACCACAGTATTAGTAAATAACACATGTTAAATAGAGGTAATAAAACAGAGGTTTTATCGATTAGAGCACATGGTATCTAGTTGTTTCAATAGGATGTAGGCGTAAAATAAGGGTATAAATCATCTAAACCCTTCAACCCGGTTAGAGCAAATTGTAAGAAAGTTTATTGTATTGTGTAACCCTAAAATAGATCCTGGGAAAGATGGCAAAAAAAAAAAAAAAAAGTATTCGAACTTTATCTTATTATACGATTCATTTTTTAAAAAAAAGAAAGAAAGTATTAGAAGGTAGTTAGAGCTTAAAATAGGTACGTATTGATGTACCATTTATTCAATGTACAATTTGTTAAATATGTTAGAGTGTACAGATGGGGCACAAAGATCTTTTTTTAATGCAAATTAGGGTAGAAAAAAATAAACCGAAAGATGTACTCGAAAAAAAAGGATAATTTGTCAAGATATGCAAATGTATCAAGTGTATTGAGCGCGCTCTACAGTGGTTTCTCTAAACTTTAGTGGTGCTTTCAAAAAATTAAGGGTGTCCTTGTACCGAACAATAGTAGTGATGAAGAAACTCGATCCTTAAATCAAAAAACACTTAAATTAGAAACTCTTGGGTAGAGCGACTATTTCAAGTGACTCGATACCATCCAGCCCTATCATTCACTTTTTTCCTTCGTCAGCCTCAGAAATGGGAGGCTCAATAATGCTGTCAAGTGATTTTAGATCACTGTCAATGATACTAATCAAAATCTTGTTAGCTGAGACGGTCAAGCTTTTTAAAGTGAAAAAAAAGGGACATGTTAAAGCGAGACACCCCCCTCCGTAATTACATAAACTTAATTTTCCCTATCGCGCGCTCTTTGCAGTCCGTTTCAAACTTGTGTGATATTTACAGAATTGAAAAACTTTATTTTAACGGGAATTTGTACCAGACGATGACTTTTTTCGACCAAATGACTCTTTAGGTAACTCCGTAGGTAAGTCAGTCAAGGTTCTACACACACATAAAATTAGATACATGCGCTCTTTTTTTTTATAATGTATAAAAAAAAAACTATCCTACCGCATCATTTTAAGTCTAGTTTTAGCGGGACTCTAGAAACAAAGAAAAGAAAAAACGTTAAATCAGGGTTTTAAAGCATGTACTGCATCTCTGTCGATTACCTCGCAATCCTTTACTGCCTGTAAAGCAAGTAACGAGTATTGTTGAAGTGCGTTAGCCGCCGCTTGTCTTTTTATTTTAGTTGCATTATCAATTCGTCTCGATTGGTATACAAGATCTTGGCTATAACTTGACATTCTACACTTAGGGGAGGGTAAAATAAAAAAAATCAAATACCTATTAAAGCATCTGACTTGTAAAAAAAAAAAACATGGTCCTATCAAACAGTGGCTTAACGCTAATCATGTAAACCCCTAAATAAGTAATTGTAGGCTGAGCTTTTCTTCTCATTTACCCAGAATAGAAAGGGTTGCTTCCAAACCAACTAACAACTTTTTTTCTTTTTATTAAAGTATAATTATAAATCGTATAAATGATACCGAAAAAAAGGTTTTCGTTAAGGGACCGTGAGAAGCAGTATATTCTTAACGAGTGCGTGTGCACGTATAGAAAGTACAGTAGAATTGGATGGAATCATAACCCCAACCCCCTTTGAGCATTACGCTTTGTTTATGATTTTCAAATAACGTTAATGCGTCAACAAAAGGCTAATCTTTATCTGGAGTATGGATGAGGTCCGTAGAAGCCATGCTATTAATGGGCCTCTATTTATAAGTGTCAATAGTATCACAAATAAGTTCTAAACCTTTCATTATCCTAGCTTAATTGCTTAGGGGGGAACCTTTTTTGCTTCTCTGTACGAGTAAATAAACAGGTAAATAAATAGGCAAACAATGTTATTCTATTTTCAGTTGTATAAATCGCCTCCTTCAGGCATTTAATATTACCTATATATAAACAAACTGTTTTTCTATTTTATTTTTTTATAAACTCTTTTTTCTTTCCCTCTTTTAAATAATGAAGACACCAAGTAAATTGGTTATCATCTATTTACTTTCTTTATGCATTGCAGGATGTTTAGGAGACTTTATACATGCCAAATATAAGTCTGGTCATAGTAGAGATCAAGTTGTTTCCAGACGTTATATGGCGGAAGTCAGTGACTGTGACCGATTTTTAGAATACATCAAAAACCAAAACATCAAAGTGCATCATACCATACGTAACAGTTTCTTCAACTCCATCTCGTTTGAAATAAAGCATCTAGATAAAGAACATGAATATGCAACTTTAAAATCCATTATGAATCATGACGACGTAGAAGCAGTCTCACCCGTTCATGTTTATAAACGTGCGGCGCCGGCTACCTCGCAAGACATGTTCAAGGTATCCCCAGAAGAGGCAGGGTATCGATCCACACATCGTTTATTACAAATTGATAAAGTTCATCGTGAACTTAACCTTACAGGAGAAGGCGTGTTTATTGCAATCATTGATACAGGTAATAGAAGACATTACTGTTTTATGGCACTGGCGGGATTACTAAATTTTTTTTTTTTGTTGGTGCTTTGTATAGGAGTTGATTACTTACATCCTGCTTTAGGAGGTGGCTATGGTCCCGGCTACACAGTACAAACTGGTTATGATTTTGTAGGAAATAAATACGGGTCAGTTCCTGGGTCTGTACCTGAACCAGATAGTGATCCGTATGATGATTGTACAATAGAAGACTCTTCAGACGGTAAAAGGGCACTTTGTCTTTAAAAAAAAGTACAATTATACTAAATGCCACCCTCTTGGTTTAGGTCATGGAACTTCGACTTCTGGAATTATCGGTGGTTATGATTTAGAAAATGTAAGTTTTTTTTTTTACATTTACGTTAAGATATATTATTGATATCATTTTGCTTTAGAACTTTATTGGTGTAGCGTATAAAGCTAAACTTGGTGTGTACCGAGTGTTTGGATGTCAAGGAGATTCGACAACGGATATTGTGTATCAAGCTATTGATAAAGCCTTTGCGGATGGAGCAGATATCATCAGTTTAAGTGTAGGGTCCGATACGCCGTGGGCTGCACCTGAAAGTTATGAGAGTAAACTGTTTGCTAAAATAAAAGAACGTGGCGTCATTGGTAAGATATCCGTTTTTTTATTAATTTTTCTAATCCTTCTTATTTTACAAGTGGTTGCGGCTACAACGAATGATGGTGATCTTGGTATTTACTCAACATCTAGTCCTAGTACATTAGACTCGGTATATTCAGTAGGTGGAGTCTATAACGAATATGTGGTTTATGACGGTACCTTTACTGCAGCAGGTATTTCTGGCGCAGTCGGTAAGTTCACACTATTCATACTACCGTACCCCCCATTAATCATGCATGTAGAATATCAGGTTCTTAGTATCACAGAAGACGGTACCAAACTTTATATGACAGACGGTGACTTATCGCCTTCTTTTAACGGAACCGGCGATATTTCAAAAGACGCATGTGACGTGAATAATATCTCCCCAACAGTACAAGGAAAAATCGCTCTTGTTAAGCGAGGTCCATGTTCATTTGTGAAAAAGGCTTTAAATGTAGCTAGTGCTGGTGCTGTCGGTATTATTGTATACGATAACGAACCTGTTTTTAGTAACGAAGATAGATTAGTCAATACAACCATTCCTTACGCTTTTATATCTCTTCAAGACGGTGAAAGACTAGCATCTGGAAATTCGACGGTACGGGTAAAGTTTTCAAGTAGTCGAAAACTCATTTATAAAAAGAATCCCTACGGTGGGATGGCCACTTTTTATACGGGGTTAGGACCTACGGCTGAACTAGACTTGAAGCCTAATATTTTAGCAGTGTCAGAGGATGTGTATACGTTGCTACCAAGGTATTTAGGGTCGTGGACTATATTTGACGGTACTTCTGGTGCCACGCCTCTTGTGGCGGGGTCTATTGCGTTGTACTTGCAGTATATGAGGAACAAGAACGTCTCGGTAGACACAACGTTCGAGCAGTTTCAAAATTACGCTTCTGTACCTGTTTCAGCCGATGCTGGTGGTGGTATAGATCATCCTGTTCGTGTAGGTGCAGGTCTTATTCAAGGTAAAGGCATAATCCACTGATAAAAATTAAATATCTAATCTTTTTTTTTTTTTTTTTTTTTTTTGGTGGGGAGTAGTTTATGATGCTATTACACAAACTACACATATTTCTCCAGCTCAAATTAGTTTCAATGATACAGCATCACAAGATTACAAGACACAAAACCTGACGATTACAAATCCGGGACAAACGACAGTTTCGTATCGAGTATTTAACAATGCATCGCTTGCGATTGTACCTTACGACCGTACAGTAAGTGGGTACCGTTTATTAGGGACTGTCAAAACTCAAGCAGCTTCCGCAGACTTGGCGTTTTCTGCAACAGAGATTCATTTGGAAGCAGGTCAAAGTCAAACACTGACAGTTACTGTCACACCACCAAATACGGATCCTCTTGACCACGTCATGTATGGTGGATTTATTCAGTTAGATCCCATCACGAATACTACTACTACTACTACTAGACCGCTGCATGTTCCTTATTTTGGTGTTGTAGGAAAACAATACGATCTTCCTATCCTTGACCGCGATTATAATATCACAGTCAGCCAAACTAAAGATGGTGAATGGGTCACGGTAAACGAATACGTTATTGATATTGCAGCGAATAAGACGGACCTGATCATTGGCTGTAAAACGTTAACACCTACAAAGATTATGAGAGTAGAAATTTTCGAGGATGAAAAATGTACACAGCTTTTGGGGTATGCGTACTATGATACGGTTTATAACCAAGTGTACAATCATTCGCCGTGGGTTTTCACGTTCCGTGGTACTTTTACTAAGGACGTTGCTAGTAACATATACGATTACAGTACGTATAGTCAGACGTTTGTACAAGTGCCTGGTGGCCAGTATTATATTCGACAAAAGTTCTTGAAGTTGTTTGGGGATCCCGGCAAAGAAAATGACTGGGAGTATTTTACAGTGGGGCCTGTAGTAATAAAAAGATAGAATACTTTACAGAAATAAATAATAGTTATTATAAAAAGAAATAGAAGAAAGATATGTACAGTTTATCGTTTTAATTTATTATATAAAAGGGACACTAATAAAGGACAAACAAAAAAAAAGTGGCGAAAGGTATAGAATGAGAGGGTAAGAAAGTTTCTTAGTAGAAGAAACCGAGGACTTTACCACCAGCATGCTTTTGACGAGCTTCTTCATGATCCATAATACCAGCAGCAGTAGTCAAGACCATGTAACCGAATTGACGAGCGGGCAACAAGTTAGCGGTCCACTTCTCGATTTCACCATACTTGATGTTGAAACGAGGAGAGATGACACCACACTTGTTGATACGACCGTTAAGTTGGATAACAATCTTACCGGAACGATGATCATCAATGATTTCAAATTCACCAACATAGCCTAAAAAGTAACAATAAAGTTAGAAATTGTATTCCAATATTCGAAAACATATCAAGTAGATAAATAATGATGTGGAAAGAGCAAACAAAGGAAAAATTAATCTCCCGTCGATTTAAAAATCATACATTGTGAAGGTTTTTAAGCAACATATAATCAGTTATACGACGGTGTAGAAGGAAAAGGGTAGAAGAAGAGGGAAGAAGGAGGATAAACTTACCATGCTTTTGCATAACAGTGAGGAACTTGACAATAACCTTGGAAGAGGGACGGATGAGAACTTGTCTCTTTCCACGCTTTTCAGCGTTGTTAATGTTCTTTAAACAATCTTGCAAAACGGAGACTCTGACCATATTTAAAAACTAATATAAAAATATCAGAAAAAAAGCAATACAAACTTAAATGAGTGTCGCTCCAAAGCGATTCATAAAAGTGGTTGCAATATCATGCACAGTAATCTCTCCAAAAAGATTTTGTACATGATAATAATGGGGCGAAAAGGATGGATGGATGTAAATACCTTGTTTGGATAGGATGCGAAAAGGAAAGAGCAAGATATTTTTTTTTACCGGCTTTTTTAAGTCTTTTTTTTTTTTTTAGTGTGCTACCAGGAGCGAAAAAAAAAAGCCACCCATTGCAATTAAAAAAAGTCACATACAGTCCATTCGAAATGTAATTTTGGGCTTTAATAGATAATTTTTAAGAAAGAAAAAAAAAATATATAACCTTCTTTTTTTTTTTTAAAAACCCATAAAAAAACTGCATAATGGCCAAGATCGTAAAGAAAGGAGTTAAAGGAGCTGCCGCTAACTTTATCACAAGACAACAAGCTTTGAACAAGCTTCAAATCTCTCTTGCAGATTTCAGGTAAAAAAAAAAAAAATAAAAAAAAAGAGATCGAGATCTGTCAAAAAAAAATATACTAATTCGAGATCTATATTAGACGTCTTTGTATTTTAAAGGGTATTTATCCTCGTGAACCAAAGAACAAGAAGAAGGCCAACAAGGGTAGTACTGCACCCTCCACCTTCTACTATGTTAAAGACATCAAATATCTTCTTCACGAACCACTTTTGATGAAGTTCCGTGAATACAAGGCATTTGCCAAGAAGCTCAACAAAGTTCTTCACAAGGGCGAATACTCTGCAGCAAAGTCTTTAGAAGAAAACAACAAACCTGTTTATACTTTGGATCATATTGTCAAAGAGAGATACCCCTCTTTTGTTGATGCTCTTCGCGACCTCGATGATGCTTTATCCATGCTTTATTTGTTCTCCATGATGCCTGCCGATAACAAAATTAAGGCTGATGCTGTTGCCGAGTGTCAAAAGTTGATTGCTGAATTCCAAGGTTACGTTATGAAATCAAAGAGTCTTCGTCGTGTTTTCTTTTCTATCAAGGGTATTTATTATCAAGCTGAAATCAAGGGCCAAACCATCACTTGGGTTGTACCTTATCAATTCTCTCAAGATATTCCTACCGATGTCGATTTCCGTGTCATGTTGACCTTTTTAGAGTTCTACCGTACTCTTGTTGGCTTTGTCAACTTTAGATTATACAATGAAATCAATATGACATATCCTCCCAAGATTGATGAGACTGGTGGGTTCCATTTGGATGAAGCTATGCCTGTTAATAACAGCGGAAAGAACGATGATGAAGAGGAAAATGCTGCTGATGCTATTGATGAATTCAAATCTACTTCTACTGAAGACGATGAAAATACTGTCACTCTTGCCAAAATTCAAGCTGCTTCTAACGCTACCTCTGATCTTCAAAACTTGTTCAAGAACCAAAAGTTTTACTTGTCTCGTGAAACCCCTCGTTATGCTCTCGAGTTTATGATCACCTCTTGTGGCGGTCAAGTAAGTTGGGATGCCTCTGTTGGTGTCAACCCTCCTTACCCCGAGTCAGATGAAACCATCAACTATCAAATCACCGATCGTCCTATGGTCAGTAACCGTGTTTTAGGTCGTACTTATGTTCAACCTCAATGGATCGCTGATTGTATTAACGCTCGTAAGATTGTTAAGCCCAGTCTTTATGAACCCGGATGTACTTTACCTCCTCATTTATCTCCCTTCGTTGAGTCCAAGGAAGGTGATTATGTTCCTGCAAGTGGTATTGATAGTGAGGATGAAGAGGAAATCGCTGCTATTGAAGAAGATAACAAGCCTAAGACAAAGAAGCGCACAGCTGCTGAAATCGAAGAGGAAGAAGTAAAGGAAATGTCAACAGTTATGATGACAAACAAGCAGAGAAAGCTTTACACAAAGATGCAATACGGTATTCAACAAAAGGCAGACGAAGTTGCCAAATTAGAAAAGAAGAAGAAGGCTCTCAAGTCCAAGAAGTAAAAATCTTGCCCTTTTTTTTTACTGCATTTTCACCCAAAAAATTCCCTTTTTCTCCTCAACATATGTTTATCTTTTTCTCTCTCTTTCATACTTTAATTTTGTTATTTTTAAAACACTTGTTTTTACTTAGATAAAAAAAAACAATTTACACATATCTCTCAATTTACTTCTAAAAATAAAAAAAACATCAAAAAACACTTTAAATTTGTAACTTTTTTCGCCTTTGGTTCTATCTTTTTGACCAGACGCAATTGGATAAGATAGACCCTTTTTATGCCCAGTAAGGATTGCAGTTTCCGCGAGAGGAAATCTACGTCACTGCAAAAGGTGCGCTGATACGTACTTATCAAGCGGGATTTTGCATTTTTTTCCCTCCCTTTGCACCTTTTTTTTTTTCAAGAATACTTTTTTATTCAAAAAAAAATGAGTTTGTTTCCCACTGCACCAACTGAAACGCACCTTGTCGAGTTTAATGCCGGTAAATGTATCGTAGAAGATTCTTGGATTAAACCAGATACCAGAAAAGGGTAAAGTCTTTTTTAAAAGTTTGTATTATACTCTTATAAAAAAAAATTAACTTTGTTACTATGTTTACCTAGTAAACTTTATATGGATCAGGTAAAAAAAAAAAATAGATTAACAAAATTAGAGAGGGAGATCTTTGCGTGTGTGTTACTTATTTATGTATTATAGGGTGATGATCAATTATTACACTTGTACTGGAAAGAGCGTAAAAACAACAGTACTCCTGAAGACGTAAGTTACTATTACAACGACAAAGTAAAAAAAAAAAACTAACTTTATAAAAAAAAAAAAGGACATGATTATTTTCTCTGAAGAAGCCGAGTTTTCAAAAGTTGAAGAGTGTACAACTGGTCGTGTATACGTGTTAAAGTTCAAGACGTCTAACGAAACTCATTTCTACTGGATGCAAAATAAGAATGAAGATAACGATCACGCATTGGTTGAACGTGTCAATGAGTTAATTAGCGATCCTGAAACAAACATGAATATCTCTTCTGAATTAGACGAATCTGCTTCTCATGACGAATTGATGCGTCTTTTAAACGATGCTGAAAGTCAAGGTAACAAATTAAAAATTTATATTGTGACTTGAGAGGAAAACTCACCCTTTTTACTGTAGATCCTAATTTGACTCCTGAGAACCTTTTGCAATTTCTTAATAGTATGAACAAGTAAGTTTTTGTGTATATAAAAAAGTGGAAAAAGGGTTGAAAACTAAGAGGGAAATTAAAAAAAAATAGTAATATGGATACACAAGATGATGAAGACGATGATGCTTTTGAAGTAAATACACCACCTGCTACTCGCACATCGGCTCCTGCTCCTGTTGCTGCTGCTGCTGCTGCTGCCACACCCGCTACTACAACGCCAGCTGTAGCACCTGCTGCACCTGCAGTACCCGTTGCAGAGACTCCTAACGGTCAACAACAATCAAATGAACAATTGGATCAACTTCGTCAAATTCTTGCTAATATTCAACCTGCCGGTAAGGAAGGAAGGAAGGAAAATCAAACCGTAAGGATAAAATTAACAAAAGGCTTCTTTATTTAGAGGGATCAAAACCGATTTCATTAAGTGAAGTACTTACTTCGCAATCATTGACACCTCTTTTAAACGACCCCGAAATGTGCGCGTCGTTATTCCCTTTTTTGCCTGAAGGTTCTGAACGGTCTGCTGAGGAAGTACGTCAAGTGGTGAGAAGTCCTCAGTTCAGTCAAGCTTTACAAAGCTTAAGCGCAGCTCTTGCTACGGGGCAATTGGGTCCGTTATTATCTCAGCTTGGGTTAGATCCTTCTGCTGGAAACAGTGTTGAGTCGTTCTTAATAGCTGTGGGTGAACAAGCTAAACAAAAAAAGAATGATGATGCTATGGATGAAGATTAGATTTTTTATTTTTTTTTATTAAAAATAGATTCTGTGAAAAAATAATAATAAAATGGTTTTTTTATTGTGAAAGTTGTCTTGGATATAAGCAATATTTTGACATGAGTTCAGGTTCTTCTTCTAAAATAATCATTTTTCCTTGAAGCATGTGTGTAGTAATATGACAATGAACTGCCCAAAATCCAGGATTGTCCTTTTTTTTAAAAAAGAAAGTTAGACTTTTTTTTTATCGCAGCTGACAATGAAAAGAGTTATATTACTTACTGCTAAAAGACGGACTTTCGTCCACCCACATCCGTCAGTATCTTCTGTAGGAACCGAAGGATAAACCACCGTTGTATCTTTATATAACGGGTTCTCAAAGTTACGAATATCCTTATCCTCCTCATGAACATAACTCCCTGCGCCCGACGCAATCACATAATGCGAATGTCCATGCGTATGCCAAGGATGCAACAAGCACCCACCAATTGCATTCTTTGTATTCTGAAACACCAAATCCACCACTTCGTTATGCGATAAACGATACGTACCCAATTCTTCGTTGTACCCGTCGCTCGTGTAGTTTTGGTTTTGAAATCTAGCGAAACTTTCTACAAGTGGGGATGTGGTGGAGGAAGGCATAGATAAATGTCGGTGGTTTATCAGGTAACGCGTGGTATTGTCGGGCATTTTCATGGTGCTGGTATGCAGGTGGATGGTACGCACATCTGTTTCGTCAAGAATTGGGTCGCGAGCGCTCAAAGGCTTCAGGTTGTGCCATAGCCAGTCTGGTTCGTCCATTTTTGGAAACAGTGGTAAGTCTACGTAGTTCTTTTCTTTTCTAGCAGGGCGACCACCGCCAGGACGACCACCGCCGTCGCCGCCTCCAGCACGGTCACCACCACCCGCACGATCCCCTCCAGCACGATCTCCTCCTTCACCATTAGCACGACCGCCTTCACTACCAGCACGACCGCCAGCACGGCCACGGCCAATTTCTCCGACTCTTTTATGCCCATTATCATCTTCAGCCCTTGTATCAAAATGATTCTTGCGATTTGACCATTTCATGATAGGTTTAAATAAAGTAGTACCTTTTTCGCCTGCAGCGACGACATCAGCAGCAGTAGTGGTAGTAATAGGATCGACGTACCGAATATAGCCGAACCCGTTTTCCGTGACACCACGGCCACGTTGCCTCCAAAGATAGCTAGTACCAATTGCAAAAGTGGAGCCCACAGGATGATCACCGGTTTTAAGCAAAACAGAGAACCTTTGTCCAGGCGTAATTTCCAAAAACGACGTCTCATAGGGGTGAATCAACTCGCCGTCCACTTCAATCATGGTCAAGTTGTGTTGCTTGACGGCTAATGCTAGTGTTCTAAAGGAATTGGCGCCAATGACACGTAACCGGTAGGTGGTATTGGGCTCGACATCAAAGGTGGTATAGCCTTGACAACTCTTATAGGAGTTGCCTGCGGCGGTAGGGTTATGGACGGTACGACCGTTGATCAGGATACTATCCGACCCATGGTCGAAAGTAAAACTGTTGCTGGTATAATAGGCTTGTCTGCTATCGAGGTTTTCATGCCACCATTCGCTTAATTGAAGCACAAGGTCCTTTTTGTACTGGTAAGGGCCAGCTTGCAATAAAGTACTGGGGGTGGCGACCTTTTGGGGGTTGGCGGTATCTGATTCGTAAACAATAAATGAGCCTTGCACTGAGTCATCTTGTAAACCAACGTGCGCATGATAAAAATAAGTACCGGCTTGGTGTGACACAGTAAAACGTTGTGTATAGGATGTACCAGGAGTGATTGGGCGCTGGGTTACACCAGGTACACCGTCTGAGTCCGTGGAACCAATTTGGCGAATACCGTGGTAGTGGATACTGGTGTTGAAGTGCTTGAGCTGGTTACGGACAAGGATTTCTACCTCGTCGCCTGTTTGGACGTGGATAGTGGGGCCGGGGAATTGTCCGTTGATGTGAGGGACAAGAACGCCCTTATCAGAGCAGTCTGGGTTGATAACACCAGAGGTGATGTCAAATTCGTACTTGTGAAGTTCGGCTTGCGTTACAAGTGCAACTGAACCTAATAAGAATCCTACCTTTTTTAAATACATTTTAAAAAAATTCCCGGATGAAGAAAAGAAGTAAAAAAAAAAGAAATTGCCAATTTGACAGGTACTTGAATCAAAAAAAGTATATTTCCTAATGAAGCATTCCTTCTAAAAAAAAGTAGTTTTTTTTTTTTTTCCCGCGTATGATTTCATTTTTATACAAAAGGGATCCAACCAACTTTCTTTCTCCTTTATTCGTGGCCTGATTTGACACAAAATGCAGTTTAAACTCCTCACTCGTGTAAAAAAAAAAAAGAAAAAAAAAAGATGTTTTTCCTTTTTTTTTGTGTTTTTCTTCTTTTTCTTTTTCTCTTTCTCTCTCTTTTTACATTTATAAAATAGCAAGATGGAGAAAACGCAGGCAGACAAGTCTAGTAGCCATAGTAATACGTCTACAGCGAGTACAATTGTTGGTAGTCATTACCAAGTTGGAAAAAAATTGGGAGAAGGCAGTTTTGGAGTTATTTACGAAGGCTTAAATTTATTGAATAACCAATCAGTTGCTATCAAGTTTGAGCCAAGAAAGTCAGAAGTTCCACAATTGAGAGACGAATATCGAACCTACAAGATACTTGCCGGCACCTGTACGTATAATGATATATTATATATAAAAAGAAAAAAAAAACTAATCCCTATTTTAATTAAAAATTAGCTGGCGTGCCAAGTGCGTATTATTTTGGTCATGAAGGACTGCATAATGTGTTGGTGATTGATTTATTAGGACCTAGTCTCGAAGATTTATTTGATATGTGCTCTCGTAAATTGACTATAAAGACTGTTGCTATGGTGGCAAAACAAATGGTAACTTCGCAACAAACCAAAAAACATATTACAATATAAATTTAAAACTCAATCATGATTTTTTCGTTATTTAGATATCCCGTGTTCAAAGTGTTCATGAACGTAACTTGATCTACAGAGATATTAAACCTGACAACTTTTTAATAGGAAGACCGGGAACGAAATATGCGAATATGGTGTTTTTAGTAGATTATGGTATGGCAAAGCTATACCGCGATCCAAAGACAAAGAAGCATATTCCATATAGAGAACGCAGGAGTTTATCTGGTACTGCAAGATACATGAGTATCAATACGCATTTAGGAAGAGGTAAATATAATAAAAAAAAAAAAAAAAACGGGGAGAAAAAATAACATGTTTTTTTTTTCTCTTTCTCCTTAAGAACAATCAAGACGAGATGATTTAGAAGCTTTAGGTCATGTATTCATGTACTTTTTAAGAGGCTCCTTACCATGGCAAGGATTAAAAGCAGCAACAAATAAACAAAAGTATGAAAAGATTGGAGAAAAGAAACAATCGACTTCTGTAAAAGACTTGTGTGGATCATTTCCTGAAGAATTTGGTATTTACCTTCAATATGTGCGTAAATTAGGCTTTGAAGAAACGCCAGATTATGACTTTTTAAGAGAATTGTTTGATAAAGTCTTGGAACGACAAGGTGAAAAAGACGATAGTGTTTATGATTGGGTTTTATTGAATGATGGCAAAGGGTGGGAGGTAAATGTTATTATTTAAAGGAGTATACTTTTTTTTTTTGAATAGGAGCTTCTAATACACACATTTTATTATAAATATAGAACCGTTTCAAACAATTAATAGAAGCTCGTGCTAGAAGATCCAATGCTCATCATCAACAACCAAAAAATCAAAATAGTAAACGGACAAAAACTCCAGCTGCAATTAACAAGTCTACTACAGATATGCCTAATACACCTGCTTACGTACCCCTCACTGATCCCTCAAAACCACATAAACGGAAAGAACATGGAATTTGGAAGAGTCTTGTTCATTTTATAACTTGTAACCGTGGTCAGCAAGACTAGAGCACTACCACGACAAAAAATACCCCCTTCTTCTTATCTTAGTTCGCATTATCTCTTGATATTTACAAACAAACACATACATTTCTTTTTTATATTTCTCTCTTTTTTTTTATTATATTAATTATTACTACATGTTGAACTTTTCTAAAAAGTTATTTAAAGGTCCTTGTTGCATTTGTGTCCACCTATTTAAAGAAAAAAGTTATATATAATACACACTAAACAAATAAAAAAGTGTTTACATTGAAAAACCTCTACGTTGAACCCATCTACCGTTCAACTTCTTTGCGTTCTTTGCGTTATTTCTAGTTCTTTGTCCACGAACAGGTAAACTCATGGCATGTCTTCTTCCAGTATAGTTGTTAATGTTACGATGATGCATGACTTGCTCTCTCACTTGTCTCTTTAAATCGGTCTCGATAGTCATATTAGCTAATGTGTTTGTTAATTCATTGACTTGACTTTCACTTAATTCGACAACTTTCAAAGTTTCGGGAATGGATAACTTTTGACATAATTTAGCAGCTGTGGGTTCACCAATACCGTAAAAGTATTGAAGTGCTGTACTAGAAGGAAATGTAAAATAGTTAGTCTTAAGAATCCACTCGCAGTTTTTTTTTTCTTTATTTACGTGACAATCTTTCTGTCAGGTAAATTGACACCAAGTAAATGCAACATTATACGTGAAAAAAAGGATACGTTTTTTTTAGCCCAGACTGACCCTAGTTTATATAAAAAATACACAAGGTACAGAAAAGCGGAAGCGCAATAAAAATCAAAGCCACCCTTTGATTGGGAGTGCAAGGTCTCGCAGGACAATAGTCACAAGTTTTTTTTTTTTTTTTTTTTTTTCCTCGCTTGTCTTCTTTTTTTTGCAGGCCTTTTTTTAACCTCTTTTAACAACTAGAAGAAGAAAATGTCTCGTCCTGAACACATTGCACCCCCAGAAATTGTAAGCTGAAAGCAAGAGGAAAAAAAAAAGCATCAACTAATAATAAAAAAAAAAAAATAGTATTATGGTGATGATGAAGCCAGAAAATATACTGACAAGTAAGATAAAAAGAATATCTGTACAAAGACCTATCAACTTATCTTTTTTTCACCTGTGTAGTTCACGTATCACAGCTATTCAAGCAGAGATGGCATACAGAGCGCTTGAATTATTAAATTTAACCGAAGGACCCAAATACCTGTTAGATATCGGATGTGGTTCTGGGCTCAGTGGAGAGATTTTAGAAGAAGAAGGTCATACTTGGGTGGGTATGGATATTTCACCTGCCATGTTGGATGTAGCCAATGAAAGAGAAGTAGAAGGGGATTTATTTTTACAAGATGCTGGACAAGGTATCGCATTTAGACCAGGTACATTTGACGGTTGTATTAGGTTAGTATAATAAAATGAATACATGTATACAAACAACGAAAAAAAAACCCTAACCTAAACGAAAAAAATTTAGTGTTTCTGTATTACAATGGCTTTGTAATGCAGACAAGACAATCAATAGACCTAAAGCTAGAATTCAACGATTTTTCACCACATTATACGCAGCGTTAGATAAAGGAGCCAGAGCCGTATTCCAATTTTATCCTGAGAACGATGATCAAATTCAACTATTGATTGATGTTGCGACAAAGTGTGGTTTTGAAGGTGGTCTTTTAGTCGATTACCCCAACTCGAAAAAGGCCAAAAAATACTACCTTTGTTTGTTTGCCGGTGTACAGTCTGGCAAGAAGAATCAAATGCCTTCGGCTTTAGGCGCTGACGGTGAATTGCACCCTGATGAAGGAAGATCCATTCAGTATGAAAAGCGTAGACAAGTAGCTAGAAAGAGAAAATCAAATCGTACATCTATCAAGGGTAAAGATTGGATCAATAACAAGAAGAAGGTTGCTAGAGATAGAGGTGATAAGATTGTTGCCAATGATTCCAAGTTTACTGGTCGGAAGAGAAAAGTTAGATTTTAATAATCCAATCATGTCTATCCTTCCCCCCCTTATTTTTTATGTGTGTAAAAGTGTTGTATGTGTGTGTTTGTGTGTATTATTAAATAAATTTTTCTTTTTTTTTTCTCTTTTCTTTCTCTTTCTCTCTTTTACTCTTTTTTTTTTACAGCTGCAAAAAATGGCAAGAAACAAGTTTGACTTGTTTTATCAATCGGAATTCACTGAAGATACAGTTACAAGCTGCTTAAAGAATGGATTTCAAAACAATATCATTTATTCTCGAATAAATGATTCCGCATTGGTTGCTTTAAACCCTTATAAACTCTTACCAAGTCAAAGTGCACAATACGTAGCCGAATACAAAGATACAGGATCCGACCTATTAGAACCATTACCTACTCATATCTACAAGTTAACAAATCAAGCATATCTGCACATGAGGCGTACTGGTATTGATCAATCGCTAATATTAAAGTAAGTTAATTACAGCACAATCTTTTTTTATAAAAAGAAGGGGGAAAAAGGGGTTTTGGGAGAGAAAGAGAACAACAAAAATAACGTGCGGTGATTAAACCTATTTTGTTTTATTTATGTAGTGGTGAATCAGGAAGTGGTAAAACAGAATCATTCAAGCTTACATTAAACCACCTTGTTCAACTCTCAAGTCATAAAAAGGAAACTAAACTACAAGCACAAGTAACAAACATTCAGGTCGTTTTAGAAGCATTTGGTAACGCTCGTACCAGTTTAAACATCAATGCCTCTCGATTTGGAAAGTACTTGGAGTTACAATTTAACGAGCGCGGTCGTATGGTGGGTGCCAAACTGCTCAATTATTTACTAGACAAGTCTCGTATCACGCGGTGTCCTGACCATGAACAGACCTTCCATATCTTTTATCAGTTACTCGCTGGTACCTCTGCCGAAGAAAAGGCTCTTTTGCAGCTCGGTGAGGATGATGGTGTCTACCGGTATATCCCAAGGCAGATGGCTGCAATGGGCGGTGAAGCGTCTCAGTTCAAGACTTTAAAACAGGCAATGCGAACCCTAGGTATCAACAAGAAATACCAAGCTCGTATCTGGCAATTCCTTGCGTGTTTGTTGCATTTAGGTCAATTGGATTTCACAGACGATGCTACGGTACAAGAAGCAGCGTTTGTAAAAAACACAGCTACCTTGGATCTGTGCGCGGATTTCTTGGGTGTGGATCCTCAAGCACTGCAAGACGTGTTAACGTACAAGACGCAATTGTTTAAAAAGGATGTGACGACGCTTATTTTGGACGCTGCAGGCGCTTGTAAACAAAGGGATGATATTGTAAAGGCGTTATATTCCTTATTGTTTACGTGGCTGGTCGAGTTTATCAATACAAAGCTGTGTTGTGAGTACGCACATAACTTTATCGGTATTCTGGATTTACCAGGTCCCAGACTGCTTTCGACGGATTTCAACTCGTTTTGTGTCAACTTGGCAAACGAAAGGTTACAAAACTTTTGTCAGCATACGATCTTTGAAGTGGATGTAGAAGAGTATAGGACAGAGGGGCTGTCGGTGGCTGATGTACCGTATTTCAATAACCAGGCGTGTGTCGAACTATTAACAAGGTCCAAGCACGGGCTTGTAGACATTACCAACCATCATGCGAAATCAACAAGCTCAAACGATCAAACTATCTTGGACACGTTTAGCAAATACAACAGTAACCATGCTTCGTTTAGTTTAAAATCGTCAGAAACAGGGCAACGCTTGTTTTCAATTCAACATTTTGCTGGGTTAGTGAGTTACAGCACCACAGGCTTTCTAGAGTCGAACCGCGACAGTTTAAATGCAGATTTGGTGCAACTGATCCGTGGAAGTGAAACTGCACCAGCCTCATACAACAATTTCTTGCTGGAACTGTTTGCAGATAGCAACGTCAAGACCGAAACTCATCCAAAGCAATCCGACGCCATCTTGAGCGCACAGCAGCCCTCTGGCCCATTACGTGGTCCGTCCATGCGCAGAACCAAATCCACTATGCTGCGTAGAAAAAGTACAACACCATTGGAGCCAATTTTAGATGAACCGTCTGCTCAGAAAAGAAACACGTCCATGTTGTTGGCGCAAATGAGTACGGCGTTGGACGACTTGTTTACGACGCTGGATGAAACTGTACCGTGGTTTATCTTTTGTATAAGGCCCAATGATCATGGGGCGCCGAACCAGTTTGATGGGAGTCGCGTGCGCACGCAGATAAGAGCGTTTGGAATCCCGCAAGTGTGTCAGAGGTTGGCGGTGCATTATACAGCTACGTTCTTTCATGATGAGTTTTTGGACAGATATACGGAGACGCTGGATGAAAAAGGCGTGGATAGGCTCTCTGGGGATGCGAAAGAGCAGTGTGAGTCTGCCATTGCATTGTTTGCTTGGTCATCGGAACAAGTCGAATTAGGTTCCACAAAGGTAAATAAAACATTTCATATATTTATTACTGTTTTTGTAACACACAATTTATTTTAGATATTTTTAAATGAAGCAGTGTGGCAAAGTTTAGAAGACGAGTTACGTACGGTTGAAAAAGACGAGCAAAGAAAGCAAAAGGAGGAGAAACGGATTAATGAAAATATGGGCACGTTGCAAACACCGATGATGCACATGGACCAGGACCAAAGTGCAGATTCATTATCCAACTTGTCGTTTGGGTCCAACACGGAGTTCCTGCTTCCCAAATCAGACTACTCGCTGACCGATCGTCGTCATGACGCAGCCGTAGCGGCTGCAAGTGCCGCGGGGCTCCCTTTACCTACAAGACGAGGTGCTGTGTCTCCTGCAGCTACATCTATTTATACCGACGATCAGCGCTCGTTTCTCTCCGACGACGATTACTACCGCTCGTACGGCAAAACCAGCCACTATGACGCCGATTCGCAGTACGGCTCTGACGTCTACAGCAAACCCGCTACTACCGAGTTAAAGCAAATGACGCCCGTTGCTGGTGTTGTAGAAGAAGAGTCCCCTGAAGACGACGATGAAGACGATAATAGGCTATCGCGTGCACGTCGCAACTGGCTAAACTTTGTCTGGTTCTCTACGTGGTGGATACCTACGTTCTTCTTGGTATGTTGCGGTAAAATGAAACGTCCCGATATTCAAATTGCGTGGCGAGAAAAAATGACACTGTGTCTGTGTATTTTGTGCACGTCAGGTTTTATTATTTGGTTCTTGGTGTTCTTTGGCAAGTTGGTGTGCCCGCATCAAAACGTGTTTTCAACATCGGAATTGCAGAATCATGCAGAGGAGGATAATGCGTATGTGTCGATCCGTGGTGAGGTGTTTGATTTGACGAAATTTGCGCCAAGGCATTGGGCTGGTACCGTGATCCCCACTGAGTCTATCTTGAAATACGGAGGTAAAGATGCGACGCATTTGTTCCCGATACAGGTATCGGCTCTTTGCCAAGGCGTCACAGGGTCCGTCTCACCCTACATCGTGCTGGAGTACAATACTAATTTAACTGACCCGAATGCCAGGTACCATAATTTCTTGCCGAACAGCGGTGATCATCGTCCAGACTGGTACTTTTTGCAAATGCAGTTTTTAAGAAACGAGTATAAGATGGGGACCATGGGCTACAGTCCTAAAGAAGTGCACCAGAAGGCAGTGACTCCCTCTGAAGTCGGTGGTGTACGTACGCAGCGGCAATGGGCTATCTTGGACGGCAACATCTACGACATCACGCAGTATATCTTGGGCGGACGTGGGTTTGATGCCCCTCCCGGTGAACCCCAACCACCCCAAGAAGAAATGTTCTTTCTTGATAACGCTATTGTCTCCCTTTTCTCTCAAAAGGCAGGTCAAGATATTACCGATAATTGGAACGCGCTGCCTCTCTCTGATGAAGTGAAATTGCGACAACGTGTGTGTTTACGAAACTTGTATTTTGCGGGTGCTGTAGATCAACGTAACTCTGCGCGGTGTTTGTTTGCAGAGTACTTGTTGCTGATCGTCACTATCTTTTTGTGCTCGATTATTGTGTTCAAGTTTTTAGCCGCCTTGCAGTTTCGTACGCGTCGTGAGCCAGAGAGACAAGATAAGTTTGTGGTGTGTCAAGTGCCGTGCTATACAGAGGGAGAAGACGAGCTGAAAAAGACAATTGATTCGATTGCGGCGTTAGATTATGACGATAAGCGAAAACTGCTGTTTATTATTTGTGACGGGATGGTGATTGGCGGTGGTAATGATAGACCGACGTCGCGTATTGTGCTGGATATTTTGGGCGTGAACTCAAAGACGGACCCAGAACCACTGTCGTTCTTTTCGGTGGGAGAAGGGCAAAAGCAGCATAATATGGGTAAGGTGTACTCGGGGTTGTACGAGTGTCGTGGACATGTGGTGCCGTACATTGTGGTGTCGAAAGTAGGTAAGCCGTCAGAAAGACAGAAGCCCGGTAATCGCGGTAAGCGGGATAGTCAGTTGATCTTGATGAGTTTCTTGAACAAGGTGCATTTTGATGCACCCATGACGCCGATGGAGCTAGAACTCTTTCATCAGATTAAAAATGTCATTGGTGTGGACCCTGTGTTTTATGAGTATGTGTTGATGGTGGATGCAGATACAGAGGTGATGTCGGACGGATTGAACCGTATGGTATCTGTGTTTGCGCACGATGCCAAAATCATTGGGCTTTGTGGAGAAACTGTGTTGTCAAACGAAAAGGATAGTTGGGTGACAATGATTCAAGTATATGAATACTTTATTTCGCATTACCTTATCAAGGCGTTTGAATCCTTGTTTGGGTCTGTCACTTGCTTACCGGGTTGTTTCTGTATGTACCGTATTCGCGCACCGTTAAAGAACCAACCGCTATTGATATCAAACCAGATCTTGGAGGATTATTCGATTAATAAGGTGGATACGTTGCACAAGAAAAATTTACTGCATTTAGGTGAGGATCGGTACTTGACAACACTAATCTTGAAGCATTTCCCCAATTACAAGACAAAGTTTGTGTCGGACGCGAAGTGTGCGACGAACGCGCCGGATCAGTGGAGCGTCTTGTTGTCGCAGCGTCGTCGGTGGATTAATTCGACGATTCATAATTTAGGTGAATTAGTGTTCTTGCCGCAACTGTGTGGATTCTGTTGTTTCTCGATGCGGTTTGTGGTAATGCTAGATTTGTTCAGTACGTTGGTTCAACCTGCTATTGTTGGGTACCTCGTTTACCTTATTTATACCCTGGCGACATCCACTTCAGGTGTGCCAATGATGTCCATTATTACAATTGCCGGTGTCTACGGTCTGCAAGCAGTGATCTTTTTACTGCATAGAAAATGGGAGCATATAATTTGGATGATCGTCTCGATCTTTGCTATCCCCGTTTTTTCGTTCCTGATTCCCATTTACTCGTACTGGCATTTCGACGATTTCTCGTGGGGTAATACGCGTGTGGTCATGGGTGATAAAGGAAAGAAATTGGTCATGGCAGAAGAAGGTAAGTTCGATCGTAAATCTATCCCGTTATTGACGTGGGATGAGTATGAAAAGAGTTTGTATGATGATGAAGGTGGTGGTGGTGGCAATTACTTTAATGATAATGCGTCGGTTGGATCGCACGGATCGCAAAGGTCCGGGTACAGTCAAGGCACTTATTACAGTCAGCAGAGTTATGCAAGTAGACCTGGTGGGCAGTATAATAATACGGTGAGTAGTCAGTCGTATATGATGCAGCAGCCTCCTCAGTCGGTTCGAGGTGGGTCGCCGGCGTTTAATTTACCTCCGTATCAGCAAGCTGGGTACGCTACGCCGCCTCCCATGATGCCGTCACCGATGATGGGCTATCATTCTCCTGTGCCTGGTCAATACAGGGCTCAGTCTCCTTTCCATTAAATTTTTAGAAACAAGAAAAAAAATCATATTATTTATTCCTTTCATTGTGTGTGTATACATTATTTTTTGCATCAAAATAAAATAAAATTAAAAGTCTTTTTTTTTTTCAATAAACCAATGTGTGTAGGCTTTGTTTAACATCGCCTGAATAATAGTAAGGCTTAAACCTGGTGTTACCTGTGTGTCAAACAAAGAGTGACATTTTTTCTTCAACTGCGAACCCCGTATTGGTCATAAATGTTTTATTTTGTTTTACGAAGGAAAAAAAAATAGCACGTACTTTCGTAGTGTATAGTTTAGATTTATTAAAATAGGAAAGGGATTTTTTATTTTTTTATTGGGTGTAAAGAGATATGTAGTAGACCAGATATTTTTTTTTCAGACAGTCCCGAAGATAGGCTAAGGACAGAAGGTAGACTAAGGACAGAAGAGAATACCCTTCCCTTGAAAACCAAGCTAGTCGAGGACCAAGTACGCTTATAATCCGACCCTTTCAAAAAAGGACTGGAACGGTGATGACCGTCTTAGTCGCCAGAGTGCTTTCGGACATCATCACCAAAGCGGCAGGGCCAACATCTTTTACTTGATAACGCCGTAGGTATAGAGTAAGAGAGACCGTACACCACAAGATATCATTTTTTTTTTATCTAACAACTAATAAAGTATTAAAGGGTGGGTTCCTTTTTAAAAGCAAAGTAACATACCTAAAGTTCATATATTTTTCAAGAGAGGATACCGCTTCAGGATTACTTCAGAAGCATTTGAGAATAGCAGTTTTTTTTTTTTTTGAAAATGACGACTGAAAAAAATCTGCTTCTTTATAAGTTCTGAAAAGTACTTGTTTATGACCGATTAATTAGGGTTACTTCTATAAATGTTCATGTAAACAAACGGTTTTTTTTTATAAAATAAAAAGATACAGCAATATAACTATTGCTAGGAAAAATTGGTACGAGTAAATCGGAGTAGATACAGATTATATTTTAGAAGAGTAAGATCACCTAGTTTATTACTTTCATGCAAAAAAAGCGAAAAAGTGTTTATTTGGGATGTCGATCATACTTGGGAGAAAATAAAAATATCCAATAAAAAGCATGCTTACCAAGAGGTCGTTTTTGTTTACACACAAGATTGGAAATCGATAGGCGGAAGTGTTACTCATATAGGAAGGTTGTGACACAAAAAATAACCAAGTTTCACCCCACCCCCACTTTCCATTTCCTTATATATCCGCAGTCGAAACGACTTGTCATATTGTTTATAATAAATGTTGTAACTTCATACAAGAACAAAAACATTTTGAAGATATCGTAGTTACTACGTTAAAGAGAAAGAAAATTTCTTAATTTAATACACTACTTTTTATTTTATTTTATTTATTTATTTTTTTCGTAAAGAAAATTATTGATCATGTGGGTACTATATATGTATATAATGCTATCGGAACTGCCCAATAGTTTGATAAGATAACTATCTGTTCATAATAGTTTAATCAGCTTTTTTTTCACTATGACGAAATCTTTTTTTATAAAGGTACCATTTTTTTTTTTTTTTTTGTCAATTTCTTTCTTTTATTAAACTAAATTATCAATATGAACTTTACCAACGCGTTACCAACAGAAGCCGTGCTTGAATATGTAGCATCCGAAAAAATTAGAACATGCTTCTTCCTTTCACAAGCATGTTTCTACATTTTTGTTTTACAAGATAAGGGTTTTTTTACCCTCATTTCAAAAACCATTAAAATGGTTTGTTCAAAATTTGGTAAGTACTCTAATATACACAGATATATATCACGCACTATACTAAAAAAAACATTTCTTAGAAGTATACGATTCTCGTATTGAAGAACTTGAGAAGAGTATACAAGAAACTGAAATGTATCTCGAAACATTTGTTAAAACCTATCAAGAAACCAGAGATAGAGTTGTTAAAAGTTCCAATCGGGCAGATATGTTGGAGACTGACTTGTATATGGCCCGAGTGGAAAAAAAAGACTCTGATACTTATAGCAGAGTTTTGTCAAAAGACCATTCGAAGTTGGAAGCCGAAGTCAGCGGTTTGTCTAAAGAAATCAAGAACTTGAAGGCATTCAAGTTGGGCGTAGAAGACGGGAATGCCTTCGAGATCAGTAAAATTGCCAATCGCAATTTTGTCGCAATCAATAAACTAAAAGAAGAAAACTCAAAGCTCAGAGAGTAAATTCTTCTTTTGTCCAAATAAAATCATATTATTCTTTTTTCAGTACAACTTTTTTTTATCTTTTTTTCAGTACAGCTTTTTTTTTATCTTTTTTTCAGTATAACTTTTTTTTTTATCTTTAAAACGTGAGCTAAAAACGCCTAAATTTTTCGTATTACAAGAATCTAAAACTTGAAAGTTATTAAGTAAAGGTGCTCACTATCAAAAGTAAACAAATCTGCAAAAAAAAATTGTAAACTGCTTGCCCTTTCTTTTTTATACTTACTCTAGTAGTATAACCTCGTCTTATAATCAGAATATAAATTGTATTGATGGTGCTGAAAGATGGAAGTAGACCGATAACACTGAAGAGTAAAAAAAAAGGAAAGTATGCCTAATTTGTACTACCTTCCCTTTTTTTTTGCAGGATTTATTTACTTTGCAAGTTTAAAATTTTTCTTCCACGGAAACATATAATGGAAACTATCTCCGGTTTATATTGTTGAGTCATTTTTTTTCCGGTCTTTCAAAACGCGTCGTTTTTTTTCCTTTTAGTACAGAGTAAACAAATTATATCATACGTCTGTCTTTCACTAAATGTGTTATCACTATATATTGTACTGATGTTGCTGAGAGGTATGGAGAGTGACATTTGTAATAAAAAAAAAGTTAACTTGCGCAAAGTAAACAAATCATGCAAAAAAAAAAGGAAAAAGTAGTACACACTAAAGCACTTTCTTGTGAAGATAAACAAAAACGATCTCGAGGAGGAAAACATGCTTTTTATTGGATACAACTTTTTTTTTCTTTTATTGTAAAAAATATACAGTGATACATCTTTTTTATTTTACTTTGTACTGTTAAGAATATTATATGAAAAAGTATTTTATTTATTAAAAAAAAAAGGTATTTTATTTAAAATTAACTACCTAGTAGATACACATTAGCCTTTCTTTTACTAAAAAAAAAAAGAAAGTGGACAAGGGTAACCAACGCAGAGGTTTGTATCTATGTACCCTAAACTGCGGTAAAAGGAGAGCGAAAAGAGAAAAAACCTCACTGGGTTTGGTCGACCAACCTTGGTCGTCTACTCGGATACGGGCCGCATCCCCCATTCAGCCTGCCAAGTTTAGTCCTACCTTGGGGGGCTATCGTATTTCTGCTTACCTATAAACGGATCACATGGAGGCCTAAACCGAGCGAATGGGTCGCGGAAACGACGAATGGGCTTTCTCCATCGAATCTACCCTCAGTGTACTGTCGGAATCAAATCTAAGAAGATTGGATTACTACTAAAGTTGATGTCGTCTACTATAATAATACACAAAAAAATCTGCATGATTTCAATACCCCAAGCTGGAACTAAGACGTAGAAGAAGAAAGGTTGGTACTAAAAACATTTTGATTGTTATTCTAGAAAAAAAAGTTGGTTGCTATATGAAGGAAGTATTAGATATGCGAAACGTTTTTTATTATTAAGGGGGGGTTTTTTTCTCTTATAAATTTGATATTTCTAATTGACATGTTATATTATATTGTGCTGTGTGTGTGTGTACGTAATGAATTACCATATAGAACACTTTTCAGCTGGATTCATTTCACGAGAACCAGGTGCGCCACACTGAAATGCTTTAGCGAACTCTGGATTATTTTGAACTGCAGCATTTACTCTAACCTGGGCAGGTGAATGAACATCGTTCAAGGCTCGTTGTACTGTCATCTCTGGTCGCATATTAGAACACCAGACTCGGCCAAAGTTAATAAAGAATAGCTGTTCAGGGGATAAAGATTCTAAACCAGGTAAGGCCAAGTTATTTTCTGGATCTTCTGATAATGATTTACGCATAGACATGAATGCTGCGTTAACACCGCCGTTATCAGCCAAGTTTTCACCTAATGTCATCTATAGCGGACAAGAGTATAAGTATTTTAAATTAATGTGTTAAAGAATTATTATTATTATTTTACCTTGCCGTTGACGTTGTATTTACTATTGTTGGGCCCATCAACTGTAAATTTACCATACTGATCAATAAAACATTGGCTTTTTTGTTCAAAAGCTGTGGTTGTATCGTTGGTCCACCAAGAATTTAATCGACCATCACCATCATAGAGACGTCCAGAGTTATCAAACGCATGCTATACGTTTAATTGTGAGTATTTACCAGCAACAACAGCAAAAAACAAAGGGTATTAATACTTACTGTAATTTCGTGACCAATAACAACACCGATACCACCATAGTTAAGATAGCGAGGTAAATCAGAATCATAGAAAGGGCTTTGCAAGATACCTGCAGGTATAACAATCTCGTTAAAGGTAGGTGTATAATAAGCATTTACTTCATGAGGATCCATATACCAGATATCTCTGTTCACTTTTTGACCAATATCCTTCCATTCCTTTTTCAAAGACCATTGGAAAGCAGATTGTTGAGTTTTATAGTATTCTTTAGGGATAACCTCAATGCCATTATAATACTGTGCAAGAGATTCAGGAGATCTATCATCAGGGTTTGCAATACTATACGCTTCCTTATGCTTTAATTTGCTAACTTTTTCAAGAGCGCGAGAACGAGTTTCGGAATCTAACCAACTGACGTCTTGTAACCTGGATTTCCAAGAAGAAGTGATATTATCCAAAAACTTTGACACTTGCTTACGCTCACTTTCGCCACCAAATTTCTTCATGACAAAATAACGACCCAAGAGCTGTCCAAATGTGTTACTAGTTTGTCCGATGCAGATACGAGAACGAGGAGGGGATTCAGTCGTACCACTAGAGATCTTTCCAATCATGTTACGGTAAAGGTCACGATTAGGTTTATCTACGTAGCCAATGTTGGCTAAAATGGTCTTGATGATAAAGAATTCACGTAGATTTTCAGTTGTAACGCCATCGTCACGACTTGCACTGTTTACTAACCAGTCGGTTAGGTCTTGCATGTACTTTGGAGCAATGACAATAACGTTGCTTGGAAGTGAGGCGTCTTCTGGGATAAAACGACGAATAAGTTTGATCCATTCAACCACTGGGTACTTTTGATGAAGTTCGGCGATTGTCATCGGATTATATAAATCAATAGGGTTTTGAAATTGATCACTACAAGAAAGTAAAATATTAATTATATTTTCCTCACTCGTTTCTTTTTTTTTAAAAAAAAACTACTTACTTTGCTAGTGTAATTTTGGCAAGATGAGACTCAAATTCGATATAACGATCAACCATATTCTCTATTTCAACATCGCTTAAAATACTGAGATTGTTTTCGGCTAATTTGGTACGACGAAGTTCTTCACGAGGAGACGAGTCCTTTGGGTTACCCAAGATGGAAGAAAGAATTGAGATTAAACCGCTGCGATAGGTAGCTACTACGTCTGCCTGATGATAGTACTCGCGAGAAGGAAGACCTAAGCCAGGTTGATTGATATTGATCACGTATTCTTCAGGGTTCTTATCATCAATACCAACATCAAATGAAAAAAGGTTATCAACACCTTCACTACCGAGATAAATAAGTGCTTCTGTCAGCTCACGAACGTGATCAGTAGTAAAACGACTATCGAGATCGACAGGAAAGTTTAGTTTTTCAAGCAGGGTCTTGATATCGGGAAACAAGGGAGTAGGACCTAAGCTATCGATAGTCGCTTCGTCCATGCAGGTTTCGTAGTAAGACTTGATCTTGTTAAAGTTACTACGGTCTGCATCCGATTGACTGGGGTTAATAAAGTCCTCGTCCGATTTTTCTTTGGCACCGGTAAGAAGTTCATCGTAACTTAGTTCTAATATATCGCGTAGACCGTCCAGGTTACTGTTTCTTAAATCCGTGAAAGTACCAACAGCTGTATAAAAATGGGAGGGGGGGGGGGGGGATTAGTACATATACACAAAGAAAGAGAGAAGACGGGGTTTTTTTTCTTACATGATTCGGAAGCAGGGATTTTAGAGTCACGAATCCAACCACCACCTATTTTTTTTAAAAAAAAGAGATCAGTACGAATTAAAGCAAACGCGTTTTATTTCTTTTTCTTTACATGTATATTGATAAAAATCACTGCAAGGATCTATGTTGACGTCCAAGTCATGCAAAATAGAGGTAGCAGCAGTTTTACATATTTTTGTATCACATGTATTACCAGCTCTAGCCATTAAATTGGCAGAGTGACCAGAGAGTGAGTAGGGGATACCAGTCATATAAAAACGAAAAAAATAAATAAAGAACACAGAAAAATAAAGAAAAGTGGGCCATCCTTATATACAATTCTTTTACCCGGATGATTCTCAATCACAAAGCAAATAAGGAATATAAAAGCAAATAATTCCTTCTTTTTTACTTTCTTTCTTTTTTGACAGTCGAGTTTGAAATATCCCGATTTTACTAAATCAAGAGCAAAATGCTTCTAGAACTATTTCTCTTTTTTTTTTTTTTCCTCCCGTTAATATATATATATTTTTTCCTCCCGTTTATTTATATTTTTTTTTTCCCTCCGTTTTTTTTAAGCATTTCCACCTCTTTTTCTTTTTCTTTAGACAATTGTTGTCGTAAATGAGTACAGACACGAAACTTATTCTTAGTTTGGTGAACCGAATAACTGTCAGAGTAAGAGTAAAAAAAAAAAACGTAGGTTACACCCGCGTAGTACTAACAACTGAAAAAAAATTATAGCTACCAAGTAACAATGGCACTCAGATCGATACATTAGAAAGTGATCCATTAGTACAGCAAACGTAACAAAACCAAAATATTCTCTTGTTTACAGTAACTTTTTTTTTCATACTAAACTTTATGTCTTTTGTTTTTTTTTCTATGACGTTAGGGGTACGTGTGTTTTAAACGTTTTGTATAACGTTTGTATAACGTTATATTTAACTCTTTTTTTTTTATTTATTTTTAGTGGCAGCACTGATCGAGCTTTCAAAGTATAGGTTATCTACTATCGCAACAACAATCGTTACAGTCATTGAAAATTTATCAAAGGTAAAAAAATAAAATAAAAAGATGAAACAATTGAAAAAAATTATCGAGCCACATTTTTTTTTGTACCCAATAGACACCTGTAAGTCGAAACGATGATTATATTCCGTACGATGTACTTCAGTCACAACTATTTTTACTTCGTATGTTATCAGCTTGTATGCAACACCATTGGAAATACTGTCAAAATTTAGATAATAAAGTGCCTCACTCCGGAAGTGCTTCACCCGTACGACCGAGTTTAACTCGAGCCAATGCTACCTCAAGCGCGTTGTGGATACCCATTGAAGGAATACCTAATGTTCCCATCGATCCACCACCACTTGAAGATAACCTAGCAAAGCATATTGTATTTGTAATGTCGAGATTTATATATCAAATGGGTCTGTTTGAAGAACGAGAACACGAAATTGTCGCAAATCATGCTGCGAGCTCTATTTCGGCAGAGACGCTTAGCAATATGAACGGCCCTATAAGTATCATTGTAGACATTTATAAAGCTGCTACCCGTGTCATTTCTTATGTCAGTGCTAGTAACTGGGCAATCGTATTCGCCAAAATTAAAAATAGAATCTTGTACTTGGCATCAACAGCAGAGGAAAACCCCGAAATTACAGATGTTATGTTACTCGAATGTTCTTCTTTAAACTGTAAAAGATTAAGCATGGTTTTAACAGGTATTTTTCATTTTTATTTCTTTCCTGTTGTTTTGCTAAAACGAAAGGTGTTACTATAGAATTATGCAGCTCTACGTTACATTTAAAAAAATCGGCTCAGTTAATTATCGCTGTTATGTTGAGAAGAGCTATTTGGAACTGGATTGAAAATTATACAGCTGAATTTGCTACGCTTTGTCAAAGACAAACTCGAATTGATGGTTCTCCCGAAATTTTATTTGATATATTTAATTCGCTAGCTGATACAACAAAAAGAAAGGCGATTTTTTGGCCGTTACAAACAATGTTACTAGTTATTTGTCCCGATATTATGCTCTCTACTTCCTTAGTTAGTAGTCGTGTTCAAAACAGAAAGGTATTTTGAAATATATAAAAAAAAAGAGAGATGAAAAAAAAAAATATTGACACTTTTTAATAGACTGCATTTTTCAGTTCTTTAAGAAAAGCAATGAAAGGTGATCGTATGGGTGAGCTAGCTGCTATTTGTTACGTTGATCTTTGTCGCGCTGCAACTTATGTTCACAAGGACGATATGCTATCTATTCGTCAAGTAGTACCTGACGTAGAAAACGAATTGATCGAAAAATTATTTGATACACATCATACTTCCAATATAGACGCACTCTCCGATAGTTTGGGCGTGTACATTGATCACCGCTGTTTAATGGCAGATTGTATCGTTGCCATGTTTCGACTGGATACAGAAAAGACCGTAACATCATTAATTCCTGCTTGTTTCGATCATGGTGCGCCCACTATTTTTAAAATGAGTGTAGTCAAAGCAGCATTAGCAATAGCACTGGAAGAAAATCGATTGCCTTGGATCCAACCTATTTCTGAATTATACGCACCTCTTTGTACTAGAATTCGAAGACTGTTTTTGGAATTCTATAATCGCGATTTAAGAGAAAAAATGGATTCCCCAGGTGCGCAATCTGTTGTTTCTACACGAAAATTGGCGATAAATGGCCTAGATAAACGAGGCAGTAATAAAAAACCGGCTAGCGAACGATTCGAGTTGATCTTGGACGTTTTGAGATTATACCAAGCTGATCCCAAACTGGCTGTTTTGGTAAATATACACGGAAATTCTTTTTAACGTAGTTACTTACATGATATACATTTTCAGGGAGAAGAAGAAGACAGATTTGAACAAAATTCTGCAGTCATGATAGCGATCACCAATTGCTTGAGAGATACTAGTCCTTGTGTCCGTGACGCAGCCGCCGAATGTCTGTACAAACTTCATGCACCAGACCATATTATGCTTTGGGGAACACCCAATCGATTTATGGAATCATTTTGGAAGATATCTTCGCAGGTACTATTTACTTTAGCCAAACAATTACTAGATATTAGAGAAAAAGATAACGAGCTTAGAAAACTGTTGGATCTATTAAAACGATTGCTTACGTCTCGAAACAAGTTTTTGGAACAGCACAGAGATGTTGCAACGTACGGTATAGATACTAGAGAACGGTTACAGGCTTCGATCGGACTCGAGGTAGCTCTTTTGGTGCTTTTGTGTTCAGCCGATACAGATATTTGCTCGCTTTCAATTGAATGCTTTCGATTGCTTTGTACCGAAGTTCATTTGACTGAAAGGTTAGATGATCTTCAGCCGTGTTCAATTACGATTGTAGAAAATATTGCTTGTTATACGGAACTGGCAAATCTGACCGGCATTGTTGTCACCGGTAGGAAATCTCAACAAAGACGTATACGTCGTCTTTTGAGGATGGTTAGCCACAGCTCGCCCGGTATGCTAGCAGCTTGGGAAGAAGCGTGGAAGCGATGGAAATCAATGGTACCTTATATTGCTCGTTCACCCGACGAAGGAAGAGACGATTCGTCAATAGACCTAAGCAGAAAAGGTGGAGGAAATACATGGCACGATAAACTTCGAAATAATTCTTCACGACAAACAATACAATCGGCGTCACCAACAGTTCGCGTAGAGTCATTTGACAATGAACGATGTATGGAATGGCAAAACTATGCCGGATTTCTGGCTGCTTTAGGCGGTGTTTGTTTGATGGCGGATTCATTATCAGTTAATAAAAATCGTCTCAGTGAAAGCAACAGCAATAAATATATATCGGCACCAGTTGAATCTGCGGCGATGGTGGATAAGTATGTTATGGATATGGTGGATTTACTCGCGTGTGATAATATGATTGTGAGAGAATGGGCGAGAGAAATTTTGGGTAATGATTTGTCGCCGGCTTTATACCATATTATGTTTCGACACCTGGAAAATACGCTGAGCAAGTGCTTTGGCCCCGATAATACCGATCCGATTTGTGGACCTCGGTATACGTTGTTTGTAGAGCAAGCAATATCCGTGTTAAAACAAGTGTTGGATAGACTTGTGAACAAGTCTGAAAACTTATTTACCGTGGATTTTGGTACACTTATTAATCAGTACGCTGTTTATTTGAATAAACTCGGTACCAATGCAACGTCGCTCAAGGTCAAGATTAAAATGTGTCAATTGGTAGAAGTACTGATGAACAAAAAAGAACGAATTACGTTGAGACAAGAATTTAGATTAAGAAATAAATTATTGGAGATTTTTGTAGAGTGGACCAGTGATTTCACTTTGGTAAGTTATTTTGTGTGTATGTTTTTTTTTTTGAGAAAGAAAAAAATAACTGATTTTTATTTTAGATACCTGATAACGCAAGTAATTCATCTAATTATGAAGCTGCTCAGTTAGAGAAAGTACAATGCGATTTGGATTTAGCTTGTCTTAAAACTATTGTGGCTTTATTACATCAGTTACCTCTTCAGCCGTCCGAACCTGTTCATGAATCTGACGCGCTTTTAATAAAAAGTAGAATATTCTATAAATATTTTACTTTTTTTTTCAAATTATTGAACAGGTGTCGCGTATTAGAGGTATGTATATATAAAAAAAGTTTTCAAGTAACTAATTTCTTCTTTTAGATTGAATCGATTCCACAAACAAGAAGCTATGACTCTCAGATTAGAAATGTGAGTTCAATAATATCTTTTTTTCAAAAACCAAAAAAAAAAAAAACTGACGAAGTTTAATAGGGATCAGAGTTGACACCTCTCAAAAACTATACTATTTTAGCATTATCCAACCTTCTTAGTGCTAATGTAGACGCAGGTCTCAAGTACTCTTTCTCGATGGGGTACCATGAAGATACTCGTACCAGATCTGCATTTATGGAAGTCTTGACCAACATTTTGAACCAAGGAACAGAATTTGAGACCTTGGCAGAGACAGTAATGACAGATAGATACGAAAAATTAATAGATGTACGTTTAAATCAAATCAGTTGTCTGTACATATTATTAATACCGAATTTCTCCCTTCCACCAGATGCTCGTACAGTTTGATTTAAACCTCACGCTCGCTCTTTGCGAGGTATCACCTTCTGTAGATAGTGACGATGCAGCTAATGTATTACTATCCTGTTTTGCATCCCGGAACAAAACAATGGTGCTACTAAAATCTGTAATTGAAAAAGAAGTAAAAGATACAGGTAATTTATAGAATATAATTAAATCTATTTTATAGTGTACGTTATAACTTTTTTTGCTGTTGTAGAAAACGAGACTGATTTGTTCAGAAAGACCAGTATGGCAACCCGTTTACTTTCTGTTTATGCTAAAAACAATGGCACCGAGTATGTTCGAGCAGTACTATTACCGGTATTCCAAAAACTTTCAGAACGTCCTCGTGAAGACAAATGCTTTGAGCTAGACCCTTCCAAGATTGGACCCGACGAAGATGTCAAAAAAAACCGACGTAACGTGATTGAAGCAACAGAAATGTTTTTGGAAGCGATTTGCGGTTCAGTAGACCAAGCGCCTAGGTCTTTCCGTCAAATATGTAACTTTATCCTTACTGCTGTACGTGAACAATTTCCTGAAGCAAAATATACTGCTGTAGGATCCTTTATCTTTTTAAGGTTCTTTTGTCCTGCTATTGTGTCTCCCGAAACAGAAGGTTTAGTCAAAAATACTGCTTCCATTTCTCGTGATATGCGTCGCGGATTTCTTATTGCTACTAAGGTCATTCAAAACTTGGCTAATAATGTTTTATTTGGTGCTAAAGAAACGTATATGATTGTGTTGAACGATTTTTTGACAAGTAATATTTACAAAGTAGCTAGCTTTTTACGTGAAATCGCAAAGGCTCCAGATACGCCCGCAACAGAAGAACCGGTAGAGGTGTATCAGATGAATGATAAGTTTTATGCTACTTTACATCGTGTACTGTCTGAAAATATGGAACGAATTTCTCGTGATGTTGCCACACGCAATATGCATCGCTTTAATGAAACAATGGCTCTAACTCGCTGGAAACGTAATTTTGATAAATTCGCAAACCTTTTGGCTCAATTGGGAAGACCACCTGAAGTATTACCAAAGGACCCCATACCTTCCAAAAGCTACGTCTATGCTGCGTCCAACCAATTATATGCCGATTTTATGCGTCGCAATAGTCATCGAAGTGTTGAGTCCATTGTATCCAAAAACATTTTTTATGAAGGTGGTGTTTCAAAAGCTGGTCGACCTGTATTTTATCTTATTATGAGACATATTAATGCGGATAACATTGATTTCGAATTACTTGTTTATCATATTCTCCAGGTAAAATGAATTGATTCTTTTTTTTAAGAAAAAAACTTTACTAACTAAAATATATTTAGACTTTGGAACGTACTGGGAACCGTCAGTATGAACTCTTGATTGATCTTACGCAGTTTTGTCGTAATAACGAAGCTCCAGCTCAATGGGTTCATCAATTGATGCAACTGATGACTGAAGATAAATCAGATAATATTGCAGCATGTCATATTTACAACCCTAATTCATATATTAGAACTTTTTTCAAAAAGTTAACACGACCCATTTCTCACAAGTTTGCAAAACGTATGACCTTTGGTGTTACTTTAGCCGAACTTCATGATCATATTCTTCCCTCTGAAGTCCGACTTCCAAAATCTACAAGTAAGGGGTTTTTTTTTTAGAATTATCAAAAGATTGATCCTCTAACTTTTTTTTTAAAAAAAAATATAATTAGTTGGTTTAGAAACTGAGCCTAGTGCTGTATTTTTCCCAGTGAATAGAATATTGAAATTCGCAACCCAACTTCCAGTTACAGTAAAAGTAAGTGCCGAATATATTCAAGTTATGACAGTACGAAAGCAAGAGATACTTTACGGTATTAGTGCAATTACAAACGATATCTATCATATATCGGAAATCGAAGACGTCTCTTTTGTTCAATACGAGCGTGTATCAGATCAAGTATACGAATTTAGTTTTAAAAACACTCGAGATAATGCAATTGTCACTTTTAATTCTCCAAAGCGAGACTCTATTGTTAATGTAAGTTTGCTATAATTTATCACATTGATTCTATATCTAATGAAAGCTTTTTTTTTTCATAGACTATCCGTCATAGTAAACGTCGTTACGATATGTCTCGACCTACTAGTATTTCAGAAAGAACAATTCGACCTAGCGATGTACCTGGAAGACTATTAAATATGGCGCTACTTAACTTGGGCAGCGATGACCCCAACTTACGTCTTTCGTCGTATAATTTACTTTATGCTCTTAGTAGAGTATTTAATTTTGACGTTGGTAAACAACTTTTGGACGCTAAAGGTATGTTTTTTTTTAGAAAAAAGATACGTTATTGCTATTAACTGTCGTAATAGATTTATGTCTTCCTGCCAATAGTACGGAATTTATTGTTAGTATTAGTGAAAAAATAGCAGCTTCAGAGCCATCTCTTACAATTGAATTCTTGAACGAATGCATTATGGGGTATAGCAAATCGGAACAAGGTCTACGATACCTCTGTTTGCTGTATATGATGCCTTGGTTACCCAACCTTGCCCTATATTGCGACAGGTCAGTAAAAGATCAAGGAAGAATCAAGGACCTATTAAGACTATTAATAGATCTTACATTAACTGGAGAGGTACTTTCTAAATTAAAATACTTTAACTGAAAAAAAAAACTAAATTACTTTTTAAAATAGATGTCTAAACTAATCCAAGCCAAAATTTGGAAAACAATTGCAAGAATTGATGAGATTCTTAGTTTAGTAATCGATACATTTATTCAATTTGCAAACGAACACGGTATCGGATCACCTCAAGCAGAAATTATGGCAGATACACTCGTAACACTTTCAAACGTCACTGTTCGATCCAAACTTGTTTCGTATTTACGAAAGGTTATTCATCGAACATCGTTTAAACCCAGTCGGTCTTTGACAGATCATCCGTCTTGGCCTGAAATTGCCATCCTGATTCGATTTATCTTGATGTTATCGTTTAATAACCAAGGACCCGTGAAAAGAATTGTACCAGAGATATTTCATATTGTGTCTCTGGTAGCTGGTGTTGGATCTACGATTGTTCGTGCCTCGGTACATGGTGTTGTTGTAAATATGATTCAGTCACTTTGTACATTAATGCCATTACCAACTGCTAATATTCAAAAACTGCAACAGTTATTAACTGAGTTATCTGAATCGAAGAGTCGGTTATTGTTTGGACTTAATAGATCGAATGCAAATGCGTTTATGATTACTCCGGAAACTTTAATTGATTCCACTGAACCAATTTCTTTACAGTCGTTGGAAATTATTATTGGTAAATTATCGGAAGCTATCAATTACGCTGCACCGACAATAGGTAAAATAACAAGCGACTCCCCTTCTTTTATATTTATATAACTGACTAATACTTTTTTTTACTCAAGATATTGCAAATTTCTGGCGAGCTCGATGGATGAGTCTAGTAGCAAGTACAGCATTCCAATTTAACCCTGCAGTTCAACCTCGAGCATTTGTAGTACTAGGATACCTCGGTAAAGAAGAAATCGACGACGACCTATTATATCAGATTTTAGTTGCACTTCGAGGAGCCCTAGCTATATTTAACGACAGTGATCCCAGTCTTGTCACCAGTATTATGATGTGTCTTAAAAACGTAGTTAAAAGTCTTCCCAGTGACTCTCGATACCTGCTACAATTATTTTGGGTAGCCGTAGCACTTGTTGAAATCAATACGGGACCTACATTTGATATGGCGGTTGAACTATTACAAGCCGTTGTTCGAGCCCTAGACTCCAAAGAATTCTTCTCTGGTGACACTATGGTCAATGTATTGTTGGCGGCTAGAGAACCTGTAGCAGATATAGCTGGTCAACTCGATAAACTATGCGGTGTTAGTTTTGAAACTAATTTTTCGTTTGCTATTGCCGGTATCTTTATCAAGGGACTTCGGTACAACGATGTTAAGGACGCTATGTATAGTGGTCTTTGCACGTTTTTAGAAATTGAACGGAAACAGTTTCTTAGAGACGGTATTTTGGAAGACGCAAATATTATTGAGACATCAACGCTAGGTTATGTTACGACTTTATTACCTTTGGCGGCCAAGACGGAAACTATCAAGGAGTTGTTAAGGTTAGCTGGTTTGACGGATACGGATATTGATAATAGTAGTGGGAAAGTGTACGCGGGAATATTCGATAAACTTGATATCCCGGATAATACTACTGCATTGCTTATCATTTCTTTGTTGGCTACCATGCTTAATGCAGCTGATAACGAATCGGAAAGGTTGTTTATTTATGGTCTTTTATCAGAAGCGGCCATAGCAATACCCGAAGTATTTTCTTTAGTGTAAGTACAGAATACGGAATATATCCTGGTAGTATGTACTTAATTTATTTCTTTTAAAAAAAATAGTTATGACTCTTTATTACCCAAGATGAATCAGATTGTCATTAGCAGCCAAACGCAACCTATTATTGAATCAGTCAAATCCATCTTGTTGACTGCCTGCTCTGACCCCGTCTTTTCAGAAGTTAAAAATCGTAACTCTCAAAAGATATTGCTAGAAAGGCTTGGGTTCTCTGCTTTAGGGGATCCTACCTTTGGAGCCTCTTCTTCCAACAGTTTTCAAAACGCTCAACTGGCTAGTGAATTAATGGAAAGAATTATCTCTTAAAAAAAATGTTTACCATTTAATATTATCTCTTTAATATATTTTTAGTTGCTTAATAAATCTTTTTGAAAGAAGTAAAAGTGATATGCAAAAAACTTGGTCAATTCTTTTAATAATGCTCTTTAAACAGTTTCATTTGATTATTTTATGTTAAAAAAGGTTTGCCGTCGCGTTTTATCAAAAAGAAAAAAAAGGGCCAAAATCTGGGTTGAAATCCCCACTCTTAGAGAGAAAACCCTTTTTTTTTATATATCGGCTAAACGTTTAAGAGAAAATCGTACATATTTAAACTTGGAGTGGATTTCAACCCCCATTTTCCCCTCTTTTATCTTTTTTTTTTCTTTTTGATAAAACACGACGGCAAACCCTTTTAAACATAAAACAATCAAATGGAATTGGTTATGAACGGTCCAAGTGCTTCGCCGTACAACTTTACCTTCGTCTCCGTATTGAAGGTGTAAAAACAATGAAGGCATCCGAAACTGCTGCTGAAACATTTTGGTACAATAAGTCTGTCACTTATCGCATGCTCTATTTACGGGAGGAACTGTTCTTGAACCAGGTCCGTTTAAGAGGATGAGGCAGTTTTTACATATGAACTTTTTTTAAGATGTCTATTATATCTGTACTTAGCATTGGATTATCTTCACTTATTGACTTTGGTGATACAGACGAAGATTCACAAAAACCGCTATTAAATCAAATTTGGAATCCGTTGTATAATGATTTAACAACCATTTATAAAACTCGCAAGTATCATCTTCCCGCGGATTTGAAGTGTGCTTGGAATTTATTGGCTATCGTAAGTTTTGTTTTTTAACATTGAGTGTCTTGCTAATTAGACTATAATTTGATAGTTTTGTGAGAAGAATAATTCCGCCGTAAAAGCTAAGAAATATCTTCGAGATATTATGGATGTGGAGTATAAGAACAAGAGATACTCAGAGAATCATAGGATTCTGAAAGTATTTGAGTTTGTGTATGTTTTTAGTCAACTCCATTGTTTTTTAATTTGAAGTTTAACCAACTTTTTCCCTTTAGACTTGAATTATACGATGAGAATATTTGGATTTTTGATGACAATCAAAAAAAGTCGGGAACTTCAGTAATATTCTATTTTACTGTGAACTGTATTATTACGAGATGTTTGAGGGATGCTTACTGACTATAAGGATAGGTTGGTAGGATGCTAACCGAGACTTGATCAAGCTTTCTTTTTAAGCTTGGTATCCTATTATTATTTACTAAAAGAATTCAGTATAAAATATTGGAAGATGATTTTTTGTCCGTGATTTGGAAGCCTCTTTTGAGAAAGACGACGTACATTCATAACAATATCATCTTCATCAAAGGGTAAGTCTTTATAACAAAATGCATTCAACCTTGTAGTTGATTTATTATTTCTGTATCTTAGAGGGGAGTGTACCAACCCGTATACGCAGTTTATGAGAAGTAGGCCAAAGTAATAGGTTACAAGATTGATGTAAGATGTGTAATCAATAGTCCTGATGAGGATGATATCGATGTTGGTGCCCTGGAAGCGGCAAATGAGCTCCCGTCAGAAAAGAAGAAGTACGATGCAGCCAAATTACTTATAGAAGCGGAATATGTTCTTGATTTAGCGATTAATCGTACCATTCATGTTGAGGATATTCACTCTTTATCAGGAACAGGGTTCCAAGTCGGGGGTTAGTCTGTCTTTTTAAACATGTCTAAGTATATTTAATTGATTTTCCTTGATTTTAGGTTTAGCCTGTCAAACAAGCTCGGTATACGTGTATCGACCCCAAGTAGCTTTTTCATGTCTGAGTTTACAGATAAAATAAGTGTGTTTGTGCCACGCTAAAGTGCCACACTTTCCATATCTAATTTCCTGCCGTGATTATATAATCCAGTCTTTCGGAAAAGACCTGCAATAATGGAAACCCTCTAATCCTGTACCCAGACATCAGTTATTACTGGACGGTGTTGATAAGGCTTAGTTAAAATAAATATGTATTAGTCATAATGGTTAAAGTCGTGAGATAATCAAGTATGTGTAAATATATATGAGAATATACATCTGTATATGTACTTGATCACATCATACCCTCCAATCAACAAAGACCAAAAGAAGTCTAAAGTACCTGAAGATGATACTCCTTCAACCGCATCAGAAGCAACTACAGTCACAACAGCAACATCAAACACGTATTCTTTGAACTATGATCCTGACCTTGTTGGCGAGTATGGCTGGGTGCAGTTTGGTAACTGTAGTGGTATCCTTGGCCTTGATACACTACATACCTTTCTGATGACGATAATGATTGGTATTATATAACTCTGCTTATATTTCATAAGTAGGTAATCTTCAACCTCCTCTTATATACTCGGCTAAAACAAAAAGGAATTACGTTTTAATATAACTCTCGAACATGTATTCAATTATCATGTACCTTGCCCTTATATCATTATCCCTATATTATTATCCTTACACATGTCGCTTTTAAAAAAAAATAAGTAAAAAGTATTGAAACTTTAGGGAATGAATATTCATGAGAGTTCACTTACATTTATTAATTTCCCGCTTTAACCAACAATCATAATAATTGGTGTGATATCACCCCTTTAGCTCATTATTTTTTATAAACACATAATTTAGTTTGCTTTTGTATTTTTATATAATCATTGCCCTTATATCATAGCCCCTATATCATAACAATGAATAAAAAAGTATATTATATAATGATACAATTCATAATACAAGCGCATTTTTTAATTCAGTAATAAAATTTTCATTTATCAATAAACATTTGCCAAAAATAGCGTAAAATATTAAACTATTACTTTATTAAGATACTGATATAAGGATACTGATACTTATATAAGAGTAAGGGTAAGGATATAAAGATAAGGATGCAAGTATAAATATACAAAGCTAAGGAATAGGATGTATTTAATAAAGAAGACTAGTTTTCTTCTTGATAGAGTGGATGCTTTGTAACATATACATTTGCTTCAGTGTTATAATATTGATCACCATTAAAATGTAGTGTATCAGAAAAATATAGTTTTTCTAGATTTGACAAACCAATCAGATCGTCATCCGAAAGGTATGCAGTATACCAAGGCCAAAGATACAAGTAGGATTACGTAACATGAGAGTTATGTAATACCAGTCAATCAAAAATAGAGTAACAATCAAGACAAGGTATGAAAGTTAATGTATAACCAATCAAAAATACAGCAACACTCAACACCATCCCCTGAGAGTTCTATAATACCAATCATCATTGTCATCAGAAAGGTATATAGTATACCAAGGCCAAAGACACCACTATATCGTCGATTTGATAGTGTTATAAAGAAAATGACCCGTGTTAAAAAAGAAGAGGTGGCCTTGGTTTCAATTATCATAATAGCTATAGGGTAAATCATACATAAGAGACGAAAGAGTGTCATTACCACCAATACCACCAATACCAGATAAACTATAGTGGTGGAGGATATAAAAATATAAAAAATGATCTTTATTCACGTTGACATCATCGATAAATAAAGCCTCCGAGCCTTTTGGATACTTTACAGTAAATGCCTTCACAGAACGGCTTGTAAGTACATGGACTCTTCTTCTTCAGAACTACTTCCTGATTCCGTTGAAATGTTACGGTAAAAAGCAATATATGGCTGGTCAGTGTTGATAGAAAGATCCAAATTATCATTTGAGTATCTTTCAATCGTGTCAATCATCGCCGTTAATTTCATGTGATTAAGTGTTACTAGACGCTTAACAGAAAGTATTATTTGAAGTAACTGCCGAAGCACGATGACCAAACGGCGAAGAAATACCGGCAGCTGATTTTCTGTATATCTTGAGGGACGAAAAGGAACCCTTTTTAATTTCCTAAAGGAAGGCACCTCTTTGCTTTAGAAGCATCAGATTAGATACTTGGAAGTAACTGCATAGCATAAAAAAAAAGGGGGTTTAACAACAAACAATTTTAATTGTAAACAATCGGTTAAAAATATATACGTACCAGAGGTACCGTGAACATGATTATGTCCAGGATATTTTCAGTTAAGAAAACGGTAACTACTTCTTGTTGTTTCACCTTTTAACAAGGCCTTAATCATAGTTATAAATAAGTATCAATGGCCATTTTTTTTTTTTTACTTTTGTATACTAGCTTACATGAGGCATTGATTCCATTTCGAAGGTATAGAGAACCCAAAAGCTTATCTTGATTAACCGTTGTAAGGCAAAGAGTCAAATTAACTAACACAAGTCTTTATTCCAGAGCAATGGCAGTCTCATATTGTGTTAAGACAGTAAGACGGGGTTCTACATTTATAAGGGCCCTATTCTTTTAGAAAAACCTTGATAAAAAGTTCTATTTACACGTTTAGAAAAAAAAAGTTCAACGTATTAGTTTTTATATATTTATACCTTTATGGAAGGCGGTTTATCTAAGAAGAACCCTATTAGTGTGTAGGTATGAACAATGAAAGCAAAAGTTCATTGGAAAAAAAAAGTATAATGGTAAGAAAAGAAAAAAAAAGAGGCAGATAAATAAGGGATGGTATTTATTTAATCATCATTACGTATTTATACTACAATTGGAAATATAAAAATAAACAAGACCCCAAGATCATCATTTAATACACTCTGAAGTATTATTTTTTTATATCTAATAAACATGTTTTCATGCAAGTTTCTTGTACCTTTGTAATCTGGCAGCCTTTTCATTTCCGGATAATCCATTAACGCGGAAAAGAGCAGCATAGATATGAAGAAGCTGGTCGAATCTTGGATTTTCCTCTGTCAATTGGTTGAAAGACCGCTAAAACTTGAGTTAAGACAAAGGCTTTTCATGGACGTTGCTGTCTTTTTGCATACAATAAGTCTATACGCATAATGTCAATCCATATTATCAATGTCCCTTAAGGGTCCTTTGAGCGATTTTATTTATCAAAAAGAAGAAGAACAAAAAAAAAAGCCTTACATAATAAAATCAGAAAAACTTTATAAATTTCGCCCCTTTTCTCCTGTTTCTAACTTTCCTCCTCCTCCCTATCTATTTTTTTACGACATGAATGGAGAGACGATTTACATTGTAACGCATCAAGTATTATTCTTGTTAACAGGCCTATGTACAACCTTGGGAACTCAATGGTTATTCTATCATGGAGCAGCAAGTAAAATTCTACCGCCAACTTTTTTTTTTACCATCTCGTTCCAAAAAAAAAAAACTAACACGTTATTAATTTAGCTGGAGATAGTTATTTAGCCCAGTTGGCTCAGTATATCGGAATGGTATTAGTCGGCTTAATTATTCCCATATTATTAAAAAATAAACAAAAAGGTTATCATAGATTAAGTCAGCAAGCAGAAGAGGATGGTCTTCATATGGTTCAAATCGATACGGATGTAGATCACACAAAAGGAGATAGTTACGAGGAAGGACCTATTCCCCATAAATCTGTCATCAAACTAGCTGTACTTGACGTATTTGCAAATTTCTGCGTTACTGTTGGGTTTTCGATTGTTGGTAGTGGAGTAAGTAGTAGTAGTAGTACGGTATGCTAAAAAATAGTATTTTAATTCAAAAAGTTGTTAGATGTATCAGGTTATCTATAGTAGTGTGGTTATTTGGTGTGCTATATTAACTTTTCTATTCATGGGAAGAAAATTATCAAAGTTGCAGTGGGTTGCTATATTTGGTGTCAGTGCCGGTTTAGCTATCAGTTCAATGGATAGTTTTTCTGCTAATCATTCCAAGACTGCTTCATTAGAAGAATCTGGTAAAAATATGAAAACGGGACATGTATCTATTACACCTTTATATTAAAAAATCATTTATATTAGCTAAAACTACTCTACTCATGTTTGGCACGCTGATGACGTTAGGTGGTACATTCTTTTACGGTAAGAAGAAAAAAAAGTTATATAATCTAATTTGTAATAATAAGTAACATTATAATTATATATAGCCTGTGTCTACGTATATTCCGATTCGATCATGTCACAACAAAAGCCTCCTCCATTACCTGCTCGTATTTGTTTTTATTCAGGTTGTTACACTTCCGTTATCTCACTAGTTTGGATTGCGTTCTATACTTTACCTCGGTATGATGATTTAATTCATATTAAAGCAGGCACTTCCAATGAAGCTGTGGTAGGCATGTACGTATTAGTGATTGTTGCTAATGCATTGCATTCATGGAATTATTACGAGTTAATTGATAGAACAGGAAGTGTAAGTAATGATATGCGTATATCTTTTCATTGAGACAGTTACTTATATACAGATATAATTAGGTGGCTACTGGCATTTTACAAGGATTAAGAGCAGTGTTGATTTATATTATTAGTGACTCTTGGTACTGTGAATCAGATCCAGCTCAATGTAAGTTTTTTTTTTTTTTTTTTTTTTTTTTTTTTTACTTTGGTAAAGTATACTTATAACCTCATTTTAGGTTTTACCCAATTCAAAGGTATTGGTTCTCTTCTTGTAATCGGATGTGTGCTGTTATTTACGATAGGACGAGCAAAGTCCGTCGATAAAAAGTTTGGTTAACGGTTATTTAAAATAAAAAATAGTCCCCCTCCTCCTCCTTCTCTCTTTTTTTTTCTTCTTCTTTATCATTATTTTTTATCATAATATGGAAGTTCCCTCTGAGAATACAGCTGAAATTCCTACTCAGGTTGCAACACCAGCTTTTCAGTTCAGCCCTATACAACAATGGGAGATTGCGTTTATATATGCCTTCTCTTGCACCTTCAACCCTCAACAAGAGATTACACCCAGTTACTATAAACTACCTGACTTTATGCCTGAAGTAAATATCTATAACGAAACTACTTTTGTCATCTTTTATTAAATACATACACACACACGTTTGTTTTAGGAGCTTGAACAAGAAATTCAAAAACAAGAATCCGATCTGATTCGAAACATAATCTGTGCAAGTTTAGGAAACTTGTTAAATCGTAAAAATCCAATCGAGTAAGCCTTTTTTAACGATCTCAAAATATGTATTACGATTACCACTTTTTTCTAAACTGGAAATTTAAAATAGATCGTTCAAGATTTCTCTTTGTCAAACGGTTAATGATAAGATGAAGGCTTTTGAAATAGATCTTGAGACAAATCCTTTATCGAAATCCGAGTTTAATTCACTTGATACAGATGTCAAAGTAAGAAAAGAAAAAAAAAACGCGTTTATTTATTATTGGTGTAACTGAAATTGTCATTTTTTTTTGTTTAAAAAAAAATAGTTATACTTATTACGCTCCTTAGTTGAATGGCAATTACAAGATAGTTTGGCAGTAAAATCCATTTTGGAGTATCATAATAGTAATACAAGTAGAGACCAAATTAATCCTGTAAGAGCAATACCAATTGGTGTCGATTCCAAAAAGCGTAATTATTGGCAGTTTGGAGGTATTTTATAAACAAAAAAAGAAAGCGCGTGAAAAAAAAAATTAGCTGATCCTTTTTTTTTTGTAGATTCGTGTTGGATTTGGAGAGAAAAACCTCATTTTAAATTAAATTGTGAATGGGAAACAGTATGTAGAGACCGTCAAGATTTAGAAAGATTAGTTAAAGATCTTTCTAGCTCTAACAACAGAGCCGAAAAGGCTTTAATTAAAGTGATAACTGAAGAAATATATGAGATTGCGGAAAAGGAAGAGCGAAAAAAGTTACGCAAAGAAAGAGCTGAGCTTCGTAAGCTTATCCCAGTAGAAGTTTCAATCACACCAACTACATTAAGATCTAGAGGTAATAGAAGTGAAAGGGTGAGATATAACTATGATGAAGTATACGAGGAAGAAGATGAAGAAGAGGATTTTGAGTCTGAAGGTGCAGAAGAAGATGACGACGATTTCGAAGAAGATCAACCAGAAGTTAGGAGATCTTCAAGGAAAACAGCAGCTTCACCTCCTATTGAAAAACCAACAAGATGGAGTAATAGATTAAATAGATCTTCTACTTTAAATGAACTGGAAGACATGACTATTGATAGCCAAAAGGTCGAGACGGATGTAGAGGATATGGATACAGCTAGAAGTGCTACAACAGATATGGATGTAGTTTCGTACGACAGCCCTATGGAGACAAGTGACTCTCAGTCGTTATCCGTTATGGATATCAGTAGGCCAGATAGTATAATAGCAATGGATACAAGTAGATCCCAAAGTGTTATGGAATAATTTATATTTTTTTTTTACTTAAAAAAAAGCTTCAGTGTACATAAAAATAATAAAATTAAAGCGTAAAAAACCCCGCTTCTTTTTACTCTTTTTCTCTCTTTTACTTTTCTCCTTTTGTTAAAATAAATATGAAGAATTGGCAAGGCAAAAGTCTAGCAACATTGTTTGCTATTCTAAGTTTCCTATCACTTTTTACAACAGCAGATGAGCATGACCACATGGTAAATAAAATAAGTCTTTTACATGTATTTAGAAACAGGAAATACTTACACTTATTAATCTAGTACAAAAAAGGAGATGAAGTAGTCATTTGGATGAACACAGTTGGTCCTCTCAATAACAGACAAGAAACATATCCATACTTTCAATTGCCGTTTTGCCAAGGTGATCATATAGTTCAACATCATCACGAGACTTTAGGTGAAGCTCTTCAGGGCATGGACCTTGTGAATTCCGGTATTCCCATTCGTTTCTTAGGTAAGTTTAAAAAAAAGGAGCTAAGCTTTGTATTATACGGTTCTGATAGTTTCCAATTTTGTGTGTTGTAGAAACCAAGGCTAATGAACCTTATTGTGAAAAGACGCTTGACGAAAAGGATGTGGATGTACTTCGATATGCTGTTGATAATCGGTATTGGTATACTATGTTTATTGGTAAATAGATTTTGCTTGCCCCGAAAAAAGACGACTTGATGTTGACTGATATATATGTATATAGATGATTTACCTGTTAGTGGTACTGTGGGCGTAAGTGCGGATGAAACTAAAGAAGGTACTGAAAGCGATCCTCATTTTAAACCTCTTTCAGTTTATACACACAAGAGCTTTACGATTCAGTATAACGGACGTCAGGTAAAAAATAACAATAATAACGGGGAACCAAGCAAATCTGGTATTAATAAGTTTAAGGGTAGATTATCTCTGTTAGCTTACAACATGCGCACCCAGTAGAATTAATATACGGTAAAAAAGCGTTACCATTAACCTTTACATACTCAATTGATTGGAACCCTACCGATACCGAATTCGAAGACAGATTTGACAGTTTATTAGAAACAGATTTCTTTGAACATAAAGTAAAAAATTGGACAACTACTTTTTTAATATAGGATAAAGACTAAAAAGAAAAAGTAGGTTCATTGGCTTTCTATTTTTAGTTCATTCATGATGGTTCTTTTCCTGACTGGTCTTGTGTCGGTCATTCTTTTAAGAACTGTCAAGCGCGATTTCACAAGATATGATCGTGAAGAAGGCCTTACTGACTTTGTGAGCTTTATTATTATTATTACTATTATTACTATCGTATACTTATATATAAAAACAGGATCGTGATTTAGGTGACGAATATGGTTGGAAGCAAGTTCACGGTGATGTATTCCGTCAACCGCCACGTTTAATGCTTATGTCTGCATTAATGGGTACCGGATCACAACTCGTCATTTTATCGGGTGTCGTCATTTTATACACCATTTTAGGCGATCTTTATGCAGAACGTGCCACAATCCTTACTACCACCATTTTCCTATATGCACTTACTTCTTTTGTCGCAGGTTATACGAGTTCTAGATATTATACTCGATACGGTGGTAAAGATTGGGTCAAGACTGTAGTTATGACTGCGAGTTTATGGCCTGGTGCTGTTTCTTTGATTGGCGGATTTATCAATTTATTAGCCATTTATTATTCAAGTTCTCGTGCGATTTCATTCTACGCATTATTATCTGTGGTGGCTTTATGGGTATTCTTGTGTTTCCCGTTAACTTTGTTGGGTACCGTCGTAGGTCGCAATTGGGGAAGTCAACCCGATTTCCCTTGTCGTGTCAACCCTATTCCTCGCCCAATTCCTGAAAAAGTTTGGTATGCGGAACCCATGATGATCGTTGCATTAGGTGGTATCTTACCGTTCGGATCCATCTTTATTGAAATTTACTTTATCTTTACTTCGTTCTGGACTTACAAGATATATTACGTTTACGGGTTTATGTTGTTGGTGTTTATTATTTTGTTGATTGTTAGTGCTTGTGTTTCGATTGTCAGTACCTATTTCTTGCTTAACTCTGAAGATCACCGTTGGTAAAAAAAAAAAAAAAGCTAATTGAAGAAAGTAGAAACAGTTACCAACATTTATTTTTTCGTAATAGGCATTGGGTTAGTTTCATGACATGCGCTTCTGCTGCAGGTTATATTTATTTGTATTCTGTTTACTATTTCATGGTCAAAACAAAGTAAGTGGAGTTTATTTAGTTCCTATTGTTTTTGTTCACTAATTTTTTTTTAAAAAAAAAGGATGACTGGTATGTTTCAAACAAGTTTCTACTTTGGTTATACAGCCATTTTAGCGTTAGGTATGTTCTGTATGTTGGGCTTTATCGGTCATACAGCCGCAAGTCTATTCGTGAGAAAGATTTACCAAAATGTCAAGATTGATTAAAAATAATTTCCCTCCCTCCCTCCATACTTACCAAATATTTTTTTTTATTTATCTCAAAGTATTATAAATATCTTCCATTCTCCGACTTTTCTTTTCTTTTCTTTTTTGACATTTTACTGTTTTTTTTCGTGGCCTTATACACTATTTTCCGAAATTATTAGTGCACTTATCGAAAAAAATAGGCACAAAATTTTTAAAAAAATAGGCTCACAAAATGAAAATAATTAGGTTCACAATGTGAAAAAAATTAGGTTCATGATGTGAAAAAATTTAGGTTTATTATGCATTTGGTTAAAGCTTACTCTGTATCTTGATGGGTTACAGCGATAACTGCACGGGAAAATTACTTTTTGTTTTGAGTGCCAGGGACGGAGGAAGAAGCTGATGCTTTTCTTTTGAGGTTTGGTCTTGTTGTTGAAAGTGATTGGCTGTTTGTCTTGCGTACGAACCTTTCAGGCCTAATACCGTTTTCCCGCAAACTAAACAAAATATGTCTAAAATTCAATGTTGCGGTCATATCTCTGTAGTAAAAACGACGACGAACTTGAGATTCCTTGCTATCTTGTAGACAGTTTTCATTGGTACATCTACAAGTTTCAAACTGGTCGTCAGTTTCATAGTATTTTAGATATTAACATATTGTGTTTAACCTTAGCAAACCATGACATATTACAGTAGGATTTTTAGTTCGTCTAAACGGTCTAGGGTTTTTAACTTCTTTAAATTTCTCTAAGGTAGTACCATCTTTGCAAGAAGGACATAATGAGGAACTTTTGAACTCGTCCAACAAATAGACCTTGAATCCTTCTTTTCTGAGCATGTTTCTTATTCCGACTCCTTTGGCGGGTTCGTGGTACTTCACATTTGCTGCGGTCCGGCTGCCTATGATAATTACAGAGTCTTGCCCAAACTTTTGTCTAAGCTTTTTAGCTAATCGCTGTTCTAGTTGCTTCATGTTAGTAATACTTGAAAGCTTCATTTTGCGAAAAGGTAAACGATCAGCAGCTCTGGCTCCTGGAGGTATATCTTCATTGCCGTAGTAGTTGTTTAAGCCTTCAGTCACATTTGCTCTAGCTTCTAGATATTTTACGAAATTTTTCTTGTTGACAGAAGTGGCACGATGGTAAGAAAGAGAAAGTTCAGCAGCAATCACTTCATCAGGCTTAAAACGGTTACGGAGCTTTCTAAACTTTCTGAACTTTGTTTCAACTCCTTTCTGGTTACTTGTGTATCTGTAGACCATTTTGGTTTGGGAAGTGCTATTTTCATGCATACAATATAGTAGGTCTCTTCGACCTGGATCATCCAAAACGCATTTACCAACATCAGCAAGAAGGTCTTCTTTTTTTAGATCTTCTATATATATGAAGGAATCCTTGTCTTCTAATTGTTTTTTACTCTTCTTACCACCTTTTTTCCTTGGATCATAGTTTTGTTTAAGAATAGACACGCCTACGCCGTCAGTATATATCATTCCTCTGAACTTCATTTGTTTACCAGGACCTTGTGGTTCCATTCCTTTTGAATTGAGATTAATAGCTCCACCCCAAACTACTTGCTTGTCCAGATACGGCAAGACCATGTTTTTTAAAATTTGAGTATTCAAAATTAAGGTGTCGATTGTCATATAGCAGGGAATAAACGTAGCTCTTATAGGAAAGCAGTTTATAGATTTTCCACCTTGCAAAGCTTCATACGTTTTAGCGATTTGGTAATAAGCCCTTAAATGCTTTACAGGATTAGCCTTGCAATCATAAAAGATGGAGCCTATAAAACTTCTAATAGTGTTCATACCATCTTGACCTAAAAATTCTGAAGTAGCATCCTCTAATTTTTTTTGAAGATACAGCTAACTTGACTTTGTTCATTTGGCTGTAAACGTTCCGTCTATCTTCTTTGGACTTTCCAGCCTCCTGTAACCTATCCTTCTTTTTCATTATTAAGTTTAACATCTTCCTCAACTTGTTTCCAAAATTAGAAGTAACATTGTTGATATAAGCAGTACGGATTTTGGTTACTTCGTAGTTTGCTATCTGTTGTCCGTATTTAGATCGATAGGTTTGTAGGATGTACGTTCAAGAAAATTTTCTCTATGCTTGTTTATAATTGTTTTGAATGTTTCCAGCTTCTCCGTTTTCTTTCGCTTTTCCATCTTGTACGCACTTAATAACAACATTAAGACTTCTCTGAAATCCTCATTGATGAGATCTTCCAAATTGAATACATTATCGGTATTATCATCCTCCAGCTCGTTAACAAATATAAATTTCAAAAAGAAGTATGTGCGTGTCACAATTATATTAACATTCTTCACCAGTTCCATAAGACGCTGCTTGTATGCATCCTTCCAACCTATACCAGTAATTGAGCTTTTAATCACTACTAATTTATGTGGCGGTTCCATCATAAGAAAACAATAATGAAAAGAAAAAGAGGGATTTGACATCACTATAACCTTTGCGAGTTACTGATGTGTTTGATATCACTATAACCTTTGCAAGTCACTGATGTATTTTTTGTTTAAGCCTTTTTGACTGATTAATTTTTTGATCCCATCGTTGTAAAAAGACCAGTTAAAGTCATTGTCGTACTGTAGTATGATTACACTAATAAATATAATAGTATTACGCTATAAAATACTCATAAAGAACATCCAACCCTTTTTAAAAGTCCTTGCATGGTAAGACTTGGAGGGGGGGGGGGGTTTTGACTTTTAGCATGTCTCAATCAATAAAATCCCCTTATTTATGTCTGGCTGATGTTTGAAACACAGGCAAAACGCAATGTAAAAAAGAGAATCAGATTGTTAGGTGGAACAGCAAGTGTACATTCAGCGAGTATAACTGAAATATGCTGCTTGTGTATCCCAAGTTGAACGATATTATTTCCTCGACTTGATATGCGTAGCACAAATGTATTAATAAGTGAGTGCTATTGTTGATACAAGCCGAACTATTTAACAAATAACTCAGCTAGCAACATGATTCAAGCAGCTTATAGCTACAAGACTACCAGTAGACAATTTTGTATTAGATTAGGGCCCTGTTTACAATCTTTCTTTTAAAACTCCTATCCCTGTTGTTTTGACTGGATATTCTCCTGCTGATTACCAGTCATGAATAGCAACAATCAGAGACTTTTTACTCGTCTACAAAATTGTGAACATGCTTCACATTGTTCGTTCATTTCGTATGCCGCCAAGGTTTGGACGTGGTGAAGCCCCTCGATAACAACACAGAAGAGCAAGGTCTCAATATGATCAACAAACCCTAAGAAGTGTCAGGCAACGACGCAATTAAAGATTTTCAGACCTGCTAGTACATCACCTTTTTAATTATGTTTAAACGTAGTACTCAAAGAGCATGTATTGCATATTCATCAACTACAGGATCTTCAGCTCCCAGAGGGTGTCATTAGAATTCAGATTTTAATAGGAACGACAAACAATTATAAACTATATTTTTAATCAAGATCCTATCATGATTATTCAACCCTTGGTTTGCGCCAATTTATAAATAATTTTCGGGCCATCTATTTTTTTGTTAATGAACCTATTTATTTTCGAACTTTGAAGCAATTTTTTTCAAAAAGTGCGCCAATAATTTAGGGAAATAGTGTATAATTTTTTATTCAGTCTTCAAAAAAAAAATAGGGGCCTCCGTTGTTAGTAATTATTGATACAAGCAGTTCCTAATTTTTTAAACAGGATTCGTAGGATGACGTTTATTTTTAGTCTTTTTTTTTTTTCGTAATTGACTTAAGGTTGTTTTTTAATAGTAATAATAATAATAAAAAAATTATGCAGTAGAAAAAAAATGTATATGAATGTAAAATGAATTGTTATATGCTTGTGTGTGTGTGTGTGTGTTTTTTTTTGGGGGGGGGGGGAAGAATAAATATTAAATTAAATTATAAATAAGCGTAGGAGGAGGTTGAGTTGTTGGCGGAGGTAATTGATGATTTTCCGCGAAGACATTCAAGCGAATAATCTGACATGACGCCGATCGATGACTGAAGTGAAGAAACAGATCCATTTTCATAAATAAAGGATAAAACAAAAGAAGGTATAGATATGGGCGATTTGATATAAAGTGAGTTGGGCAAGTTTTTCATACAGTTAAAAAGAAAAGAAAAAAAGTAATCGCAGAATCAAGGTAGAGCTTGTAATGGTTGGCGATGCTAGCTACAGGGGTTTTTTTTTTGGAAATAGGTTTAGTAAAATACAAAACGCCGTTCTTGCTTTCAATTATAAGTTGAAGAGCTTCTTTGGGACCTAAATTCTTGAAAGCTGGGAGCCGATACCTTCGTTCTTTTTCTTCTTTCCTCCGCAGTTGGTACGGTTCACGTTACCTTTTTGAAGATGGTTGATTCAGAGAAGAGGATGAGTGCGACGCGGATGATTGATGTAATTCCAGTTCAGTATCACGATGCACTTGTTGAAGTACGTTGCTTCTTACAGCCAAAACAGCACTTTCTTGATTGTTACGAGTAGCTTAGCTTTGGAATAAATTATAATATGAGGACTACAGATAGTGCCTTGTTTTGGACTGGTTGGGTGTTTCCATATTTATCTTGAATATTGTGCTGTCAATAAGTAAAGCCATTCTACTAATAATTTGTTTGGTAATTCTCTTTCACTGTTTCTGACGATTCTCCCAATGATTCCTCGAAATTCGGAAAGCAAAACAGAGGAACAATATAACTTCTGTATTTAGAGAAAGATGGTTTAGTGAGACGTAAAAAAAACTGACAGACACTTCAACTAGTTTCTTTAACTTCTGTTAGATGCAACAACTTATTTTTTAAGGTCAATCTAAGTCAAATCTACGAGATTGTAATCATAACATCGGATAAAAGACGACGAGTAAGCCAAGTAAATGATAAGCATCCATGACTAGGCCATTTACACTTCAAGAAGAGGAACCACGTAAACGATAAGCATCCATAGCTAGGTCATTTACACTTCAAGAAAAGGAACCACGTAAATGATAATCATCCATAGCTAGGTCATTTATACTTCAAGAAGAGGAACCACGTAAATGATAAGCATCCATACCTAGGTCATTTACACTTGAGGAAGAGGAATGTAACAAACAAGAGTCCTACGAAATAGATGACGTGACAAACGTGTACATGATCAGTTAACAAAAATGGAATCGTAAATCCATTCAATAACCTTACGCTTAAAGAGATCCTAGTGGTTTTTTCAGCTAGTGACGACGACATGAAAAATGTTTAGCCGAAAAAGAAGAATTTTTTTTGGGTACAGGTCGATTAAAAAAGTATGATGTATTACTTTTTAGTGCCTTTCTGAATGGCCGTTACTCTAAGAAGAACCATATCAGTTTGTACGAATGCAAAAAAAAAAAAAAAAAACGCGAAAGCAAAAAGTAACGGAAAAATAAATAAATAAAAAGAAAAAAAAATAGCCATTTCACTCAAGTGATCTATTTATGCATGTTTGCACTTATTCACACGAGTTCTCTTTTATGAGTAACAGTCAAACGCGAACAAAGAAGCATCTTTTTATCTACATCACAATTTTTTAACTACCAGAGCCTATTAATGTTTAGTTTTACAATAAATTTTATGGAGGCTTTTCTGTAGCTTAAAGAATGATGCCTGTTAGTGTGTCTTTTGGCCAGAAATATATCTCGACAATCAACACCACAGATAATTAATATCTCGGACAACTGCATTAAACAATACGGCCTTCTTAGGGGCTACTGTGGTGAAGCTTGGAGTTATCTGTCGGGAATACAATTATTCCGCTATATATTGAAATCATTCATATCCGAAATAAAAAACTTTCTTTTCCCTTTTTGAAGCCTTTATATTATCTATTTAGTGAAGCTTTAGTTTTAAGCTATCCCAGTTTTTATATTCTTATAACATTTAGAATTGGAACCAGTCAAAATACAATTTATTGATACAACTATTGATTACAACATTTAGGCCTGAATTATTTATTATTTGAATCATTGTAGCAAGATATCTATAACCCCCAATATTATCTATATCTGCTCTACCTTTAAAACCCGATCTCAGCCCAACATTACATGGTGGAGTAGCTGGGCGACTATTAATACAAATCAAGACAATTAAACTAAAAATCAATCACAAAAAAACAAGTATCCCTACAACGACCCTAGCAACAACAACCCTAATTATTACCATCCTTATGGACATCCCATGATGGCTGGTTTACAACAACCTAATAACTCTATGGTGTCTCAACCTATGTATCTTGCAAACTCTCCTGGTGTTATTAATACTATTACCCCCTTTGTTGGTGACAGCATGAACATTCAGGAAAGTATTTATGAATTCTTAGATCAGGTTATGTATTCTCAAAATTTTAAAGCAGCCTCGTCTGATGAGAAGAAGATAGAAGTTGCTGGAGCCTTTTTGCGCGACCGTGCCCGGGATTGGTACCAGCGACAAGTCTGGACTGGAATCAAGTATGGTAGTGAAACCGAAGATGGTAGTTTTATTCAGCTCTTTGTGAAGCAATTTCTTTCTGATGTTGTATTGTACAATTTAAAAAACTGTATATAATCAACGTACTCAAGCTATAGGTGAAGACACCTTACACTATCTAAAGGAAAAACTGAAGTTATACAAAAGATTTATTAAGTTTGTCCCAGAGGATGAGAGTATGGTAACTGCTGATATTGTACAAGGTCTTACCTTTGAATCTTTGAAAGGTTTAAAGTCCCCTCCTACTAGTATTGTTGACTTAGAAGGTCAACTGCAACAAGCTGACTGGTATAAACGTCAAGAGCTGAAAAGAGATGTAGCTATTCAACTTAGTGGTAGCAACTCGCAACTTGCTCAATTTATGACCTCCCCATCTATGTTAAATTACACTTCTATGTTACCTAACACCATGATTAATAATACTATGTCTTACGGTTACCCTAATTTGCAACCGTATCCTGGTATAATTAACCAACTATCTGATATTGATAGTATGAGTGTAATGCGACTGATCCAACTCCAACAACAATTGAAATTACAACCTATGGTGAATCAACCTTCTATGATTAACAACACTACTATTGCTACTGCTGAAAAGGACGACAAAATTGCAGCTCTTAATGCTAAATTAGACAAGCTAACATTGGATTTGGAAAATGCTAAATCAACTGGTAAAGTTAATTATTCTAATTATAATAATCGTAATAGTAATAGCACTTCCGTACCCTCTTCTGGTAACCAAAACAGGAATGACTACTCATGTCGGAACTGCGGTTAAACAGGTCATGTACAACAATATTGTAAGAAAGCATGCAAGAATTGTGGTGATACGAGTCATACTATTGGTGGTTGCAGAAGTAATTCTCAGGATTTTCCCAGCGGACGTCGCCTGTAGGCAGCAATGTCTTTGATACAATAAATCCTACACAAATCAATACTATTGGTACTGGAACTGATGAAGATGTTGTAATGTTATCTACTGAGGAATGGGAAACTCAGAAGAGAGCAAGATGTCTTCAACAATTGGCACTAGCAAGACAAAGAAAAAAAGAATTAGCCGAAATGGATAAATTAGCTATGGCGCAAGGATTACCTAAACCGTCTTTACTGAATAGAGTTCGGAAGGCTCATCCTTTGATGATTGATAATAAAGGGAAGCTACTGTCTGGATTCAACGCAAGGGATTAATTTAGCAAGTTAAGTGTCTCTATTCCTCTGGCTGAACTATTGGCTCTATCGTCCGAATACAATCAAGAAGTCAAGGATGCTTTAGGTTATTCTTCCAAGAAGACTGCGGTGACACATAATTTAAATTCTTCTACACCACAAGCAGGTACGGGTATGGATGGTTCATCATCTTGTAATAACCCTAGGCTTGAAGTCAATAATGCGACGCAGGTGTTAAGCGTCCCTACTAGGGAAGTGTATAACACAGATATAGTAGAAGATAGATTAAACGTGATACTCACTAATGCTTATGACCTTATAGTTAACAAAGGAGGTTCTGCATTCAGAGTTGCCCAAGTAGGAATATTAGATAGAGACTATGATGCATTATTGGATACTGGCACCATGATTAGTATTACGCCTTTGGATATAGTGAAAGAATTAAATTTAATCGACAAGTTAGTTCAAATTAAACCTATTAATCTTAGCTTTGCAGGAAGAAAAATAGATAGTGCTTGTTATGTCCTGAAAGATGTTACCTTATTGTTCTCTGATGAATTAGAAGTAGTACATTCCATGGTTGTAGTCGATTTTCCCAATTTTCCTCTTATGTCGGGTAATGACTTTATTGTTGGCGCTAATGCTTCTTTGGATCCCAAGAGAAATGAAATTATATTTGATATCTTTCAAGACAACGATGATACTGAAGTAGTGAAACAAATCATTATTGATACTATTAGTGGTACCGGAGTTAATCAAGCAATCAAGAAAGCTGCCAAAAATCATAGCTCGGTCATGACGGTGCGTGTTGAATCTGGTGTAGACAATCAAAAGTTAATGGTACTAGATAAAGCTACAATTCTGGACCCTTTGGAAGTTACCACTGTTGTTATTCGATGTGCTGAACCTATCATTATTGATAATCTTAAGGCTCCAAAAATCCTAGTGCCTGCTAGTAGTAACAATAGTTTAACTCTTTGTCCTACCGTTATTCATCCTACTCGTGTCATGGAAACAGTCATCGCCAACCCTATCAACTCAGTCGTCACCCTATCTAAAGGACAAGTTATTGTAGTATTCGTTCCAGCAGGTGGTGCCGATATTGCAGATGTAATTAGCAAAGATAATATTGTTAGTGATATCAACGTAATACATGCCTATATGACAGAAGTAGTAGACTATCCTGATGAAAGTGCTGCTCCTTCGGTGTTGACAAGCCCAATATATTTTCCTCCTGAGGGTATCAGCAACGCCAATTATATGCATAGTTCCAACTTGATGTCTTCTTCTGGACCCTCCGCCTCTATCAATATGGTTCAAACTAATTTTGACGGTTATGATATTAATCCCAATTTCACTGAAAGTCAACAACAGCAATAATTTAAGGTCATAAAACAGGATGAAGAAGTTTTTGCTAGCTCCTTAAAAGAAATAAAAACTTTAAATTGTTCCCCTTATGTAATACGCCTTAAAGATAATGTCAAACCTTTAAAATCTAGACCATATGCTATTCCGCATGATGCACAAGAATGGCTTAAGGGTACTTTGGATGAACTAATTCGGAGTGGCAAGATCGAACGTGCTGATGTCAATAACGAATGGGCTTCACCGGCTATTCTCATTCCATCTGATATTGATAAACGACACAAGAAGCGAAAGCGACCTGTTCGTGGCCCTGCCCCGGAATATCAAATCATGCCGAAATCTACCATAATGACTAAGGCTCCGAGAAAAGGTACTTGGGGAAATAAAATCTATAACATCAGTACTGGTGAAGTACAAGAAGATCTTTCATTAGAAGATAAAGAAGTAGAATTAATCAATAATTTTGATACTGATGACGATGAATAACATGTTATGGAAAAATTGAAATATGGAAATATTTCTGCTGATACCACAAAACAGGTTACTTTAGAAAAAGACAAAACAGTGAAATACACCACCGTAGCTCCTAATGTCTCATAGAAGGACCCTTATAGGCTTGTTATTGATTATAAGTATTTAAATGCATGTACCCATATGGATGCTTACCCTTTACCAGATATTAATCTATTATTAACCCAAATGGGCGATTCAAAATATTTGACTGTAATTGATGCTATGAAGGGATTCTGGCAGTTGAAGATGCATGAGGATTCAAAAAAGTATACTGCGTTTTCTACCCCGCTCGGTAAATTTGTCTGGAAGGTTATGCCAATGGGATTACATTCTAGCCCTAGCTGGTGGCAGTACTGTATGGATAAGGCATTCTCTGAAGCGTTATTACAGTATTTTATGATGTATGTGGATGATGGCATCGTTTACTCAACTACCTTCGATGATCATCTTAAGCAATTAGATCATATATTAAGTTTGTCAAAATCAGTAGGATTAACTCTTTCTAAAAAGAAATGTAAGTTTGGGTACGAAGAATTAAAGCTACTTGGATACGTTTGCGGTGTTGATGGTTTTAGAATGGATTCTGCTAAGGTGGATCGCATATTGAAATGGCCTACTCCCAAGAACCAACAGGAAGTACGTATTTTCTTAGGAGGAATACAGTATTATAGGAGATTATTTAGTCATTTTTCGGATGTAACACATGGATTAAACAAGTTGCTAAAGAAAAAATGTAAAATTTATTTGGGATCAAGAGTCACAACAAAGCTTCGATGAGTGCAAGAACCTTCTTAGTACTGAGCCTGTATTGATTCATCCAGATTTTAGTAGAGGATTTGTACTGTACTGTGATGCCTCGAGAAAAGCAATATCTGGTATTCTGTCTCAAGAAGATAAAGATGATCCTAATATTCTTCATCCTATTTACTATGGTAGCCGAACAATTGTGGGAATTAAAAAAAATTATGCAGTATATGAATTAGAAATGATGGTCATTGTTTACTTTCTGAAATATATTAGGTATTATCTTTTAGGAAAGAAATGCAAAGTAATTACGGATCATCAAAGTTTGAAGTATATGATGACTATCAAGGAAGATTCTTCTGCTCGTGTCTTCAAATGGTTATTAAGCATCATGGAGTATAATATAGAAATTTATTACCGCCCTGGCTCGATGAATGGAAATGCCGACATGTTATCCCGCATTCCACTTGCTGATGGAGAAGGCCCTGTTCCAATGCCATCTGTTGAAGAAGTGATTACAGATTATTATCTGCCTATTTTTAACGTATCAAGTGAAGCTATCCAGAGTAATGAAACTTTTCATGGTATAAATGCAGACCGGTATAATAATTTACATTTATTTCTCTCGTCCCTGTCCTTTGAAGAAAACATTCCTGATCAAGAAAAGCGTATAATTCGAAGTATATCTCGCAATTATTTTATTAATACTGCTAATAATCGTATTTGCAGAAGATCCGATAAGAATTATGGACCACGGTTGTTAGTGAAGAATCAAGAGGTATCTGAACTATTACGCAAAATACATGGCCACTGGTTAGGAGGACATACAGGTATCACCCGTACATTTATTAACGTTAGTAAAGAGCATTATTGGCCGAACTATTTCGATGATGTACGTTCCTATATTCTCTCCTGTCCGGTATGCCAGCGTTTTGATACTACTAAAGTTCCCAAAGTTCCTATGCAGCCTATCCCGCCCCCATCTGGTGGACCATTATCAGAGATAATGATTGATTTCTGCACTCTTCCCGCAACTGAAAACAAATTTACTCAAGTATTGGTAATTATAGACATGTTTACTGGTTGGGTAGAATGTTTTCCTGCTATGACTCAGCAAGCTGATATTACTGTTATTGGACTTTTTGAATGTATCTGTCGTTATTCTGTGCCTGAAAAGATATACTGTGATGGAGGAACACATTTTTTGAACAAATTGGTTGATACTATGACTACTACATATGGTATTACCGTACTAGTAGGACCTCCCCATCATTCCCAATGACAAGGAAAAGTTGAGCGAATGATTAAGACACTAAAAGGAATAATTAAGAAAATGTGTGATCAATATTAAGGATCTTGGTTAACATGGCTCTCTGCTGCTTGTTATATTGTTCGCACTAATGTTTATTTCGGTCATGGATTCACTCCGTTTTTTCTGTTACATGGTTGTCAGCCTAGAAGTGCTAATCATCAGTTAGGTATTGATTACTTACAAGACTTACTCTTAATTGAATCTACAATCTCCCAAGATATTACGGCAAAAGCCTCAGTTGAAGAGGCTATCGAGAATGATGATATCGATCTTTTGGTTCAAAGTCTCGAGGAAATTATACAGTTAAATGATCAAATCCTCCCTGCTGCTGTAGCTCGACAGTTAACTATTAAACAAAAACAAGCTGCAAAAAAAAAGAGCATATTTACTTAACTTTCTTTCTTTCAAATTGTTTAGGTCTGAAGCAATTTTTCGTATAGATGGGAACGAAGCATTAAATTAGTTATGTCAGTAAACATTGTGTTATTTTGTTCCGCTATTTTCAAAATTGACTTTTGTTTAACTATTTCAACTTGTTGAAAGATTTAACCGTAGTGATTTACAATAGCTTTTATTCTTCTTCCGGTACCATAAACCGAAAATTAATGTTGACAGCAGTGCTTCATATTCCTCTAATATTTGAAGTCTAGTTTGGAGCATCATGAGAAGTAATCTGATTTGAGTAGCAAGCCGCTGTTCACTCAGGGCTTCCGTGTTCCGACATTTAGTATCATCTTATGATTATATTTATTTAACAGATGTACATCTTATTATAACAAGGGTATACTATGCCTTGAATGTATTATTCTAGACAAATGTATAAATTAACCTTGTTTTATCGGCTATCAATAATTTACCACATAATTTTTATGAAACGTGATGTGAAATAAAAGCGACTAGTTTTTTAAATTTTAGAGATTTTTAGAGATTCAGACAAACAGGGTTCTTTCTTTTTTTGCAACATGAGCTTACTATCAGAAAGTACCAGAAAAGTAGCAGAAGAGATACACAGTTTTTTAAATGATAATCCTGTCGAAGACTGGAATACGTTGGAGCTGGTAAAAAAACTCCTCAATAAATATATGATTGTTAACGTTGAAGACGACATTGCCGTTGTCCTTTCTGAATACGAAACAGTCATGGCTCAATTCGAAGAAGGGGATGATATAGTAAAAGCTCGAGAGGCGAAGAGAAGGTTGCCGGCCATTGCTGGATTAATGAGGAGTTGCCATGTTATAAATTTATTCCAAAGCCAAGCTACTGTTTCAGCAGTAAGAAGCAACGTACTTGAACGCGCGCATCGTGATATTGAACTTGAATCTTCGTGCTCATCTTCTTCTGTCAATCAACCGTCTTCAAAAAGGCGTGAACCGTACCAACTGCGGAGGAAGGCCGAAAAAAAAACAAAAGTATCCGCTCCAGCATTCCAGGATTTAGGTCCCGAAGAAGCTCTTGAACTAATAATTGAAAGTGGTGATTGCAAAAACGGCGTTTTAGATTTTACGAAACCTATTTCAAAAAAATTCAAATCAGCTATTCCTCTTATTATCTCTTATTGTAAATTTAACCTTGCAGCTGCTATAACTTTAGAAGAAAGGCGTATTCTAATTGATTTAAATCTTTGTTGCACTGGTGAAGATGAAGAAAAGCTCTTGAATTCTCTTTTTAAAAAAAGTAATCTATCGGAAAACATCAAGTACCTCAGAACAGCTATAAACGGATTATTCGATATTTGGCAATCTAAAAGGCTAAACGATTCGAATGATGAGGGTTGGTTAAGATCTAATTTGTATAGCTTTATCTGGGACAGAGCATTTTTATTCGATGATACCTTTTATGTCAAGAGAGCTGAGTGTTACTCTGCTGTGATAAGAAAGCTCAAGGAGAATAACGAAGAAGTTGCACAACAACGTGTAGATTTTATACTTCGCAGCAACCACGACGGAACGGATTACTTGACCTTGAAAGAAAAACCGACAGACCAAGAAGCTTCAAATAATTTTAATAAGGGGAAAAGAATGCAACGTCATATGTTGAAACTCTGGTCCAATTGGCTCGGCTCACGGGCTTTGGTTAGTGAGTTGGAGGCTGTCAGTTGCCAATGGCAAGAAAGGAAACTAATTGTATTTGGTACTCGAATGCTTCCTTCTGGTCGATTTATTGTGTATAGGAAAGCCACCGCTCACATCTCTTCCACTGCTGGACACTACTCTTCTGCCGCTCGATTGTTCCAAATTATCCTTTCTGTCAAACGCCTAGTAACACTCAATCATATGAAATTAACGGCGATGATTGATACTATTGAAAGATACTCAAATGATAATTTGGATCTTTCAATCAACACTGACCAGCCGTATATTACTTTCTACCGTAACAATTCTACGGAATCAGAAAGTAGTTCTGAAGAAGAAGAAGAAGAGCCCCTGTACTTGAAAGCTGCGTTATCAAGCGCAAAGGCTGTAAAGCACCCTGACGAGATTGCTTCGACTGGCGACTGGGAAAAAATGTTCATAGATGATGTCAATGTGAACAATAATAATTAAAGTATCTTTTTTCGGTCCCTCTCCCCCCCCCCCCATTAAGTATTCCCCCACTATTAATATAATAAAATATGTCCAGTACCAGTACTGTGGTAAAAAATATCTCTGGAAACTAAAATTCATCATTATTTTCTAGTTATCATGCAATGTTAGGAGAAATATCATTGAGCTCCTTCCAGGTTGTTTTTTATAATGCTGAAATCCTCGCTTAGTCAGTAAGCTTCATTTCATAGTTTATCCAGTATCATCTTAATGAGACATCTGTGGAGCCTGTTATATATTTACACTATGCACATTCTGGAGAGGGATCACTTTTTTTTTTTACAGTCCTGAACACCTTCAAAATGCTATATGTGGTTATTTTAATACTTTTTATAGCTTAAAACCGTGCTCTTCTTTCTAGTTAATTTAACCTCAAATGTACGAACGATTTTTTTTCAAACAAAAAAAAACTAGTATTTATTTACATGACAAGGACATAGCTCATCAATTGGCTGAAGCGCGTCAATAATCAAATAAAAGAAAATATATACATATACATATATAATACTACCCTTACATGTATGTACAAGTAAAAAAAAATGAAACTTTAGGTCCTCTCAAAGTGAATGAATATTCATTCACTATGTGTATCTCTAATAGTTAATATGAAATAATGACGATACTATTTCACGTTTTACTTAAAATTTGTCAGAAAGTGACCAGACGAGAAGTATGAAAAGTGAACAATATTATTAAGTTTCACTGTAAGCTAAATATACGTAAATCTCAGTAGTAGATGTTCTGACAGCTAATATCACCATTCTATTCCGGGTTTTTTTTTTTTTTTTTTACAAAAAAAAAAGTTCTTTTTTCCTCATTCAAAAATATTGTTTGAAAACGCAGAAAAAATTCACACTTTTTTAAATGACAATCTGGCGCAAGTCTGGCGCAAGACTGGAACATACTGGAGTTGGTTAAACAAATCCTATCAAAGTATTTATTTGTCGACGTTGAAGATGACATTGCTATTGTCATTTCCCAGTATGAAACAACTATGAGGGAATCCAAAAACGGGGAAGACTTTGAAAAGGCCCAAGAGGCTGGGAGATTTTTTGAAAAATGAACAAAAGTTTTCACACCTTTTTCTTGTCGATTATTTCACTTTAAAAAGTTATCGTTAATAGCGTAATGATATTCTAAATAAAAATACATAGTTAAAGAGGATTGAATCATTCGAAAAAAAGATGAACGACACTTAAAAAATAAAAATTAAGCAGGTGGTTGGCAAAAATGTCCCAGCGTTTTTTTTTAGCTTCTTACTTTAAACAAGTTTAAACAGTATTTTTGGTGTTGTAACAACAAATTGTAGATATCTAGGTGTGTAAAAACGATCACATTAGAAAATAAGCGCCCCCCCCCCCCCTACTATTTTATCACGAACAATAAAAGTGGCCCTCAAACTACTATTTAATCAACATTTTTATTTTTTAAAAAATAGCTGTCTCTATTATAATCAGGACGCAATAATTGTAAGGAAGGCGTGGTAGGCTTCACGAAGCCTTTATCTAAAAAGTTCAGACCAACAATTCTACTAATCATTGCTCACTACCAATTCGGTCTTCAGTCTGCAATAACTTTGGAGGAAAGACGTGTGCTGGTTAAATGGACTCTTTGTAGTTGCACCGCCGATCGGGATAGGCTTTTGGGTTCTCTGCTTTCCGAAGCTAATATTTCGAAAAATGTTGTGTACTTCCGAACTGGAATGAATGCCTTCGTAGACTTTATTAACGCGTCAAGACAGTTGATGGATGAAGATGAGGAACACCGCGTAAGATATAATCTCTATAGCTTTATTTGGGATAGGGCGTTCTCACTTGACAGTACCTTTGATCTTGGAAGAGATGAACGTTGTTGTGCTGTCGTACGAAATCTTAAGGAGTACAACGACGTTGCTCAACACCAAGTGGACTTCATGCCGAAAAGTAATCATGATGGCGCCAGATATCAACGAGGGTAAAGAAGCGCAATGACATATGCTTAGACTTTTGTATAACTAGCTTGGCTCTGGTGCATTGGCTGGAGAACTCAAGGCCGTAACTTGCGAATGGCAGGAGAGAAAATTGATCGTATTTGGTACTCGTATTCTCCCTTCCGGTCAATTCATTGTGTACAGGAAAGCCACCGCTTACATCTCTTCTTCCTCTGGCTACTACCGCTCTTCCGCGCGATTGTTTCAAGTTATATTTTCTGTAAAACGCTTAATAAAGATAAATCACGCGAAGTTAACAGAAATGCCAAAATTGACGAAGATAGCGTTTTTTTTTTCTGGATAAATTAATAGACGATAGTTAAGTTAAAAGTACTCATTGTATCATTTGCCCAAATATTTTATTGTGTCGAAAACTATTGTTTTGCATCTATTTTTTATTTTATCATAAAGATAATCTATTTGAATTTATAAAAAAAAAAGGGGGGGGGGGGATTTTCGCGCGGTCCAGTAAAATGATAAACGTGCACATAACCAGTTGGCAAAAATGGAATCAATAATAACTTTTAAAGGGGATTGAAAATAAAAAAGAGTGGACATTTTTTTTTATTTCTCGCTATTTTTTTTTTTATACGTGCGTGTATATGGATGATTTAAAATAACTTTTAATCATACAATGTTAGGAGAAGTATCATTGAGCTCGTTTTATCGGGGGAACATTTCAGTAAAAGCTTCATAGTTTAAATCTCAAATCATCTCTGTATATTCCAGCTATTTACATTATGCCCTGCGGAGAGATCAAAAATTTACAGTCCTGACAGCCTTCAAAATGCTACCTTACTGTCATTTTAGTGGTTTTTTTTTTCAAACCAGCCTCTTCTTCTTTCTGAATCAAATGCAACGTCAAACAAGTTTAAAACGGATTGTTATTATCGTCCCCCCCCCAAGAAAGAAAAAAAAATTCAAGGAGCATTTCTTCCGAGGTTGGTTTTAAAGTTAACGTTTATAATTATACCAAAATCAGCACAAAGCTTTTGAAAATCCCATTAATAGATAAAATACAAAAGATTACACAATGCAATAGCTGTATGTTATGTAGATTTTTTTTTATTGTATTTGAAAAAGTAAACATTCTTTTTTTTTTTTAATATCTCTGTTATTACTTTGTATTAAAAGACAAATACGGTGAACTTGCCGGAGAATTATCACAAGGTAGTACAACTGTAACACAATGAACGGGTATGCAAAGATCGCAAAAAAAAAAAAAACGTATTTGTTAATTTAAAAATAGTATGATATCTGTTTTTTTTAAAAAAAAGAAGAAAGGGGAGAATTACTATTATTATATATTAAAAGGAATGTAGCCATTAAATACGCGTAAAAGTGTAGGAGGGGGGAAGATACTGATTTTAAATGAAATTACAAATAGACTAAAAAGTGCACGGAGCGTAAACTGGGCTCTCTGGGTGCATTTTATCTCTTTTTTTGTGTGATGTTGCGACCAAAAAAAAAAAATACTCGATAGAGAGTGAACACAATCTAAATGATTTGCAAATTTGCCGATACCCGGCTTATTACGACACACTTTTAAAAATGAAATAGTTTTACACTGTTGCAGTTAATATTTCGGAGAAAGAGAGGGAAACAAATTTTTATTTTTATTTAAATAATGCTAACAGGTATTATTTTGCCAAAAAGTATTTAAACTTTAGAGTAAAACCGTAATTAGCCCAAATTAGCCACGGATGACTCACGTCCTTTTGAAATTTACAAATCAATACATAACCGACATCCGTTTTTTTTTTTTTTTTGGTGAGTATATTTAATAATAAAAAGATTCTAGATCATTCAATCACTAAAAACTTTTTCATATGCAAAAAAAAAAAAAAAAAAAAGTTCTACTTTCTATTAATATTTAAATCGGATCAAGGGTTAACATGTATACCATGCTAACTTAAACAGTGTATGACGTAAAATCTGTGAGAAAAGTAACTGTATTTATGCAATCTATAAAATATCACTGCATCAAGAATATATAATAGATTGGTTACCGGTAGCATTAAGAAAATGAATGGGTACAGTACCTTTTTATTTAAACCGAATGTATACCTTACACCTTTTTTTTTTCGTCTGTATAACATGAATACCACTACAAAAAAGTTATATGAAGCAGTGCTACAATCATATGTGATCACAATGCATGTGCCTGCCAAATCACTTTTTTTTTTTTCGCTAATTATACATTGCATTAAAATGCGGCATATTTATAATGTAATAACTTTAACAACGCCCAAAAAAAAAAAGCGTACATGCGTTGTCTTCTTGATGGATCGAGAGAGAGAGAGAGAGAGAGAGAGAGAGAGAGAAAAAGAGTACAACCTGTGTAAAAATATGTAGATTTAAAAGATCGACGAATAGTACTATACGCTATAATAAAGTTTTAACTTAATTATGCTTTGGCAATGGGTCCTCCTCTAGATGCAGTAAAAGAAAATAGCGTTGATCGGATTAGAAAAGTATAAAAATTTAATTTGTATAGATATGGGCAGCAGTAGTGAAAACGCGTTTATAAAAACAGCACCAATTATGAAGAAAATCGATTTCTACTGTAAAAAAAAAGGGACGTGTTTAATTAATATATATATATTTTTTTTTTTTTTGGTTTATGAAACCTCTGTAATGTAAACTGATCACCCTGTTGTTATGAAACGCAGTTTACTTGAGGAAATCAAAGGCTTTTATTATTATTCTGTTTTATACAAATATAGAGCATCCGGGAATTGTTTCAGCATTAGTTTTTTTTTTTTTTTCTTTCTTCTGCTTTCTCCTTTTTTTTTTTTTTTTTGGATTGTATATACCTTTTATTATTATTATAGTGCTCTTTATTTTTTAAAAAAAAGAAAATATTTACAATAAAAAAAAGTTATTTTGGCTGTGTGCGGGCAGAAATAGATTTGAATTATAACAACTTCTTTTTTTGGTTATAATTTGATTATTTGTTACACAAATTATGCACTAAAACTAGTAAAGGCGTTTTTGTTTTTGTTTTTGTTATTGTTATTTTACTACCTTAATACTCGAATTTATTATTACAACGATTGAACCCTTATGATGTATATGGCCATTGTATAATGGCTTTTTGTTGTTGTTTACTAACTATTATTAAATAAGATGGGGGGGAAGGAGCAATAAAAAGTTACACGGTGTAACATTTGTGTGGTAGAGAGAGAATACAATCATCAGTGTTTCTTTTTTAGTGTTTTCGACAAAACAAATAATAATAAGCTTTTTGTACGCATGTAACCCAAAAAATACAATCAAGCTTTATACTACGGCGCCAATTTTCAATTTACGTTTATTTAATTGGAATTGTGTCAATGTCATGTAATGGTATTTCTCTAATGATAGACTACAAGGAGCAATTTATCAAGAGTAATATATTGATTGTGGTTTAGCAATACGCAAAGAAAAAGACACCTTTTTGCTCCGTGTACCTGAAAGTTCAGATCAACAAAAAAGAATACATTTTTTTTTTTTTTAGTGTTGTCTGACTTTAATTTAATAAAAGAGACTAAGAGAGGTCGGGGAAGTGCGTATATATTTACTCAGTTTTAAAAAATATAATGTTTTCTGTCAGAGTAAAGCTTGGGATAAATTTTATTTTTGTTAAAAAAAAAAAAAAAAAAGACTAAAATTCAAAAAGTGAGAATTTTTTTTTGTTTGTTTTATATATATATATAAATGTACACGGATTGTTGTATGCTGTTAAAAAAAGGAGGTATGTGTTAACTAATCCCATGGTCTCCAACATTTTCTTCTTTCTTCCGTCAAACGTTTTTCTTCGTCACACCTTTGTACGTATTCAGCAGCAAGAGCCAATATATCAATGGGTCTCATATGCGGCAAGAGTTGAGGGTAGAGAGTAGGGGTAGATGAATTTGAAGAAGTTACACTAGATTGACTATCATAGTGAGGCTCAACTTCTTGGAACATGGTATGAAATTTATGTTGATTAGGATGCTGTTGATGCTGATGTTGATGATGATGTTGTGGTGGAGTCCAACAAATGGGATATATAAATGGATCATGTCTTCTTTGTTCTTGTAAGCGTCCTCGGTTTACTTTTGCTCGACGATTTTGAAACCACACCTATTTGTTTGTTTGTTTATTATAACAGATTTAATTGTTCACATGCAATATATATATATATACCTGTACTTCACGATTCGTCATATTTAATTTTCCAGCAGTATCCTCTCTTAATTGATAGTTGGGTGTATCAGTACCCAAGAATAAATCAGACAGTATTTTAAATTGATATGGTGTAATTCTCTTTCGTTTCGGTTTATTTGTAGCTATTATTATTTATATTATTATTATTAATGACATGAAACAATATAAATAATATTTATTTACCTTCGTGTGATTTAATACGAAGCCTCTTTCCTTTATCTTCCTCATTAGGGTGTAAAGCATGAGTATGATTCATTGTGTGTGAGTGTATGTACGTGTAAAGTGTAAGTGTATAAGAGAGGTATATATAAAGAAAAGTAAAAAAAAAAAGGAAAAAAAAGAAAGAAATTAATATTAAATTGTAAATGAAAGAAAGAAGGAAAATAAAAAGGGGGGGTCAAGTTTTTAAGTAGTCGGAAAACAGCCGCCGAAGTTTAAGTGATACCAATCAATAAGTAGATGCAATCATCCTAAATTAGTTTTTTTTTTTTTTTTTCTTTCATTTGATGAAACAACTTTTTTCTTTCCTTATATTACGGTTAATTCATCAGTCGTATTAAACAAGTTTTTTTTTATTCTATTTTATTGTGTGATCATTTTTAAATTCAAATCTGCATTATCATCGCACACACACACACACAACAGCAACATTAATCGCCCCTTTAACTTTTTCACGTCAAAAAAAAAAAATGATTTTAGCCTGTCAGTGTACTACCATCCTTTTCCCGGAATCCTTTACACCTTTTTGCTCCTGTATCGCATGACTTTTTTTTGTGTCTGCTTGCAGCAAAAAAATATTCCAGTTGGCGCTGACTTAATTGTTCCCACCTTGTTGATTTTGTAAGCTAACTCACACATTTTTTTTTTTTCGATTTGCACCCATTATTCTTTCAGGCAGAAATGGAACTTTTTACACCTGTACAAAATACCTTAACTTTTTTTTTTTTGATTAACTAACAGAATGGATTTTGAATAATACAACCCTTAGAAATGATGATCTCCCAGTGATCTCGTTCTAAAAGTGTATATTATGCTGCGGTGAATATTATAGAGTGATATGATTCAACACACTTTTGTCAGTCAGCGGGAACATACTCTACTTTTCGTTCTTTCTGAAAAAAAGCCCTCTGCTGGATCATTAGCTATACATCTAGTAATAAAACCGATGGGCTTATTCCAAGTGATAGTTATCATGTAGTTTTCCAACTTTCATCCATAAACAAACAAGTAATGCAACCAGCAGTAAATAATGTAAATGGTTTAGATCCAAACTATTTTCTTTTAATTATATTGTTATAATTATCTGTAATTGACAGCTATGTTTTTCATTTGATAACTATTGTGATATCTATATTTCATTGTTTAAACGTAATTATACAATCTTCTTTATCAATAAAATAGCGCCATTATCCCTTAGGTGCATTGAAATGAATTGACATATAAACGAATAGAGAGGGTGGTGATATCATAACCTATTTCCCAATTTGATCCCTTTTTTTTTGTCTTGCACAAATGCCCAAAATCGCCAAGTAAATGAATACTATAATTGCTCCAAGATTATCATTGGCTTAAATAAAATTTTGGGCTGAAACTGTCCTAAACTTAAAAATATACCTTCCATTCAGGGAATAAATCGAAAAGGGTCCCTTTTTTCTCTTTACTTTTCTTTTTAACGTAATATATAAAATGACTGAATCGTCAGGATTTATTAGTCGATTATCTACTTTAACAGTAAAGTATATATAATCAATCAATACATAATAAAAAGAAAAAACAACGCTAAAAAAAATAAATAAATTTGTATAACAATAGAAAAGTCGAATAAACGAGTCCAAATATACAAAAGCGTTTACGTTTCTAGTGGCGTTAACAGCAGTTATTTGTATTATACTGGAAGCTATTATTGTTCATTCTCATGTGAACGTATATAACGAATTAAGAGACGATGGGTTGATCATTGACGTACCCACAACTTCCGTAGATCCCGAGAATAACCTCAGTGCCGCAAATGAAATGGCGCTTAGTCTTCGAAGGCTGAAAAATGAAAACGTATTCTTTATCTTATTGTGTTTGTTTCAACTTGTATTGGGCATTGATGCAGTAAGTTTTTTTTCTTTCTTGTTCTTAATTTAGTTATTTATAGCTAAACCCACCCCATATTTAGATTGTTAGACAAAGTGTGATTCAACTCATGTCTCATACATTGATCCAAATATTAGCAGTGGTATTTGCCGCTATTCAAGTAGGAGGTACAATTAAAAAGTAAGTAATTTTTTGAGGGAGGAATGACGATATTTTGTTTTATTAAATGCACTAATAAAAAAATTAGAAATAACGATGTAAAGACCAAATTTCCCGCGCCAGAAGATCCCAAAGTAGCTTGGAATTTTGGACTCGCACTTCGAAATGAAATTGGACTAGTATCGATAATGACTTTGTTCGCGTTTATTTTCATATACCTTTGCTGGAAGTTGTATAAGCAGTTTGGATGGAACATTTATAAACGAATCGGTGCCGATATTAATTTGCAGAAAAGATTTAGATTAGCTCAACTCTATTTGTTAAATTTAAAGTTGGACGCATTTTTCCAGCTAGTGTTGTGTATATTTTATGCTGTGGTGATGACACAAGAAAAGTATTATAATTTATGGGGTACAACAAATAGAAAGTTCGTCGCCTACATCATTCATATCGTCTTGACCGTGCTGTTGATTCCCGGTTTGCTATTGGCGAGGTACGGTGTCATTACCGAAAACAAAAAGGTCATGATTGTGTTCATGGTGACACAGTTCATTATGTGTCTGGATTTTATCCTTGTCCTTGCTGACAGTGCTGGCAGTTGGGTCTTCTGGATTCTAGCAGGTAAGAAACTAAATTGTTGAGATATTCTTGTTTCTAATTGAGTTATATTTTATGCAGTTTGCTTGGCAATCTCTCTCAGTATCGTAAGTATAATATATACAAGTATAGACATGCTGCTCATACTAATATATATATAGTCTACTTTTATATTTTCTATTCTTGTTTCTCGTAATTTCGGTAAAGGCCTTAAACCATTCAGTAAGTTTTTTTTTTTTTTTTTCCAACGAATACATGAAAAAATTCGATATTAACAAAAATAATGAAATTGTAGTGCAAAGGTTATTTGAATCAGAAGAAAAGAAAACAACAGATAAAACGTACCTAAAATCCGGAAATGAATGGCTTATTGACGAAGAGGATGAATATCCAATGGCCAATACTACTTGATCATAAAAAAATATACAATACATATACTATACCTTATAAAACTTTTATGTACATAAACTCCAAAAAAAAATATGGAGGTTTAAAATATATTTTTGACCCCGGTTTTCTTTATTTTCCTCTCTCTTTTCCTTTTTTTGTGTCAAAACTTACATTAATCAAAATGGCTAATGAATTCAAAGTTCTTGTCTACATGACAACTATTATTGGTACTGGAGTTGCACTCATGAAATATACAGTCCCTAATGAAGATGAAATCGTCAAGGTTCCGTGACTAACACTAAAAAAATATCTCCTTTTTTTTTACTCATTCTTTTACTGTAGAAATTAGATCCTGCATTGAGAAAAGAATATGAAGCTATTAAATTAGCTAATCGCGAAAAGCAACAACAATTCATGGATCTTATGCGTGAAGCAGCAGAGACCGATAAGCCCGCTTGGGAAATCGCAAATGAGCAACTCAACAGAACCAACAAGAAATAAAATTCCCTCACACACAAATAAAATTGTTTATATATATCATTACTACTATTATTTTTTATTACTATTATAAATTTTTTGATTATTACATCTTCTTCTTCTTTTGTTGCTTCTTCATGTTACGAGCGCGTTCCTTTTCTTCCCACTTGCGTTGTTCAGCAGGAGTCATCTTTTTGACACGTTCTTCTTCAGCACGTTTAGCTTCAGCCTTCTTCTTTTGTAACTCCTCTGCACGATCGGCAGCTACTCTCTTGGAGAATTCTTTCACCAATTCGTCACGGTTCTTGTTGATCTTGGATTTAACGTCACCTGTCAATCTCAATTGACCAACAACGTCGGGAAGTTCACACGCGAGTTCAACAAGTGGATCGAATCCAGCAGTAGAGGGCATGACGAAATTGAGAGAAACTGTGATAAAGCTATCAGCTTCAAACCTATAAAATAATCATTGTTAGTACAAATCTTTTTTTTCGGTTACTAGATCATAAGTTGGTTTTACATTTCGGGCTCTTCTTCAGGTAAACTAGAGATAATCAAAGATTCAAGACGATCAGAGGTTTGTGCAAGAATCTCACCAACTTTACCAGCTAAAATGGTATCAGCCAACTTTTGAGTCTCAGCATAGATTGTTAAATTAGCAGGAAGGACTTTACTAGATGCAACTTTACCAACACGCTTCTACAAAACAATCTGTCTTAGCATTTATTGTCCCCTCCCTCTCCCTTTATATATAATTTCTTACTAAATCAAAACGCTTCTTGTGTAATTCATTGGCTAAATCCTTCTTGACAACAGCAAAAACAAACTTTTCGGGAATAGATTTATCTAAAGCCATGGTCAAATTCTATAATAAACGTTTGTTTTAGTGATTATTCAATTTAATCCCGGGGGGAAACTTACAACTCTATCAGTGGAAGGCTTTGCGTAACCTACCAAAGCGAGAACTTGAGTGGTGAAGAATGTCAAAATATCGTTTCTGGGTTTCATCTTGAGCCACCAGTGACCAAACTGAACGTTACGTCTGCCAGAAGTGTATAAAAGGAAATCAGCGGGTCCGTCCACCATCAAGACAGACTTTTCGTTGGACAATTTGTCGCCTACAAGCGCGAATTGGCTTTCGAGGAACTCAATTTGATCGTTTACCCTATCAATATAATTAGTATACTTATTATCCAACAAATTTTTTTTTAAAAAAAAAAATTACCAGGTTTTGGCCTTCTTTAAGTTTGTAGTCTTTCCTTGGAACCAAACAAAGGCAAGTGCAATAAAGGTAATACTTAATACAATCTCCATATGGAAATCATTAATAGTAAGTCCTACAGAAAAAAGGTGTAAGTATTTGGAATAAATTGTAGAGAATAAAAACTTACGTCTTGTTAAGATAGGATTAACAGGAGCTACATAAAAAAAAAAAAAGAAGTGATGAGATGATGATGATGACTTTTCGAGGTAAAAAAAAAAAAGCCGTGTTGTGTGGTTTTAGACGCGTGAATTTACCTTCTACAGGTGTCTTTTCTTCTTCGGCTGATACATAGGAAGCCAAGGCAAGCATTGCCAAAGAGGATAATAGCTTTGACATTATATAATACTTTTACGTAACAAGAAGGGAAAAAAAATAAAAAATAAAAAAAACAATTAAAAAAGTGTGAGATTTACTTTTGTCAGCTACGGCCAATGAATTATGTTTGGGGGGTCTCACAGTTTTCAAGAAGGTGTCCGACAGTAAAAAAAAAAAAAAAAAAAAAAAAAAAAAAGCATAAATTCAAGCGTATTCTCCTCTTCGTTGTTTTGGGAGCAGAGTGGGCAATTGAACATTCTTTTTTTAAAAAGATATAATTTACGCATAACACTAAGTTTCTAATGCATAAGGGAAATAAGTAGCTAATACATGACTACTCAAAAGGCTACTGGAGGGAGAAGGTTACTGAACGCTATTGAAGGTTAATCTAGAAGATGAATCGGCTCTCAAATAAAAATATTGTGATTGATAATGGATTCCTAAAGTAAGATTTCGTTTTATTTTGGGGGGAATTCTTGGTACACACGCTCAGGCAAAAAAAAAAAAAAAAAAAAAAAAAAAAGTGTAACGTATTTTTTTTAAAACTTATTGCATGAACGGCGTTTATGGTCCGTTAAATTGAGTTGTAACAAGTTGTAAAAATGATTGAATACATAAATCACATATCAGCCTAAGCTGTATTTTAATCCTTTTTTTGTTTTTAGGATAGATAAATCATCTTCTCTTTACAATGCACACCAGTAAGTACTCTTTTATTTATTATTTTGCATCTTTTTTTTTAAAAGATAGAGCCATCGCCCCTTTCTGTTGGCTTCATAGTGAAAAAAAAAAGCTGCGATTCAAGTATTTTGAACTGATTACAAAAGAAAAGTCAATAGTAATATATGCATTTCTTTTTTTTTTACTAACTTACGATATTTGAATAGGTTAGGTTTAAATTCAATTTTGGACCTTTCATTTAAATATCCTAATGGCCAATCGTCCCAATGACTCAAAGATAACTACTACCCAAGAGGAGGCAGTTATGACTTTAGTAATTGTGTAGCTATAGTTGTACAAACCCTAAACTTTCAGTCGACATAAACGATCCTGGCAACAGCGATCTTTAAAACGTCTCCAAAAAAAAAACGAAACTCCTTTCTTCGATCATACAAACTAACTACTATCATTAATCCACGTCTCCCAGGCATAGAGAATACAATAGCTAAAATTCAAAAGGAACTAGTCGAGACAAAAGCTCTACGGTCAGGTTGTAAGTGGCGTGAACTTGGCGAAACATCAGCTGGATACTTAAAGCGGACTATTACCGTGCGATCTATTAAAAAGAATATCACTTCACTTCAACCATTCCTATTTTCTATCGTTTGGTTCGTTATACATTCTACTGCAGTAAACTACAAGCATTCTTAAAGAGTGGTATTCAAGTTGACTTTGGAAGAACTAAAAATAATAAAAAAGGCAAGCTGTTACAAAGTATTTTATATTTCTTCCACTCATTTCTCAAGTAATGTTATATAATTACTAATGTCTTTTATAATTTCACCTTACCTGAAGTTTTCTAGGGGTGTTGTATGTCCTCTATTAATATATCCATACGTACTAAAAATGACGGAATCACTCTACTTGAGCTTGTTGGGTTCGGTTTTGGCTCTTTAAGGATGTTGTATGTCCTTTGTCTCTCTATTTTTATAAGCATTTTCCTTTTTTCTCACTTAGGTAAGCTCTTATACAATGATCCTTGGATTTCACTGATATCCTTGATATTTCTGAACGGTAATAGAAAATTCATCCTGCTGAACGCTTTTTACATTCGACAAGCTCAAGAACAGGAAGATCTTTGCGGAAATCCTTGGGAGCAAGTAACTGTTCGGGAAAGAGCATTCAGAAATATTGTTTGGTTCACTATTAGCTATCCCACTATGATTGATTAACCTGTAACTGAAAGAAATGCCACTTGATCCGCTTCGAGGTTTCAAAAAAGTTACAAGCTCTGCGCAATTTATATTTCCTTTCGTAGACGAAGGTTTTTCTCCTATATTCTTTGTAAACGGAACCAATCGCATACCGACTACCACGCGTACCTATGAACTGCATTGAACAATGCACCTCTATGGTGTCATGAAAGCCTTTGACAGATTAAGAAGAAAAAAGAGGATTCACAGACAAGCTGATAGCGTTGAAAAAAAATTATTATTTTTTTAATAAAGGAAAAGGATAAATTTATCAAGACCAATTAATTAGATTTTTTTGCTTTTTGCTTTTTTTTTAGGAGAAGGGTTAGGTGACGAGTCAGAGTCCGAGGAAGAACCAGAAGAGAATGTGCTGTTGTCCAAACTTTTCTTATACACTTCTTTTAAGTTGTCATTCATTTTAAGGAACAAGCCTTCTATTCCCGAAAGCTTCGAAAAAAAAACTAGGACTATTTTGCTTCAAGGCACTAAGTCTTCTCAATGCTGCTGCTGAACTAGGAGGGATGGAGCCGGTGATTGTCTTTAGAATATGTTTCAAATTATTTGCAGACTTGTTTCGATCTTCAAGAAAGTAGGATGCGTGTATACGACTTCTTTTTTTTAAGCTCTATTTGTACCTCATTTACAACATCATTAACGATACTTGTATGTTCTTGTATAACGGAACTTCTGAGTCTTTTCTTATTTTTGCCCTATTAACATCGAATAAGCGTTAGAGAAGCGCTTATTTTTGTTTTCAGTGTAAATTCATACCATTATACAAGTATTGTATAGTTCTTCCCAGTCAATTTTGAACAAATTCTTGGTAACCTTTTGTTTATAGTTAAATACGATGTTGTTGATAAGTGTATTACATAAGAATACAGAATAGCTTTATATGCCTTGTACTTACTTTCTTATTAGCATAATTAATCACAAACTCGTCAACAATCATTGACCAGTGATTCCTAAGACCCTCCCAACGTTCGTCTTCAAGTTCAAGATAATTTTCATTTTTAACAGAAACATTGTCAATATTGCCAATCCCACCGAGTCAATCTGAGTGTTATACAGGTGGACGTCTTCATACTCGCGTCGAAAAAAGTCGCGAATGTTTACTTTTTCATGTTCTTTGGCAAATTCTTTTAGAAGGTCCATTTTTATGAGAGAAGAAGCAATAGAGGGAAAAAAAGGTTTTAGATAATTTTTTTGTCATTTTGAAAGAAAGTGAAGATTTCCTGTTACAAAGAAAAGGGGAAATTCTTGATGTACGGTCAATTTACACGGTTGGTTAAAAAAATGTAACGTATTATTTTTACTTACCTTTATGAATGGCCATTACTCTAAGAACCATATCTGTTTGTATACGAACAGAAAACAGAATGTGAAAACAAAATCATAAAAGCAAAAAAAATATAATTAAGAACTGAAGAAAAAGGAAGACTTGTTTAAAAAATAAATAGATGATAAAATACGAACGCCTCTATTCATGACGTATTTATAGACTATTTGTGTCTTATATAGCCGTTAGTTAACTAATCATATCTACTTGATTCATGCAAGACTCCTTTTTTTGAGAAAAAACGAAGTTGATCAACCGTGCATAGAATCGTGTATCAAGAATTCCATGAAGAAAAAGAAGAGGCGATAAATAGAAATCACTTTTGATATTTAACCAGAAGGATAATCTCGTACATTTTCTCGTCTGTAAAAATAAAACTCATTTTTATAGGCACAGGCATCACTTTTTTTTTTATCAACTATATAAATAGGCTTTGTGTGAAATAGATTAGGCTGAATGCTACTGAAGGCGCTCAATCGAATATGATAATTTTAACTCTTTTATGACAATGCATAACTATACATGTGTAATTTATTTACAAATGAGCGAAATTTTCTGCTTATTTATTACTTCTTTTTTTTTTTTACGATTTTCTTATTGCCTATAAACTGGATAAAAGCTCTAAGCACTCCCGGATAACATACAACCAATAAAACATGTAGTAAATAGACGCATAGTGTTGTATATTAGGGGTTTAAAATACATAAATAACCTTAAGCATGCAATTTACAGCAACATGGTCTTTAATCTCAATATGTTTAAATCGTATGCGTTTTCAGCTTTGATTGGATGATCCAACTGCGACCGATCCAAATAAGGGACCTTTTTTTTTTTCCTTTTCTTCTTTTCTTTTATTTTCTGTTCTATTGTCCCTTTTTTTTGCCATGGTACAATTAACAGCAATTGCACTTTTGGCGGCTTCCTTTGGTACTTTTGTACAAGGAAAATATATGGGTAAAAGAGACGCAGATAGAGAATATTACACTTTAAAGATACCACAAGATGGAGCAGATTCAGCACAACATATTGCACATACCTTGAATGCAAGGTTTGAAGGGTCTATAGGTGAATTAGATTCTTGGTACATGCTCAGTTCACCCAAATCGAAAAAGAGACAGCACGAGGATGCCATTCTATCTCAATTTTATCGCCATAAAAACCTTGCGCTAAGTAAAAGAGAAGAAAGTCCTTGGCACAAAGTGGAGACAATCGATAAACAAGTGTTGAAAAGGAGAGTGAAGCGTGGACCTATTCCTCCTCAAGATTTATTTACGGATGTTCAAAAGTCTTTGGGAATGGGCGATCCTTGGTTTGAGAAACAATGGCATTTGGTAAGTTATTATACTTTCCCCTTTTTTCTATTTGCTCCTTTAAAACCTTGCATATAAACAAAATTAATATTTTTTAGATTAATCAAGAAAATCCCGGTAACGATATTAATGTCACAGGAGTATGGAAGCAAGGTATTGCCGGTAAAGATGTAGTGGTAGTTATTTTGGATGATGGTTTGGACTATAAGAGTGAAGATTTAAAAGATAATTTTGTAAGTTTTTTTTGGTTAACCTAGTTTTTTTTTTTTAAAAAAAAAACAACGTATTAACGTGCAAAAAAAATATATATAAAAGTATGCTGAAGGGTCTTATGATTTTAACGATCATGAAGATTTACCAACACCTAAACTTTGGGACGATAGTCATGGAACGAGATGTGCTGGTCAAATTGCAGCTGTGAAAAATGATGTCTGTGGTGTAGGTATTGCTTATGAATCCAAAGTAGCAGGTATATGTTCATACTATAGATCGAAAGATAACGAGTTATTAAACAAAAAGATGTACGCATTTAGGTGTTCGTATTTTATCTGGTGATCTTACTGATGCAGATGAAGCAATTGCTTTGAATTATGAATACCAAAAGAACCATATCTTTTCTTGTTCTTGGGGACCGCCAGATAACGGTCGAACAATGGAAGCGCCCAACGGTATTTTAGCAGATGCGTTTTATAACGGAATTAAAAATGGACGAGATGGAAAGGGATCTGTGTATGTGTTTGCTACAGGTAACGGTGCTGTATCCGGTGATAACTGTAATTTTGACGGGTATACAAATAGTATTTATACAATTACTGTGGGTGCTATTGATCATACAAATGAACATCCTCCTTATTCTGAAAGTTGTTCTGCACAATTGGTAGTTACTTATTCAAGTGGTAGTGGACAATTTATTGTAAGTATTTAATCGATTTTTTTTTGTATGTGTTTTACTAAAAAAAATTATTGAGTAGCATACAACAGATGTAGGTACAAATGCTTGTTCCAATAGACATGGCGGTACGTCTGCAGCAGCACCTAATGCAGCAGGTATCTTTGCACTTGTTCTTTCTGTCCGACCTGATCTGTCATGGAGAGATCTTCAGCATCTTTGTGTACAAACAGCAGTACCTATTAACATGGACGACAATGACTGGAAAAAGTTACCGTCAGGAAGATTATACAACCATAAATTCGGGTACGGTAAATTGGACGCATATGCACTTGTAGAAGCGGCCAAAACTTTTCCCTTGGTAAACCAACAAACTTGGCTTGAGCTACCTAGCCCACAGAAAAAAGTTGCTATTCCAGACTCTACTGGTTTGAAGACCAGAAAAGCTTTGAAAAACATCGTCTTGGTAACGGATGAAATGATCAAGGCAGCAGGTCTGCTTCGATTGGAACATATTACTGCAACTGTTAATATTGAGCATGAACGACGTGGAAGTATCGTGATTGACCTTGAAAGTCCCAACAATGTTAGATCTGAGTTGGCAACAAGACGTACGCTGGATGACGATACTAACGGTATTAAAGATTGGAAGTTTATGTCGGTGAAGCATTGGGAAGAAGATCCCGTCGGTAATTGGACTTTGCATGTGTATGATGTGGATAACCCAAAGACTTCTGGATTTATGATGAACTGGACATTGACGTTGTTTGGTGAACAAGATCCTGATTTTGTTGGAACCCCTGTTCACGTATCTACGGGTATTCATGATGATGAGGAACTTGAATTACCTTTAACTACAACTACAACACAGACAACAGTATCTGATGACACTCCTTCTAGACCTACTCCCAATAAACATAAAAGTAAATCTAAAACTACAACTACTGCTACTACTACATCTAGCACCGATACTACCGCCGTAAGCAGTAGTAGTACTACTACTGATACTACTTCTAATTCCACTACTTCTACTACTACTACTACTACTAATGATGATGCTGCCACTGATACTACTAAAGATGAAAACCCTTCAGCTACATCAACTATTGAAAGCGATCAAATGAAAAACACTGAAGAAGAAAATGCAAAAGAAAGCAGTAATGGAGGATACTTGACGATTATCTATAGCGTTGGAGGATCTATTGCGATCTTTGCAGTTGCATCTGTACTTTATATTTATAAGAGAAATGGGTGGAGATCACCTTCTGAAGGTGGTGTTACTGGTAGTAGTGATAGAAGACCTGATGGATATGAATTTGATGTACTTCAACCTTTAACTGAGTTTGACGAAGAAGATGAATCGGACGATGAAGTAGACAGAAATAGAAATAATAATCATTAAATTTTAGTGGCTTAAACCGCATCCCCCCCACACAATCCCTGTTTTTGAATATTATACTTTTGCCATTTTTTTATTTTTATTTTTTGGGTTGTTTTCTCTTTTACTTATAACATGGCTTCACGTACTAATTGGAGAAAGGTGAATAACCTTCTCTTTGCGGCTCAAGCTTTGAAAACAAAGCAAAATGTATTGAATAGACCTTTAACAAAGCGCTTTATTGGCACTATTAAAAGAGGTATTATGCTCTTGTAATGTTTGACATGCCGTATGTATATTTTTTTCTGACATGCTTTTTTTTAACTTAGACGGAAAGACCATTTTGGGCGGTACTGCCAGTCATGTGTATAATAAGGTAAAAATAATAACAAGACACTAAAAAGACACGCAAAAAAACTTAATGTTATTATTTGAATAGAGGTATATTCACGCAACAGGTAACACAAGACTAAAAAAGATTACTCGTAAAATATTTCCAGACTAACAAAAGTAATCATAAAAAGCTCCTACGTGTTCGGCGTCCAAGAAGGACCCTTATGATGTATTAGGTGTTAAAAAGAGTTCAACCAGTGGTGAAATTAAAAAAGCATATTATGGGGTAAAGTTTTTTTTTTATATTACTAATTTATGCATGGGGACTAAAATTTATTCTAGTTGGCAAAAAAATATCACCCCGATACCAATAAAGAGAAAGATGCTAGAGAAAAGTTTGCTCAAATTCAAGAAGCTTATGAGATTTTATCTGATGATGAAAAGCGTAAACAGTTCGATCAATTTGGACACGCTTTTGATGGTAATATGGGAGGTGGAGGTGGAGCTGGAGGATTCCACGGTGGAGGTGGATTCCCAGGTGGATTTGATCCTAACGATATATTCAGTCAATTCTTTGGTGGTGGATTTGGTGGCGGCGGTAGAGCCGGTAGACCTTCTGGTCCTGCTCCAGGTGAAGATCTTCAAACTCAAGTCACATTATCGTTTATGGAAGCTGTCAAGGGTGCCACAAAGTACGTTCAAGTGGATAAGGTAACCAACTGTGGTACTTGTGAAGGTAGTGGATTAGGTGCTGGAAAACAAAAGGAAACTTGTACCAACTGTAATGGTTCCGGTGTACAAACAATTATGATGGGTGGGTTCCATATGCAAGCTGCTTGTCAGGCTTGTGGTGGTGTAGGCTCATCTATTCCTAGTGGTTGTGGTTGTGCTTCTTGTAACAGTATGGGTAAGGTTAGAGAGAGAAAAACTGTACAAGTCAAGGTCCCCCCTGGTGTAGACCAAAATACTAGAATTAGAGTCAATGGAGAAGGTGATGCACCCTTAAATGGTAAGGGTCCTAGTGGAGATCTTTTTGTTAATTTAAATGTAGGTTTGAAGGATAAAATGTAAAAAAAAAAAAAAAGAGTTTTTTTTTTTAACAGTAGAAATGAAATTAGGTTCAAGCAAGTAATATTTTCCGCAGACAAGATTATGATGTTTATGTGGATGCAAAGATTCCATTTTATAAGGCAATTTTGGGCGGACGGGTTCGTATTCCTACAGTAGATGGAGATGTTGATGTAAAGGTTCCTTCAGGTGCTCAACCAGGAGACAATATTGCATTAAGAGGTCGTGGTATTCAAAAGTTACGTAGCTCAGCTCGCGGTGATCAAATTGTTACACTCAAGGTTGAAATGCCTAGATCATTAAAGGGTAAACAAAGAGAGATTATTCAAGAATATGCTAGTTTGGTTGATGAAGAGTACCGTCCAAAGGAAGAACCACTTGTAGTTAAACCCGATACGCCTCCTCCTTCACCAAAGATTACACCAGATGATACCACCTCATCGGATAACAAGGATAAAAAGGAAGGAGGGTTCTTTAAAAAGACCCTTGGTAAGATTAAGGGTAAAATCTGTCATGATGAAGAGAATAAGAAGGATGATGATAATAAAAAATAGAGATCCATTGCGCTTAAGTTATACTTTTTTTACCGAGTTTTTATTATTGAAAGGAGTTGTAAAAAAGATGACATTTTATTGAACCATGGTAACACTAATAAACCTTTAGTATGGTTACAAATCAGATGTGTGTTTTTTTAAGGAGATGAAGGCGTTTTTTTTTTTTTTTTTTTTTTTTGTGCAAAAAGGAGTACTGCCATAACAAGTTTGCCACACAGTAAAAGTAGGAGTTATGCTTGTAAAATATAAACAAAAGCCAAGTTTTGTTGAGATAGAATCGTCTGGAATATAAACAAAAGCGGAAAACGCCCTAAAATCTAAACTTGGCAACTAAACCAAGTGCTTTGACACAATCTATTCCAAAAGTAATAAAAACAGGGAGTAAAAGTACCAAATCGAACTGAAAAAAGACCCGTCGAAAAATAAATATAAGAAGGGGGGAGGAGTAGACTTTCTTTTTTTTAAAAAAAAAGAAAGCTAATATAAATACGTTTTTTTTTCTTGTTCTTTTTTCTTGTTCTTTTTTCTTCTTTTTTTTCTCTCTAGTCTTATTACTTTAAAATAACAACAACAAAAAAATGGAATCTGGTCAATCGGTCATGCAAATTAACAAGTTTGCTTCTCAAGCTTTAACAACACGTAATGTTGGTTCAGTAAACAACAGTTTACCAGAATTTACTCGTAGAAAAAACTGGTCACAAAACGTTTTGGAAGAACTTCGGGATGTCATTCATGTCTTGTCTTCTGATCTCAATGTGCTTTACTGTTCACCTGCGTCTCGTGAATTCCTTGGTTATCAACCCGCGGAGTTAATGGGTCACAGTTTCACTGAATATATTCATGTAGATGATGTAGATATCTTTACCAGAGAGTTCCGTACTGCACAAACCAACGGTTCCATTATGCGTGTTACTTACCGTTTATTGAGAAAGGATGGTAAGTATACTACATTGGAAACCCGTGGTCACTTTTTCAAGCAAGGTTTCTTTGGTTCTGCTCGTAGCGTCCCTGCAGAAATGACTCGGATGATGGATACCTTTTTAGATTACAAAATGGAAAATGAAATGTTGAAGCGTCAAGTACAAATTGCCAAGCAAAAGGCAAATAGTGGTAAAGCTCAACATCACGCTAATCAACAAGAGGCTTCTCCTCAAACAAGTCATCATACACCCAGTACCATGCGTGATGATCTCTCGTCTACTAACAATGATAATGCTGAAGATAATGACGAAGAATATGAAGATGATATTGAGGAATTGTTTGCTCCCTCTGCTAGTGTATACGCTCAAGGTGTATTGAACTCTTATGATGTAAATGAATCCGTTTCTCTCTTCACTGGTCTTCACTTTGATTTGGGTGAACGTTCTCGTGGTATCTCTATGGGTATTGAAGGTGAATTATTTAATACGTTAGTTCCTCCTACTATTGGTGAAGAAGGTGGTGCTCAAAATGAAACCGTTGATAAGTTAAAGACTGGTAAAAAGAGAAGAGGTGATGATGAAGTTGAACGTATCTGTACAGATTGTGGTAGAAAGGATGCACCCGAATGGAGAAGAGGTCCAAGAGGCCCTAAAACGTATGTAGTAACCCCCCCCCCCTATTTAAAATAAGTATTATTATTAACAACAAGTTCTTTTGGTTCTAGGTTATGTAATGCATGTGGCTTAAGATGGGCAAAAACAAACAAGAGCCAGGGAGCAGAGGACATGCAAGAAGCTTAATTAGTTTTATAATAATAATATAATATAATTTGCAGACAAAAACCAAGTTTATTTTAAAGTGTATGTTTTTTTTTATATGTGTAAATGTGTGTGTGTGTGTGTGTATTATGATTTAATCTGTCTTCCCAATAATCATTCTAAAAAGATAATAAAAAAGATAAATAAATAAAACAAGATATCCGATAACTAAAACTTACTGCATACAGCCAGTAAGAGAACCAAGAACACCAACACCAAGGCCAGCAAAGACGATAGAAACGATCAACTTATCTCTCTTTCCCTTGATCCAAAGAGGAGTTTGGGAAGGGGCTTGAAAGTAACGTTGATTGGCAATTACGTTATTAGGTCTATTAATGAGCATACTTGAAATATAAAAAATACTGTAAGTGAAAGAAAAGGAAAATTACATGGTTTCCCCTTGTGCCATGGGAAAATAAAACAAATATCACCTGAGCAAAAACGAGTACAAACCAGGTTATACGTTTGAGTGTGTGCACACACGTTTCAGTTTAAACTCAACCGAACTTTCCATTGGGTTAAACCTGAGCCAGGTCCTTTTTTTTTGCTTCCTGCCTGCTAAGATTACACCCCCCGTTACTTTTTGTCTGCATATATTATATGCCTTTATAAATTACGATAAACCGGCGTACGCCTGATTTATAATTCCTACTGGGGGAAAAAAAGACCTCCTTACACATGATAAACAATACTTTTTTTTTTCCGTGCTCTGGATTAATTGCTCATCACTAATTAAATAGCATATGATTGGGCCTATTCACCTAAGCCATCGTTCGTTTTTTAGGTTTAAAAAAAGTACCACTAATTTGGAGTCGCATAAACCCTAATTTTAAAACCAGGCCTTCAAAGTGTAATTCAGCCTTCAAATCTTTTTATTTTTACCAGGAATTACTGGTTTTTTTTTTTCCGTGAAAAAAAAATGCAGTCCTTATTCTATTGGGGTTTAAGTACTGTACATACACATGCAAACAAGTATAAAAACCCCAGAAGTATGCAGTGAGTTCAGTAATACTGTAGAACACACGCGTGCTTACATGTTAATATCTACACTATCAATATCCCCTCGGATAGATGGCTTTCTTATCTTTTTTTTATAAATCCAGGCTTTAAAAGGTAAAGGAAATAGTCAGCAGACACCCTTCGACTTCCGGAAGTACTAAATAACTATATAATTCGTTTGATTTAAAAGAAAAAAACATGTCGACTTAATATTGCACATAGAGAGCTAGTACAAGTTTCTAATATGAATATTTGGGTATATAAAGCCCCTTTGTATATCAGAGATAGTATAATCTATCATAATTCAGGACTAAATAGCAAAAAAGAAGACGACTACTCGGTTTTACCACATATCCAGTAAAAAAACTACAAGTGTTTGCCTTTACTCCGTGCTGATAACGGCCTTTTTTAAAAAAAGAAAAAAAATGTTTAGACAAATATAGAATATTGTTTTAATGAGTAATATTTACATGTTTTTTTAAAAAAAAAAGAAAAAGGGGAGGGGGTGGGGGCCTAGTTTGACTGATAGAAATCAATAATTGTTTGCGTAAAAGGGAAGTAAAGGATTTTTTTTTCTTATAAGGGTATAATATACATAAATTTTAAAAAAAATCTATATAAAAAAAAAAGTTTTGGTCATATTGTAAATAAACATATTTGGGTTTTTAGAGATCAGTGATTCGCTTGATACGGTTACATTCACTCAAATGTTGACCTCTGTATTTGATAAGATGTTCACCGTTATCTTTAAATGTCACCGTTTTATTCACAGGACAACCCTTGGAACTGTTGGAGCATTTATAATAGATGCTTTTAAAACCAGTCTTCTTGTGGACAGTATTACCATTGTTTTTCCAGAGGTAGTCATCGTTATAGGGAAACTCTCTTGTTTCGATAATGGTAGTGATAGCTTGCATCTCACGTCTACGACGTTTATGTACAGTGGATTTAATTTTATACGATTCGGTTGAAGGAGATGCTGAGCCAGCAGCAAAAGCTTCGTCATCTTCGGATTCACCAACCAAGGAAGAGGATCGGGAACGGTTATTGTAACTAAGAATAAAAAAATTTAGTAAACTAATATTTATATATTGACAATTTATTTATATACACTTACTTTAATATATTCATGTTTTTAATAGTTGATGAAGAAGTAGAAGGTGTCATGGAGAGTTCAGGGAGCTTAAGCTCTAATGATTTGGGAGATGGAATTAATAACATTTCAATATTACTACTGTTTCTTCTATTTGATGAGTTGTTGGACTTGTTGAAAAAATGTGGGGATGAATATTTTGTACGATATTGTAGTCGCGGTAAAGGAGCAGATTCAACCGAACCAACTGAATTTGCAGATGAAAATGAGTTCACTCGCTGGGCGTATTGATTTGATGAAATTGACGGAAGCGAAGTTATTTTATCTTGTTGAAAAGTCTTTTTTGGCTGTTGCTGTTGTTGTTGTTGCTGTTGTAACATGTAATCAATTTCTTTTCGACGAAGTTTTGCTTCTTCGGCACGTCGTCTGTCTTCTTCTACTTTGCTTGAAAGAATAAGTTCTAATAACTCGGGCTGAGAACCATATGTTTGTATAACTTTTTCAAGGTTAAGAAATGCTGAGGATTCAGCAGGTGGGGATAGTTTAGGTGGGCACCATGTATTTGATAGTAAAGATGTCTTGCTCATTTTAGAATCCAGTATAGAAGATAGAGGTGGAGAAGGAGGATAATAGTCTTTTTGATTTGAAGATAAAAGTAAAGAATTGCTAGTAAGCATAGGGAAAAATTTATAAAAAAAGAATTATAAAAAAAAGAAAAAAGGAAAGAAAAAAAAAGGGAGCAACGGGTCCATTCATATTAATAAAAATTCGATGCCCTATATTTGGTATTTTTATCATTAGGTTTTTCCCGCCACTTACCTAATAGTAACAACCATGTGTTTAACCTGTAATATCAATCGTCACATGAATTAGACCTTTGTTTCCCGTATACACCGTACTCTCCCATCAATAAAATTTCCCGTAAAACAAACTGGTATAAAAAAAAAACGATTACCTAAATACATTTTTTTGTAGTAGTATAACCTTTTTTTTTTTTAATCTCTCACCAAACAATAAACTAAATATAAAGTTTCGGTTATACCTTTTTTTCTTGAGGCAAAAAACCATTATGGTTCGTTTCTATTTAGCAGTCTGGGAACGACGGAGTTACTAGGTTGTTGATTCTCACGGCTTTTTTTTCCCGATCGTCGGCGACAGTGCATAACATAGACACTTACGAAAATGTGGAGGGAAAAATATGTACAAAAAGAAAACTAGTGCTGCTAATGAAAAAAAAATATATTCAAGTTCAACTAAAGTTTTTTGTGGGTTAGTGTAATTTATGCTTAATATGTGACATGTATAAAAGGAATTGTGTTTTAACTGCGCTAAAGTGTGGGGCTGGTATCTTGTATTAAGTACGCTAGTAGCATTGACCTGCGAGCAGTATTCTAGCGTATAATATTATTTGGTACCTGAAAATAATATCGTTAAATGTTTATTTGGTCATACAAAGTTTTTTTTTTTTTTGGTGTCAAACTGTTATCTTTTATATGAGTAAAATATATAGACAAGTAATTGATCTAAAATCTATCGTGGCATGGGTTGTGTTTCTTTTTTGCGTTTTTGTTTAGCTTTGCTACTGTCGATTTTGCTATAAATCTTTGTTATTGTTTAGACTGTACACACTAAACATGATAAATTTATGAAATTGCGTAACGCATTTATCTTGTCTAATAATAAATTAAGGTTACCCCCCTCCCCCACGCTTTAAATTATGTAATGAATTGTTGGCTGTCAGATAATCAAGAATATTATAATAAATTACATAATTAAGGTCAATGCAACTGTAAGAGAGCGAAGTTTCTTAATGTTGTACCTGTATTTTCACCGCTTAATCATGATAAGAAAAGTATAAATTCGGTCGAGTATTTAAAATGCCACGTTTTTTTTTTTTGTAAAGAATTTATAAAAAACACCTTTTTTTTTTCGTGTCAAGTTGTATGCTCATATTCTATACGTTATGGAACACTTTTTACGATGGCTTAAAATAAAATATACCTCTTTAGCTTTTTTTTTACTTTCCACAGCAATGGATACTTGTTAAACATGATTAGTTCCAATACTATTTAACCTCAGACAAACCTACTGAAACATGTTTCTAGTTTTTTTATGTTCGTATTGTATTATTTCGTTAGATAAATGCATTGTAGAATAACGATTAAACTGTAAAACATATGTATGAAATTTCTAACAACAAAAAAAAAAAAAACTTTCAAAGTTTCGTAGTTGGAGTTTTTTTTTTTACTTGGGTACTGAAAATTATAGCTCTAATTACAAATACAAAAAGGAGATGTGACTTTCTTGTACGGAAGGGAAAGAACCAATGGAGAAAAGTGAGAAAAAATAGGGATCAAAGGGTCTTAATTTAGGTGGGGTGATGGAACCAATGATTTGAATACACGAGAATAGCTATATTTTTTTCTCACTAATGTTAAACAATAAAGATATTGTAAAGTATTAACACGCTATATAAAGACAACAACTGAATCCCTTAAAAAAGTGCATACATGCTAACATATGCTGTGTATCTTCAATTATAAGAAAGCAAGAATGAGTTACAATGCTTAGCAAAGATAGTGTCAGGCGATTATTATTATTCTTATTATTTTCCAAATAAATTCGTTAATAAGGGGATAAATTTAATAAAATCACGAGCTTTATAAATATAAATGATGTGAGCTGCAGCGTTTGGTACTACACAATGGTTGGTAAATAATACCGAAGAATAAAGATATTGTTGTCTATTGGTTTAAATCTAATGTGCGCGGTTTTTATATAACCCTTTTTTTTTTCCTGGGGAAAAAAATACACATCGTCTCAGAAGTAGGGACAAAAGGGTAAAAAAAAGCCAAAACGAGGATTTGTAAAAGGTAATCAATAGAGTGAGACCAAAATGACCAAAATAGAAAAAAATTGGAGACTTATGGGAATAAACTGGGACCAGCCAGTAATTTAACACATATTTTCCCAACCTATTGTTCAAAAAAGAGCTTTGATAAGCAGCAGCCCCTTTGATCCCTAAACGGAGAGTTTCGGGTTTTATAGGACATAAAAAGCTTTTTTTACTTCTCACACTATATATTGGTAATTTTGTACCCGTATTATATGTATCTATTTACTGAAAAATTGTTAAAAAATTTCTATACTCGAAAGGATTTTTTTTTTTTTTATCCTGCGTTAAATGATAAAAAGGACATAAATAAATAAAAGCGCGCAAGGCTCACAGATCAATTATTTATTAACAAAGAAAAAAAAAAAATTGGCCCAGTGTAACTTACAAATAATATTATAAATGGACCCTTGGGTCCCTACTTTTGGAGTCGAGGGTGCGAAATGAGTAGGAAATGGGAAGGAGGCTGAATAATTTATTTTCAAAAGCGGGGTAATGAAAACGGGAAGAGTGGGTCCAAATCTTTCCCAAACTTTAAAATTTTTTCCGTTTACAGTGTTTCACAAAATTAGCAAGTAAGCTTAAAAATGGTTAAATAATATGATGCTCACTAAAAAAAACAATCGATACAAATATTTACTGCAAGACTAAAAAAAATCGAGAAAGAAAAAAAGGGCACTTTTTTCATTACTTGGACACATAAAGAATACGAAATTAAGAGGTATCTTCTTTTTATATATTAAAAGTCAGCAAAAAAAAAACCAACATTTAAAGAACTAATCTTTCTCGCGAAGTCCTTATAGGGAAGAGGTAGCTAGGAGAATCATATATTCTCGTTTCGTAAATAAGAAACTCGAGTCTCAGATAAATTCTACTGGAATTGGGGCAAGTACTCAAGTGCAAAATAAAAAGATATGGGTTCTTCTTTTGTGCGGGCAGACAATGTGTATAGTATCTTTGAGTATTAAAAACTTCGTGACAATAGATAAATAACTCGATAAACCATACATATTTTGAATTATATACAAATATCCCGAATTCTCTTCCTAAAATCTGATTTGTCTCTGTCTCAAGAATGACAGGCAAGCTTCATAATATCAGTAATATCTCTACTTTTAAAAAGTTTCATTAGCCACAATCACTCTATCTTTAAACCAGAATAAAATAATTCATATGTCATTTTCTCTTATTCTGTGGGTATATTTATTTTGTATTTTTTTCCCATGGTTTCTACTTTATACCTCTTTTTCAGTTTGTTACTAATCTCTCAAGCACTGGTTAGCTCCGCATCTGCGTGTGTGATCCTATATAAGTATTTCTTGTGTGTATCATATTTAATATAATCGTCTACGCCAACTCGAAGCTATAGTAGCTTACTAAGTCTTATCCGCTTTTACTTTCTTTTCTGGGATCAGTAAACCTTTTACCTTCTCGTGATTGATTTTGTTTAGTTGAATTTGAACTAAACCAATTCTTTTTTTCTATGCGTGTGCTGTCATCGGACTGATACGCTTGATAAAGTGATTGTTTTTCTAAGCATGACTTGGGTGTCTGTCGCATTATAGACTACGCTATATCGGCAACGAATTATGTCTTTTAATACAAACATAAACATTGTGCCCGTTCCTGATTCCCAAAAGCCAGTGAGAATCACTTAATCTGTTGGTCGATTTTACGGCCGTACTAAGCTTTACAATGCTTTTACAGTAATTCGAATCCTTATTAATACAACGTATGGCAAAAAGAATTAATGGCAGCAGCAGTAGTAGTAGAATGGCATATTAAGAAGAGAGGCCTTGCCCGCTCTGGGATGGGAGTTAAAGTCTTTCTTTAACGACAAACATATTGCGAATTATCTCAAACCTTATAGAACTCCATTTGCATAACACTATCAAACTAAAAATAACGCTAACTATTTTTATTAATGACCCAATAGAAATATAATCTTCCTATAACCGTTTTACTTAAAGATGATGCTTGGCTATATTTTTTGGGGAAATATTGATACATAACCAATTTACGCGGTAAAAAAAGTAGAGGAATCGCGGGAACACTCAAGTCTCATATATCTTTACTTTGGAGTAATTGAATAATAAATATGTGTTATTATTTGTAAATGGGAATTTATCATTTTTTAATTTCAAATTATATAATGTAATCCAAGCAACCTATACTTTAAAATTTTAGTGAAGTATGTTTTTTTACTAAGAGAAAAGTTTATTTTTTGAAATAGATATGCCATTATCTTAAGATTTAAATGCTTGTTGCTAGGATTATAGGCCTTCTATATAAATCCTACACTGTGTATCCCTATTTTCTACCAGAAAATTATTTTAAAATAAGTTTGGTAATTCATTTGAAAATATATATACATATATATATATCTTGGTCAAGAGCGTCACTATGAGTAGTCTTAAAAGGTTATATGGCATCTGTTTTTAGCTGGATGCACATGTGAATGATAGAGATGCCTTTAATTAAGGAATCAAGCTATGATATTATCACTTGCTTTTACTTGGTACAAACTCTTTTTATGTAACTATCATGCACCTCATCACGGCAAATATTTTTTAGCTTTTTTTTTTTTCGACTTTTAAACATCGATATATATATGAAAGTTTCTGGGAAAACTTTGGTAATATCAGCTACGGGTAGTAACGCATCATGCGATAAATATGATGAAAATAAAAGAATACCCGTACTGACTTTATTTTATTGGCTGGATATTTCGTTTTAAGTGCAATGGACTGCTTGTATTTGTAAGCTATGCATACTTTATATAATACGGGAAAGCAAAAGGAAAAACACGGAAAAAAAATTAACTTGTGTGTCCTGTACCTGAAAATACTATTGTCACTTATAAGTTGTTTTACGCGGCAAATAAAGTTACGATTTGTTCATCTATCTCAGTACCTATTTACTCTCCACCCCTCATTTATGAATCCCGGAGATTTTTTTTTCTTACATGAACATATATTTATGATCCGGGAAACGACATGGACCAATTGGAGAAATTAAAAAAGTAGTTTCGGGAACCTTATTAATTCTACTTATCCCGTTCGCACAAACCCGTTTTTTTTTTAAAAAAAAAAAGTACAGCGTATTTTCCCGCTACCACAAACTTTTGTAATCTAGCTGAGTAGAATAAACAAATTCAAAGAGAGAGGAGAGAGAGAGGGAGGGATAAACCATATACTAAATGAATCTCAGCATATGTGCTACTGTTTACTCTCTATTGAACACACATTGATAATTACATAAGCACGTAGAAAAGTTTTTTTACTGTTAGTTATTATTTTTTCGCGTCTTCAGTTTTAATCAGGTACCGGCCGACTCTGAAAACTTATAATTCTTCTCCGAAAATTTTACACTTACACATAGTACAATGCTGCCAAAAATTAACATAGTATTACTTTTTTTTGTACCGATATACATTTTAGTGTAAGTCTTTATCTAATTTTTGACAGGCGTCACTTTGAAATAAAATATATTTTCTCAGCAGTAGGTTATAGGAATTTACCGAATATATAGTGCTAAAAATGTTAACAATAAACCTTTATATAATTTCAGTTGGTTCGAAGGCCTTTAGACAAAAGAATACTAGAATACCATAGTGTTTAAGAAAATCGAAGACGAAGATATCATATACAGAATAATTTTGTAGTTATAGTAAATATGATTAGCTCTTCGAGAAACGGTAAGAAAAAAAAAAGTCGATTTAGTCATATACGCAGCGGAGATGTTTCCCATTAAGTGGTGACGAATACTTTTATTTTTTTGCGTAAGTTATCTTTAAACTTTAATATGCAATTCATGCAAAAACAAAGGGAGAGAGAGAGAGAGAGAGAGAGAGAGAGAGAGAGAGAGAGAGAGAGAGAGAGAGAGAGAGAGAGAGAGAGAGAGAGAGAGAGAGAGAGAGAGAGAGAGAGAGAGAGAGAGAGAGAGAAAAAGGAAAGTAGTACAAGTCAGAAAAAGTATTTTTTTTTCAATAAAAAAAAAAAAAATTTTAATTTCTAAACCACATTTTAATGGTCTGCCTTAACGATCAAATAAATCGACCCGTCTCACACGTTATACTTTAATAATCCTGATGTGGGCACAAACCTACTTTATTATTTTTACCCGGAGGTTTCACTGTCTTGAATCCTGGAAGTATAGTTATATTATGGGAGAATTCTAAGTTACCCGTTGATTTACAAAGCTGTTTGCTCTTTCAACGTCGAAAAATCGAACCGAAAAACAGTGTCTTGATGCCGTCTACCTTTGTCTTCTGAGGAGATAACGTATCCGACATAGTCAAATATAAGAAACCCGATTGGATCTTATATTGACATCATGTAGTAAATACAAGGCCCGTCTATACGGAGAGCGTTAGTTTGGGAGACGGTAGACAAGGGGCTGATATTTACCAAGAGAAGCTGATATCCAATTTTTTTATGTTTGTCGTTTGCCAGAAGCACCAGAGGAAGTCGATGTATTATACTGCACGAGTTATTTTTCGACGGGATATACGGTCTAATACATTCAATAATCTCTGAGCAAACTTTAATTTCTGGCTCAGTGACATCTGAGCATCTTTCACGTAAGTCTTTCACGGAAATAGCGTCATCACCATTGTTGAATAATATATCCTTTACTATGCCCTTCAAACTTTGTAGGCGTTTTCTAAAAAATTCTTGAAGTAAATTAGCATCCATGTCACCATCGTCAGAAGAGCCAGTAGTTTGTGGCGCCTTTTCGGAAACACCTGTATTAGTAAGAGCTATATCATTTACGGAAAGAAAGAAAAAAAAGTAGCCAAAATGTCTAAAATTTATAAATAGAAGAAGTCTCTGATTTATCAACCCAAGATGAGTGATAAAAATGCGAAAAGATACTTACTTTTTTTTTTTTGAAACCATAATTGCCTCTAGATCGTTAGGAACTGGTTATTATAGTCTAGAAGAGAATCCTTTACACTGATGTTCGGAATGTTATTGTTGCTGATATGAAAAAGCGTTTGTTTGTGGATTGACAAATTTCGTAAGTCTAAGTTTTACTCTACTTTGTTCGCTGTTAACCGTCCTTGCCTTGTTTCTCAGATGTCTCGCTGACAAAAGACAGTATGTTGAAAAAAGCAGCTATAACATGAGCATAGCGATTTTGATTGTAATTGATTCTTTTTAGATCCTCAAAAGCGCAGTAGGCTCTACACACAAAGCCGATAAGTCTATCGATGTTTGCTGCTTGTATACCATTGTTGTTCGTAACAAGGTTACAAATTAGGGTGTACCAGTTTGGGTTTTTGTAACAAACCGGGGAAGTTGCTCCTGTGTTAGTACAGTGGCTCGAACGGGTCAGAAAGCATGCTTGGGAAAAGCACATTAAAACTAATGTAGGTCTATATTACTATTGAATACTTTGACTCAACGTCAGATAACCTTGTTAATAGGTTAAGCCTGCCAATGCTACGCACGAATATGTTTATGTTTGCGATAGTGTTAGAATTACTCGATGATATTATGCGATCCAAGAGGGGACGATGTTTTTGAGGAACAGTTGGATCTGTTCAATACCTTTTGTCACGAGTTACATATTACTAGTCTTCTGTCTATGATACGAATAACATGATTGCATTATACCCTCAGTCAATTGACTTGTAAAAAAAGTATCTTTGAAAAAAAAAAGTGACTGCTAGGTCGAAAGAAACATTGGATGTGTGTGAGGGCGGCCTTCCAACAATTTTGGTATAAAATTTTTTTTTTGTTTACTTTTTCTTTTCTCTTTTCCACTCTAACCTAGAAAAAAAAAATATTGTATAACAACATTACCTCTTTTTTTTTTTAAAAAAAAACATATATACATATACTATTATACTTTTTCTCTTCTAAAAAATGTATTCCATTCTAAAGGGTGCAGATGGTAAGGCTTTTTTTTTTTAGTTCATCTATTAATCTCGTTTTATTTTTTTTTGCACTGAAAAAAAAAAATGACTCCAAAAAAAACGAAGATCTCTTTTTCTCTCTCTATTTCTCTTTCTATTTTTTTTTTCGTTTTATTTTTGTAACTGAGTAATGATGTTAACGTTTTGAAGTACCGTTGAAAAAAAAAAAAAGAAGAAGAAAGAAGGAAAAAAAAAATTACTAACAATTCAAAGTATAACTATTTCTTTCAATTTTTCTTTTCAGCGTACATGCATTTTTAAATGTACGAAATAAGATTTACCAACAAATATTAATAAAAAAAAAGCAGTTAGTGTCTGTGTGCAGAAAAAAAAAAGAATAGAGAGAGGGGAGATCATTTGAGATTTTTTTTATATACATTTAAATCACGCATACTGTGTCTAATAAACTTTTTTTTTTTTTTACTATAATTTACGCAGCCACAAGCGTGAACAGTGGGATATCAAGTAAGATAAAAGAAAAAAAAAATGACATTAGAATCATCATGAATTATATTTATTTATTTTTTATTTTTTTGTAGAATTGTCTATAGGAGAACATGGTAATTTTGAAAGGGAGAAGAAAAAAGAAACAAAACGAGGACATCTACTTACTTATTTTTTTGACAAGTAGGTCTCATATCATTAACAGAATATCAAAAGCTTTCAGAACAAGTTGAAAATGTCGAGAGTTTTCCGATAGACTATGTAGACATCTTTCTCAAAACCAAAGATAAATCATTATTAACAGAGTAAGTTTTGTGTGTGTGTGTTGTGATAGATTGATTAAGATCGCTGATAAATTCATTGTACATGTAGAATTGGAAAATCTCGATTTTTAGCAAAGAGACTTAAAGAAGTGATTGCCAAAATTACAGATCCATGGCAGCCAGAATCAATTTTACAAATATTAAAGGTAATAAATATAAACAATAAAATTGACTTGATAAAAACTAACATCTTGTGTGGGATTTGCTAGTTGTTAAAACATATACCTTTTGAGTTATCAAATTTAGTAGATAACGATTTAGGCCACGCTATCAAGAACATTAAAAAGATTGCGATTTCAAAGAACCATAAACAAATTACGGACGAAACGACCAACCTTATCAAAGAGTGGAAAGAGTTACAAACGAAACAAGTGCAATTAAGTGGAAAGAGAGATAGCCCCGAAAGATGTATGGCATAAAAAAAAAAACGAAATCAATATACCTTTTTTTCATTTTGTACTAAAATAATAATAATAATTTTTGAAAAAAAAAGCTTCTTCTACTTCACCACCAACAGAACATAAGAAAGTTCGATTGGCGATTCAAAAAGAACCTCCTGCTAGACCAAAGGCAATGGCAGATATGAATTTCTTTGCCCCTTCTGTTAGCACGGAACCAAAGAGATTTAGAATTGTCCGACCCGTTTACAGCGTTGATCCTACTACAACTGTCAAGGAAGAAAACAGTTCTCCCTTGATCAAATCTGCTTCTCCTACTAAAAAGACGGTTCGATTTGCTGAAAAGTTGGTTGAAATTAGAGAGTATGAAAAGAATCCTGAAGAGTGGACCAACTTTGTAAGTTTTTTATATATATATATATAAACTGATACATGTAATAATAGTAACGAATATAATAGGATGACTGTGATGAAACTGAACTCAGTGTATATGATGATTCTGAGCAAACGCCTTATTATAATATTCCTACAGTTGATTGGTATCATCCATTGGAATTGAATTTTAATACGGAACAAAATCCTAGTTTAATAATTCCTAAACACGTAAGAACTATTGAATCAGCAGCACAAGATACTCGAGAAAAGACTGTGCTTGCTGCTATTTATACCAGTGCACAACATATTCCATCTTCTCCTGGCGAGCCAGGCGAATTTCCCGATCCTAATATCGATACACGAGTTATTCCATTGGAAGATGTCAATAGCCAACCAACATACAATAATAATAATATTAGTAGTAGTAGTAGTAATAATAATATAGTAGCTCCTACTCCTACGCCTCAAACCATTCATCCTGAAATGATTACTCCAGCTACGTTAAGTGCTGCTGCTGCTATTGCTGCTGCGATGGATACATCTTATTCATCATCGCCACAACAAATCCATCGCGTTCCTACTCCTGTTCCTCCTCCTGCTCCTGTTGTTCAGGCACCCATCATAAATTCTGTACAACCCGAGATATCAAATCATACAGTGGAAGCCATGCTTAGAAACAACCCAGGGTAAATATATATTATGCATGTGTAGTAGATACGGCGAAAATACTAAAAAGTTTTTTATATAACTTAGAATTATGCAGTCATTAAAAAAGCTATCATTTTTGGCAGCTGGTAATACAGGTACAATGCCACAAACAATGAGTTACAACCAACCCCAAATCTATGGCGGTAACGTTATAAATAGAAACGGCCGACCACCAGCAAAAATTACCAAGAACAGAGGAGGCAACAGAAATCGTGGTGGTGGTGGACCCAATCGTAACTTTAGTAACCGAGTTTGTAACTTCTTTGCTTCAAATGAAGGGTGTCGCAATGGTGCTAATTGTCCTTTTTCCCATGAAAAGTAGTTTTTTTCTATTCCCTCCCTTTTTTTTTCCTTCGCACACACACAGACTCTCTCTCTCTCTCTCTCTCTCTCTCTCTCTCTCTCTCTCTTTACACGTGTATAAATATCAAGTGTCAATTTCCCTCTAATTTTTCCTTATTGGGAATTTAGCTATTTATTTATATTACAAAGTGAGGAACAAAATATACGCTATACAAAAAAGTACGTATGTTTTAATATAAATACTAATTAAAAAAATAAATAATCTCTCTTCTATCATAATGAAATTGATACGCATATGACTTGTGCATACACACACCGCTCTCCTTCTCTTTCTCTTTATTACAAAATGCCTGTGTTACATCGAATATAAATAAATACCCGCTCAAAAATATATTAATCTGTAAAAAAAACTGATTTTTAAAATATAAGGCCTCTTTTCTCTCTTTTTCTTTTTTTTATACATCTTTTTTTTTTTTTTTTTTATATATCTTACATAAAAAATAGTCAATTTTCTTTTTCTAACAGTGAAAAGAAACCTCTTTTGACAAAGCCAATAAAAAAAAAAAGGAGGGGGAAAAACTTGGTTTTTTTTAACTAACAACATAAAAAAAAAAAAGAAGAAAAAAAAAGAGAGACAGAAACAACAAAAAAAAAGTTTGAGTTCCATCATCTCGATTCATAATGTCCATCAACAATAAACGAATGTCAGTTAATCAAAGCGATGAATGTACTGTTGGATCTAAAGTACTTGTCAATAACGAACTTTCAGGCACAGTTCGATTTATCGGCAACACAAGTTTCCAGACAGGAAAATGGGTGGGTGTAGAATTAGATGAACCAACCGGTAAAAATAGTGGTGTAGTTCAAGGTAAAAGATACTTTGACTGTAAGAATAATCATGGTGTATTTGTTCGACCTGCCAGTATAAAACTTGAAGTAGTAAGTATTTTGAATTAATATATACACAAAAAAAATTTTTATTTATATTATCATAAAGCCAAATAGTAGTAATAGATTATCACTTCAAAGAAAATCAATGGTTGCACCATCATCCCCTTCTTCTCCAACACCACCACCACCAACGCAAAGAAGAAAATCCATTGCACCTACTGCAGTTCCTTTACAACAACGAAGAAAATCCATTGTTGCACCTCCACCACCGCAACCCACACAGCGAAGAAAGTCGATTGCTGCACCAGCACTTCCCACCACGGCTTCTTCTTTACAACGACGAAAATCCATTGTAGCTGCTGCTTCTCCACCACCGCCTATGCAAAGAAGAAAATCGATTGTTTCTTCACCACCCGTTGCTTCTACTCAAAAGAGACCGACGTCACTTTTACAATCTACTAATAATACGAGTCGTACTGGTACGCCTGTATCAAGTAAAAGTTCAGTTGCTCCTATTAATACCAATAGAAAAAAATCTATTATTCCATCAAAGCAGCAACAACAAACTACCTCGGGTATCTCGAGAAGACCCAGGTCAAATACCCAAGGAAATCATTCCCCTGCCGCCGTTTCTATATTGAAAACAAGGCAGCCGTTAACTGCGCCTTCTACACCGGATAATAATGAAGAAGAAGAGGAAGAAAGAAGAAGGCAGGAGGAGTTTGATGATTTGTGTCAGAATAATACAAATGCCAATTCGTCCATGTTGGTAGTTAGTCCTGTTTCTTTAGATAAAGATGGTGACGACGATGAAGAAGATGATTCTGAACAAGAAGAAGAAGAGAGTGAAGAAGAAGAAGAAGAAGAAGAACAAGCGCAACCGGTAAGAGAAGAACATGTAAAAGAAAAACCCGTGTACGGTACCTTGGCTTCTTCCAAACCGGTCAGTAAACATGACCAAACGGTGCCTCTCAAAGACTATGAAGAACTTCGATTTAAACTCAAGATTATTGAAAACAAGAGACACGAAGACCGCGAAAGATTCCGCGAGCACGAAAAGGTTAAGGAAGAAGCCGAGCAGTTTCTGACGCTTCGAAATAAACTGCAAGATAAAATTGCCGATCTTCAAAAGGACGTCCGGGACACACGAAGAGAGTTGAAGGAAACGACAGGTGAAAAGGAATCGTTCGAGTCGAAATACAACGAGCTGCTGGAGTCCATGGAGATGCTGACGTTGGATAAGGAAGTGGCAGAAGAACGCGCTGAGAATTTGCAGCAGGAGACGAATATGCTCAAGGACCGCATGGAGGAAATTAGCGTGGATCTGGATATCTTGAAAAAGGAGGCGGATATCTTGAACAAACCGCCAGAGATTAATATGGAGAGCAGCGAGGAAAGAACGCCGTTGGAGATCACGCAACTGGAACGACATAATGAAAGGTTAAAGGAGGCGTTGCTCAGATTGAGAGACGCTGCAGCAGAACAAGAAAACGAATTGAATTATAAGATCAGGACTTTAGAACAAGAAAACTATGAATTAGAAGAAATCAAACTTCAGTATGAAAAAACCAAGGAAAGGCTCGACGCGACGGATTTGTTGGTGGATGACCTCAAGATGCAACTGGACGATGCGCTTGGCGCTGAAGACCTTGTCGACCAACTCACCGAAAAGAACCTGAACCTGACTGAGAAGCTCGATGAGTTGAGCGCTACCGTCGACGATTTAGAGGCCCTCAAGGAACTCGCGGACGAGCTTGAAGAAAATCATATGGAGACCGAGAAGCAGTTGCAGGACGAGATTGATCACCGAGACATGCTGTTACGAGAGCAGCTGGATAGACTCAGAGCCAACGAAGAGACGACGGCGGATTATGAAACGACGATTGGACAGTTCAGAGAGCTGGTGACGTTGCTGCAGAACGATTTGCAAGAGTTTAAGCATAAGGAAAAGAACGAGCAGTCAGAAAAGATCAGTCTGAGCAGCCAGTCGCAGGCTATGATGTCGCTGAATTTCCAGCTGCAGACGACGGTGATGAAGGCGCAAGCCAAGGCCATCGATATCGAGCTACGTAAATTGGAAGCGTCGCAAGCAAACGATCGTCTGAATATGATTCAACCATATTTACCCGAGTCCTTCTTCAAGACGGAAAACGACCCCATCTCTTGTCTGTTGCTGTTTAAGCGCTTGGAGTTCAAGGCGGGGCTAATCGTGAAACATTTGGAGCAGACGTACCCTATCAGCGAAAAGATCATGGATAATGTGACGGAGAGTTTAGTCACGATTTGTGAAATGAAGCAACGCGCAGGATGGTTGAGCTCTCTTGCGACTCGGTTCCAGACACATATCAAGAACAGTGACCCGGCTACGTTTACAAAGATGGGTAAAGTGTACTTGGATTTAATCGGCGTCGAAAGAAGAATGAACGCGATTGTCGAGCTATTTAGAACGGACCAGGTCAATGAAGTGCAGTGCTTGTCTGAACTTCAAAGAGTGATTGCACAGATTGAACATTTGGAGGAAAATCACTTGAGTCAGCAAGAAAAGAGTAACTCGGATCAGTTCTTTGGGCTGACAAAGGCGCTGGATTTGAATTCGGACCGGATGATTGTTATATTGACGTTTGTAAAACAGTCGTTAAATAATGCGGTACGCATGGAAGGAATGGTAGTCTTGGAAGGAAATGAGCAGATGGATCAGGATTATTTAGAGCCCTTGGGTCGTTTGATTGCTCAGGCCAAGAATAGTAAGATTACTGCCAAAAAGTTGATGCGTCAGTTGGAAGATATGTTTGAAGAGGCCATGACGCTCAAGACCGAACATTTGCATCGTTTTAAAATGTTGTATGCTATTAGTACCAAATTATGTCGATTCTGTTTCGAGGTAAGAGTTAGAATAGGATATAGTGTGTGTGTATGTATTAATCATTAGGATGTTATTATTTAGACTTGTAAGGAAATCACTACGTATATCGATACTAAACGTGGTAGCCATGAAGAAATTGAATTATCTGCTATTCAACAGATTATTAGTAAGAAGGCAGATGAGTTGTTTGAAATGATGGATAGTTCCATGTGGGAAAGTGCTTTAAGAACATTAAAGACTTTATCAAACGAGTTGGAGACAACACATGCACAAATTGAACGTGATGATAAGCTGGATAAAAGTAAGCAAAAAAAATATATATATATATTTTTTCTTGAGACTTACTTTTTCTTTTGTGTGTAGTTACGACTAAGGTAGCACCATGGATTCAACGTGCTTCTGATATTAAAGCAGAGGTTGTTATTAACCATGAGTTGGAGCACAAATTGCAACAGCATAATGAAGAAATCATAAAGTTGATCAAGGATGTTCGATTAAAGGTAAAAAAAAAAAAAAGAAGTAAAAAAGCCAAAAAAAAAAAAAAAAAAAAGGTATTTATATGATTTGTATTTAGGATCAAGCACTTCAAGAATCCGATGTTAAAGTGAGTTTACTCGAAAAACGAATGGAGACAGCTAAAAAGGAAGTGGAGCATATTAAATCTTTGGAAGAAGCACTTGATAAATCATCGGATCGAGAACAAATCTATGCAGAAGCAGTTGAAAGTATTCAAAGTGACTATGATTTATTAAAAGCCGAAATCAATTCTTTGAAAAACGAAGCCAACAAGCGAGAAGAAAAGAGACAGTCTATTTTAAGAAAAGCCAACTTTGATTTAACGATTGAAGGAGAGGATGATCCTTCGTCGTCGTCAGCTACAGTACAAGAGATGGCTGGTAGCTATTATGAAATAACAAGCCAAATGGATACGCTCAAGGCGTCCATGCGTTACTTGAGAGCAGAGAATGCTCAACTCAAGAGTGCGGATTTCATAAGAAGTTTAGACTTGAGTACGGTATTGACAAGTAAAGCAAGCAATAGTGGTGGTAAAACAGAAGAAGAGTTGCGTTCGGTTGCTCGAGAGACGCGTGCATTAGTCAAGGATATGCGTGTTGCAAGTGCATCACCTAGAGTTGTTCAGCTTGTGAAGCCTACAGTGAATTCATGGAATAGTAACAAGAAATCACCTGATTATCAATATCAAACGCAACAATCTGTATTGTATACACTCAAGCAGCGTAGTGTACAGCTGAGACGTAAGGTAGATGATCTTGGAATCACAACCACCTTATTGAATCCAAACAACAATGAAAAGGTAAAAAAAAAAATGTTTTTTGCTTGCTTGTATTTTAGATAGTAGTACTAACATATACATATAAAATAAGATTCATCAACCACTTGGTATAGTTAAAATACCAAGACTATTACCCAACACTTTTAATACCAATACGACTGGTCGTCGCTGTATAGACCTTACTAGTGCAGCTGAATTTGAACGTTTTCATAGCATTTTTATTCAATAATCATAAAAATATAATTCAAAAGACGTCATGAGTTTTTTTTTTTTTTTTTCGTTACACTCAAATTGTTGATTTCTTATTTCTCTCTCTCTTTGTTTTCTTTTCTTTTCTTTTCTTCTCTCTCTTGTTTTTTTTTACTTTCTTTCTTTTTAAAAAAGTAAACAGCAAAAATATACATCTGTAGGATTACTGTCATCTTGTGAACATCATCCTTCTTTTTTTATATTTAAATCAAAAAATAGAATTTCAAAAAAAGATAAAAAAAAAAAAATATGTCAGGCAATAATATTAAAGTAGTTTGTCGTTTTCGACCTCAAAATAAAATGGAAATAAGGGAAGGTGGTGTACCTATCATTGAAATATCCGAAGATGGAACTGGGGTTTCGTTAAAGGTGACCCTTTTTTTTGTTGTACCTGATTTTTTATTATTTTGAACTCATAAAATTGTGTGTAGGGAAAAGATACAAATTCGTTTTCGTTTGATAAATGCTTTGGATCCAATACACAACAAAAGGAAGTGTTTGAATACTCTATCAAGTCTATTGTCGACGGTAAAAAGAAAATAAATATACATTAAAAAGATAAAAAAGAAACTAACAACAACAACAAAAAGATGTGGTTGCTGGTTATAACGGTACCGTGTTCGCTTACGGTCAAACCGGTTCCGGTAAAACTTTCACCATGATGGGCTCTAGTATTGACGACGAGGAAAATAAGGGTATTATCCCTCGTATTATTGAACAAATCTTTGAAAGCATTGCAAGCACACCAGCGAATATGGAATTTACTGTCAAGGTAGCTTATATGGAAATTTATATGGAAAAAGTAAAAGATCTTTTAGTTCGTAAGTATATAAAAAAATCGTTTATTTATTTATTTATATTTACCTTTTTTTTTTTTTTTTTTTTTTTTGTATGTGCCATGTAGCCAAAAATGACAATTTACCTATCCACGAAGATAAAGTCAAAGGTGTATATGTTAAGGGAATTAGCGAGATTTATGTATCTGATACTGATCAAGTATATGATGTTATGAGAATTGGTGGTGATAATCGTGTGGTTGCTTGTACCAGTTAAGTTTAATATATATACATGCGTAAAAAAATAATATATTGATTTGTCATAATCATAATTTTTTTTTTAGACATGAATGCTGAAAGTTCAAGAAGTCATTCGATTGTACTGATTACAATTACACAAAGAAATGTAGATACAAATGCCACAAAGAGTGGTAAGCTTTACTTGGTCGATTTAGCAGGTTCCGAAAAAGTTGGTAAAACAGGTGCCTCTGGTCAAACATTAGAAGAAGCCAAAAAAATCAACAAATCTCTTACTGCTTTAGGCATGGTCATTAATTCATTGACTGACGGCAAGGTAATATATATATATATATATATATATATATTGATATACATGTATATTTTGATATACTTACTTGTTTTATTCTGCCCAGTCAAGTCATGTTCCTTACAGAGATTCAAAGTTGACTCGTATTTTGCAAGAATCTTTAGGTGGTAATTCTCGTACTACACTCATCATCAACTCTTCTCCTTCTTCTTATAACGAAGCTGAATCGATTTCTACATTACGTTTTGGTGCACGAGCAAAGACGATTAAGAATAAGGCCAAGGTCAATGCAGATTTATCACCTGCTGAATTAAAGGCCTTGTTGAAGCGAGTGAAGGGAGACGCCGTTTCTTTCAAAGCGTACATTGCAGCATTAGAAAACGAAATTGGGGTATGGCGATCCGGTAAAAAAGTATCTGAAACAAGTTGGGCATCACCTAACGGTAAACAAAAAGTGGCAAGTGGAGGAGGCGATGCGCCTATCACGCCTCCTCAAACACCTGCTCCCGCATTTAAACTGTCAACAGATGATGATGCATCTAGACCCTCTACTCCTGCTATGGTGCTTGGTAAAGACGAAAAAGATGAATTCTTGAAGCGTGAACAAGATTTGTTGGAGCAGATTAATGAGCAAGTAGCAGCTCTATCTAACCGTGAGAAACAAATCAATGAAATTCAAGAAATGCTGGAAGAGTTGAAAGATCAAGAAAAGACGTGCGGAAATAGCAACAAGGCCTTGTCGTCCGAATTAAGCGAGGCTCAGGTTCAGTTGGAAAAAGAGTTTTATGAAAAGAAGGAAGGTGAAATCAATATTGATTCTTTAAAGGAAGCTAATTTGGAATACACGGCTGAATTGGACGAGTTAAAGGCTACGTTGGAAAGACTACAAGTGGCTGAAGCAAAGAATACTGAAGAGTTAAAGGTCGCTGAAACTGTTGTTGAAAATGCACAAGAAAAGGAAAAGGAAATTGAATCAGACTTGTTAAATGTTCAAGATATAACGCCTGAAGCTATTCAAAAATTGCGCCAAGAGTTACAAGCTACAAAGGCTATGATTGAACAGCACAAAGTCACAGTGGATAACCTTGAACAAGAGAGAGATTCCCTTGTAGTGAAACGTGATGACCTTGAAATTCGATTTGCCAACCTTGAAGTAGATTATGAAGAACTATTAGATAAAACTATTGCCATGGAAGAAATGGACGTAAAACAAACCAGTGATATTGCAGATTCTATTGCAGATTTAAAGACTAAATTGGAAAGCCAATTTATCATGAAGAGCCAAGTATTAGAAAAGGAAATCGAATCGCTTAAATGTGATATGGAGAAGAAGTCGAAAGAAGAGGATCGTTTGATGGGTGTGATGAAGGCACTTGAAGAGACACAAGAAAAACTTTTGAAGATAAAGGCTCAACCTGTTGTTGCTGACACGAAAGAAGCGGTAGAGCTAAAGGAAAAGGAGTTGGAAAAGATGCGTAAATCCATGGCTCAGGAATTGGCTGATTTTGAAACAATGAAGAAGGTCTTGATGCGTGATCTGCAAAGTCGTTGTGAAAAGGTCGTGGAGTTGGAGTTCCAGTTGGACGAGACTAGAATTCAACAAAATAATTTATTAAAGGCTACCAGTAGTAAAGCCCAACAAAAGAAGATGTCTCTCTTAGAAAGAAACCTGGATCAATTAACCAATGTACAAAAGCAGGTTAGTAGTTTACCTTGTTTTATTTATTTCAGTTGCATTAAACCTTGTTTTTTTTAGTTGGTTGAACAAAATTCCCATCTTAAAAAAGAAGCAGCTTTATCAGATCGTAAATTGGCTGCCAGAAATGAACGTATTCAAAATTTGGAATTCTTGTTAAAAGAAGCTCAAAACAAGTTGTTGATTCAAAATGAAAAGTAAAAAAGGTTTTTGGTCGATTTATGATTATGATAGTTAATTATTTTTCTTTAGGTTCGAAAATCAACTTCAAGCTGTCAGAGACCGTTTAGAACAAGCTCGTACTCATAAATCTCAAGGTGGTTCCATGTTGAACTTTAACAGAATTGCTAAACCTTTAAGAGGTGGAGGAGCTGCTACCGACAGGTAAAGAATTAAAAAAAAACTAATATTTTCTTATTTATATTCACCGTCCACATTATTAGCTTGCAAGATGATAAATTACCTGAAAAGAACCAAAAACGTACTTCTTGGTTCCGTTAAAGTAAAAATGGATAATTTGGAAATACCCCCCTTTGTTTTTTTATGTCAATTAATATATGACCCCCATCCCCCTCTATCCCCTCTTATTTTATTTTTCTCTTTCTTTCTTATGGAGCCTCTCTATATATTTTTTCTTATTTTTTTTTTTTGTTAGTTTCTTGTACAGTGTATGCAAATGGTGGATTATAATTCTCTCCGTGTGTATTATTTCAATAAATACTAAATATATGTAAAACTACTCTATAATTATAGAACTTGTTTATAAAAAGTGATTAAATAGATCACAAGAGCAAATAATGACCTCCATTTAATCTTTTTTTTTAAAATAAATAAATAAATCACTTTTCTCTTTTACAGTATGCCTACCAGTAAGTATTTATACAAGTATATCTTTCAAAGGAGCTTAGGTCTTATATTCTTCATTTATTTTATTCCTCTTTTTACATCCCCCCAGTTGGCCTTAACAGACGCGTTCCGGTACACCAAAAGATCTGAAGTTTGCTTTCTTCAGAACTAATACTCCCCACAATTGGAACTTTTTGTTCTACAATGCATATATGAACAATACATCCCGCCAGAGTCCAAGTAGGGAAAAGAATTTTAGCCGATATAACCAACTTTTTCATTGTATCAAAGACCAAACTAATGATCAAGACGTTAAAGAGTACGTTATTAAGCTGCTTGCGAAGAAAGATAAGATATGAGAAACTGTGTGGATACGATATACGTCTTGTTGCGTACTATCACTACTCATCAATTACTTAAATCTACTTTTTAATTTATCTGTTGGGTCCATTACTCGCATTATGTAGATGATCTGTTCTTTAACTTAAAGACTGCTACCAATCAAATGTATTTAGACGGCCATTGTACGATAGTCAAAGGCGCCAGATGTTAATTATCAATTTCAGCAAAAATATGTCGACGGTATTTAGTGCGTACGATGCTACTGGCAGAAATGTAGAGAGTGCTGCAAAGATTATACTTTAAATAGTTTAGGATATCAGTGCTGATTATACTCATCCGTTTGGAAAAAAGGATGAAAAGAAACCATGCTCGAAAAAAAGACAATATGGAATATTAATGGCTATAATAAAGAACTTGGACAGTACTACAAACTATATTTAAATATGCATTTTAATAAAAGTACAACGAAGCATATTTTGACGAAAGTGACCAAAAAAAAGGGGGGAGGTTTTTTTTTCTTTGTGTGATAGATGAATAATAACAATAAATTGGCCCTCATAGTTTATCGTCAAGTATAAAAAGAATGACCTTTTTTCTTGCGTAATAAGATACTCCTTATAGTTATCAATGATTCTCACTCCGTTTTTCGTTTTTGAGCTTTGGATATTTTGGATTTGTTTATACGATTTTTGTCGGTTTATTATAATAGCAAATTGTCGCAAAAATGGGCCTAAACTTGTTCCTGAAATGATTGAAGAGCCTGGTCAGATAGCATACGATTATGTACGAGTCCGCGGCAGGTTTATTTTTCAAGGAAGAGGAGAAGATGAAATATTTGAAACCTACCTTGACAGACTTCAACAGTGGATACACCATAACGGATTTCGCCCATTGTCATGTCTCAAAGACAATGAAATAAGTCCATTCTTTGGAGAACTAACCGTAAAAAGACTTTCAAAAAATATCCTGGTAGAATTGTTTTCGGTTGATAGAGACACTAGATTAAAGGAGTTGCTAAGATGCTTGGGCTATAATTTAAATAATGAAAACGCTGCACAATTAGCAGCATCAATTGCGATTCTTATCTCGACGTATTTCGGTGTAAATTCAGTGGGTGATGGTCAAGATTTGTTTAATGACGTCCCTTTGTTAATTTATTATTCGCTTTGCTCGTCTCGCAATTTATTTTTTTGTGATTTTATGTTGCATTATTTAACAACTCCAGCAAGTGCGGGTGAAATTATTTCAAAATATGATTTGAATAAACTTTTAAGAGTTGATACTTCCGCCGTGGACACACGCATCGCAAATCTTTTAAACCAAACGTTTATGAAGCCTATAGAAACGAAGAGATTCGGATTCCCAAAGCTGTTTGACCGTAGAAATATTTCAATCGATTTGCTTGAACGTCACGCAGAAGATGTTTTAAAGGATGTACGGTTATTTCAAACTATTTTGACGAATCTTCCTGGGAGAAACGATGATAATAATGACAATAATGGTAATAATAATGGAGATGACAATAATAATGGAGATGACAATAATAATGGCGATGGAAATAATAATGGCGATGGAAATAATAATGGTGACGATGATAATAGTGGTGATGATAATAATAATGATAATAATAATGGTGATGGTGATGATAATAGTGATGATGATGATAATGGTGATGATAACGACGATGCTATTGAAAAGAGGCGGGACATTATAACAAAAGCAAATATTTACGTAGCAATGACACCCATGACATTCCTCCAAGTAGTATATGTCCTTTATCGTTCGATGAAACACCTTTTAGGCGCACCCATAATCGTTTATCGTTGGATGAAGCGCAATCTTTTAGATGGAGACAAATCAACTGCTATTCCCCGTGTTGCAGAAACTGACGAAGAAGTAGAGGGTAGATGGGAGTACCTTGGATTTGATAGAAAAAATAGACAAGGGTTTGCGCATTTCTTTGTCGACTTACCGCAATTATCCTTGTTCGAGGTACATGAGCTAAGAACGAAAATGGTCCTGATCGATCGAGCATTTACAGAGTTGACATCCTTAGTGAAGGTGTATATATTTAACGATCAATTATTGTCTGGTGGTATGACACCCAGAAGCAGAGCAATTATTGAAGAGGTACGAACTGCTTACACGGAAATGAAAGATCAGTATGTCAATTATCAAACGGCGTTTAAGGATTTTGAAGCTGGGTATAGCATACTTTCAACGATTAAGATTGTACGCTGTTTTGAACAGGATGTTAATTCATCGCTTTCACAAATAAACTTTACACCACCTGCAGCATTGGAAATATCTGTTTTTGAAGGTGTTGTCACCTCCTTGCGCGAAGGATCTCAAATAATGGCTAATTTAACAAGTACGTGGAATACGTATGTCGAGTCCTCAAGTTCGTTTAATAAGGTGCAAAGGACTTATCAAAATCATTTTGATTTAATTGAAGAAGATTTCATTATTAATGTTAACAGTTTTAAAGCTTTATACAATATATTTGTAGCATTTCGAAACAATCAAAGAGGTTAATTCCTCTAGTGTAAATTGCAATAATAATAAAAAAAGCATTTTTCTATTTTTTTTTATTTTTATTTTTTATAATTATGCCTATTGTTGGATATCAGAAAGTGTATCAATTCAACTGTAGCTATCACATTCCTATTTTCCAACTACGAGCGCGTAACAACCTTACGATGATTTTAATAATTAGAAATGAATGGTTAACGGCAAAAACTTAAGTAAAATTAAATAAAAACTCTTCGAAGCTTTGAAAAAAAACAATCATACAAAAATGTCCATTTTGAAGTTTTGAAAAAAAAAAAAAAAGTCATATAAAAAAAGTTCGGTATTTTGGCCAAAAAGAAAGCTTCTTCCATTTGAAAAAAAAAATGATGGGTGACATTTAACTTTTCGGCCTTCTTAGGGGCCACAGCCTAAATTTTTCGGGCCACAGGTAGTGTACTTGGCTTTGTATGACCACAGGTTATCCGATTCAAATACAGACTATACACTACCTGTGGCCCGGAAAAATTAGGCTGTGGCCCCTAAGAAAAACTTATATTTAATCCAAAAAAAAAACTATACTTATTTGTGTTAATTAGTTTTAACTCGTAAATAAATTTAGAAGTGTATATCTTTGAATGGGATGCTATTATAAAATCACAAAGGCAAGTGAGTACCGGAATATGTAGTTATCAACTAGTTATTAAGGTCAAACGAACATAGATCCTATGTCGTTAATGGTCAAGACATTCTATATTTCTTTCCTTTTGGGAAAGAGTGTACTATAAGAATACCTACTTACACAATAGTACGTAATCCTATGGAGTGTGAGGTTCTCCCTTTTATTTTAATAATAACATTTTATATCATACACATTACATATGTATATGATAGTATGATTTTATTTTGTCAAGAAAAAAAAAGGAACGTGTTTTGTTTATTATCAGTGTCTTCCATATACATGTAAACGAGGGCTCAAACGAAACTTTCGTTTGTATTTACTTCTGATGATTCCCGACTATTGACAGTTTGTAACACAAGTGGCACTTGTTCGTTTCTATTTATGAGGGGGAAAAGTTTATTTTCTTAACTTTTCACTTTTTCTTTTTCAGTTTAAATAAACGTTAAGAAAAACGCATATAAATATGGAAGGGGTATATGATCTTCATCAATACACCCATTGCGTAGCTATCTATAAATATCTGTACGATAAATAACTACATATTTATTAAGATTTTTTTTTATTGTTTTTGCTTAGATTTGAGAAAAGACGATGTCGCAATGAATATTTTTTCTACTTCCAGCAGATGTTTTGATTATCCTTACATTAATGAAGAAACGTAAGTACGTAGCAAGTTAAAAACGACATAGCTGGAGGTAATATATACATATTCATCGATCTATAGACTCGGTTCTTCTATCTTCTATGATATGCAAACAGAAGTTAGAACAATTGATTGCAACTATGATGACGACGATGAAGATACCATAGTTAGTAAGGGTTTTTGCGATAGGTTGTACGCCTTGTTTAAAAAGGACAAGGAAACGTGGAACGAAGATGATACATTTTTGACGAAGGCGGTTTCTGATTATTTACCACTTGCACTAGAATGTACCATGAAAATCATGCGCTTAGAAAAAAAAAGCATTGATTTATTTCACTACGCGTTTATTGTTCCTTCTTAATGGGAAGAGGAAATTAGAGAAGACACTATTCGACCAATTTTTGTTCAATCAGGTTTGATATCAAATAAAGATCACCAAGACAGACTTTTATTTTTCTCGGATATTGAATCCATATTTTACAATTTCTCTTTTGAGAGAGGAGACAATGCAATCTTGTGTAGAATTACCCCTGACGAGGAAGTAAGGTTTGATTTGATTCAAACTTCGACCACTCTATACAACTTTCCAAACGCAAAATTATTTCCAAAAGTTATGAAATCAAGCTCAGTATCTGTTATCACGGATGATATTGAAGACCGTATAGCAGAATTTTTAAGGACCAATTTATTTTACGTAGCCACAGACAATGACCGAGTTAGAAACCCGTTAAAAAGATTTTTAAAAGGCAAAATTATTCCTTTTGATGAAGATCAGATTATGAAGACATAATGGAACAAATAAATAGTCAGCCTCTACCTCCATTGGTACGTATAACTTGATGTAACCATCACAATTTTTAACTGTTTATCTTAATAGCTAACTAGGATGAATAGAAAATGGAAAAAGGCACGGAAACAAAACCTTGGATAATATTTCAAAAGAGATGGATGCAGACTGAAAACCAGAAACAATTTATAATGTCACTTTCTCCTTTAAGTGTATGCGCTGGAATCAGCTCATTTCTCTTTGGCTACTTATAAGATATAATTTCGAATAATTCTACAAAGAGTTACAAATTTCTGTTAGTTATGGATAAATACACTTATTGGTTCGACTCGTCTGAAGAAATACCTTTAACATGGCTAGAGTATATATTGGAGTATAATAGACGCTCTTTAAATGATATTGTTACGACTATAATTCCGACGGAAAGGGCCTTTTCTCTATCATTTCTCTTAAACGGGGCCGGTATCTTTGAAGCCGTTCAACATTCAGATATGTACTGTAAGCCACATATAATGCAATCGAAAGATTCAGCTACCTCTTCATTCGTATTTCTAAACTCCAAACCAGACGCTATCGTCAACTTGGGTATATAAAACTGTCGCAAATTATTTAGCATTATCTAACATTTATACGAATAGATATATCACTCGGGTCTACCTTACTAACGTACTCACTTTTAAACGAAGACGGATTGGCCCAGCAGATATTAAACCACGATGATCTCATAGCAGACAAGTAGTAAAGTATTTAGGTACATTACCTTTTTTAATACGCAAAAGCTAACCTAATTATAGTTTGCCTCCTTTGGGACGTTTCTATACTTTTTCAAATGCGACAACATTAAATATTAAAGAGCAATAAGTCTAGTAGTAACAGAATACAATGGTATGAATAATATGTATTAATCTTTGTTCAGATTCGTTCCATTTGCTGAGAGATACTTGCTAGGTGACTTGGCTGATTTTACTGCTTATGACGATGTTTCTATAAAAAAGGATCTATTGTTTGAAATGAAAGCTATATTGACCAAGGAGCTCTCTAACGGAGAAGCATTAATATCAACCTACAAGCCGGAATATATCAACGCATTTGTATTGATGTACATGATCTATATTAAAGAAGATATATTGAACAAGTTACCGGATCAGCTAATATTTGATCATATCGATACGAAAGTTGGGTATGCTATTTCTATTGAAACAATTTTAATAAACAATGCTATCGGTACCAAAGACAATCTTCAAGATATTATGTTTGCAAGTGGATTAATACCAAAGGACAATGGTTCTAAAAAACTACGAATCACTACTCAAGGAGAAAGGATTTTACCTGCTATTCAAAAATCTTTGAAACTAGAATGTACGCTCAAGTCTTATTTTCTATTATGTTAATTACACGAAGATTATGTACAGTTGACATTAAATCAAGTGGTAACAGCTCTCAGTTCGGAAGAACAGGAACATAAATCCATCATTGTACAGGAAGAAATAGTAGCCATTCCAAATATATACGATTCTCTGTGCACGAGTATGTGGCAAAACCTCGTACAAGATAGTAGTTTAATTGAACTATGCAAAGTGCATAATACAAGTGACGGTAACAACATCTTTGGCTTATTTTCATCAAAGATTAAGACAGAATTTTTTTTGCTAATCTGAAGGATCATATTTCTGACAATGTAAGAGCTGTAAATAAATACAGTGCACCATTTTTTACTGACAGTTAGATTCTCAAATATATAGGTGCTCCAAAATAATCTTGGCACGAAAAGAACAACCGACACACATGCTGTCAAGTTAAATAGTTCTTGTAACTGTAAAGTACGTTTGATAACCGCTGATATTATAGACGTCTCTTTCATTCCAGTTTTACAACATATTGTCTGCACTCTATCTGCCTCTTTGTTAAATAACGAACTTTTTGGAAATTATGTAAATATAGATTATATGTTTAGCTTTATACGTTTCAGCAGTAATCCGCAATTACAGTACGCATTTTCAAAAATACTGGAAGAGGAAGCCGACGATTTTAATTTAGAGTTAGGGATTGATTTTCATACTTTAGATATATACAGATTTAAAACGATGAATTATTTAAATGATAACGAAACGCTTTCCCTCAATGATAACATTTTCCAACAAGTCGATAATGGCATTGTATATTTTTTAGATTTTTTTGACGAGAAGGATGTGGACGTACCTGTAATGGTTTCCGCAAGATATGTATTTTATACTTCCTCCCTCCGGTTTCGTAAAATTAGTTGGCGCAGATACCAGAAATGAAATATTTGCGGGTGTAATTGAAACAGGCGAACTATTGACCCTTGCTAGGCTTTAAAACTATAACATAATAAGCCTTCGCTAGGTATGTTTTTTCTTTACCAAACATTACTTTTCTTCTTAAAATGAAGCTTATCTTTAAATAAATCCTTCTCAGTATCATCTAATTATGTCTGTTGGACTTGAATAATTTAGGGAGGCTAAAAAAAATGATCAATAACGTTTAGTATCATGGTTCTTTTCTTTTGCGTATAAGTATCGCTATGTCTTTTATTTTAAGGAAAAAAGCCAAGGTATTTTTTTTTCTTTTTTTAGCATGAATATTCACGTGAACCATCCTAGTGTAAACAATTAATTCTTGTTAGTAAAACTAGAAGGAAACGGACTCATATTATTCAAAAGTATAATCTGTACCTTTACGAATTCAATCATACTATTTTTTACCTCAGTTAATTATACAGTTTCCAATTTTATAAAACTATGCGTTTTCTTTCTTTTGACTTTTATGGCAAAGACTAAATAATTACTAAACTAAAAAAAAAGCTATAAAAAGAGGGTTTTTTCTTTTTCTCACATGTTCTTTCCCCTCTTCAATGGTAAGTAATGCCTACAATGATTTTCTCAGGAATCAACTTTAACTGGTGTCAGAGTAATAGAATACTCCCGGGTAGTTTCTAAAACTCTCTAAAAATGCCGTAAAAATACTTTTCGAACTTTTGCTTTTGTTCCATTCAAAACTTTATTCAAGGCTTTCTGTTGGTCTATTGCTTCACTTTATCATAAGACTTTGGCTGGTTTCTTACCATACTTTGGTGCAACACTTTATTTGGTCTCTACTACAAATGCTGTCTAAAATCTACTCCTGCTATATGCGAAAAATTATTTGAGACTTTGGGTGGGTCTCTTTCACAAGACTTTGGTTGGTTTCTTCCTATACTTTGGTACGCGACTCTGGTAAAAAAAACTGTAATAAAAAACCCTGCTACAATACTCTACTACAAGACTTTGGTACAAAAATTTATTTGGTCTCTACTACAGGTTCTATCCAATACCGTGTTTGGTCAGAAATATCCGGCTCCGTAAAGAAAAGGCTCAGGTAGGGCACTTTGTGGGTACCATAAAGAAAAGGCTTCAAAGGCCATTTTATAGATTCACCATAAAGAAAAGGCTCGATTATGGGCACTTTATGCTATAAAGAAAAGGCTTAAAAGGGCACTTTATGGTTACTAGTCGGTATATGATGATACAGATACTTACAGATATTACTTGTTTATTTATCACCTTAATAAAACCAACCCTTTTAAATCCTGACTTAATAAGTAAACTAATTTTTAAAACTTTTCCTGTCTATTCTTTTACTTGAAATAAATGAATAAATCACTTTATTAATGTTAAACTGGGCCTTCGTACGCATAAAAATTCGACCTGGATGCCTTAGAAACCCAAGACAAGTTCTATCCCAGTGAAGAAGTCGTCTTCAACGATTTTATTCAAATTTGACCACCCTTTTAATTATCGACAATTCAGCAAGGGTAAAATCCGATCCACTGGTTGTTATAAGTTAGTAATATTTTTAAAGCTGAAATTAGTCATAATCACTTGGTCATTTTGGTCTATAGTCGAAACACTTTAAGTTTTCGGATGGAGAAATAAGATTGGCAGCAATTCCAAAGGACAGTTACAAGCAAAAGGAAGCCAATGATAAGTGTAAAAGCTGGTTTTGAATTTAAATAAAATAAATTTAAGCCCTTGAAAGTTTTTTTTTTTTTTTTGAACCTTTCCTTTTTTCTTACACACACATACACACACACACATACATGTCAACAGAACAAGATTTAGATAAATACTTTTCTGCAACGGAAAAGCATGTAGAAATTGAAAGAGTGTTGGGGAGCTTTAAACTTGACCCCTTTGGTATCCTTGAACTTCCATACAACAAACCTGATCCAAAGGCAATAAAGGTAGCCTACCGTAAAAAGAGTTTAATGATTCATCCAGATAAAGTAAAACATGATCATGCACAAGATGCGTTTGCGATTTTAAAAAAGGCCGAGTCAGAATTAACTGATGAAGTGAGACTCAAGTTTTTATTGACTGTTATAGAAGAAGCTCGTGTGGAAGTATTACGTGAAAATGGACATAAAGTAAAGACAGAGGTGGTTGTGAATGCACCTACAATGACAACCGATGCCGATGGACCCCGATTAAAGGCTTCGTTAGATTCTATCACAGTGGTGGATGAAAAAGAATACCCTTATTTACAAACACCTAAAGGACAATCCCAAGTCAAGGAAAAAATGAAGGAGATTTTGATTGAAATGGAATTACGTAAGCGTAGACAAATGAAGAAGGAAATGGAGGCGGAAGGAGCTGAAAAGAGAAAGGCAGAAGAAGTTGTAAATGAAAGAAAAAGAAAGGCAGAAGATGCTAAACAATGGGAAGCTTCTCGTGATACGCGCGTAAATAGTTGGCGGGATTTTCAAAAGAAGGGCGGGAAAAAGGTTAAAAAAATTAGAAAATCTGGATTATAATGATAAATGTATTTGGACAGTAAAATATATAAAAAAATAAATTCATAATTTATTTTGCATTGTAAATTTGTATGTCGTTTTTGAAGGGAAGAGGGGGAGTAGAAGAAGAGTTTTTTTGCGTTTCTATGTTTGGTAATGCATGAAAAAAAAAAAGATTTTACAATCTAGAGATAACGGCGTTGGTGTATTCGGAAAGAGTGGCCTTTCCTCCTAAATCACCAGTCAAGTGCTTACCCTCAGCAAGAGTATCGAAAACAGCCTTTTCAATGTTGGCGGCTTCCTTATAAAGTCTCATATGCTTCAACATCATGATACCACTATAATAATTAAAAGAAAAAATTAGCATTACATAATACATTATAAATGTTGATAGATATTTACGATAAGAGTAAAGCGGTACTGTTAGCCTTATCTTGGCCAGCTATATAATTTGATTATTTGTTAGTTTCTTATTCTATACACTTGTAAAAAAAAATAGTGTAATTACCAATATCAGGAGCAGTTCCGTGAACAGCTTCAAAGATGGAAGCATCACGACCAATGTTACCGGAAGGAGTCAAACCGAGACCACCGATTAAACCAGCACTCATATCGGATAAGATATCACCATACAAGTTGGGCATAACCATGACGGTATCAGAGTAGATGGAAGGATCAGAGGTAATCTGTTATATTATATTAGTACAACTTTTTAAAAAACAAAAAATCTGTTATTTTTCTTACGTGGAGACAAGCACGATCCAAGAGAACATCGTTGAACTTGATGTTGGGGAAATCCTTGGAAACTTCCTTACAAACTTGCAAGAAAAGACCATCAGCCAATTTCCTATATATTTTTTTAAAAAAAAAAAAAATTAAAAAAAAAAAATTGAGTACAGGGGCAAGGGAAATTAAAATAATAACAATAAACTTACATAATGTTGGCCTTGTGGACAGCAGTGACACGGTCACGACCAATAGCTTCAGCATAACTGAAAGCATAACGAGCAACACGTTCAGAAGCTTCACGGGTAATCAACTTGATAGATTGAACAACACCGTCAACAACCTTTTTTTTAAAAAAAAAAAATATTAGAATATCTTTTTGTACGTATTTATATTTGTTTGCATACCTCGTGCTCAATACCAGAGTATTCACCTTCAGTGTTCTCACGAATAAGAACGGTATCGACGTTCTCATAAGGAGTCTCATAACCGTTGATGGAACGACAAGGACGAACGTTAGCGTACAAGTTGAAAGTACGACGAAGAGTCAAGTTAAGAGAAACGTGACCCTTACCAATGGGAGTAGCAAGAGGACCCTTGAGAGCAACAGTACTCTTACGAACACTGAAAAGAGCTTCGTCAGGAATGGCAGTCTTACCGTCCTTAATAATAGGTGTGACATCAACTTCCTCCCACTCAATAGGTGTCTTTGCAGCGGCAAAGATATCCTTGACGGAACGAGAGATCTCGGGACCAATACCATCACCAGGAATTAAAGTAACAAGGTAGTTACCCTATATAATTATGTGTTAACACGCTTTGTTCTATCTCTCTCTTTCTTTCTTTCTGGCTTATTATCTTTCTCTCTAACTTACGTTCTCATTCTTGGAGGCGTTAAAGGCTTGTGTAATACTGGGAGAAGCAGTAGTGATGGAACGAACAGCGTTGGTCTACAACATTATTTTAAAAGGGTAAGTTCTCTTTCTATATATAGTTTTGTTGTCTGTTAATATTTTATTTTACCTTGGCAGAAGACCAAGCAGAAGCCTTGAGTGCAGCAGCAGATGTACGAGACAAGAACATTATACAAAAAATAAAATAATGGGAAGAAGAGGGACAAAATTGGGAGTTTTAAAAAAGAATTATTATATAAAAAAAAAACCCAAGTCCTACCTTAAAAAAAAAACTAGCGGGGGTCTTTACCGTAACCTTCCAGGGCCAAAAAAAAAAGTAAAAAGTAAAATTATAAATAAAGAGAGAGAAATGATTTTAAAAAAAGACTCTATTACTCCCTTTTACTATTAGGCGTATACTTGTATATATATTTTACATATGTGTGTACTTATTTTATCGATATATATGTATTTAGGGTTTTTTGTGTAATGGGTTATGAAATCTTTTAAAAGGACCCTGTTATACACACAGCGGGCATTTGACTAAACCATTATCCGTAAAAAAAAAAAAAAAGTTCAATTCGTCATTATCATAAGTAAACCCATTTAATACAAAAAAAAAATGAGTAAACCCTTTCCAAGTAAACTTCAATCTTACGAAAAACGTAGTTGTTTTTTTTTAAAAAAAAAAAGGATGTTCAGTCGAGTGTCATACAATTGTTATCGGTAAAACCTTTACATAAGTTAATTGAAACTTTTTTTTTTCAAAGTGTAATTGTTATCTAAACTTTGTGTAACTATTAATCGCTTTATTTTTAAAGAAAAGCCTTTAGTTTGGCGGGAACAGTTGTCTCTGGCATTTGCAATATGAGGATTGTTAACATCCAAACTACGTTTTTTTATCCCTCTTACAATGATTGGAGTGTGCATTAATACCATGTCTTTGGGGAACTCTAACAGCACCAGGGGCAGGAGGACTTCCCTGAGCTCTAGCAGACAAGTTAATAATACCCTTCAATTTATCAAACACAGGGAATATTGATACCAGCATGCAGACGATTTGAAATGGACGGGGTATTATAAGTACTAGAGTAACCTTTGTTCTTCTGGACCATATCGTAGCGATCGCGAGGCAAATAAAACTTTTATAGCAGAACAACACGGCACAGGTCATCAAACTTATGATCCATGACATAAACATGGCAAGAGTTTACTTTTTATGACAATGCCAGAAACAACAATTTCAGCATAGCCTTCAAAATGCATACTTTTAATTGAGTCCTTGAGCTCTCTACAGAGTTTGATTAAATTGTTAAAGCATTTAGTCTTGTTAGGCTTGGCTTCAAGTGAAAGCAGCTTCATTGAGATTGTTGGTGCAGAAATCGACGCAGAAGGTATTTACTAAACTTTTCATGGAATCGTGCATTTTATCATCATCGTCTTGATGGTGCTTTTTTATATCGTTGAAAAAAAATTTCAGTGTCAATCACATCCAAAGGAAGGCAGCAGGTGCGCAAATTACTCAATACCGACACGGGGAGGAAGAAGTGACAATACATAACAATAGAAGGCCTTTAAGGTCTTGCCATTAGAGCGAGTACCATTTAAAACACTTAACGAGGATCAATTGTAAGGCAAGCCTGGTGCCAGCATCCACGGTAATTCTAGCTCAATAGTCATGATTCCATCCAGTGAAAGCTGACCATTGCCATTAAGCTCTTTAAGATCTTAGGCTTGGTGGATAGACTTGTCACGGTAGGAAAAGAAAGCAGCGGAAACATCATATCCGTTCACCATCCATTTCAAAGAGTCCGACGGTACATTATAATCATAGGATTCCCCATTGTGGACCAAGTAAAAAAAAATTATTACCATCATTGGACTCTTTTGAGCTAGTCGAAGAGGGAGTTGATTCACGAAGTCAGGGTCCGAAGTATCTGTTTCAGTAACGGCAGCCGCAACAGAAGAAGCATCGATAACAGAAGAAGTATAGGCCAAAGGACCAAGTGATTATAGCTGACTTCAGCTTTAAAAATATCACTATTTTTATCAAACACATGGTTTGAGCTACAATAAAAAAAGGAGGTCTTAAATTTACGTTATACTTACACGTTAGTCAGCCATTGTCACTTTTTTTTTTGTACATCATTTTTTGAACGGATCATATTCTGATAAGGCTGTTATAAAAAATAATAAATGTCCTCGTTTTACGGAAGATTCGAATCACCTATTACTACATAATTTATGTGAAATGGAGTAGGGCGTCATACTTTTTAGGAGTGCTTTTTTTTTGTCTGGAGCCCACTAAAATTACCAGCTTTACAAACCTTAGCATTTATTTCTCTTAGTACGCAAATGATATCTGAAAATAGTGTACTGAAGTAGTTAATAGAGTTAGCCTACAAACGTAAAAGGAACTTAAAATAAACGTGGCTCTTTTTTGATGGAAGAATGCTTCCTGTGCATCTAGATTTATTCAATTAATGGTAATATCAGAATAAAACAAATAGCGAGATAGAGTTCTACACTTTTTTTCTCATTTTATTTAACTTTAATAATAAATATATTATACTTCTTTTAGTTCTAAAAACCAGAGTGGTTTTTATTAACAGGATCAACCACGAGAAGGTAAGAAGTCATCTGATCCTAAAAAATATGTGCAGCAGGAACCCTCAACTACATGCTCTAAAGCCTAGCCATGAACCCCCAAACTAAAGAAATAAAGCATCCAGATTATTAGCCAAAAGATCGCGGTATAGCGGCCAACTAAACGGTGTCAGTAGCTGACGTGAACGTTGAACCACCGGTTAAAACAGCAGATAACAGGATATTATGAAGGAAAAGAAAAAAAGGAAAAATTATTCACTTAAATATTTAAGAAGGAAAGCCGACCACAGGAATATAATAGGAAACTTGCATGAAACATGTTATTTAAAAAGTTCTAAACTTACACAAAAGCAAGTTATTTTAGTTATTATTTTGGGCGTTAATTAAAAACTATAATCTATAAAGTAGTTCATATCTTTATAAAGATCATACTAAATATATAACAGCAGCAACAGTAAAAGTATACTATCATCACTAACTGGCAAACTGACACGGGCTTTCACTCTTTTATTTTACTTGTACTTCTCCTATACTATGAATCAATATCGAGCATTTTTTAGCTCTACTGAATTATTAGAAATACTCTTTTCAAAGTTTGATGACTGGAAAGATATTTTAGCTTTGTCACTTGTCAATAAACAACTTAATCACGTTGCCAACGATAAAAAAATTGATCTGACTTTTATCATTCATTCAAGCCAAACAGACTTCACTAATAGTCTTCCCAGTAAAACTGCGAGGGCAATCGAAATCGAATCTTCAGTGCTAACCAACGACACACTTATTCTCGAACTGCTACACATGTTTGTCCATTGTTATTGCTTAGACATTAATATCAACTATTACCAGCCAGTTAGATATATTGAGAAAATTTGCAAGATTTCTTGTAGCAAAAATGTGCTCCTTCAAGTTAGAAATAGCCCACAGCATGCAATTTTTAAAGATTTAATCAAGAAGTATACACTAAATCTTCGTGATAATCGTTTACCCTCCATCACTACTAGCGATTATCGTGTACCAGTAAAACGAAAAATGGACAACGTACTTATAGAAGTACCCAAAGATCGTGTCAAAAGTCAACTTTATTTTATGGAACAATCATTACATCTCGCACGTGAGGATTTACACCATGAACCTCTACCAGTAGGCCCAATTGGATGTAAATTTTTAAAAAAAAATTCCTGTTGACTATCGATACCATCATGTAGCGCTTGATATGACTGTTTTTCAGCAATTACTAAACAACAACAGCCGTATTCTGAAGGATATCGAGATATTCGTATTAGTTACAGGTTTTGATTTATTCGCTCATAACCAGTTTCTAACAGATGATTGTGCTTACGCGATCAGACCATCCGATATTTCTTCTGTCCCAGCAGCAAAAGTAAAACATAAACAAAATACAGACAAATCATTTACCGAACTTCCAATATTCGTTGGACTGTACGAACTTTTAATCGTAAGCGGCTACATTCTCCATAACGATTCAATCAGCCCTTTTCTTGGTAGTTCTTTCGCCAAATTCCATTTCGGAAATACGGTAGCAAGAAATATTCATGTCCTAGAAGCAGAAGTACCTATCACTAAAACAGCTAGGTCGTTGAATCAATATTTCAAACGTTGCTCTAACAAACCTTGGGGGTATCGGTGCTACCCAAGTCAGAAACACAGACACATGAATACACATCACTTCGCCTCATATATTCTGGCTTTAATTACATCCGTTAATGTAATTAAGGAAGCGGACGTGGAATCCCTTTGGTATTTGGCTGAACGCTTGCCCACTTATGAGACGATAGCAAAAACAATCTCTCCGAAGTCCATCACCTTCGACCAACTCATGGGCGTAACCAACAACGAAGGCGGACAGTATTTCCGTTTGCTTTTGGATGTAGCAACCAGAATGGAGAAGCATGTTCCAAGCTACACTTTAGGTGTTTACAGCCTTTCTGAGGCCAAAGAAGCAGCTTTGCAAATTATGAAAAGTGGCCTCAAAGAAGAAATTAAAAAGCAACAGCTACTAATTGTTAGTAAAAGAAAAGCAGAGTTTTAATTATATATTAGTAGTTTTAATATCGAGCAACTGCATTAAAGTGTAATTTAATTCGATTTATATTGGAATAATATGGCTAAATATCACAAAGCCCTTAATTGCTTAAGAAAGTCTTTCGTAATCAACGACGCAGCGAATATCTCTAGTATGAAAAAGGAGAGTTTATTTAGTTATTATTTTATTCTTCTTTTCGTCAGTTCCATTTTCCTTGTTTATAATATGGTTTCCCCAGTTTTTACCTTGTTATCTTTGAGAGCGAAATTTAATTCCTGATTGGCCGATATTTTACTGGTACACTGTGAAGATAGATTTACTAAATCAGGTTAGATTTTATAAAAGCGCTGGGATATTTGTGGGGTTGATAAGAGAGCAAAAAAAAAAAGGAGATTTAAAATGTTTAGAATTTTTTATTTATGTACAAAATGCAAATTAAAGAGCTTTGGATTTATTGTTGAGGGGTCCACTTTCTAAGACGGATAGAATGAACCTTGATGAAACCATCGGCGTCAACTGGGTTATAACCACCTTGTTCATCCATAGAAGATTCTTGCATATCGTAGAGCTTGGCACCAGCGCCAACAGCAGAACGACCTTCAACGATGGTGTTACCCTTATAAAGCTTCAACTTGACATCACCAGAGACATTACGTTGAGTGAACTCGATAGATTGAGTCAAGTACTCACACTCGGGAGAGAAATATTGACCGTTGTAGAGAGCCTTACCGTAAGGAACAGTGATGTTTTGATCACGGAGAGCACGCAATTGACCGTCCATAGTTAAACCTTCAAGATCCATATGAGCAGTACGCAAAATGGTACCACCGGGGGTTTCATAACAACCACGAGACTTGACACCAATGAAACGAGATTCAACAATATCAATACGACCAACACCGTTACGACGAGCGACAGTGTTCAAGTAAGTAAAGAGCTTGACGGCTTCAGTTTCAACTTGACCATCGTTGTGGTTAACAACCTTGACAGGGATACCGTTCTTGAAAGTAATGGTAATACGTTCGGGAGTGTTGGGTGCATCCTCAGGGTCAACAGTGAGCTTCCACATTTCCTTGGGAGGGGTGACGTTGGGATCTTCGAGAATACCAGCTTCGTAGGAGATATGGAACAAGTTCTCATCGGTGGACCAAGGTTTAGCCTTAGTTTGAGCAACATGAATCTTATGTTCAGCAGCATAGTCCAAAAGAGCACTACGACCAGCGAAACGTTCAAAGAAAACTAGAAAACAAAATAGTTTTAATATTTTATACACTCACAACTAAAATAATAATAAAAAACTTACTGGGTAATCTCCAAGGGGCAATGACTTCAATATCAGACTTTAAGGCATAGTAAGCAAGCTCGAAACGAACTTGATCGTTACCCTTACCGGTACAACCGTGGGAAACATATTGACAACCTTCACGTTCGGCAATTTCAATTTGCTTACGGGCAATAACGGGACGAGCTAAAGATGTACCCAAAAGGTAAACAGACTCGTAAATAGCATTAGCTTGAATAGCAGGGAAAATTTGTTCCTTGACGAATTCAGCCTTAAGATCCTATAATACACGTCAAAAAAAATATGTAAATAAATAAAATAAAAAACGCGCTTTTTTTTTTACTGTGTTTAATTACCTCAACAAAGACCTTGGAAGCACCAACAGATAAAGCCTTGGCCTTGATAGATTCAAAATCTTCTTCTTGACCAACATCAGCAATATAAGCTAAGGTCTCATAACCTTGTTCAATCAACCAAGCCAAGATGACAGAGGTATCTAAACCACCAGAGTATGCGAGAAGAACCTTTCCTTTGTTGTTAACAGCCATTGTTTATTTTATGAATATATAAGTATATAGAGATATAAAAAAGAAAAAAATAAAACTATGTTAAATGTTTCTTCTTTTTATATAAAAAGGGGGAGGTTAAACCGATATATTTGAAACCCAGGGTTTTTGTCGTATTTTTTTTTTTTTAGTGTATACTTCGGATGACATGATTACAAAAGGTTCCCTTTTTATTAAAGAGTGTTCTAGAAGGTATTCATAAATATTTGGAGTTTTTGAATTGTACTACTATAATTTACTGCAAGTATACAATTGATATGTAAATTATTTTGCAGTAAGTAGGTTGGTGAATCAGTTTTTCGAAGTGAGTAGGGTCGGGATTGAATTCCATCTCTTCGTATTTTTTATGATAAACGATGAGTCAGAGTTCCAAATAAAGCCGGTCAGTCATACTAAATACTATCCCCGCCTAGTATCAAAAAAAAAAAAGTCGATCCCTTTTAACTAGCTATAATCTTATCTACACACCTGGACATTAATGTTACAAAAAAAAATAAAAAATATGTGTGTGTATTGATAGTATTTTCAGTGTACTTAACTTAAGAAAAACCCTCTCTTTTACACGTTACAAAAAATAATGATAAAGGTTCTGCTTGTACATACTCCACAATCTTGACAAATAGAGTAACACAAAAATATAGAAATTTTGAATCATGTGCACCAATTGTTTGAATAAGTTGTTGACGTTTTTCCCGGAACTTGAAATCTCCCCCGCATTAAAACCCATTATCTCGTTCGATTATAATAAAGGACCGATTTCGTTTGCAAAGTATGAGTAACAATTATTGGGTACGTGATTGAAAAAGAGTGTTTATTGGTACTATTTTTTTTAGTACGAATTACAGACATTTGGTTTTAACATTTTATCAAAATAATTTTTACTATAATAACAAATGCAATTGAAAAAAAAAAAAAAATAGTTTAGGAGGAAGATCCGTTGAGTATAAGATAAAGTTAAAGATTGAGTTTATAGTTAAAACCAGAAAAAAAAAAGTGGTAAATTATTGTGCACACTTTTCATTCGCTGCAGCTTTATCTGCGTAAGAAGAAATGAGTATTTCGTTGAGCACTTCATTGATACGAGGCAACTTTGATAAATCGTTCTTTGCGACAGCAATCTCTTGCTCGGTAAAACCGGATTTAGAGGAAATCATATACTCGAGTTGTTCTCGTTTGTTCTTTACGGCTTCTACACGTTGCTTGAATTGATAGTAGAGGATTTCTGCTCGTTGTAAGGTTTCTTCCAAGTTGATTGTCATGGATAAGTCGTTGGTGTATTTTAAGATTTCGTCAAAGTTTTTCAAGTACTCCATAATAACATCACGATGCTATAAAGAGTTAGCTAATATATTAATACAGTATATGATGTGTCCTTACTTGATCTAAAATAGACAGCGCAACAAATATATGGAATTTATCTGTCAAGTAATCTGTCCAAAGTACCTCCCATAAAGTCAACATATCGTCCCAAGGGAACTCGCGCTTAAACCAAACTAATAACCACCTAAAGCAAAAGAAAAAGTTGCCACTCTCTGTACGTTGCAAATGTTTGTATAACGAGGGATCCATAAATTGCAATAAAAGATCCATTGTTAATAACTGTTTATGCATGCCTGATTGATCTGCGTAGAAATTGGACTTCTTTTTTTATCATCAGTATTTTTTTTTTTATCTGCAAAAAATAATAATAATTATAATTACTTACCATTCGATCCATAAATCCTGAAAAGGCCCAGAAGGCCAAAGGCTCTTCTCCGATAACAGCAAATAAGGGCGATAGGAGATCAGACATACCTTGTACGTAACCAAGTTCGGTATTGAACTCGTTATAGGTACATAGAATATTCTTTAAAATTTCGAGGTTTTCATTGGTACCGACGTTCATAACAGGGTCTGGGTTAGGCATACTTTCGTCAATGTAAATGCCGACGGTTCTATCCGTACGGTGAACGTCTTTATCTAAAAAGGGATAATATATTTAAGCCCGAGGGTTTTAATTGTTTAACCACACACTTACTAATGCGATGTTTTTGATCTTGGAAAGCAGGTGAACCTCTACGAGATTCATCGTGACACCATCTATTCTTTAACGACTGATATGCCTCTCTAATTTTTTTTTAAAAAAAAGTATCAGTATACGTTACTAAAATAAAATAAAAATATGTGTACCTTCGATCTGTATCAATCAATCGACGCTCTTCGGTAGTGGAGTCCCAAGGATAAACACCAGTTAAAAACAACCACGCTTCCTTTCTTACTATTGGATCCAATCCACCACCAAATATATTCTTTCGTACAGCTGGCTCACCGACACTCAGCTTACCCTCGCTATCAAAATACGAACGCCAATCGGCTTCAGAAACAGGTTTTGTTCTTGTATGTGTTGGAATCGAAAAATCGTTTTCGGAATTCAATACTTCAAAGACGCCAAGGGCGGTATCTTCCTCCCATCCTTCGTGGCCCCATACACCTACATTTCTATACTTTCTTTCGCGCGGTGCAGAACTTTCGGACTGTTGCGCTAAACCTGCTGCCCATTTGGCTAAAAAGATACGAGCAGTGTCGTATTCATCAACGGTTCTTTTCACCGTTTCGTTCGAACATAGCTCTTGTACGTTAGGGGGGAATAGAGGTACAAAGGGCTTGGAGGCAGGGTTGCTTAGTATACTCACTGCGGCGTCTCGAGAGAATTTAGTGACTCGAGATAGTTTTTCCAAAATGTTCCAGCGAGCCTCTTTTAAACTCTAGCATAATATATACGGCTCTTAGTTTTTAGTGTATGCGTAATATATCTATATTCAACTTACGGCAACAAATGGATCCATTTGAGTGGATTCAAATGCATCTTTGCTTACGGGTGCTTTTTGTGACGGTAATTTGTTGCCAGTACACACCATATATAAATTCTCAGTGTCATTTGATCTAATCCAAGCAATTGTTAATTATTATTTTTTTGCATTGCGTGTAAATATTATTCATAACTTACTTGATTACTTTTACAAGTTGACCAAGTCTTTCAATGAATTCATCACCACCCCACCTTACTTGACCATGATCATCGGCGGTAAACTTCCCACCCTGCGTATTCTTTTGAAGCATGGTGCTTTTACTTTCATCATCATGAAACCAAAAGGGACCTGCACTTTCACCCGTCTTAAAGTTTATAACTATACTACCGTACCACTTTGAAAATGAAGGTGCCTTTATCAAGAGTGAATGGATTGTGTTGATAGGTGCAGAAAGTGCGTAAAGTGAGTGTTCTTCAGATAATGATGGGATCATAATTGACGCTACCAAAAAGAGAATTTAGTTACAAGATACAACAACAAAAAAATGTCAATTATAATTTTTACAATCGATTTCTTCAATATTTTCAGGGTTTATATCTACTTGAACAAAGGCTTCCATATCTTTGGAAGGTATTAATGCTTCTGGAGTCCAAGCTACGAGATAATCATGCGGTGCCTATATATAAACGTTTAATACGAATAATAATAAATTGCTACAAAAAAAAAGTATTTACTTTCTCGACAAGGGATAAATAACCAGGAATAAAGTCATTGACATTAGTAGAAGGATGAACGTAAACTTTTGATTTAGAGTACAAGAGTTTTACTTCTTGGTTTGAAAGTGTAGGCGAATCTGTTGAAACGCGAGGATCGTTTATAAACTAAAAGTGTAATCGTTTAATGCCACTGAACAAAAAAGATTAGATTATTATATACATACAGCAAAACTGTCGTCCATATTGATAAAATAAAGAAGAAAAAGAAAAGAAAAATATAAGAAAAAAAAAAAAGTCCAACGTTATGACGATATCATTCGTTATTTAGTAATTGGTCAGAAGGTCTCTCTTTCCCCAGCATGAATTTTTATTTTTAAAACATTTCTTCAGTAAAACGCTTCAATTTCTTTCGATAACCCTCTTCTGCAGCACAATCATCACAGTACCATTTACCAACAGGCGGTTCAGCTAAACCAACACAAGCATAATGAAACCACTCTTTTTCACACTAATGAATTTGGATTAGTATCACAAATAAATAATTAAAATAAAAAAACCTCTTACATTTTCTCCATCACAGGCAACCATATCTCCAAATGATACTTGATTACAGTAACAGTACCTTGGTTCATTAGGATCAATCTCTATTTCTGGAAGTGTACCATTATGCCCTATAGCCGGATTCGGCCTTGAAGAATGAAGTGTTCTGCTAATAATAATAAAAAGGAATGTTAACACAAGATTGATGGATTATTTTTTTGAGGGATACCTTTTTCTAACGGATAATGCACCATGAGGTGAAGGTCTTTTACGAGCACTTGCATCTAATCTCCAATTGGTATCTTCTACCTGGCTTCCCTTTCTACTTGCTTGGCCCATCCAATCCACGTCTCCAATATCACTCTTGGCCATTTGCGAATCAATTCGCTCGATATGACGAGATACTAAATCGTACATTCGTTTAGTTAAATCAATCTTTTGATCTTGTTTTTGTAACGCTAATTTATAATCTTTTTCTAATTGAATTCGAGAACTGGTAAGGTTATTTGCCGCTGCTGTGTTGTTGTTGTTAGGCGTGTTGGAAACTCGACAGAGTTTTGTATATGAACGACGATGTTTGGTATAAATTTCTCTAAATCCTATAATATATAAATATTTTAGTCTTTTTGTTGTGTATACAACACATGCGTGTGTTTCTAGATCACTGTATGTACACAATACGTTGAAATTCTTCGTCCATGCTACGCAATTCGTGCATATTTTGATCAATTTCGGATGGCAAGTTTTGTAAACCTTTTTTTTAAGAAAACAAAATTTTAGTATTGCTAATTGTCGTTTTCAAAAAGGGGCGCCTTTCTCTTACTTTCTACATAATCTTCAAAAATGTCGGCTACAGAGGTCATGATATATTATTTTAAATAAGGAAAAAGGGAAAAGAGGAAGAAAAAAAAGAGGTGTGACTTGAATTAACTGCCAAAAAAAAAAGGGGGAGGGTCTCTTGTAAAAAAAAGACCATCACATTTATCTTCAAAATATGCAGAACGTCTTGTGGTTTTTTACACTGTATAATCCCTTTTCTCTATCGCTCACTGCAACTGCATTGACTCGATAGTATTCAGTTATAAAAACTAGAGCGAAAGAAGGGTCTTCATGCCATCTATTTTGCAAGAGATTTTTTGTTTGTTTGTTTATGATTGGTCACACAGAAAAAAAAAACTGTTACGGACCCCAGGGCGATTTTTTTTTTCTTGCTCTTTTTAAACATACACAAAAAAAAAATGCCTTTGCCTTTTGGATTAAAAGTACCTTCCAAGAACACACTTATCTTCAGTGGTATTGCTGGTGCCATTAGCGGAACTATTTACAGTAGTAACAAGTACGCTGAAGAATCAAGAAAGAAACTTATCCAACGTGTTTCTTTCCTTGCTGAAAGACCTTGTGGTGTACATGTAAGTTTTTTTTTTTTGAATCGATCAATTAAAATAAAAATAAAAATAAATAACCATTAGTTTTTTTTTTTTAGGAAATGCCTCGTAAAGTAACTGTATATATTGCTGGACCTCCTGGTGATGGCCTTGAAAAGAGTAGAGTTTGGTTCCGTGAATATGTCAAGGTAAGTTTATATTTTAAAAATATATATTTCTCTGAAATACTAAACAACAACAACAAAATAGCCTATTCTTGTCGCTGGTGCAGTTGATTATGAAGTAAAGGAAGCCAAAAATGCTGGTCAAATTGAAAGTGCAGTTATCGAAGAAGTCGTAAAGCGTCGTAGAGAAGCCGAAGCAGCATTAGAACAACAAAAGCAAATTGAAAGTGACGGACAACAATCCAACAACCCCTTTTCTTCACCCAATATGGACGATTTAATCCACAAGAAAACTACTGATGTTGTATCCGATGGTATTTTAGCTATTGGCAGAATCGCATATCGTGAAGTGCTCAGTGGATTATCAAAGGGTTGTGATGCTAGTCTTGCTATTGTTGAAGAAGTACCTGCAGTAGTTGAGGAAAAGGTCAACACAGATGCAACAACAACAACAACAACAACCGAGGAAACACCCGCCGCAGTTGAAGAAGTGAATATGCAAGATAGTGAAACCGCACCCGCTGCAGAGACAATGATGGAACCAAGTCAAGAGGAACAACAAGTAGATCATTTCTCATTACCACCTAAATTCTCGCCTGTCATGTATATTCCTCATGTCAATATCATTGGTTGGTCAAATGTTCCTTATAGACTTTACATGTGGTATGCTGATTATAAGCGTATTGACGATGTTGGAAGGTATGCTGTTGCTGCTGTCTTGAATCAAACTCGACCTTTTGAGAAGAGAGATGAGGATTTGGGTACAGAGGAAAAGAAGTACTGGATTGGACACGAAACTGCTCAAGTTTTAAAGGAAAATGATACACCTATTGTTGTAGATGAAAGAATTTTTGATAAGCTTAGCACTTATACCAGTGACGATTTGCCTTAAGTAGAAGATAAAAGTATATGCATATATAGACTGTATTAATAAAAAAAAAGCTAAAAATTAGCACTTATACATACATATTATTATTCACTTTCCAAGTTTATACTGAGAGACTCTTGTGCCTTTTAAATTATTGTTGTGGGATGATGCTTAGAATAAAGAGGAGAAATACTTAAAATACCATTTCTCTATATAGCACAATGCATATTTATACGATATCAAAATAAAACATGTAAGCACTAACTTTATAAAGTCTGTTTCTGCAATGTTTATTTTATTTTTTAATTATGAATTATTTTAACAAGTATTTTTAAGCCTTTATAATTTAAGTTGTCCTAGTCAAACTAGTTTTGCCTTAACTAAATACCATATTATTTGTCGTTCAGTTGTGAACAGTGGCAGCTAAAATAGTTTACATTTGTGTCTCCATTTATTATTAAATTTCAGTCTCAAAAACTACCTGCAATTGTATACAGTATTTTTATATTGATCTGCTAGCGCTATTTGCTAAACATATATAAAGCATTATTTTCTTAAGCCTTAAAGGATAGAACATTTTCTAAAGTAAATCATTCATTTTTATATCCTTAAATATATTATAATAATGCCAAAAACAAACGACAAACGTAATCAAAAGCAAAAGAGGTCCATATGCTAGAATGAGTAACGAGAAGAGAAAAAATATCATTGAAGATGTTGTCGAATCTGGTATGACTTTTACTGAGACAGCTAAAGAGCAACGTGTTGCAGTATCGACAGTAAACTCTGTTGTAAATTTGTTTTTGAATGAAGGGCGATTAGAACCCAAGCAAAGAGGAGAAGTCAATCAAAAAGTGAAGAAAACTAAAGAAATTTCAGATATTTTAAGAGAAACTTTGGATGAGGATAATGTCTCTACTTTAAAATGTTTACAATTAAAGTTATTCGAAAATTTCGATATTAATATAAGTGTTTCGACTATACACAAGCACTTGGTGAAAAAATAGCGTATACCCTTAAGATTGCAAAGCCTTTGACACTTAAAAGAAACGACAAAGACACTCTTCAAAAACGCTTTGATTTTGACGAAAAAGTAACAAAAGAAGATATAAAATACAATCACAACTGTATTTTTGTTGATGAGGCAGGCTTTAACATTTCTTAAATAAGAAAGTTTGCCAGATCAAAAAAGGGAACCGAAGCCATTGTTTACAGTGAAAAGACGAGAAGCATCAACATCACTATTATTGCAGCTTTATCTCACAATGGAATTGAGAAGATCCATGCAAAAATTGTTCCTGGTGGCACTAATGCAGACATCTTTCTTGATTTTTTAAAAGTACTTATCGACTCTTTGAAGGATGAAAAAGTACCTCAATACGTAATTTTGGGCAACGCTCGTATTCATCATGCAATCAAGGCTCAAGAATGGCTTGATAACGTCAATTCCACAGCATCAGTAGCCCACCAACTTTTCTTTTTGCCTCCTTACTCTCCTTTTTTAAATCCTGTCGAAGAATGTTTCTCTAAAATGAAATACTTTGTTAAAAGACAACCTTTAAAGAAGAAAAAGAACTTGACATCATGCATTGAAGAAGCTGGTAATAAAATAACTGGAAAAGATTGTGACCGATGGATAAGTCATTCTCTTAGTTTTTTCCCTCGTTGTCTTGCAAAAGAAAAAGAGTGTAAATATGACAAAATTAATCTTTTTTTTTTTTTCCATTTTCAGCACTATTAAAAAAAAGGCGTCATACAGTGTTTCGTGTATTGAAAATACAAAAGTTATTCGTACACGAATAATTTTTTTTGGAGTAGTAGTAAGATTTTACCATCAATACATATTTTGTTGATTGATACTTATTTTTTACAATCGACGAAGTCGATCATTTTCTTTAAACGGCGTTCCTATGAAATTCATAACTCCGTTGACAAAATATATTTTACTGAAATAGCTTCTGAAAATGTGTGTTTTAAATAAACTAATGGTAGAAGTGATTACAATAGATTTTGAAGAATGGTTGTATTTTACTGTGTAAACGAAACAACTATGCCGTGAACTTGAGCTAGGAGGGGGGGGGGGGGGGGGGGCTACATTTGTTTTAAGTTAGCAAGATGGATTCATCTCGTCAAATTGACTCTGAAAAGAAAACCAACAAAGTTAACATGACAAAGATGTTCCAATCTTTATTCCTCTTCAATGTTTTGATCCACCTCTGGGATGCTCACTCAGTAACTTCGCCATCTAATCTTACTTATTTAGCAGTATTGAATGAATTTGCTTCGTCACAGTAGGAAAAGTCTTTGTAGTCTCTATTTCGTATTTTTCTACAAGGGGCTCTCTTCCATTTCTGCGTCTAGCTCTTCAATAGACAAGTTTGCTATCTCTGAGCTTCATAATAAAACCTAATGCAAGGTAGGATGATTAAATGATAAGGGTGAGATCTCTCCTCTCAATTTATAGTATTACAACTTTTTGTATTCGCAATCTTCCTCTGCCTATCTTCGTAAAAATAAACTTGTGGTATTAAATTGGAATTTGTGAAACTCAAAATAAGTTAAAATAAAATATTCAAAGGCTATTATAAAAGTTGAAGATGATAACGTACATAAAATACATAGTAGATATTTATACACAAAACGAAATAAACATAAAAAAGAATAAAGAAAAAATAGAATAGTAAGCTTTAAGATGTATCACGACGTGTTATTTTAATTTTATTTTTCATTTTATTTAATTTAGTTGATAAAAAAAATACCCGAAGGCAGAGATACTCGAAGGCAGAATAATAAAAAAAAGAAGAAAAAAAAGAATACAAAATAAAAGAAACGGATATTTATACCTTTCTTTTAAAAAAAAAGCTGTCTATATTGTTGTGACGCGTAAATTCAACGTCACGAAAAAAAAATGCAGCGCGCGTAGTGTTAAATATCCTTACTTATACTCTCCTGTGGTGAAATCACCACATAAAATAAATATAATTAATATAACCGATGAACCATTGATTATAAAACAAACATAAGCAAAATAACACTGGATCTAATAATCAAGATTTTTTAGTCTGTAAAAGTCATTAAATCCAATCTAAGTGTAACAATCAATCATAATAGTGTGGCCACTATTAAAATTAGTATAAATAACAAACGAGAGTTTGCAATCCCTTTTACCGGGATTGATTTTACACCAAAGAATAAGAAATAAAACAACTAAAGAGGGCACGCAGGCATTTAAAAAAAGCCTTAAGAAAAGAGCACTAAAATCAACACGTTCTTCGCTTATGACCCAAATTAATACTTTTCAATTATCACCTATACAAATTTCGTAATAAATATTTCAGTCATTGTTTAATTGCAAGTTAAACCGCGATGGCTAAAAACAAAAACAATCTAAATGTTTAACTCAAAAAGATATTGCATCATACCGTATTAAGATTTATTTTTTTAAAAATTCGCCTTTAAACTTTCAACTGGGATAAGATAACACGCGCAGTGAGTTATATTGAAAACTGCGTCTTTGTAGATGAATCTGCTTTCAATATCAACATGTGACCTTCTGGTGGTTGGACTGAAAAAAGAAAACCAGCTATTGTAACCACTCCCTCTACGAGAGCAGTTGTCGTATTTGAAGGTAGATGACTTATAATTTCAGTAGTATTCATGCAAGAGAGATATGAACATACACATGTAGATATATATACTACACACACGCACACCTAGAAAATTTACCTTTTTTTATTATAAAATATCTATATTACAATATAATTATATTTTTAACTAATTAAAAAGGAATATCTCAGTTTAAGAAAATAATAATAGGATTGTATTACAACGTACATAATAGATAAAAATATAAAAAAGTTCTTGCTATAAACAGTGTTGTACAGAGTTAATTGTGTCAATATTTATGTAGTAAAACATGCGTATTTGATATCTAGTGAGATACCACAGCAGTATCTCATACTATTTTGTTCGCCATTTCTTCTAAATTTGTTGTATTCATGGAGCTTCGAAACCCCCAAGAGGAATGGGTCAAGCGCATCAAGATCGACTTTTATAATGGCAAAAGAAAAACGCGATAGTAGCGATACGGTAGAAATCGATGATCTTCAGTATTTTTGGGCTCAATCTCGCCAATACTAGTAGTATAGGCGAGACAATATTGATCATATATATCTATTTGATAGTCCGGACGCTGGTCGATATTCTTATTAACTGCCAATAGGTCGAGAATTCGAACTGTTAAAAAATTTAAAAAGAGAAATAACGTTAATAAATACAAACAATGAAAGGGAAAATTGTATTACCAGCGTGAAACTATATTGTTAGTTGATGATGATAAAAGAGTCCGTACAAAAGGGCGGATATAAGATGCAGATAAGCGATTTTCAGAGATCGCTTCTTTGTAGTATCGATCGACATCCACGTATTGGCCACTGTTCTGAATACACTGATTACGAAATCCACCAAAACGTTCATTCACATCTTCGGAACCAACTAACCAGCTATTTGGTTGCGAGGTTTTCAAGCTATCGTAGAAAACAAATTATGAAAAACGAATATTTGCACGCTTTGTTTATTATACTTACAAACCTGTATGCTCATCAACATGAGCTCGAAGTTGTTCCTTTTGTTCATAAAGTAAAGTGCGGCTGGGATATGATAGTCGGACAACGTGGCTTTCGAAGGCATTTACGTCCGCATTGTTTTATGGTTTGCAGTTTCTCAGTCTTTCGGGCTTGGCGCGAAATAATAAAATCACGCAGTGTTGACGTTAGCATCACATATTATATCGAACGAATAGTTTCTCTTGCTCAACTCGATTATCACTAAACATTATTAACCACTTATCTGACGCTAGTTATAATAAAGAGTAGCAATATTTCGCTTGTACCATATAGTTTTACTTTATTTCAATTGCTATATTTTTTCATCACTGTGGCGCACGATAATAATGAATATAAAAAAAAATGATGTAGCTAACTGGTATTTATTTTAATTTGGCGGAAAGAAAAGGCTACAGATGCATCACAATATACAGTAAGACTTGGAATATCAAGAGTTTCGCTGTAATCTACTTGTGAATTTTCGCCCTTTTTCTTTTTGTCCAGATAGTAATACCGTTCTTCTCCATTGGTGTATTGGAACAAGATAAAATCGTCATCATTCTTTTCTGATTGATCGACTCTAGCAATATACTTAAAAGTCTTTAGCTTTTTAAAACCTGTTAGATCTAAAACCAAATTATTGTCTGTACTACACCACTCAGATGGTTCTAGATATACGATCTCGATGTCGTGCAAATGAGCTGTCACCGGATCAAAATAAACTTGTACATGATTATTTATGTATGCGATTTTTAAATAATTGATATCGCGGTTTGTCGGATCAGAGGAAATTAGATCTTTATTATGGTAACAATGAAGATAAAAACCAAAATCTTCAAATTCATATGCATTGGCTGTAAGACGAAAGCTTTGAAGTTCAGGACAGTTAGAAAGAGAATAATCTAAAGCGGGGAGTACCACATCGTAGCCCACATCCGAAATATTAAAATCTAAAGCATTAAAGATTTCGGGACCAATAACGGAACTACTAGTCCTGTCAGGTAAATCCAGAGGGGGGAAAAAACTGTCGTGTATATTACATTCAACAAATAGTTTACCATTATTAGTGTAGCGAAATGAATAACCTCTGCCTGCATTAGGTTCATTAGCATTTCCCCAAAAACTAGCTTCACAATAAGTTTGTTGAGTTTTCCTAAACTCATTCAATAGCTTTAAAAAAATTGTCGTTTTAGTTCCTTCAAAACCTAGTTCTTCAAACGGATAACTTGTTTTAAAGTCAACATTTGTTTCTTTAATACTACCAGCTTTTGCCATAAATATCAATGCAAGTTCTATTCCAACAATATCGATCCAATCGAATGGATTTTGATCAGATGTCTTGATATGTAAGTCAGCTAATTGCGTTGGAAAGTAATCCACAAGATATCTTGTATACGTAGCCGATAAAGATGATAGATATAAAGCTAGATCTGTGACATACTAAAAATTATAAGTCATAAGGGTAGCATGGGCTAAGACGACGTTCAAAGTGTCCAGTATCAATAATGTTAATATGCGGCAAGTCAACATCTAACAAAAATTCGAAATACTCATTCCGATAAGCGGTTTTAATAAAATCAATCTCGTTTATATTTGGTAAGTGATTCAATAACTCCAAAAACTCGATTTTACTGAATTTATACTTGTTTATGCTAATTCTACCGTTCCTAATTGCTAACGCTTTAGTATGATGACTATGTTTGAAATATTGGCTGTTGTTGGAATTGCTTAAAATAGTTTTTAAAAGAGCAATATTGTGATTTTGTAACGTCACTTCTTCCCGCTTCAGCGGAATAGCTATTGAGTACCAATCCTTGCAAACAAAGCAACACGTTTGAAGATCTTTTTGTTTTAAATATTAAAAAATTACTTCGTGTATTTCCAGAGGTATGTTATATAAAAAAGAAAAAGTGAAAAAAAAAAAAAGTTGAAAAGACGTGGGTAAAAATTATTTTTATTAGGGGAGTGATATATTTAACCAAGTCAAAAATGATTAAGTCCAGATTCTTGCTAGCATATACCAAACTCTTACAAAGCAAAATAACATGTTTTGCATTTACCACACAAATATATTTACAAGAGCATGATTACCCGGATATATAATTATCCCGACTTTAACGAAATTATCGCCTTTTTTTTTTGGCGAAAAAAAGAGACGATTACAACATTAGCATATTCTCCCCGCGTAATGGACGTATCGGCTTTAAGGAGTTAAAAAAAATATATTTATTCATACCCAATTGATAAAATGAAATCCAGCTTGAATAAAAAAAGGAAACGGATCAAGAAATACAAGGTTGCTTTTTTTTAAAAAAAAGAAAAGTAAATTAAAATAGTGCAAAGGTCAAAGCGTTTTTAAAAATGTTACCTGGTAAAATCAAAATGACTGTGGGAAAGTTGAGTTTTTGCTGGTATTTAATGGAAAAAAGATTTTTTTTTTCTTTTTTGTGAAGCGGGTCTTATGTTTCTTTTTATTTTATTTTTTGACAGCTTATTTATGTCTCCGGTACAAAGCTTTTTTTTTTTCTATAAATTTTTTTTTCTTTCTCTCTTTTTGACTTTCTTTTTATCTTTTTTTTTTTCGATCTGTTATAAATGAGTGAAGACTTACACTTGAGGAAATCTAAAGCTGCGAGTTATTCTGGCTCAACTGTCAATGGAGATAGAGGCGAAAAATCCGGTAAACATGTCCCACCTTCCAGTAAGCAAAAAAAAAAAATTATTATTACTGCTTTTGCAAGCGTTCTTTACTTACTAAAAAAATTGATATATAGTCTCGGAAGATGTTACGTCTCATAATGAAGACAACGACCAAGATAAAAATATAGAGTTTGGCATTGATAGATCAGACCAAGCATCCAGTTTCACTGCGTTCTTCAGTGTTGTCTGTGTTGTTGCTGGTACCGGTGCCCTTGGTTTACCTTATGCTTTATCACAAGGTGGTTGGATCGGTTTATTTATTCTTGCTCTTAGTTGGATTTTATCAGTTTGTAAGTAGTGTGGTGATTTTCAATTCCGTCATTATAAACTCATTTTTTTTTTTTTTTAAGATACCGGTATTTTATTAATTCGTTCCTTGTATTATGACGGCAAGACACGATTATCATCTTACCAAGAAGTAGCTACAGCAGCGTTTGGTAAGATTGGTGGATGGATTGCGTTCTTTTTCACAGCCATTACTTTAGTGGGTGTTCCCGTGTTGTACCTTTTACTATCTGGTTTAAATCTTCATAACGTCGCAAAGGGTACGTCTGCCGAATTAACCTTTCCTATTTGGGTTATCATTTGTACCGCCATCGTGGCGATTCCCTTCTGTTTCTTTAGATCGTTAAAGGAAATCGGGTTCTTGAGTGCGTTTGGTATGCTGTCGACGGTAGTTGTCATTTTAATCGTGTTGGGTGTTGCTATCAAGGAAGCTCCTAACCAAACAGATATTGTTCATAATCCTGTTATTTGGGATATGTTTCCTATTGCTTTAAGTTCTATTGCTTTTAGTTTCGGTGGTAATCCTGTTTATGCACATGTTGAAGCTGGTATGCGTAACCGTAAAGACTGGAACAAGGTGATTATTGCCGGCCTTACATTCTGTGTGTTTTTATACTTTTTGGTTGCTGTACCTGGATACTACGTCTACGGCACTACAGCCAAATCGCCTATTTACGATAACCTCCCTGAAGGTGGACCCAAGGCAGCTTCGATTATTATTATCACGATTCATCTTATCTTGGCTACACCCATTCTATTAACTTCGTTTGCTATTGATGTGGAAAAGATGCTCAAGATCAACCCTGAACATCGCACGTTTGCAGTGGAATGGACTTTACGTTTCCTTTTCCGTGGCACTTTAATTGTTGTTATTGCGGTGATTGCTATCTTTGTGCCGTTCTTTGGTGACTTTATGGCGTTGTTGGGTGCCTTTTCCAACTGTGCACTTGTGTTTATTTTCCCGGTTGTTTTCTACTACAAGTTGACGGGGTTCAGAGGCAAGCCCTGGTGGGATTACATCTTGGCGTTTTTAACTGTGTTGCTTGGTGTTGTAGGCTTAATTTTTGGTACCATTTCTGCTATTCAAGCTTTAAATAATGACTTTAAAAATATGTAGTATTTTTCTCCCTTGTATTTTTTTTTTCATCTGTTACATTATTCCCCCCCATTTTTACATTACATTTAATACTTTTTTTTTTTTTTTTAAATAAAAACATTTTAGAACATTAAAAAGAGAGACGAAGACTTTTTTTTTTTTTTTTAATGGTTAAAAAAACAAGATGTACGAAATAAAAAAAAAAGAGCGAGGAATAAACTTTTTGAGTTAAAAAAAAGGATCCTTTTTTTTCTTTTCTCTATTTTTTTTTGTTTTCTTTTCTTGTTACTGTTTGTGTATATGTTGAATTTCTTTTTTCTTTAGTTACAGACGCTCTCTTCGCCAGATGCCTTGGTGTTAAGAATCAAAGCAACAATAAGACCGTAAAGACCCAAAACTTCAGCGAAAATCAAGATCAAAATCTATTTTTTTTAATAAAAAATAATTAGTTTACGTTGGTTTACGATCAAACGTTAGAAACAAGTTTTAGTTACCATGCCGACAAACATTCTGGGTTGTTGAGCAGTAGCACGGACACCAGCATCACCAGTGATACCAATAGCGATACCAGCTAAAATAAAGGGGAGGTGTTAGTACTAGTTACTATCATCTTAATTTTATTTCTCACCAGCGAGACATGAAAGACCGACGGAAAGACCAGCAGCCAATTGGATGAAACCACTGAAGAGAGTTTGCTTCATGGCAACTATATACAAATAAAAAGGATGCGATTAAATATTTTGAGACGCGGTGTTGAAACATTCAGGGGATTTTTTTTTTTTGCACTTACGACCACCAGATAAAAGTACGGCTACAACAACACCATAAATACCCAAAATACCAGCCATGACAACGGGAATAATACACTTCAATACTAAATCAGGACGCAAGACACCCATAGCGGAAAGTCCAACACCGGATTTGGCAGTACCGTAAGCAGCTCCGAGACCTAAAAAATAATAACGTCAGTAAACAAAAGAACTTGTAAAACGATAAAGGAGAAAACAAGAAGAAAAAAAACGCGAAACTTTTCCCGTATTTTATACATATATAAAAAAAGATACACACTTACAACTAAAGACAATAGCGGCAGTACAACCCATGGTACCGAAGAAAGGTGCATAAACAGGACTAGTAAAAAAGGGATGACATGTTAGTAACAAAAAGTTTCTTTTTTTTTAATTCCTAGATGGAGTTTTTTTTGTTTTTTTAGACTAACCAATATTCACTCATATTAGTATGTTATTTACTAAACGTTTTAATAAAAAGAAAGTATTAGTTTTTATTATTCTTTGACACAAAGAGATGAACTTACAATGTATCTAAATAATAAAAAAAAGGGGTCGAAAAAAGTTTTTTCTTTGGTTTAAACAAGAAGGGAAAAAATAAAAAAAAAAAATAAAAAACTCCTAAATAAATCAAATCATCATCTTTTTGCGCCTTCTCATTTTCGCCACAGCGCTTAAAAAAAACATAGATGACGTATCCTTTAGCAGTCCGAAGAGTTTAGTTCTGTGTGACGAAAAGGGGGAGCCTTTGAAACCTTCTTCTTTTTTTTTCTGTATTTGTTTATAGTCACTATTTTATTTTTTTCTGTATTATATGTATATTTATTATAAGGTTTAAATAAAATGTAATAATATGGCAAAATAAATATATATAAATATTTTTATCTACAAGGTTGGTACATTCTTTCTTCTTCCAAGTAAGGTAGCTTTCCCCATATTTAACTCGAACGATTTCCTTGCTCTACGATTGACTGTAGGCGGACTATCATGAAACTTTCCAGCTAGTTTTTTGATTAACAAATTATCATTTGAGCTGGGTTTCTTTTCTGTTATTGTTTGTGCAGAATTAAAGTCGTTACATAACGAATTGATTTGGTTTTGACCTCCTCCTTCTTCTACTTCTTCTTCATAGGAACTAGGGTCAGATAAATCTTCTTTTGCCATCACGTCTTCATCGTCTTCATCATGATCGTTTATAAGCGGTGCGTTAAAGACTTTGAACCGGCTTTGGACAGTGTATGGATTATTCATTTGTTGTTTTTTGGCTTCTTTTCTTTGTGCGCGTTCTTCACCCATTCTATGAACTGCGTAGGATACATCAAATGCTTCTTTCATTGATGTAATACCAGATAAAAACATTTCTTTTCTTCGACTGCTGTTATTGTTACTACTGTTGTTATTTTGAGGTATATTCTGAGGAGATGAAGGAACAATAGAAATGGTTTCTGCTGCAACAGATGTTGTAGTAGAAGGAGGGACTATTAACCCTGGAGAACTCTTTCTTCTTTCTTCTTGACTTGCCCGTTCTTCTGTCACTTCGCTTGTTGGACTAGTAGTAGTAGTTTCAGCTGTTGTTGCTGCTGCTGCTTTCAAAGGAGCTTCATTCATTTTGATCCATGGATGAGCTAAAAACTGATCAATAGTATATCTTTTTTTAGGATTAATGTCGAGTAAATGCTGTATTAAATTTTTGACTTCATCAGAGATATGGTCCCACCAAGGACTTAAGAAAGTGTAATGGCCTTTCGCTACTTTTTGAGTTAAGGTAGGTATGCTTTCATCATAAAACGGAGGAAAGCCGCATAACATGGTATACAATACGCAGCCAAGTGCCCACATGTCAACTGATTTTGAGTATCTTTCGTCTCGTACGATTTCCGGTGCAGTGTATCCGACGGTACCACAAGGAGTCATGGTATGCTTATCCCATACGACTTTGGATAGACCGAAATCCGCAATTTTGACTTTACCGATACCACCACCACCTATACGGGCAACAAATTCACCTTCGTCCTCTTTCGGCTCATCATCGTCTTCTGGTTGGGTGGGTAATGGACTGGTTTTACGGTCCATGAAAGGAATAGATTCAAAAAGGATATTTTCAGGTTTTATGTCCCGATGTACCACGCCACGTTCCTCATGTAGGTAACGAATACCTTCTGCCACTTGCTTAATACAATGACGAGCTAAATCTTCACTAAAATAAGTCAACTGAACAATTTGATGAAATATCTCGCCACCATCCATTAATTCCAAAATTAAGAAAAAGTACTATTTTTTTTTTTTTTTGCTTATTAGTAAAAAATAAACCTTGCGTCTTTTTTTCTTTTTTTTTGAGACTTACTTCTTTTGTTTCAATAAATTCAAGCATTCTTATAATGGAAGAATGATTTAATGTACGCATGATTTGAACTTCTTTAAGTACGCTTGCTTTCTAATTTTTTTTTTTTTAAAAAGTGTAATATTTATTGTTATACAAAGAAAACCCATGATATTCTGTAAAAAAAAAAAAGAAGTTTTTACCTGAATTTGACTCAATTCGAATTTTCGAACTATTTTTATTGCTACATGCTGACCCGCCTTTTTATCAATTGCTTTATACACATTAGAAAAAGCACCCCTAAATAATACATTGTAATTATGTACATATGTGTAAGTTGTCTAAGTTTAAAAAGAACTATATCATACTTAACAACATACTCTCCCAGTTTATTTAATAACGTAAATCCTTCTAATCCTTCATATTCAGGCACTTTTGACTTTGCTAAGTTTTCTTCTTTTACAATTTTAGTAACGGCAGCTTCATATTTATTCGCTTTATTATTATTATCTACATGATTACGAAATATATTTTTAAGCTGATGAAATACGGACATTTTCTAAATTTGTTTATATTATGTTTAAAACCAAAGGAAGAAGAAGAAGAAAAAGAACAAAAAAAAAATTATACAAAGAAATAAAGTAGAAAAAAAAAAAAAAAAAAAAAAGTAGTCTAAAATAAATAAGTTTAGCTTTTTTTAGATGTACGTGTGTGCCTTGACAAAATCAAGGGACCACCGCATAATTAGATTTCATGATATCATATACAAATATTTATACAGGACTCATTCCATCCACAAGTCGATTTAATACGGTTCGAGCATCCATGTACCATGGGTAACCACTAGTATACTTTACTTGTCTAAATTTGTTCTTGAAAGGTAACGCTATTACATGTAAATGTATATGATTTACCGAGTTGAAAGGAGGCACATGAAATCCGAGTCTATTGTTTTATAATATATTTTAGCATATAATAAAGGGAGAGTGTATACACTTTACCTTATTTGAGAATCATCATCAGGATTAAACCCTTGTTCTTTTAATAACGTCTTGCCTAAATCAATCATTTCTTGCACTATAAAAAAAAAAAAAAAAAAAAACCTTTTTTTAATAAAATTCTCGGGGCCAAAATTAACATCTTGCATTACATAAAGGAACATCACCACCATCAAGATCTTTTATTGTTCGAATATGGTTTTTTGGTATCACTAACAAATGCAATTGAGCCGAAGGAGACCGATCGTGAAATGCGACACATGTCTCTGTCTTTATTAAACACCCACTTTATTAGTTTTATATTTTTTTATATTGGCAATATATATACTCAGTTATTACTTGGGCAACCACTCTAGCACCAATCGTTTCTTTATAGTCACAAAACGTACAAACCGCGTTTTCGCTTCCAAAACAACAAAGCATAATCGATAAGCGCTAAAAAAGGTAAAAAAAAAATAGCCTGTTACTGAACAAAGGTGTGTTTGTGTCCGTAACCCTTTAAAAAATTTACACAGTGTGTAACGTACACTGCCTTTGGAAGACGGAGATGCTGTACTTTTTGTAAATTTGTTTGTGGTCACGGCAAAATTTGTTAGTTGTGTGTGTCACTTGTAAAAAAAAAATCCCTCAAATAGTTTAACTTTATTAAGAGTTCATGTCAGTTTTCGTAAAAAAAAAAAAAGTATTTCATGCACTCGTGAGTCACGGAACGATGTTTTGTTCGATCAGCAGTATATAGAAACGTATTATCGCCTTATATTATATCCGACATATTGCATCAAACCTGTCGTCAACTGGATTACAGTCACTGGGTCAAACAATCAGATCCTTTCTCACTCTTTTTTTAACAGCAAACTTTAATTTTAAATAGTTGTGATGAAATTATGTAATTAACAAAAATTGGTTGAGACGTCTTCAAAGACGCTATATAGAAAACGAATCCTTCTTGACCTTTTCATCACGTTTGGAAACGTTTAACTAGTAAACTTATATTTGGATCAATTAGTTAGGGTCTATACTATCAACGATATATCTGGTGATGTCGCATCTTTTTTTTTTTTTTTTTTTTTTGCCTGATTTTACTCGTCTTAACATTAGAGAGCATGGTTGTGACGATATTATTATTAAATGTTTGTAGAGTTTACTTATACTAGCAATTCTACACCTGCAGAAAATATAACCCGTGCTAGTAAAGCCCCTCCCCCCCCCCCCCCTTGTACCATCCTACTGTAATAAGCACTTGAAGCACATCAAACTACATGTCTGTACATTTATACAATACTTTAAGACCTGCATATACCTCTTCAACATTTACTGTCTTTCTTTTTGGAGCTATTAGTGATATATACAAACCAAAGTTTTAAACTATTTGGCGCTATCAAATAAGTTTATTAGTCGAAACCAACTATATTGTTTTTGCAAGATAAATTTTCTTTTTAAATCTTTTTATTATATAAAGTAGTGAAAGAAAAAAGGGAGAGAGAGAGAAATGTCAATTTTTTCTAAAATATCTTCCAATGCCGGAAGAAATGCTCTTTTTGCGTTCATGGCACATTCTTGCACGTTTATCTCTTCCTCTAAACAGCTCGTCATAGCTCGGACGAAATTTTGCACCTCTGGATCATTCATTAGTCGAACCAGTGCAGAAGGTGCAGGTTCTTCAGCAGGTACTTTGCTTGTATGAGAATTCATTGTAAAAAAAAAGTTAAAGATTAACTAAAAAAAAGAAAAGATTGATATTTAAACAGGGAACCTACTTTATCATATACTAGTTATTTATTTATTTTCGCACACTCGTTTTTACGTGGAGTATCTGTAATAATTATACTTATTCATGCGGGCAGTACATTTATTTATGAATCAGTCAAGTATAAAATAAAGGAAAAAGCGTTGGCGACAGTCTTTTTTTTTTTACGTATTGTTGAATTGCAACAATACGTCCATTGGATGATAGGTGAATCGAATTATTTTTCAATTCAATTGCTATTGAACATACTTGAAAAAGATAAACACCTTGACTACATGTTATTACATAGCTTTTATTAATGTTAGTAATGATGTAAGATAGCTCAAAAAATTAAACCTGCGATGAAATTGCAAAGAGTTGATTGGAGATGCTGTAATTGTTTATCATTCAGAATAATCGGGTCACACAATCCAACTGTTAGTCGTGTCACTATAAATCCTCAGTTTTTTTCTTCTTGACAAAAAAAAAAAATTCCATCATTTCGAATAGCTTAACTTCATTAAGGATTGTCTTCGAAATTTCAAAAACATGTCAGTTCGTAATATTCCACGCGAGTTATATGCACTTGTGTTCAGTCACCTTGCACGAGATGATATATCAGTGTATGCTTGTTTGTAAATATTGGCACTCGCCAGCAGTAGAAATGTATTATTATCGCGTGATATTATTACCAGAAAATATCGACTACCTTACATCCAACATATTGCATCAAAGCAGTCGTCAACTGGAATATGGCCACTGGGTCAAACACTTGAAGATACATCCTTCTCAGTCCACTTTTTTAACAGCAAAAGAATTTGAAACTTTAATTTTATACTTTCCAAACTTGACTCATATTAATATCTTACATTGTTCTGGTCAAACTATATATTTAAACGTATTAGCGGATATTGGCAAGACAGGTTTAAAACATCTTCAAGTGATCGTGAGTCGAGAAACAGAATTCTTGGCGCTTCATCAATTTTGTAAACGTTTAACTAGGTTGGATTTAGATTTATCAGGAAAGGTTTATACTATCAATGGTATACCTGGTAATGTCGTCTCTTTTTTGCCCGATTTTACTCGTCTTACAAGCCTGGAAATTAGAAATATATCGGGTAGTGATATCGCTATATCCCAAATATTAAATGCTTGTCGAAATTTGATAGATTTTACTTACACGAGCAAATCTTTACCTGCAGAAAATTTACAAGATGATCAAACTCGTGCGACTAGTAGAGTCTCTGTATTATCCCACGGTAATAAGCACTTGAAGCACATCACACTAACTGCCAAAACAATTCCGAACTCTTTAATACAATACTTTACAACGACCTGCGTATCTTTTCGAGATTTACTGTCTTTTTCATTAACTCTTAGTGGAACGGATTTCAGTCACTGGGTATACGAAAACGGTAGTCGTAGTGTTATGGAGTTTGCGTCTTGCTTGACTAGTATCAAGCATCTTCATTTTTCGTTTGGAGATATTACCGAAAGCATTTATGACGCGCAAACCAAAGTTTTAAACTATTGGAGGTTTCTGGGCGCTATCAAAGGAAACCGTAATACGTTTAATCGAACCAGCTATCTCATTTCACAAGACGTAAAGCGCCCGGAATTGATGATTACACTAGAAGATGGCAACATGTTAACATTTCAGTGCTTTATTTGGGTACCAGATTACTTTATTACCAACGCGGCTTCAGGTGTATCCAATTTCAGTATGCCTCTCCTACTTCCTGCTGAAACTACTGTAGGACCTTGGATTACCGATGAATTAAATATCGGGGCTTATGAAAATCTAAAAGGTGTATCACTTTACTTGTTAAAGTTTTCACTGAACCACTGTCCTCAATCAAAAAAGTATTCGATTAGTAGCTTGGGAAGTAATGGGATCGAGTTTTTTGCAGGTGGAAAAGATATGAGTCTAGTAGAAACAAGGAGATTGACACTTTCGTACAACTTGCTAAAAGTGATGTTTGACCGGTTACCAAATATTACTGAATTTGTGGCGTATGAGCCTATACTTGTCAAGGACGATGCGTTTAGTAACAATACTAGAGTTAATTTTTCTGGATTTAAACAGTTGAAAGAGCTTGTGTTTGATTTGCAGAATATTCATATCGGGAGCTTTGAACATGTATTTTTACAACTAGAACACATCACTAGTTGTAACGAATATTATAAAATCAAAAAGGTACCAGGGCAACAAAATTATAGTTTGACAGCTACTACTGCAGATTTTATTCAGGCATTCGATGGTAGTTCTATTGTTGTTGTCATTCAATTTCACAGCAAATTACGTAAAATAATGCTTGAAGATAACGGCAAGAAGATCGGTAATTTACCTGTTTTAGCATTATGAAAATAAATAAGTAAAAAGAAAAGCTTAAAATCTGGCAGCCGTATAAAAAAAAAAAGTATAAATAGTGAGAACCCGTAAAAACCCTTTGTAACAGTCGAGACGGAGTTTTTTTTGTTATCAAAAAAAAAATTTATATCTTTTTTTTTTAGAGTTTTTTTTTGTTTTCTTTTTTTCATTCATTTAGTAATTTCGAAATGGCTCGTGGTCAACAAAGAGAACAAGCTAGGTAAACTCTAGTATGTAGAATATATTTGAAACTGGATTCTTATCGAAACTTTTTTTTTAAAAAAAAAAAATTAGACAAAAGGCTCAAAAGGAAGCCGCTAAGCGTGCTGGGGCTGGTTCTCAGTTAGGTGCCCGTGCCGCTGGTCTTACAGTAATATACAAATAATAAAGATATGTACATAACTGACATTTTATATGTGAACTAGATCAAGTGTCCCAAGTGTTTTATCGCTATTGCCAACTACAATCTTTTAAAGCAACATATGGAAGTAAGTACACGTTACAGTAGACATACATGTATAAAACTAAACTGATATATTATCTTAGGCTAAACATCCCAAGGAAACTGTTCCTCCTGAGAGTGATTTCCAAAAATAAGCATATCAATTTGACGTGGGCTATAATTAAACTCTTTATTTATTTTTTTACCTATTCTATCTGTCCCTTTTTCCCCTATTATTATTTTCTACAAGGGAATGCCGTAAAAAAAACACTGTGTATGACGAGATTATTTACTACGCAAAAACTTTCATCCGTTGCTTAATATTGATCTAGTTATTTGATTTAATTAGAAAGAGAGGTATTTCGACAATGTAAACTGAAATCATTTAGCTGTGCTAATGTTTTTTTTTTGAAAAAAAAAAGCTAAAGTCTAGGTTTATCTCGTAATTTCTATTTTATTTTACTACAAATATTATACGCTAGAAGTACTACGTTTGCTTCTAGTGATCTACAAACAGATATTACTCTGATACAAAGATATAGAGTTTATCGTAAACCTTGAATTTCCATTGTGCATGATTTTACGTCAAAAAAATGGCCAATCAAATGTCTGTATTCATTTTAGCTTTTATACAAAGTGTTCACGGCTGACATGTACAACTACACTCTCCACGTTAAAACAGAACTCTTTATTCAAAGCCAGGTTTTCCTCTTTGTAAAAAACCTTAAATGTGCAAAGAAAAGCTTTGAATTTGAATATCATGAACGAAATTCTACCATCCTTGATTCGTTTACTGTTGATAGATTAAGTCCCCTTTTTATTTTATTTTAAAAAAACTGGTTTTTTTTTTATTGATAAGAGTTCTCGTTTAAAAAATTAATGTACTACCGTTTCAGTTAGCCAAGTTAATTCGTTTGAACGTCGTAAAGTTGACTATGTACTTTAAAAAGTCATGGTAGCGTACCGATATTTTAATAGCGATAATAAAGATTATGAATTACGAAAAAAAAATAAGTCTGTACTATCCTAATTGCCCAAAATATATATTATGTTAATTAATGCATAAAGCATAGAATTGCAATATCAAAAATAAACTTACATAAAAAACATCTGTATTATTTTTCAAATATATTTTGTCTTACGAATACTGATTACTTTTAAATAAAGAAATGTAATAACATTCCTATTCTTTAAGGCGAGATCCCACTAGTACAGATTATTTTCTAATCGAGACTATCAATCTCTATAGTATCCCACGTACTATACCCGGGACAATCTTCCTTTCAGTTAACTGAAATATTCATCAATTCGAAACTGATCTCAATAAAGGGGCATCGATTTTTTTTTCAAAAATCGGTAAGGCAAAAAAAAAGTGCATTTTCGTGACTTGCTAAAATATTTGTGTAGGTTAGCTTATTCGTGTAATACCTGAGGTACGAAGCGTCAAACTCAGATTCCTCCTCTTCCTTTACAAACTACTACCCATAATGGTCAAGTTCATCAAGGCTGGTAAAGTACGTAATCGAAACCAACTTTTAAACAACAAATCATGGATGGATGAATTATGAATGGATTAGCCAGCAGAAATTATCTTTTTTTTTTTTTTTTTTTTTTTTATATGTTAAAGCCATTCACGATTCATCCATTACAACAAAATTAAAAAAGAGACTTTTAAATTCAAATGCTGAATCCTTTGCTTTTTTTTCTGTCACTATAGGTTGTTGTCATTTTGCAAGGCCGTTTCGCCGGTAAGAAGGCTGTTGTCGTCCGTAGTAAGTATATACATATAAACTTGTCCATATTTGAAATAAAAAAGCAGAGGTATTAATACAAGTTTTATAGACCACGATGAAGGTACCAAAGACAGACCCTACGGTTATGCCGTTGTTGCTGGTGTCGAACGCTCTCCCCTCAAGGTCACCAAGGCCATGGGTAAGAAGAAGACTGCCAAGCGCTCCAAGGTTAAGCCTTTCGTCAAGATTGTTAACTACAACCACATGATGCCCACTCGGTATGTGCAAACAAATTAATATCCGGAATACAACTTTTTGAAAAACTAACATATATTTCTGTAATACAGTTACGGTTTGGAATTAGAACAAATCAAGGGTACCGTCTCCGCTGATACTTTCAAGGAACCCACTCAACGTGAAGATTCCAAGAAGGTAAATAATTGATTTTCGAACGTGTTTGTTTTTTATTTTGGCTTTTTTTATTAATGATTCTGTTTTTGTATAGGTTATCAAGAAGCTCTTCGAAGAACGTTATCAAACTGGTAAGAACAAGTGGTTCTTCAGCAAGCTTAGATTCTAAGCTATTCATTTATTGTTACTCTTTTGTACCTTTAAAAAAATAAATAAACATTGTAAATTCGTTTGCATATTTTTAAAATAAAAAAAAAAGTCCTGCTTTATTATAAAATGTCAATTTCTTTGATCACTTTTTTTTTTATATATTTCTTTGGCAAAAGGTGTGTATTACTTTGTCATTGTAGTTAAATAACGTCCGGGCCGAACATGTAATAATATCGATCGGACATACGTATTAACGCACACCCAAAAAAAGGGCATAACCAATTCCGACAACCACAGTAAGTTTATATGTGCCCAAAAGATCAGCAAACCATTGAACTCTCTCTTTCCCTGCCAACTTTGTACGTATCAAGATGCAATTCATCCATACTCATGACAACAGATTAATAACCATCATCTATCAATTTACTTTTGAATTTTTAAAAAAATAGATTTTAGCAGTTTTATCACGATGTCCCGTGTCCCTTCCGGTAAGGAATCTACAACTTTTTTTTTTTTTTAATATACCTAACATTTTGACATTTTATAATATAGTTCTTAACCCCACCGAGGAGGATATCCAACTCCTTTTGAGTGCCCAATGTCACATTGGTACCAAGAATGCCAACACCCGTATGGCTACTTATATCCACAAGCGTCGTGCTGATGGTAAGAAATAAAAAAAAAACTGTCAAATGGTGGTAATAAATTTACTTAAAATGGTAATATTAGGTATCAACTTGATCAACGTTGGTAAGACCTGGGAAAAGCTCATCCTCGCTGCCCGTGTCATTGCTTCCATCGAGAACGTAAGTATTATATAAAAATTGTAGTGTATTTTGTCGATCCCGAAAAACTTATTTTTCTACATGTATTTATAGCCTCAAGACATCGTTGTTGTCTCTGCTCGTCCTTACGGTCACCGTGCTGCCCTTAAGTTCGCTAAGTACATTGGTGCTGAAGCCATTGTCGGTCGTTTCACTCCCGGTACCTTCACCAATTACATCACCCGTTCTTTCCGTGAACCCCGTTTGGTTATCTGTACTGATCCTCGTTCCGATTTCCAAGCTGTCCTCGAAGCTTCTTATGTCAACATCCCCGTTATCTCTCTTGCTGATACCGATTCTTCTCTCCAATATGTTGATGTTGCTATCCCCACCAACAACAAGGCCAAGCACGCTATTGGTTTGATCTACTGGCTCATGGCTCGTGCCGTCCTCCGTCTCCGTGGTACTTTGGACTACGAGACCGCTTGGGACGTCATGGTTGATATGTTCTTCTACCGTGATCCTGAGGATATCGAGAAGGAAAACGCTGATGCCGAGATCGAGGAAGGTGATTTCGCTGCCACTGCTGAGGCTGCCACTGGTGAGTGGGCTGTTGAAGGTGAGGCCACTGAAGGTGTTGCCGGTATTGCCGCCGCCGCTGACTGGTCCGCTTCTCGTACCACTGACTGGGCTGATGAGACCGAGGCTCCCGCCACCTCTTCTTGGGAAGCTTAAATTATTTAGTTTTTCTGTAATAGATGCTTCATAATAGAAATCCTTTTCGGGTTTAATAAAAAAAAATCGACTTTTTTTTTATTTAATCAACCATTTTTTTAATTTCAATCTGGGTTTATGTACAGTGTGTGGGGTCAATGTATTTTGGTATTAGTAGCTGGTTGGAAGTATAAGTGCAAAGGGTTGTGCTTTTATAGATACTGGTTTTTTTTTTTCTTGTATAAGTTCGTTTGTGGTTGTAATATTTTCAGAAAGTTTTTTTTTTTATAGTTTCGTAAACGTTTAAAGTATCTACAATTTACAGCAGTAATTACTTTTCGCTACATAACAAGATCATTACAACTCTATTGGCACGTACACAACAACTAACATTATGATTTAAATATACAAAGTAACAATGAAATCCAATTATTTATACTTACGAATTTTTTTTTTTTTGACTTATTAAAATTATGTATGTATATTTTTAAAAAAAATGTCCCAATGAAAACGTTTACTTCATAGAAATCAAGTTGATATCGAAAACAAGAGCGGTAATCTTCTCCTCGTCCTTCTTAGCTTCAGCAAGAAGGGTGCTGCTAAAGCTACCTAGGAATAATTTCCAAGAATCAAAAGACTGAAGTTAAGATGGCTAAGGAGCCTAAGAAGGCTAAGGAGCCTAAGAAGGCTAAGGAGGCTAAGACAACATAGGCCTCGTTTTCATCCTCTACCTCTTTGTCAGACTCGATTACTTTAGCAGCCGACATAGCCTTGACTTCTTCCCGATAACGTCCGGGGATGTATTTTCCTTCTATGAATACATCATCAGACTCGTTCTTTAAATCAAGGTAGATACCAGAAAGGTGAACAGCGTTCTCACCCTTGACAGCGAAAGTAACCTCCTCACCTCCAACGAAGGTAATATCCAAAGGATGTTCCTCAGTCTAAAATAATATGTAAATTAGCCAATCGAGATAAATAAAATTAAACCCTTTTTTAATATCTTACCTTGTTAGGGATCAAAGTACACAAGACGAATTCCTTCTCTCTAACGATTACGGTGGCGGAGGTACGCTTATCATCCCCAACTTGTTCGCCAAGAGCAGCCTAAAGTGATGAGCAAAAAATTTTATTTTATTTATCAATTACAAATTGTCGTGTATTATTTTCGATATTTTTAAAAAACTTACCATGAAGATACGGAAACGAGCATTGACAGTTTTTGCATAAGTCTTACCGGGGTGGCAGATTAAACCGAAACGATTTTTTATTGTAACTACTCGAACTGTAGACATTACGAATATATATTTAAAGAGAATGATAGATCCGTTAAAGTGAAAAAAAAAAGAATGCTTTGTAAAAGAAGGAGTACGCACACCAGGTTTTATAAAGTTTATGTGTCTATTTTATCATTTTTTGAAATATCGTCACTACTCACTCTTATGTAGTATGTATCTTCTTTTTAGAATGGATCATATTCTGATAAACTGTTATAAAAAATAAGAAATATCCTCGCTTTACGGAAGTTTCGAATTACCTATTGCTACGTAATTTATGTCATACTTTTTAAGAGCAAGTGCAATACATAGTTCTAATAATTTTTTAGCATTTTGATGCATGAAAGAAATTTCATCATTCTGTTAAACTTTTTTTTTAAAAAACATCAGATTAATTATATACGCATGAAAAGAGAAACTTAATTTCGTTAGTAATTGAATTTCTGTCTCACGAAACGTCGATCACCTTTTGACATAATTGGGTTTACACAAAAAATCATCAGATGTTACCTTATAAGGAAATAAGAAAAACAGAGTACTGTAGGACCTAATTAACAGGTATAAAATAATCGAAGTTCCCATTTTCGAGTGCAAGCAGGTCAATTCACTATAATCTATGACGGATGTATTGTGTATGTACCTATATCCTATCGCGGTGTTGAAGATGTTACGGCCAAAATGGTTCCAGGAGGTACAAATTCTGAATTGTTTCTTCAATTTATAAAGCATGATCACTACAAGTTTGGATAAAGACAATGTCGCACCACGCTACTTCATAATGTACAACGCCACTATTCATACCTCTAACCTTGTAAAATATTTTTTTTTAACCTTGAAGTAAAATATAAAGATCATTTTTTTTACCAGCATATAGTTCTTTCTTGGATTCAATATAGGAATGTTTTTCAAAGTTAAAAGATTTAGTTAAGAGAGCCCGGTCTTTCTACTTCAAAATTAGTACAACATATCGGTGACTCTAGCACTCAGATTCTTCTAGATAATTGTCAAGGCTGGATCGATCATTGCATCAGTTTTTTTTAACAGATATTTAAATGAGGAAGAAATTTAATAAAAGTAAAATCACATTTCCTAACACGGCATATTTCAATTTTAAAAAAGTTTTTATTTTTGCATTTTTATGTGATTTTAAGAGATTATGGATGTCCCAATGAAAAAATTTACTTCATAGAAACCAACTTGATATCAAAAACAAGAGTGGCGTTCTTGGGAATATCTGGGGGAGCACCACGCTTACCGTATGCCAAAGGAGCGGGAATGGTTAACTTACGTTCACCACCAGCCTTCATACCAGCAACACCGATATCCCAACCCTTAATAACTTCACCACGACCCAAAAGGAAAGAGAAAGGCTTACCAGAGACGTTCTTATCGAAAACCTTACCGGTAGTAAGCTTACCAATATAACGCATACCAACTCTTTGACCGGCCTTACAAGAAGCACCCTCACCGACCTTAACATCTTCAATAACGAGACCGTTAGGAAGCTTAGTAATCTTCTTCTCGTCCTTCTTAGCTTCGGTCTTCTTGGCCTCAGCCTTCTTAACCTTCTTAGCTTCTTCAGTCTTCTTAGCCTCTTCAGCCTTCTTGGCATCCTCGGCCTTCTTGGCTTCTTGAGTCTTCTTAGCTTCTTGAGCCTTCTTGGTCTCTTCAGCCTTCTTAGCTTCCTCAGCCTTTTTGGCTTCGGCCTTTTGCTTCTTGGAAGGTTGTTCCTTGGTAGTTTCAGCAGCACGCTTCTTGCTGACAACAGGGGCCTCTTCCTCCTCTTCTACCTCTTCGTCAGACTCGATTTCTTCATCAGACTCGATCTCGCTACCGGACATACCATGTTCAGCCAACATAGCCTCAACTTGTTCCTTGGTAACACCTTCGGGGAGGTTCTTCATGAACTCTTCTTCATCGAAGCTTTCATCACCAGACTCATCCTCGGAACCCATCTCTTCCTCATCATCGTTGAAAACGTAGTTACCGGTAAGGTGGACAACATTCTCACCCTTGACAGCGAAAGTAACTTCCTCACCTTCAACAAAGGTAATATCCAAAGGTTGTTGCTCAATCTAAAATAATATATAATTTAGTCAACCGAGATCAATAAAACTGAAAAACCCTTTTTTAATATCTTACCTTGTTAGGGATCAAAGTACACAAGACGTATTCCTTCTTGTCAACGTTTACGGTAACAGTAGTACGCTTATTATCCTTAACTTCTTCGTCAAGAGAGGCCTAAAGTAATAAACAAAAAGTTTTTTTCTTTGTCAATTACGAATTGTTTCGCGTATTATTTTCGATATTTTTTTTAAAAAAAAACTTACCATGGCGATACGGAAAGGAGCAGAGACAATTTGTGTATAAGTCTTACCAGGGTGGCAGATTAAACCCATAAATCCTTGAATTGTAGACATTATGAATATATTTAAAGAGAAGTATAGATCTGTCAAAGTGAAAAAAAAATTGCTTTAAAGAAGACTTCGGCAAAGCTAAAATCTAGTCACAAACCGGGACTCGTTTTTTATCGGAATTTCAGAAGGTAAAAGAAGTCTTCGTGAAGTGTAAAAAATTTACCGTAAGACTTCGATAAAGGTCGTTCAGTAGATTTTAAAGAGGAAGCTGCTTCCTGTTTATATGCTTTTTTCACCGCCTCTGTAAAATATATATATATATAAAAAACAGATATGTAGCAATATCTATCCTTCAGCTACAAAAAAATAAGAATAAACCTAATGGTTGCAGTGACAGTAAAAAAAAGTTTATTTGTTTGTTTGTTTATTTTTAAAGTTTAACTTTAAACCGGTATAAACGTGAAAGGTATCATCGTCCACGATCCTTGGTAGTTCTCGTATACTAACTCGATTAGCCAAAAGTCCCTCGCCGTCATCCTGACCATCAAACACTAGCTTTCTGGTTTCACTCGCAATAGGGCAAGTCACCCAGATCGTATCGTAATACGGGAAGAAGCCATCATTTACAATTTCTAACCCTACAAGAATCTCTGTATCCGAAGTTTCCATCCAAACATGAATTTCTGCAAAAGCGCCTCCTGTTTCATGATATAATGTATCGCCATCGTCTTCATACATAATGAATGTCTTTCTTTCAGATATACCTTGTTCGGGGAATATTTGAACTCTTCGTTCGTCGTCGTCAGAAGCGTGCACATTACTCATCACTTTACCAAAACACATCATAGAACCAGCCTTTACAAAGAACGGCGATGCTTCATCAGTCAGTTTACTAGGTACTTCTACAAAGCTACCTTCTTGTGGAGATTCGTAGTATTTTCCGGTTTGATAATGATACCACGCCGTGTTTGAAGGTAAGTATACTTTTCTTGTGATCTTATCAGGTTCGTACACTGGCGCTACGAGTAAAGATGGACCCAACATGAATTCAAATTCTTGATTATACGTATTGATATCGTGCTGATGATCGTAGAACACAGGGCGAACAAGTGGCTCACCTTTTCTAAATGCAAGTGAAACATACAGAGTATATAAATATGGAATAATTCGATATCTAAACTGTAAAGCTGCGCGAATAGTAGACAAAACTTCAGGGAACTAAATATATATCATGGTTAAAATAGCTTTTTTTTTTATATAAATATATCAAAGGTCTTGAGTATATCCTTACCATCCATGGCTCTGTGATTGATCCGTCCGTGTTCCATGAATGAATACTAAATCGAGCCCAAAATACACCTTGTTGAACCCATCGTACAAACATTTCTGGATCCGGTTTTGGACCTGTAAACCCACCTATGTCATGACCATAGCCGGCGGGCATAGCACAAAGACCGGAGCTTAAGCCCATTGGAATATTATACTTTATAGTCTTCCATTCTGTTGAGTTATCACCGCTCCAGGTTTGAGAAACTAATTCGTTACAGTAAGGCGTAGCAGATCTTGTTATTAAAAAAGGGCGTTGGTTTGGTTTAGATTCTAAGAGAGCTTCATAAGATGCTTGAACCATCAATAAAGTCTGTAAAGGGGTTCCCACTTCTTTTACAGTGGCTCGAGATTTAGGAATAACAGGACCTGAAAGAAATGGTATATTTGAATCTACCAAATTAGCATACTGATTGGGAGGAACTTGACAAGCAAATGTATGTCCATCATCAGGTAAAGTGAATTCGTTGTTATCCAGCCACAACTGGTACCCTTTTTCTAAGAGCTGCTCCTTAACATGTGATTTCCAATATGCGTACCCCGATTCGCTCGAAAAATCGATATAGCTAGCTCGACCCATCGTATTAGGTCCTCCTCGCCACTGCATAACTTTACTAGGCTCAGTTTTATTCCAAACAAATCCTTTTTCTTTTTTAATTTTTTCATAATCTGGATGGCTTTCTTGTAACATCCAGGGTTTAATATTGGCGAAGATACGAACGCCTGCTGTGTTTAGCTTCTGAGCAAGTTTGATAGGATCAGGAAAACGCGTATTATTCCATGTAAAGACGCATCGATCACCATCCTCGTTTGTTGTATAGCCAGAAGATAAATGAATACCGTCACATGGTATTTCGTATTTGTGGCACTTTTCTATGAAACATTCAATTTGTGTTTGAGCGTCATCTGCTTCCGCATATTGCATTGAAGAAGCTAAATAACCTAAAGAGTAGCGTGGAGGAAGATGGCGAGGACGACTTGTAATAAGAGTGTAATTTTGGACTATAGAAGAAATGGAAGGTCCATAAATCATATAGTAATCTAACACACCAGATTCACAGTGATAATAGGTATAAGGTCCCCACATCTAATAAAAAAAAATAGAATAAATATTTGAAGTTGAGCGTAATAGATTATTTACTTACTGCATCGATTTCTTGACCTAAATCTAGTGTTGTTCTTGAAAAATTATTGTAGTATATACCATAAGCTTGTTTAGAACTAGGTGATAAATTGATGAGAAAGGGGCAAAATTTATACAACGGGCCTGATTTTTCGGCATCGTATCCCATACAATCTAATCTCTCCAACCGAAATCGACGACCACTTAAATCTAAAGAACCTGCACGTTCACCTAATCCGTAATATAAAGTGTCTTCAAATCTATGCTGGTAGTGCCATTTATCGCTAGTAACCTTATCATACCCGTACGATCTATATGCCAAGTCTTGAGCGAAAGGAGTATCGCTATCTAAAGAATACCAGCTTAATTGAAATGATGGTTCGAGAGTTACAACTAGACGTATATTTAGCGTTTTGATTTCTATTGATTGTTCGTCTTTTTTGACAGATACATCCTGGACACTTGTATTTACCATATACCCAGCTTTAGACTTTGCTTCTTCCGGTGTGAGGTACTGAACGCGTATAACTTGGCTACTAACGATCATAATTTTGAATACATGACCTCCCGGATTCTCAAAAATGAATGGATGCTCATTTCCTTTGAGTGAAAAACCTTCGGCTATATTTTGCCTCATAGTTTTTTTTAAGAAAAAGGAAATATAATGAAGAAAAGAAAGTTATTACGATAAGCGTGAGATTTAATGTTATAAAGGATTTTCGGATCATATGACGATAACGTTTTAAATCAGGTGTAACACGAAGCCAAATGACTCAACTTATATTTAACTCCTCATCCGAAAGGTAAACACAATTATAAAGTAAATTACAATTCATCATGTAGATTTATTAAAAAAAAATATATAATATTTACACAACTTGTTATTGAGTAAAATTAAGTAAGTATATAATACAGTAATAGTAGTAGTAGTAGTAGTAGTAGTAGTAGTAGTCGGATATATATGTATAGTACGAGGGAAACATTAAAAATAAGTAAAGGAAAAGAAAACTAAGTACGATAAACAAAGTTTACATTTTGAACGTCTGTAAGATCTTCCATTTCTCCAGGTAAAGCAACCACGTTTGAATTTTTATCCAAGTTACGTTTTTTGTTCGCTTGAGTATAACTGTATCTTACGTAGGCAAATAAAAATATAATAACAACATTAGCCGCTACATAAATCGACATACCCATGATATAACGAGGAGCGTCTTTGTCACGAAGTAAAAGTGGTCCAACAAAGTTACCGATGGTGTAAAAGATCAAATTTCCACTGGTATAAAAAATCTTCTTAGTATATCCGGAGACGTTACTTGTAATGGAAGCTTGCATTAAGACGTATGTAGGAGTTCCACCTGACTGAAGATAAAGGCCGATAAGTTTGACGCCGCCTGAAGGTATGAGCGTTAAACACAGAAGTCCAATCAAAGAGATGAAACAAGTAGCCATAGCAACGTAAATAATCTCTCCCTTTTTCTTACTAATGTTGGTTGAGATAGCAAGAAATATAATAGTCATAGCATTTGTTGGAGTGGTTAGAAGAATAGCGTCTATACTAGAGTAACCCATTCCGGAAATAATAATACCACTAAAAGTAGTAAGTGCACCATTTTGAAGATTATTTAAGCAGGATATTAAACAGTAACAGTAAAAGCGAGGCTCTCTCAGTGCCTCCCGTATTTGAGAATAGTTTACTTTAAGAGTAGCGACAACAGCATTATCTCGAGCGCGGTCTTCTACAATCAGTTTCTCTTCCTCGGTCAATCTGAACCATCTGGATGTTGGCTTATCAGGTAAAAAGAAAAAGTAAACGAACCCCATCAAAATGGTGACACTACCAAAAATAATCATAGCCCATTTCCAAGGGGAAATATCACCAACTGTAGGCATTTTCATAAAACCAACACCCACAAACCCACCGAGTATACCAGCTACACTGTTACTCATAAACATAACACCAAGCCAAATTACCTGCTCTGATCTTCTATAGATGGAACCAATTAATAAAAATACGGCGGGATAGGTCATGGCCTCGAAAAAACCGAGCAAGAAGCGAAGCCCTGCGAGTTGAGAAAAGTTCTTTGCCCAAGCCGTACAAAGCAAGGAAGTACCCCATATAACAAGACATACACCGGCATACTTTGAAACTGCAAATTTTTGTAACATGTAATTGTTTGGGATTTGCATGCATAGAAAACCAACGTAAAATAAAGAACTTAACCAGGCATAATCATCTTTATTGATACCTGTATCTGTGTAAAACTCTGGGATTACACTAATAGTGGCAAGTGCAGATTTATCAATAAACTAGACAAAAAATAAGGGAGTAAGTTTTTTTTTTATTTGACAAGAAATAAAAATATATCTAAGTACCTGAATAAAAAGAATACAACAAACAAACGGCATGAATGTCCAGTTGATTTTCTTGACTAGCTTTTTTTCTGCTTCAGACTGAACAAATGGGTCATTGGAGATGACAGAGTGCGTTTCTATTTGTATTTTCTCGACGTCCGAGTCTAAGCTCGTAGCCTTATCGTTCTTTTCGCTCATTTGCCTTTTTTTTTTACGAAACAAAAATTTTAAAAGAGAAAAATAAAATCACTTTATACTTTTAGCTTTATCAGTGTTACCCCTTTTTTGGGAAAACAGAATTGTTATCTATTCAATGTATTACAAGTGTCTTTTGACGTCTTATTTCTCATCCTAGGTTTCCTAAATCCGGAGAGGGGGGTTTATTAAACCGTAAAAATATTGCAACCAATTAACGATATCAACATACAAGTGGAGATTTTTTTTGATGTATGAGAAAAAGAAAATCAAGTAATACCCGCTTATCTTTTCTCAGAATCTAAAGAGGATCTATCTCACACACTTCATAATGGAGTTAGAATATGTGTACGTGGGAACCACATTTACAAGAAAGTCCAATGGTTTTAATAGGTAGAAATAATGATTACTGTTTTTTTTAAAAAAAAAGAAATGCGTTCAAATCAACATTATTTACGCATGAACACATTTAAATAGGAACAGCTCAGGGGTTCTGCTTGCAGATAATATAATTAAAGAAGATGCAGTTACATTGCTAATACACTTCCAAGGACATTGTCTAACATACTGACAACTGTGAGAGTAAAATACTGTAATTCGATTTACATGTACTTTGATAAACGAGCACATGAAAAGAATTTCTTAAAATAAAATACGTCACACATTTTGCAGAACGCGTAAATAGAACTTACATTGAACTAATAAACGATTCTGTTTTTTTTTGACATGGTACAAAGAAGATAATTTTTCCATATACGGATGGTATGGTACACTATGAACTGAATTAGTCACAAAATTATCGAATTTTACCGTGTGATTTCTTCCATTAGCGCGTTACCAGATTGTACAATAAGGTTATCATAGAAAAAAAAGGACTCTAGTATAGGCTCCATACACAAAAGGAAATAACTTTAAAAATGTACGATTAAACCAACTACTGCATTTGATCCTATCTATTTTTTTCCCACTATAAATTTAACTCATTTCTCAATTTTCTTTTGGGCGACCAATGTTGATAGCTTTCTATTATATCCGAAAAAAAGGATTTAGAACTAAAAATGATTGGGTATGCGCATTCTGCAGGGTTTTCTACCTCTGAATAAGTAGCAGAAGATTCAAAAAGGCTTGGAGTACGGAAGTTTGTATGTCGATCCAACAAGGAAGAATAGGCAGAATACAGCATGACCAAAAAAATAACTGTAGTAAACTGAAAAATGATTGGCTGTTTGTCAGCAAATAATTGTCGTTTTCTATTTAATTGTATGTATAAAAGGCTAGCAGGACTTTACCGAAGGCTTAATTATAACATCTTTGTTATTACAATTATTTTATAACAACTATCAATATTATTTCTTATCAGAATGACCACATTCATTGCGTATTTTGAGTGCAGCATGCTTAACCAATATACCAACAGAGACAGCGATTCCAGGAATAGTAACGTTATCACACTCAGATCGTTCAAGATCTTGGCTATTCACCAAGGCATTTTTGATCTCGTAAACTGCCAGATAATTTGTTCGGGAGACAGAAAATAAAAAATAAAAATAAAAAAATGGTGGATTTTGCTTTTCTGGTTTGATAAATCAGAAAGATCACAGGAGTTCAATTTATCTTATTTTTTCCACAAGATTTATGTCGAAATATATTAAATCTCGCAATTTATTTACTTTCACCATGTATCTTGTCAAAATATCAAAAAACAACCCCTCTCGCAATATTTTAAAAGCCTTGGTGCTACAAAAGCTTATTTTCAATATGCCCAAAGTACAAAAACCACAAGACGAACTGGAAAAAGAAGAAAAAAGAAGAGAAAAAACTTTTTCAAATATATCACACCTGCTAACATGTCCTTGTAAGTATTTAAAGAGGGAGAGGAGAGAAAAATAATTCAAAAAGCTAACTTGCAATCTGTTAGGGTATTTCGAATCGGTGGAGCCAAGTGAATGGCGTTTGGACGACTTCGACGAACGATATAATGAAAGAGACGACATTATAAAGAGAATTAGCCATGTACGCTTGGAACTTGATCTCGCAGTTCTCTTTCGTACCTTCGTTGATGACCATGTCATTATGAACAGTATAAGAAGTATCAGAAAGGCTTTAATGGTAAAAAAATTACCGCTTACAAGTGACAAGTAAAAAACATTAACTTTCAGGAATCTAGAACTGCCACAACAAAAAGAGTAGTAACTATGCTTTGTGGGATGGTCTTCACAAGAACAAGAGGCAAAGAGCAGTAATGTATCAATTCGAAAGCATTTTTTTAACCTTGGTTACTTACAAAAACTCTTTACTTAGATTCCATCATCTGAACCAGCACCAGTAAGTATCTTGAAAAAAGCGATCAAAGCTGTAGCTTGCTAACTTGTTTTTTTTAAATAGACTATTAAAAAAACCGCTGAGTACGATAAAGGGCTCAAGCATATAAATCGCTGCTACTATGAATTTATGGATACTGAACAATATATTTTGGATATTTATATTTTACTGTGAGTCGCCAAAACTAGCTAATAATGTAATATCATGCAAGCTATTATTAATTATCTAAGTTTTGATATAGCATTCGAAATATTAAGAGTTATCAAGAATATTTGACTCATGCTCCGATAGAAGATGTATACGAGAATGACTACAGGAGAATCCTGTGGTCCCCATTGCTCGAATCTCTTTTCATCAATAATAAAAATATAAAAATTACCTGATAAGAATAAACCATTTATTCGGTCTACTATTACGAGAAAGATAACACTTTTAGAACAGCTCGGAATCATGTAACTCATATAGTACTCGTAATAAATCCGAAGCATATGATGATAATAAGGGTGTAATGGCTTTCAAGATTGATGTCGAAATAGCTCGCTATGTTGGAGATGACAAGATCATCGATGACTCAGGAAATCTATCCCGAGAGGGTAAAGATATAATGGACTCCTTTATAGATAACAATTGTCACACCCTTTTCTCTTGGATGCTACAAATAGAAGGTTCCTCCATCTCTTTCTCTACTTTATATCCTACAGCGCCTGGATTGTATGCGCACCTACCTCTATTTAGGAACAGTTTGCCTTCCAATATCAACGAGCTTGATAATAATGTCCCTGAGCTACTTTCGAATCTTTTAACATTCAGGGTACGTGCCAATAAGGCCTTGAGAATTTATACCTATATTGCCACTAATTTGTTTTTAATTTAGAGCTATATATTGTACACAGCTGACAAGCTTAACGACGCTTGCGAGAAGAGAAGACATTTGGAAGGATCTCTCGGTGAAAATGTAACCATGTCATTACCCGAAGTAACGTACTGGACTCGACCTACTTTCTACACACCGCCAAGAAACCAGAAATAAAAAATACCTTATAATTTGTATGGTATTCCACCTTGTGGCGAACTGTTGGGAAGATTGTTGAAGGCCTCTTTTTCTGGAGAAAAGCAAGCGGACGCCAACAAAAAAGAAGTTTGTGAGTACGGATGGTACCAAGATAAAGAAGGCAAGTTTCGCAACTTGTATAACGAAGAAGTAAAAGACAAGCATGTCTGTTGTGTCGCCTCGTCTAGTCAAGAACTATAAACAGTTATTTTTTAATAAATTTATTTACAGTATATATCTTGTTTTTTTCTCATGGTGTGAAAAAGCGGTAAAAAGCTTTACTAAGTCAAGTAAAGAAATTCTATAAAAGATTTGATTGATCAAAAAGACGAAACTTATAAGGCTGGATGATTTGAGTAAATAGAGAAAGTAACTGTTTCTTACTTGAACATCCTTATTAACAATTAAGCGTGCGGCTGGCAAAAATGTCACAGCATTTTTTTCTTTGCGCGAAACAAGTGTAGAACAAGTATACGTAAAAATGATGGAGAAAGATATGTGCACCAGGTTTTTGCACCAGGTTTAATGGTTTCGGACCAAATGATACTTTTAAAAATACGACATTTGGTATCAAGTGCTTCAAAAGGGATCAGAAGGTAACTCTAAAAATATATTTAATTGTTAATATGAAATAATGACGATACTATTTCAGAAAGTGACCGAAAGAGAAGCATGAATAATAATGACTTCATGTTATATTGTAGTTTACCCCCCTTCTAAAATATAAACACCAAAGGTAACCCACTAAGGGTATTCGAACTGTTAGTCAAAAGAAAAAACAATCATGCAAGATTTTTAGTAGTTTTTTTCTATCATCAGTTTAAAGAGTACCGAATCATCCAAGCAAAAATATCTCAGTTTGAATTTTTTTTTTTTTTTGTATTAAATCACGTTATTGAAAAGTAAGAAAAATTAAACTAGAGGGAAGTTAAGTTGGGATGGTTTTTGTGTATATGAAATATGAGAAAGAGAAAAACTGTTGTAGGGACTTACTCCTCTTGCAGGGTTAAAGCATTGATTCAGGATTTAGATACGGAGGATGTATACTTTCTTGTATGGAACAAGTGTAGAACAATCAAAATGATTAAATACATCGCATGAATAAAGTGACTATATTATCAGCCCAAAAACATATACCACGAGTAAGTAATTTTATATTATTTTTATCTGTTGAAGGAGCTCATATTTATTATTCTGCTTTTTTTTTTTTTTTTAGCATTTTCGTTTTCTTTATGTCCAAACAAAAGGACGCGGTTATTTCTAAAGCTACTACCAGGCCTAAGCTAGCACAAGAAGGCCGTGCAATCCACTGAATTATTATGAGCAACTTTTTTTCAGCTCTTATTATGAAGGTACGTGTACCCCAAAAAAATGTCTTTTTGTTTCATTCTAATCCAGAGGCACCTTTCTCAGAAAAATTATTGATATAAATAACCATCGTTATTGCAAAGTTTATAAGATTGCGCTCTTTACTTGATGCTTCGAAATAATGTCAGAGCAATACTTACAATTAGAAGGCGCAAATATACGCCATGAAGTTAAAGGAAATGGTCCTTGTATTGTGTTTGTGGCAGGTGGCGACGGGGGCTATGAACCATTTAGACCTTTTCGAAATTTCTTGGTGAAACACTTTACGGTAGTTTTATATAATCGACGAGGATATTATAAAAGCAAATTAACTGGTCCTCAAGACTGCTCAAAACGTATTGATACAGATGTACAGATTCATGGAGAATATTACAGATAAGCATTTCTCTCTTTTTTTGTATCTAGCTCCAGTGGTATTGTAGCATTAACGTACCTGAACACTCACTCAAGCACAGTTTCCAAATGCTTTCTTCATGAGCCAATGCTTGAATTGTCCGCTTTACCAGATGGATAAGAATTACAAGAGTTTTATAGAAAAGGATATGAAATATACAAAAAGTACGGTAGAGATGCTACTTTGATTCATTTTGGGAGAAAGTATTTGAACGAGTTAGATTACCATTTCATGGTAGATAGACAACTAGAACAAGATAGATCTGGTTGGGACTATCATTTTGAGCACGAAACATAACAGTATCCTTTCATTAAACTTGAAATGAAGAAGTCAAACTCAAACAAAAATAAAGCGGTACTCATATGTGGAATAAAAAGCTCTGAAAACTTTGTACATCTTCCTGTAGCCTCTTTTCCAAAATCGTTGGATAAGGATATGCTGCCATTTCCTGGAGAACACATCGGTTACTATACAGAGAGTGAAAAATTCGCTGTAAATAGAGCTTATTAAATTCTCTAAAGACTATTATCTTATAAGTAATTCAAAGTTATAATTTTCCTTTCGCTAATAAAGCCATACTTACATAAAGGGGATCGTATCCGAAATTTACGTTACTTCTTCCCCATAGCTTTTTTTTTTTTACCTCATTCCCCTCTTATATTCAAACATTTCGTTGTATTAATGGTAAAAACAGCAAGTATTCTTTGAGCTGTAAATATTTCCATTCTAACGATCAATTACCTACATCAACCATCGATCCAATATATACTAACGAAAACTAAGAATACGCACATAGCAAATATAATGTGCAGTCTTGTCTCTTATTTAAACAATAATATTTAGCTAGTACATGTATAAATATAACTAGAATCTATTTATATAATTGTTGTAGCTATTTAATAGACTGATTTTTTTTTGGCGTTCTATTCTTTTGTGTTTTCTTTTTTAAAAAAAATGCCAAAGCCATATTTACAAGTTGAAGGAGCAAGTATTTACTTTGAGGTAGAAGGTAATGGTCCATACATTTTATTTGTACCAGGCGGTGATGGTGGAGGTGCAGTGTTCACACCCTTGAGGTCGCATTTGACTAAACACTTTACTATTGTTACTTATGATCGAAGAGGGTACTGTCGGAGTAAATTAAGTGGGCCTCAAGATTATGAAAATCGTCTGGATGTAGAGGCAGACGACATTTACAAGCTTATGAGAAGTCTAACAAGCGAAACATTTATAATTTTTGGATCTAGTTCTGGTGGAGCTGTTTCGTTAAAGTATTTGACCAAGTATCCAAACACAATATACAAAATGTTTGTGCATGAGCCGATGACTAATCTTGATGCATTGCCCGATTCGGAATATCTTCGAATTTTCCATACTGGTTTGTACGATACTTATAAAAAAGAAGGAAAGGACGCTGCAATAAAAATTTATGGAAAAAAATATCTCAATGATTTGGACTATCATATGATTGTTTGCAAGCAGTTAGGGGATAAAAGACATAATTGGAGCTTTCACCTCGAACATGAAGTACAAGTTTATCCTTTTTACATTACCAATACAGATATGATAAAGAATAACAAAGAAAAACTGGTATTGCTATATGGTATCGAATGCGTGAATTCATTTGTTTATAGACCCGTAAAATCTATTTCCGAATACCTAGATAAAGAATTGCATCCATTTCCTGGTGGCCATCTCGGGTACTTGACCGAAACAGATAAATTTGCAGCAGAATTTGTAAGAATTTGTGAGAAGCAATTTGTCATAAAGAATATACCGAAACTATAAAAAGCATAAACTAAATAAAGCATTGCATAAGAATATGCTGCCATTTCCTGGGGGACGTATTGGTTTCTATATAGTGTGTGAAAATCCATTAAACTTTATAAATTCATGACTTATAGTAGTGGCTATCCAGAAACATTAAATGCAGGAGATTCCAGTTCTAAAATTGCATTAACCTATGGTGATCTTCTGATCAATTTTATAAAAGGTTATCTATACAAAAAAAGGGGGAACAGCTTTTTCCCATAGCAGTTTTTTTTTTTTTTTTGAGTCGTTGATTTATTTAACACCCAACGGAAACGAGGAATAGTTATAAATGGAAGTTTTGTTTCATTCCTTTTATAAAGTTATTGTAACTATTTAAATGGACAATTTTTTTTTTTTACAGTATGTTTTTCTTTTAGAAAAAAAATGGTAAACCGATATTTACAAGTCGAGGGTGCAAGTATTTACTATGAGGTTGAAGGTGATGGTCCGTACCTTATACTCGTTCCAGGTGGTAATGGCGGAGGTGAAATATTCAGACGTTTAAGGTCCCATTTAACTAAACATTTTACTGTTGTTATCTACGATCGAAGAGGTTACAGCAGAAGTAAACTAGTTGGTTCTCAAGATTATAAAAACCGGCTAGATACGGAAGCTGACGATATTTACAACCTTATGAGAAACCTTACAAGCGAAAGCTTCATAATTTTTGGTTTCAGTTCTGGTGGAGCTATCTCATTAAAGTACCTGACCAAGTATCCAAAAACAGTATACAAAATGTTTCTGCATGAACCGGTGACCAATCTTGGTGCATTGCCCGATTCCGAAGGTCTTCGAAAGTTCCACACTGATATGTATAATACATATAAAAACGAAGGACAAGACGCTGCTATAAAAATGTGTGGAAAAATGTATCTGACTGAATTGGACTATAAGACAACTGTACACAAGCAGTTAGGAGATACAAGATCAGACTGGAGCCTTTACTTTGAACATGAAGTACAAGTTTATCCTTTTTACAATACCAATACATATATGATAGAAAATAACAAAGACAAAGTGGTATTGCTATATGGTATCGAATGCGTTAATTTGTTTATTCATAGACCCGTAAAATCTATTTCCGAATACCTAGATAAAGAATTATATCCTTTTCCTGGTGGTCATCTCGGATACTTGACTGGAACTGATAAATTTGCAGCAGAATTTATAAAGGTTTGCAAGAAGAACTTTGTCATAAAGAACATACCAAAACTTTAAAAAAAAAACCTTAACTAAATAAATGAATAGTCGCATATGTTAGTCTTTCCTAAAGCAGTAATTATATATATATATATATTTTTTGGAAAACATCTGTAACTATCATATTGTAATTTTGGCGTTATTTAAGACTTGCCGAATTATCAATAACTAGCCTCGCGAGTTAATAATGCTAAGTTAATATACTGCATCATTCTGCTGATAATGACGGATACAATACATATTTTTCTTAAACTACCTATATGTAGTTTACAAATTTATACACAAGGAAAGTTGTGACCGAATCCACGGTACCATTTTTTCCGGTGGGGTTGATTGTATTCCTTTTTCATTATGCAAACTATTTGTTTTATTAAGAAGAATAAGCACGGCATGTAATTTTCTCTTTCTGGATTGTGCGTTTATTTTGAGTTTTGACGATCTAGTGCATATACCGATCAACCGCCTGCGATTAGATATGTTGAAATGAAAACCAAGACAAAGGGTATATGCGGCCATGTTTTTACCTTAGCATATTACTTGCACAATATTATTTCGCCCGAAAGAATATAGAATTATCGTACACTATTTAAACGGACCTGTTTTCTTTTCCTTTTACCGTAAGATTATTTCTGTACTTTTTTTTTTTTTTTTTTTTATAAAAAAAAATGACAAAGCAATATTTACAAATTGAGGGAGCAAGTATTTACTTTGAGGTAAAGGGTACTGGCCTGTACCTTATATTTGTTCTGGGAGGTGATGGTCAAGGCGCAATATTTGCACTGTTAAGGTTCCGCTTGACTAAATACTTTACTGTCGTTATTTATGATTGACGCGGATACGGAAAAAGTAAAATAACTGGTCCTCAAGATTATGAAAACCGTCTAGACATAGAAGCAGACGATATTTACAATCTGATGAGAAGTCTAACAAACCAAAATTTTACACTCTTTGGTACTAGTTCTGGAGGAGCTGTATCCTTAAAATACTTTGCTAGATACCCATAAACAATACAAAAAATGTTTGAACCAATGGTTAACATTGGTGCTTTATCGGATGGCAAAGGGCTCGCAAATTTTCATATGGATATACAAAACGTTTATAAAACAGAAGGATAAGATGCTGCATTAGCAATGTATGGAAGCAAGTATCTGGACGTTGGATTATTGGGCGGGGATCAGTAAACAATTTGGAGATAAGGAGCGTAGTTGGGGAGTCCATTCTGAGCATGAAGTGTTAGCTTACTGTTTTTACAAAACAAATACCGAAATTATAAGCGTCGACAAAGAGAAATTGGTGTCGACGTATGGTACTGAAAGCTTAAACTCGCTTGTCTATAGACCGGTACACGCAATATCCTAATATTTAAAGAATGAATTGATTTTTTTTCCCGGGTGGACATATTGGGTATGTTACCGAAACCGAAAAATTCGCAGTAAAATTCTTGAAGCCTTGTATGAAATATTCTCTCGTAAATCCTATTCCAAAGTTATAATATGTGTTCCGGTTTAATCAGTGTAGCTAATATATTTTATATCTACTTTTTTTTTTCTCGGTCAATCCAATACGGTAATTTTCTCTTATAATTAAGTCTCGTGTCTAAGTACATAAATGAAAAAAAAAGAAAAGAAAGACAGTTCGTCGGTAATGTTTATAGGCTAATTTCGAAGTAATATATAAGATATTTTACGTCTTTTAATGAACTAGGTTGGTCAAACACGGTATGTACATGTATACGATATGCTCTTACAAACTATTAAACATGATATCCACCCCTCTTTTTTTTTCTAAAAAAAAGATATAAATGCAGAATAAATTTCATAACTAATTAGGATTCGTATCTGATAAGCAAATAATGCCGGAACAATTCTTACAAGTAAAGGTGCAAGTCTATGCTATGAAGTGAAAGGCGAAGGACCTTGCATTGTGTTTATGGGAGGTGGTGATGGTGGTTACAAACCCTTTCAATCTTTACGAGACTTGTTGGTGAAGCACTTTACTGTGGTCTTATACAGCCGACGAGGCTACTATAAAAGCAAACTAACCGAACCTCAAGATTACACAAAGCGTCTCGATACAGATGTTGAAGATTTGTACGCGGTCATAAAAAACGTTACCAACAAGAGTTTCTCCATTTTTACATCTAGCTCTAGTGGTATTGTCGCATTGACCTATGTAGATAGGTACCCAAACACAGTTGATAAGTGCTTTCTTCACGAACCGATGGTTGATTTATCCGCTTTGCCAAACGGCGAACAAGTAAAAAGCGACCATAGAAAAGGAATGGAGATATTTGAGAGGTACGGTAGAGACACTACTCTGGTATACTTTGGAGATTTGTATTTGAACAAGTCGGATCGGTACTACATGGTGGATAAGCAGGTAAACCAGGTAGAGTCTGGCTGGGACTACCATTTTGAGCACGAAGCGCATCAGTATCTGTTTACAAAGGTAGATACTGACAGGGTCCGCAAGAATAAGTTGGTACTTTTTCATGGTATAGAAAGCACGGAAAGCTTTATTTATCGTCCTGGTGCTGCGTTTTCAAAGGCGTTGGGTATGGATATAGTTCCGGTTCCGGGAGAACATATCGGGTTTTATACAGATTATAAAATGTTTGCGGTAGAGTTTATTAAAGTTTGTAAAGAGTGTAGAGTTATCAACCATTCAAAGATATAAAAAAAAAAAGTTTAATAAAGTTGTTATCGGTTTAGAAGCTTGTCATTTTCATTACAACTGAATTTTTGAAGGGGTGGGTGTGGGACGGGCTTTTAACCATAAGCCACACATTTGCAAGGGGTGCCTTTCAGCTTTTTTTCTTTTTTTTTTGTGAGATAAACATTTTTTTCAAACATATATAACAAAAAATGTCAAAGAAGACACAAGCAGCCGAGGTTTTTGTTAAGCTTTTAATTGGAGCCGGTAAAGCGTCACCTAGTCCACCTGTTGGACCCGCCTTGGGTGCTCGTGGTGTAAAGTCTATGGATTTCTGTAAACAATTCAATGACAAGACCAAGCATATTATGACGGACACACCTTTACCAACAGTGATTACGATTAAGCCCGATCGTACGTTTACATTTATTGTAAAGTCTCCACCTACCACATACTTTTTGAAAAAGGCAGCAGGTATTAGCAAGGGAGCTCAATTACCAGGTACTGAAGTTGCTGGACAAGTTAGTTTGAAACACGTATATGAAATTGCAAAGATTAAGCAACAGGATGTCAATTTGAAGCATTTATCGCTGGAGAGTATTTCTAGCAGTATTATTGGTGTTGCAAAGAGTGTTGGTATTCAAGTTGTTCACTAAAAAAAAAAAAAAAGCATTTTGGACAGTAGTTTTTCTTTTCGACAAAAAAAAAAAAAAAAAAAAGACCTTGTATTATATTATAGATATTCATTTCCTCTTTTTTTTTAAAAAACACATACACACACACGCACACCTAATAATAATAAAAAAAAAAAGATGATTGTTATTTAAATAAAAGAAAAAAAGTGATATAAAGGAACATGGTGGCATGAAACAAGATTAAGACAGCGCTTTACCAAAAAAAAAAGGAAAATACCCCATATTTTTAATATTTTTCCCACCTTTTTTCTTTTTTTTTTTTATATATTATTTCAAGGACATTCTAAAAAAAAGTAATGAGGTTATTCAAGTTATGTCAAACTACACTTAGACGCCAATTTTCAGTTACAAGCCAAGCAAGATATAAAGACTATTATTTAACCAAAGGAGTAGGAGGTAAGAGAGGTTAGAGACTTTTGTATAATAGTATACTAAAAAAATAAGGGGGAGAGTGATTTTTTTTTTCCTCCTTTTATTAGATAGTCTGTTAAGAATTCAACTCAACCGTACAAACCAACTTGTTGGAAGTTGTTCGTCTCGAGGTACAAGACCTTCTAACGAAGACCAGTTTTCTACCGTGTCATTGGATATTCCCGCCACACCACATGTACATACCATGAATAAAGAAGCAGAGCGTGCTTATGTTGGTATATTTGACGGGTAAAAAAAAAAAAAAGGATTTTAAAAATAGATTAGTTATTTCTTAGTCTAAAAATTTGTTACATTAAAAAAAGACATGGTGGACCAGTAGTATCTGAATGGCTATCGCACAAATTACATGAAACAATTGAAAATATCACATTAGCAGATTTTCAAGAAACGCTAGTTTATTTGCGTAGTTATCGAGGGTACTTTAAACGGTTTCCAATCCCTAGTGTGTTGAAAGACTGTGTGGACTCGGAAGGCGTACCGAAACCGGACGTGGATATCACTGATTTAACTGTGGAGCAACGCATCACAATTGGCTTTTTGTACGCGGACATGGTATGCTTAAAGCAATCCAGCGGGTTACTTGACGCTCACTTGGACGACGAAGGGTCTACAGGGAGTATCGCCATTGTTGAGCCGCACGATCAAAAGGCGTTTTGGGAAAGCGAGGCGTATGACATCATTATTGGACACGTAGGCGATACGAGAATACTACTATGCGATGCGAGTACGGGACATGCGGTGTCATTGACAACGGGGGATCATCATCCTGGTAATCCTGTAGAGACTGACAGGTTGAGAAAGTACGCGGGGTTTGTAACGACGGACTCGTGGGGTGATGAACGTATCATGGGGATGTTGGCAACAAGTCGAGCGTTTGGCGATGCAAAGTTGAAGAGGTTTGGGGTCTCTGCTGAACCCGATATTGTCCGATATAGTATCAGTGAAAAGAATCCAGGCGCGTTTATTGTATTGGTGACAGATGGAATTACGTCTGTTATGTCTGACCAAGAAGTAGTTGATATTGTAAGTGGTTTTTTTTTTTTGTATGTAAAATTATAATGTGCTAATTGTTTTTTTTGTGCAGGTTAAACAATATAGTTTGCCTTCTTTGTCTGCCAAGAAATTAGTGGATGCTGCAGATCAGTTACAAAGTGATGATAATGTTACAGCAGTTGTAAGTAGTTTATATATATAAAACAAGTCTTTTATTAACGTACTTGTTTAAAAAAGGTGGTTCGATTAAAGCACTGGGGCAAAAGAATGCATGATTATACCAAGGAACTCCGAGCGTATCGTATGGAGAACTCTACCATGAGTAGTCGACAAAGTTGGTAAAAGTCACAAGGTTTTTTTTTTTTTTTTTTTTGTTTATTTTTTTCGCACTCTTTATTTTTTTTTCCCTTCCCCCCTTTCTTTTTTCTTTTTTAAACAAGAATAATAAAAATAAATAAAAATGATGACAGAAAGTTCTTTATATGAAGAAGAAGAATATATGGGACATTCTCTAGAAGAAGAACTTCTCGGTAAAGGATACTTGAATGAAGTACCTTTAGGGTCTTCTTTAGCGGCGGAATTAAAATCAGCAACTGTAGAAGATGAATTAGCACCTGATAGCATTAGCGAACCCACATCTAAATTAGCAACTATGGCCATGTCTACTACTACTATGGATAGATCGTGTGATGTAACTAGTCCTTTATTATCACCCTTACAATGGTCCGCCTCCACGGGACTCCGCAGCCGACGTTCTTCCTTCTCTTCTTCTTGGTCCTCGTTGAATGAAGAAGATGATGACCCGTTTGAACTATTAAAGCGACAACTTGAAGATTTAAATACAGCCGTCTGGGAAACGAAAACGCTTCATAAGCGGTTATTAAACACTCTATCGTTGGATGAAACACTCAAAGATCTTGTGACTTTTTCACCACCACTTGAGTTTGTGATTCAGTCTGTGATCAACAACGTTCAGAGCAAATCTCGCGACCGTGAAAGACAGACGAACTACTTGCGCAACTTGGACGGAGCCATTCGAAAGGAAGCAAGTTACATGTCAGTGGAGGCGTTGAAGGATATTGAGGTGTTGTTGTCGTGTGTGAAGAATACGTTGAATGATAGTAATTACTCGTATGAGAATCCTTTACCTGCGATTAGAACGCTTACGATTGAAACAAGTGCAGCTACAGAGTCCTTGGAGGAATTGAAGGAAATTATGTACGTTAATAAACGTCAGGTACAAGAACTGAATTCAAGACTGAGATCAATTGCGAAAACTGTACATGAAGTTAGAAAAGATATGAGAAGGATAAATAAATTTATAGAAGAAAAGGATGATGAAGACCCGGTCGTCTTGGAAAAAGGTGAAGCCGCTGCAAGAGTAAAAGAAATTATGTGGGGTTTAGATGACATAGATGATGCTTCAACAAAGAAAATTAAACAAATACAAGCTTTTTGTGAAAATGCACAACTTACATGCACTTGAAGTCTTTTTTTTTTTCCTTTGTCTTCTTTATTATTATTATTCCCCCACCCCTTTCTTTTTTTTTTTTTTTGAACTATCCCCTTTTTTTATATTCATTAAACAATCTTCCAATCAAATCTCTCCGTGTCTATTAAGTATGTGTTGTGCACTGCCTTTTGGTTCTTTTCATTAGTGTAACGAACATATTTTATTTTTTTTCATAAATCAACATATACAGATAAATCATCCCAAATAGTTTGAAATGTTGCATGTGAAAAAGGTAATGTAATAAATGATTGTGTAGAAGGCAAATTAGATAGGGTATACAAACGAGTGGTAGAAGCAGACACAATACCTTTGACTTTAGCATAGGTACGTAAATGATCTGCGGCTTCCGCTCTTCTTGCCACGATATATTCAGTCACTTGTCGATCCAACGGTACAGAATAGTTTAAATCGTGGTGAATGGTCTGTAAGGCTTGTACGATTTCAATTGCATCAGGCCTGTTTTCAGCTTTAGGCTCCAAGCAGGCAATGTACAGCTTTTTGTACCAACTAGGCAATCCAGGCACGGTTTCTATTCGATATACATGATCTTCTGCAGCAGCACACCGATCTCCATCCAACAGCACGTCTGGTGACGGGAATATCACTTTACTGACAAGTTGCCAAATAATGATACCTAAACTATAAATATCCGATTTCTCCGTATAGATCCCTTGACGTACCTCGGGAGCCACATAGGGTAATCGACCATACACTGCTTTTGTTAGTGCTGTCACTGAAGACGATTCTTTCGTGGGTGTAGCAAACCGGTAATCCACTAAAAAATAATCGGAATCGGTACAGACAATGTTTCGTGGGTGGACATTGCGATGACACATGCCAACTTTATGCAGATCGCTTAAATTGGCAGCAAGTCGTAAAATGGTGCCGGTAATGGTTTTGAGATCAAGATCGCCTAGTGGCATTTGCTGCATGTGGTCTTCTAAATTACCATCGTTACTAAACTTCATGACCATCATCAGGTCGCTGGTGCTTTCACATACTGTTAGGCCTTGGAATAGTAATGGTAAAAATGCCTTGGATTGTACAGATATCTAAAATTACTAATTTAATGTTAATACAGTTAAGGAAGAAAAGGGAGTTAATTAGTTTGCCTCGTTTAATAACTTGTCGTCAACTATTTTCAAGGCCATTCTTAAGGGTTGTGGATCATAGGCAGGAGTCATGTGCACAGAGTACACGGCGGAAAAACCACCGGCACCTATAAATTGCATATTGGAAAACCAAGACCAAGGAAACCACTGCATGTATTTGTCGAGGTGTACGCAGTAGATTTGAGTCACGGCTTTTCGAGCGCGAGGGTGGATAGATGCAACGACTTGGTCTTGGCCGTAATGATCTGATAACGATTCAAACGATAATTGTTGTCTCCACACCATAATCCAATTCTATCAAAGCAAATTGAATACACAAATAAATATATAGTTAAAAAGTGTTTTTTTGTTGCTTACCCAGGCTTTGTCAAATTGTATGCCGTTCTCTAGATAAGTATCACCAACATCTTGGAATAATTGAGCGATGCGTTCATGAATAGGAGATAAAAATTGATCCGTTTGTAAAATTAAATTTTCAAGACCAAATAGGTGGGGACAAAGTTCGATAAATTGTGTCACGGCAGATTTCGTTTGGTTAATGAGTTCTTCATGCAACTGTTGTGAGTAAATACGCTCTAACTCATGATCGTCCATTATTATTATTTTTTTGATAGTTTTGTTAGAAAAGAGAAAGAAGGAAGACTAGGGGGAGAAAGAGAAAGAGGGGTTTATATGTATAAAAAAGTCACACCAGAATCATCTTTGGTGCGACCCAAAAAATGGAACCTGTAGACCTTTTTGCATTTTATTTTTACCTTGGAAAATATAGAACTCAAAGACTCTTGGCCGAATATACCTTCAAACTGCTATCCAAATTTTTTTTGACAACGAAAAAATTATACCCCTACTTTTTAAGCCCGCGCGCTCGCTTTTTTTTTTTTTACAAGACGGGGTAATAAATATAAAGAAAGTGGTTCACTGCATAAACTATCTTTTTTCCTTTTAGTAATGGCATCAGTTGAGGTAAAAAGCGAATTTTTTTTTATTACATGTATACGAAAAAAAGGATAATAAAGTTGATTATTACAAAAAAATATGTCGCTGCAAAAAGTAAAAATGATAAGATATATAATTATTTTTTTTTTAGGGGTAGAGAGAGAGGCAAAATAAAAGAGGTTTTTTTTTGGAGGGGAATATATAAAAAGATAATGAATATGTAAGAATTAAAATTGAACGCCAAGATCAAGAGCTCTTTGGCGCATGTATGTGTACAGTTTATACTGAAGATCATATAATGGAGAATCAAACTTTGCTTGTTCTGTCAAATATGTTTGAACGCCCACCACTAACTCCAGTAACGAATCGTTACGATAATCGTAGTAATCTGCTTCTGCTACTGCGTTCGCCATATCATTATCGTATTGCTCAAAGCATGTTTCGTCTGCCATTTGTTCATCGTTTGTTTCATCATAATAATAATCTTCTTCTTGCTGGTCTTGATAATAGTATGTTTGGTTATACATTTGATGTAAGTAGAATTCTTTTTATATACTAGTTTTATCAATTGAACCCCTTCAAGATTCTAACTTTGTAAAAAAAAAAGAAATACAACTACTTCAAAAAAAAAAAAAAGGAACGAAGAGAAAGAATAGAGATAACTTTTTTTTGTTTTGTTGCTAGTTGGTCTTTTTATAAAAAAAAAAAAAAAGAGATAAGAGAGAAAGAGAGAGAGGAGAGAAAAATGGAGTTACACAGAAAGTACACGGTACTTTTGTAAAACCCGAAGTGGGGCGCTACAACAAGATTGTGGGAGTATTGAACCAGTTCTAATGCCCCTTGTCCTGTTTTTTTTTAATAGAAAAAGGTAAAATCTCGCGCAAAAACAGGTTTCTATTTTCAATAGATTTGTATAACACTGATATATTATGCAACTCTTTTTTACTTTTTAAGAGTGATATAGTTTGACACATTCGTATAACAAAAAGTACATGCAAACAAACAAATAGTACCAACAACAACAAAACCTCCCTCCCTTTTGAATCGTTCAAAACTAAACTATCGTTATAACAACTGTCATCCACTCCTTTTTATTGTTGATCGACAAAGGGCACGCTTTTTTTTATTTTTGGCTTTTTTGTTAAAGAGGCACACTTGTCCTCCTCTTTTATTGACTTGAAAACCAAGGAGCTATATCCCCCTTGGGAGAAAAAGAAATGAATAAGCCCAATTTTTTTTTCTTTTTCTTTGCAAGTAGTTGTCCAATCGGCTACTTAACCGTCTACAGCGAAATAATTGCCTCTTACATCATCATCATCATGTTACTTTTTTTTTTTTTTTTAATTTTATAAAAATAACGTGTATTTTTTTAACAGTTTTTTTTCCTCCTTTTATATTTGTGTATATATTATTTTTATTAATAACAAAAAAAAGAGGAGATAATGTATAAATACATACAACAGTTTTTTTTTTGAAGTAAAACAAAAAAAAAAATTCGTTGTGTATCATTTTTTTTTTTTATATAATATGTGTGATGGGGTTAATAAAATGAATGTGTTTTATAAATGAAAAAAAGAAAAGAAGAGGGGAAAAGGGGTATGTACAACAAAAGAGTGTATCTTTTTTAGTTTTAAAAGAACTCTTGTTTACTAGGTGGTTCAGGGAAATCTTCCAAATTACGAAGCTTTTCATGCATGTTTGTTCTGCGTAAACGAGCAGCGTACGCACTAATAGCTGTGGCGAAATAAAACTAAAAAAATAATAATATTAAATACGGTGTGTGTGGCTTAAAAAAAAAATTGGTACCTGAATAAAATTAATTATCATGACAGTAACTGAGAATATAATCATCATGTATTTGAACCCTCTAGTACAGTCTTCCAAGGAGATTGCTTCACTAGAGAGTGTACAGTGGCCAATGACTTCGTCTCGGTTGACAGCTAGTACAATAATAACAGCTACAGTAACTATAAATTGTAAAATAACAACGAACCAGTATACCATTTTAAACATGACAATCATTTTTCTATGTTGCTATAATAATAGTCAGCCTCAATTGTGTGCTATAATAATTTTGTTTTGGTACTTACAGTAATACTGCCAATGACACCAAAGAGAGAGGCAAGCGAGAATAAAATTGTGACAGCGACAGTGGTGTAAAAGATACCGTTTACGGCAGACATGTTGTAAGTAAAATCTGTGTTATTTAAATAGTATTGGTCTAATAAAATAAGTTAGAAATTATCGTCTTTTGATAAACTTGTATATAAATAGCTTTTTTTTTTACCGTCATTTGCTTTTCCTAAGAAAAGACCTACAGTGCACATGATATAAACGGCCTAATGAAAAAAAAATAGTATATATTTTAGTTTTCTAATCGTTTCAATTCGTTTTTTTTTTTTTTTGAGAATTTACGGCTGAAAGCAAAGCAATGATTAAAACACCAGCCCTATTATATTTCGAAACAATCAGTACATACAAAGAATGAATTGGTCTTTTTTATTTATTTATTTTTACCTGACGGGGATGCAACAACAACATTTATATTGACCCATTTTATATATTAGTAAGTAAGAGAGAGAGAGTTTACTGGTAGAAATAAGCGAGCTATCAGAGTAAGAAGAAAGAAAAAAGTGTTTTATATGAAAAAAAGAGCTTTATATATATCCAAATAGCTTCTTTATTTGCGAAGCCTCATGATATATCGTTTTGGTTTGTGCGTATAAATTAAGCCCAGTCGTGCTACATCAAAAAATAATAATACGCAAGCTACTATTGGTATTTAACAAAAAGTCTCTCTCTCTTTTTGCGATAGAATGTAAAAATGGTTTTGATAGACTTTTTTATTTATAGGACCGTATGACTTGGCTAAAATTTCTTTTTAGGGAAATATAGTGGGGCTGATACAAACCCGTACTGGCTTACAATTTTATATTTTTGATCCAAGCTTAATTTTTTGGAGACCTCAACTACTAAACAGTAGATTGTTTTTTGTTTTTGTTTCGCTTAAAGAACTAATAACTTGGCATGCATGTATAATGATTACAAAAAAAAAAAAGAAAAAAAAGACGAATATCTTTTCTTGGCTGTATTGCGCTTTTTTTTGATTTAAAGCATTTTTGTACCACTCTATTGTATTTCCTACTGTAGGAATTGGTGTTGCAGTTTTTAAGGGTAAGCATGATAAATGACATAAAGGGGATTTTTGTTGCTTTTTTTGGTGACTGGCTAAATATAGATTTGATGTCATAAAATTGGGTAATTGTAGTCCAGACGGTTTTTTCTTTGTAAAATACGGTTATATACGTGATTAAATATGTGTATATAAAATAAAGGGAAGGATAGCTATTTGTTTTTAGCTGTCGCTATTTAATAAGAAAATGAAACGTTCCGAGATTTATGTCCCTATTGTAAAGCTTAGCAGAAAGAGAAAGACGCGCAAACTTCAAAACACAAAACGGGTGTAAAAAAGTAGTAACTTTCATTTTTCGATTGACACAAATATACACATATATATTTTTTTGATCGATACACCAAAAATAACTTTATTTTTTTTATGCGGTAAAGTTAGGTATAGGCAATTGTTTTTCGTTTTCATAATAATCAAGTTTGATTAGCCAGTAAAAAAAAAAAAAAAAATGACAAGGCCCAAATTTGTTTTTATTTTGAATGAGCTAGTTTAGGAAAAATGTATACATGTTTTTGTTGTTATACAAATCAAGATATATATTTTTTTCGAAGTAAGTCTTTCTTTTTAAAAGCAAAACCCACCATATTATATGAATCACCTAAAATAAAAACTAAAAAAGAATTTGCAAGTGGTCTCAATTGTGTTATACTTACTCTTAGTGTAGTCGTGGGCTTAGCCGTTAATCCACATGATGTTAGCGTCGTTTTCTCGCTGTAAAGGTTCATTCCTTATGCCCTTGAAGAAAAAAGAGAGAGAAGATGAAAAGATCATTCAGCTGCGATTCTTTAGAAAGTGGGTTATTTTTTCTTTATATATTTTGTTTCGAATGTTGATTGTAAATAAAGTTGTCTTATACAGTTTGGTGTGGGGCTGAAAAATAAAAGCGGATAATCATATACCCACCAAGGAGTCGTAAAGCGTATTAAAGACACTATCTAATACAAAAAAAAAGACACTTGCTCTGTATGAAACTTTATGGGGTGTTATTACTTTCTTATATTTTTGCGTGCACAAGGTAACTGCTACTTGTACTGCCACGAAATTATAACTCTTTTCTCACGGGTATTACTAGAGACTTGGACAGGTAAAAAAAAAGTCACCAGCAAGAACGCCATTTTCGATATGTTAAAATAAAAAAATTGCAACAACTTGCATACAATGAAAATGACCGAATATATCACATGACCAAATAAACCTAACTATTTTATCATAATCCATTTTATCTTAGTAAACATATTTTCCCTCTTTTTTCCTTTTTTTTTTTACTACGCGAACCAGTAAATGCTTTTTTTTATATACGTGCATATTTTAAAACGAGCTTGTATTCAACAATAGTACTAAATAAATGTAACGCTTTTATACCAGGTCTGGGTAAAGCATGTTTGTGCTCTTTATGCACGGTGGTTGCTTTAAGAAGAAACCGTTTTGAAAAAAAGAGAAAAAAAAATGATGCGTAAAAAAGGTAAATAGGTCTATACTAAACGCGCATGAACGTGTGTACCCTCTCTCTCTCTTTTTTACAGAGTACTCACCCTAAATTTATAGGGTACTGCCTTTTAAAAAGATGCTGTCGTCAATGGTCTTTTTTTTTAAAAAAAAAAACTGCGGTGGACCACAAAGAAAGGGACTTTTTTCATCTGGCGATCAAGCCTGAATCATAAAAGATAGGCAATCACTGGCTTATATTTTTCCCAAAAGAAAACTTATGGCACCGTCCCTTGGGTTCTGCCAGTAGCATTTATGAGGCCTACTCTTATGTTGCTGCTGGTTCTCCGCCGCAGCGCGTGAATATACTGCCGCTGGTCCTTCTACCGCTTGTGCTTCTTCAGTTGTTGCTGCTGCAGCAGCCATTGCTGATGTTTCCGCAGCTGTCGCCGGTGACTCAGAGTAATCTGAGTCTTGCTTTCATAGTTGCCTCCTGCCACCTGACTTGGGACCTAACCGTCTTACGGCGACGAGTCTTAGGCAATCCTGGACTTTCCGGTTAACCAAGGTAATCGAATACTTTATAGAAGTACTTAAAAATAAACTCTAACGTAAAAATATTTAGATGAGCCGGATAAAAACCTTCCGCATCGACATAGACCTGGAACAGATCTAATCAGAAAAATTATATTAAATGACCCTGTTCGTCATTGATATGATAGCTGAAGCTCTTTTACCAGAAGTGTCAAGAGGGCACTATACGTTGATCTCTACTGAATTTCTCAACAAAAGTAAATGCGACGTAATTTACGCCCCACACAACCCTTTCAGCAACAGCCCTCCCATTCTCATCGAAGTATAAAACCAAGTTGACGAAAATTTTCTAGTTTGTGTCATTCGTTATAGTACTTTGGTCTACGAAAGATACAATAAAATGCCTATCATAGTTATAATCGGAGTTGCAAGTACGACAGAATCATTTATGAACTTGGCCACAGAGGCAAGTAAATTTTCCTTCGGAAAGCAAATACCTCGTGAAAGCTGGGCTTTGGATTGTGTTGTACTTACGTCTTCTACAATAAACGCGTGCACAAGAAATAATGAATGTTTGCACCCTTTGAAGGCATTAGCTTATTTTCGATGCTCGCAAGTATTACCAATCAACGATCTTGATCTTGGAAAGAGCGATACTACTCTACAGTTATTATACTCTCTCGCTCTTTAAAACGTTGAACAAGTAGGCGGTAAAGAAGGTGAGAAAATATAAGCAGTCAGTTGTGTTTGGCGACTAACGCAAACACAACTTAACAAGACAAAAGCATGCATCGAGAACTGGGATGAAGAATCCCAAGTTAAAGCAGTGAATATGTAAATGATACGCCTGATTTTTTGCAGCGACAAAAAAAAAAATACTATGAAGCAATGGGAACATCTCCTATTGAAGAAACATCCCCCTTTGATTTATCTACGCCGAAGAAGGGAAGGGGGGTGGAGTACTCTGGATATACATTATGATAAAGGTAAGCTATACTTTACCCATTTGTTCAAGAAAATTAACTGGATATTTATACCGTTTGTTTGTTTGTTTAATTCTTTTTATTCAGGTAAACATAGTCTCTTTTTTTTTTTTTTTTTTTTTTTTTTTTTTTTTTTTTTTTTTTTTTTTTTTGCCAATGCAGAGATCTTACTCGGATATTTGACAGATATCCTTAACAAAAAAAAAAGTAAACGTAGAGTATGATGACTTTGACGTTGAAGCCTTTCAACTCGCTGTTGGTGGTCCGGTAAGACGCGCGCCAAGAACGAAGGACTCGCGTTATAACTTTAACTTGGTGTTATCAGAATTTGATAGACCTTTGAGAACATCAATACACATCCCTTCCAAAAAAACAATCGTCGCCTTCCCCGAAGACTTAACCCCCCTCCCCCAAAGTTCATACTTTTTATTTTAAACTGCATCAATACATATAGTATGTAAATAAAAGGATTTCTATGCACATCAAATATACTTAAAAATAATTTAAGTACAAAAATATAAGTTTTCTAACCAAGTTAAGGTGGATTTATCAAGATATTTGACAACAAAACTACTGCAACTAAGAGTAATAAAACCGCGTTGTTTTTGCTTAAATAATATACCACTACTACTCTTAACTTCCTAGTAAGTTAGCGAGCTCGATCTGATTTCTTTTTTCAGGGTACTTGATATTATTTCTACCTAAAACTTGCTTATTGCGCTCATAAACTTATTAAAAATTACCCCATAAAAGATTCTACCGCCAAAGGTAAGGGTTACAGAAATCTCCCCAAGATTAAATAAACTCGGGAATACGTGAACTAATAAGATGATCGTAACATTTGGCTCATATGATGTTACACCGCGGTATAATTTTTTCTAGAGATCGAGACGATATACCCTTATATTTTAGTTTGATAAAGACTTTCTCTATTTTGCTGTAACAAAATTACATACAATACGACGGATAGAAGTATGCGGTTAAAAGTTACAGTTGTAAGCGTACTCATTCGTATACATATAATTTATAGCTTAAATGCAAAGGAAAACTTCTATTAATTCTATAATTTCATACTTATTTCGCTACATGTGGGAGACTTTTTTCCCATCTTGTCCTTACATCTCCTCCTTCCCGGATTTTTTTTTTATTAAAAAAAAAATACTACTTGTGGGGGTTTAGCTCCTATTACGAAGTAAACATTTAAACTTCACGCTCCAGAGTATAATATCCCGGATAGCCGGACTGTTACGAAGTTTCAATACTAGCACAGTATAAGTTAATTTGATAGCTTTTTTTTTATGCTGGAAAAGAATCGTTAATTCTTTTCCAGTGTCGTGGGAAGCTGGATGTTGCAGAATCTAACTACTTTATGATTTTAAACCCTTAGAAATATGACATAAGCTATAATCACTGGCGTCGCACACAATATGTGCTCTCAAATCCGCGGATACGGATCGACTTTTGATCATTAATTATCCGCGTAAAAATAAAAAATAAACAGTAGTTAGTTACCAACGTACGTGCTATTCTCTAATATAATGCAGTATTAATTAATAACAGTTTTTTTTTTTATATTATTTTGTTTGTTAGAGAATATTCATAAGTTAACATCTTTGTACTAATAATTACTAAAAAGCAGTCAAGAACGGTACCCAGAGATTTAATATGAGATGATGAAGCTTAACCTATTGCATGAGAATAAATGGTATTGGCCTTTTTTTTTTTCCTTTCGTACTGGTTTTACTGGAAGAGCTTTGGTCCCGCTGTTTTGTTTTCTCAGGAACCATATTTCTTATTTGTCCCGCTTTATCGTTACACGCTGATATCCGGTTTTCCTCTTGGAAAAAGCAGCAGGCGAGATTTTAAACCCATCAAAAATATATACGCATTAATTTTAGTTCGAATACGAGATCATTAACCTGAAGAAGAAAAATCTGACACTCGAACAGATTGCGTAACGTCTATGAACTCTAGTATAATAAAGCTTACTGTATTTTTAAGAAAAAATAATGCATATAATAAAAACTGTTAAAATAGTAGATAAATGGGGGGGGGGGGAAACAAAGTTCCTGCAAAAAAAAAAAAAATTACGTTTCGTACTCATTTTTAACATTTAGTCCTACAAGTAACTTTCCTTAGCTGCGAGTAATATACGTTCAATTATCTTTACAGTCTATAGTACCTTTTTAACATTATTAATAATACCCTGTTACTGTGGGAACTATACTCGACATTCAGTTAAAACCTTAAAAAAAATCATATAAAATGCAGCCAATTTTCTCTCTCTCCATAGTTTTTTTTTCATTATTATCAAAATAATTATTTTTTATAATGCATCTTCCATCTCTTTCTACAACAGCAATTACACTTTTGTTTGCTGCTAACGCCGCTACTACACTTGTTGAAGCCAAGGTTAAGCCTCTTTCTTGGGACGCAGCCTATAACAAGGCCGAGGCACTTGTTAGCCAAATGTCTCTTGAACAAAAGGTTGCCATTACTACTGGTTCCGGATGGATGAAGGGTGCTTGTGTTGGTAACACATACGCCATTACTAACCCCGACTTCCCCTCTCTCTGCTTACAAGATGCTCCTCTTGGTATTCGTTTTGCCAATAACGTCACGTCTGGTGTCTCTGGTATCAACGCTGCTGCCTCTTTTGACAGAAAAGCCATTCGTGAACGTGCCGAATATATGGGTAAAGAATTCAAAGGTAAGGGTGTCCATGTTCAATTGGGTCCTGCCATGAACTTCATGAGAGATCCTCGTGGTGGTCGCGGTTGGGAAGCTGGAGGAGAAGATCCTTTTCTTATGGGTGTCTTGGCCGAAGAAACTGTTAGGGGTATTCAAGAACAAGGTGTTATTGCTACCGCTAAGCATTTCCTTCTTAACGAACAAGAAACCAACAGACACACAAGTTCTTCTGATGTTGATTCCAGAACTTTGCATGAAATCTATCTCTGGCCTTTCGCTCGTTCTGTCGAAGCTGGTGTTGGTTCGATTATGTGCGCTTATAACATGGCTAATGCTACCTATGCTTGTGAAAATGATTATCTCATGAACACTGTCTTGAAGGGAGAGCTTGGATTCAAGGGCTTCGTTCACTCTGATTGGGGAGCTACTCATACTACTGTCGACGCTGCTAACAATGGTCTTGATATGACTATGCCTGGTGATATTGACATGAACAATGAAAACACTGGTACTTATTTTGGTAAGAACTTGACTGATGCTGTTGAAGCTGGTAAGGTCCCTGAAGAACGCGCTACTGACATGGCTATGCGTATTGTTGCCTCTTGGTACAAGATGAAGCAAGACAAGGGCCACCCTGAGACTACCCTTGACTCCTTCCATATGGAAAAGGCTCCTTATGTTAACGTTCAATCCAACCACAAGAAACTTGTTCGTGAGATGGGTGCTGCCTCTAATGTTCTCCTCAAGAATGTCGAAAACACTCTTCCTATCGATCCCAAGAAGGTCAAGAAGATTGCTGTTATTGGCTCTGATTCTATTACTGATCCTGAGTTATTCAACTGTGCTGATCATGGTTGTACCGGTTATACTTTGGCACAAGGTTGGGGTTCTGGTACCACTTACTACCCTTACATCATCGATCCTCTTGCTGGTCTTACCGATGCTTTCGGTAAGAAGGTTGCTGTTAAATCTACTGCTGACGATTGGAATCTCGAAAAGGCTGCTGAAGTCGCCAAGGACTCTGATTACGCTTTCGTTTTCTCTAACGCTGATTCTGGAGAAGAATATATTACTGTTGATGGTAACGTTGGTGACCGTAATAACATCACTTTATGGCACAACGGCGACAACTTGGTAAGATTTTTTAAAAAAAAAATGGTATTCATTTTAGAAAAAAAAATGTTAAACAATTTATTTTTTCGTATTATAGATTAAGGCTGTTGCTGATGCTAACAAGAACACTATTGTTGTCATCCATGCTGTTGGACCTGTCCTTATGCCTTGGATTAACCATCCTAACATCAAGGCTGTTCTCTGGCCCGGTCTTCCCGGTCAAGAATCTGGTAACTCTCTTGCAGATGTAGTTACTGGTAAGGTCAACCCCTCTGGTCGTCTCCCTTACACTATTGCCAAGAAGGAAGAAGATTACAATGCCGGTATCAGTCAAGACCTTGCGTTTGAATATGAAGAAAAATTACTTATGGGATACAAATGGTTTGACCACGCCAAGATTGAACCTTTGTTCCCCTTCGGTTACGGTTTATCTTACACTAAGTTTGACTATAGTAAGTTGAAAGTCAAGGCCAAGGCTTCTTATGACAAGAAGGACAAGAAGACTATTAAGGATGCTACTGTTAAGGTATCTATCTCTATCAAGAATGCTGGTCATGTTGATGGTGCTGAAGTTGTTCAAGCCTATCTTTCTTTCCCCAAGAGCGCCGGTTCTCCTCCTCAACAACTTCGTGGTTTCGAAAAGGTCTTCTTGAAGAAGGGTAAGAAGGAAAATGTTGACATTGAGCTTACCAAGACCGAGCTTAGTATCTGGGATGAAGCTACTGAATCTTGGGTCATTCCTTCCGGTAAATTCACTATTAACATTGGCGCCTCCAGTCGTGATATCCGCAAGTCTTCCAGCTTCACTCTCTAAGCAACATCAATAACAACAGCACTTAACTTAATTATCTTAAAATTGTACTATTAATTAATAAATTATTTACTTAATTACTTATTCACATGAATTCATGTCTATGGTAACATATTATAACGGAAACTTAATACATAATGAATATGGAGTTTTTTTTTACGAGATAACTAGAAAAAATGCATAGTACCATTCTTTAATTTGCGAGAAAAAAAAACTTCTTTTTTATTTAAAGACGCTTGTATACTTTATTACAATTGACACAATATAAATATATGTATTCTTTAAGAGAACATGAACAAAATAAAAAAAAACAAAAAACAAAAACAACTCACATAAATTGTGGTTTGTTATTTAACTGAGACGCGCTTTGAGGCGAAGTACCAAAATAAGGAACCGAAGAATTAGGCCACGTAGAATCCGCCAGTGGTCGAATACACCGAAGCACACCTTCTTTTGTCACCGGCTTATTAAGAGTATAGTAAAAGATTCCTGTGAACTGCAGAGTCCCTTCGTATGCCGTCACTGCAATAATGGGAGTATGCTTATTAATGTTATTTGTAGATTTAATCATTCTTGAAGCTGCTTCACCATCAACTAATTAAAGACGAAGAAAAAAATTTAGTTACTCGACACACATATACATACAAAAACTTTTACTTACTAATAGGCATTCGTATATCCATAAATATAAAATCAAACTGGACTTTATCACCCATAGCACACCGAATAGCTTCAGCACCATTCCGAACAATAACACATCTACACTGCAACAGCTGTAAAATAGTCTCTAAAATCTTACAACTGATTGGATTATCATCTGCAATCAAACAATTTAAAACCTTGACTGGTTTAGGTGAACCGGTTCTTTCAATATCTAAAGGATGTGTTTGAAGAGGTATGGGTATTAATCCAGTATGATGAGAGGAGGAGGATGAGGGTGAGGATAGTATAGCGACTCGGTTTCCAGGAGAAGAAATAGACCTTACGCGTTGCGGGGCATTATCTTCTTTGCGGAACTTTTCAACATGACTTAGTAATTGGTGTACGGTATCTATAGATTTACGGTACGAAGGGGTGGTAACGGTACTTGAAGAGCAAGATGGAGATAGCGTCCGCGGAGGTGTACTTGGTAAAGAAGTTGAAGAGGCTGGATGTGACGACGGTAGTGGCGAGACACTGCTACTAGATGAACTTCTAGAACTAAAGGTATCTGCAATCGAGCTTCTCTTTCTTCTCGATATACCGGGGGCCGAACGATGTAAAGCAGCTCTTTCTGCAGAAATAGACGAAGGCGAAGAAGAAGCAACAGCTGTTGATGAAGTACTTGCTACTATCCGTTCATGTCTAATCTTTCGAATGGCATCTTCATTGGCCTTTTCTAAAACGGGTAAATTCTTATACACAAAAGTTCCGAAATCGGCATCATCCAAGGCCTTTATTTCCTCTGAATCAATTAACGAAATTTTTTCTGGATTTTGTTCATGAATAATGGCTTTAGCCCGTTTAATCTCTTCCATGACTAAATTTTGCAAGTTGTCTTGGCCCATCATCGTAGCACCTCTGGTATCAAAATAATCAGTATCTTCTTCATTTACAGGCTGCGGTATAAAAGAAGGCGATTCGGTCAAGAGTTTGTTCCAATCCAAGTCCTTAAAAAACGGATGCTGACGTACTTCTTCGGGGCCCTTTCGACCTAACCGTTTGTTAGGATCCATGGTAAGCAAGCGTTCCATAAAGTCAAACGCCTCATCCGGTAAATCCATTTTATCTTTATGCCAATCAATATTTCGGGACAAGATATTTTCAAACACTTTATCAGGTGTCTCTGCATGAAACGGAGGATACCCGTACAAAAACTCGTAACAGATAACACCGAGTGCCCACCAATCTACCATGGAATCTTGACCAGTACCTAAAATACTTTCAGGCGCTAAATAATCTGGCGTACCTACTGCTTGTTCTTGTCTTACTTCGCTATCACCGTGTTCCATCATCATCACCGGAGGAGACGCATGTACAAAGACAGGTGTTGTTAAACCGGAAGACAATAAACCAGAACTAGTCCTTTGACGTCTAGTTCCTACAGTAGCACTACTATTTGCATTATTATTCAGTTCATCATGCATGTGTAACGGTAATACGGGTGCACCACTACTGCTGATTGTATTACTACTGGAAGAACCTGTTTCAACGGGCGTGCTTACAGGTTCGCCACCAGACGTAGAACTAGCAAGCGACCCACGTCTGTTTCTGTCTCTATCGAACAACAGACTGAAATAAGAATGCTTGTATAGTTTTCCGTTGGAAATGGCAGCGGCGGTAGAGGGGGATTGAGGCGGTGTGCCGGATCGAGAAGGAGCAGGTGATGAAGGCAATAAAGAGACGGGACCACTGCATAACTCGTCACGAACTCTGCGGTCTAAAAAGCCTATTCTAGATAGCCCAAAATCAGTTAATTTCAAATGACCGTTTTGATCAATCAGCAAGTTATCCGGTTTAAGGTCTCTGTGAATGATTTGCTTCTCGTGCAGGTACGATAGTCCCAAGGTAACTTCAGCTAGGTAATTACGCGCCCAATCACACGGTAAATTACCAAGCACTTTGATTAACGAGGAGCAATCACCGCCGTTCAAGTACTCGAGAACCAAGTACAGGTAATCCTTGGATTGAAACGTGTAGTAGAGCTTGGTTACGTAGGGGCTGTCGGTTTGAGCCATCAAGATCATACGTTCTGCTTTGACGTTGGTTACTTGGTTTTTGGCAATCATGTCTGACTTTTTTAAAAACTTGATGGCGTAGTAATCACCAGTAACTCGTTTTTTGGCAAGGAACACGGATCCAAATGCACCTTTACTGATGGGTTTGATAATATCAAAGTCTTTGATACTAGGAGCGACAGGTCGAGTAGAGGTGATGGAGCCGGGTAAAGGAGACAGTGGGGATTTTCCAAGCGGCGTACTGCTCCCGGAAGACTGGATCCGTTGCTGGTTGGTGAGACTACTCTTTCTTGGAGGAGGTATATTGTTGGCGGTCTGGAATCGAGGTGAAGCTGAAGGCGTCTCAATGGTTTCCATTTCCACAATCTTTGGTGTTGAAGAGGACTTAGTAGTAGTTGAAGCAGCAGCGGTAGTAGTAGTAACAGGTGGAGGTATACCGTTCTTACGCCTAAGCCGTTTTGATTGTTTGCCGTTATTGTTACGTCTTCCTTTCGATTTCCAGTCTTTGATTTTTTTAAAGATGGTTTTTTTAATATTGTAATTCCCCTTTTCTTCTTCAATAACGTCTTTCAAAGGGGATTCTGGTTTTGGTTCCGTGTCTACTGCTACGACGGTATCTGAGGCAGGGTTGTCGGTGTGAGTTTGCTCGTTCTTTTGCGGTACGAATTCAGACCATTCGTTATTTCCAATGACGTTTTGTTGAAAGTCGTTTCTGGTTCTTTCGTTGTACTCTAAACAATCTTGCATTCGATTCACAGCGTCTACTTTGGATTTGATGATCATTTCGGTATCCAAGATTAAAGAGGCTGTATCCGTATCATCGGCTGAGGGGGCTCTCCAGTACAAGATGGAAATGATTTTTTTCTTGGATAAGGGGGATTGTTGAAGTCTAGGTGAATGATGACCGCACATATCCTCTTCTACGATCTCGTTTGAGTTTTTCAATTCGTCTTCGTCGTCGTGACTACCTGGTGTAGCAATCGATAAAGCGACGTTCATAATATCTAATAAAGAAACGTATTTCTCCAATTCAGCTCTTTTACGTTCAAGCGGTAAGGCTTTATCTTCATCTAACGGTAACATTTCACCAAAGATAGAGTCCTGATCACTATTGATACTAGCTAAATCGTCTTCCTCGTCATTAGTTTCCGCTAGCTGATGAGGGTTACTTTCAAGCTCGACCACTTCGGATTTAGTTAAATCACATAACCTCTGTACGTAGTGTTTGAGTTCAGTTAAGCTGTCGTTACAGTTTATGACATCCATTTCTGCTCTGTGTATCTCCACGCACAATTCGGAATGCTGTTCAAAGAACGAAGCAACTACCAACTTTTCACAAATATTACAAAGCGCGGGTGCAATCATCAACAAATGATCTGCATCATCTAAGCTTCTTGAAACTGGTATACCGCCTTGCGACACGGCTCTTCTCATTGCGACGTTCTGAATATTTTTAATGGCAGGCGAAACAGGCGAGTCGGTAAATAAAGGATGAGTATGTAAATTCGGTACGGTATCGTCAATGATAATATCATCTTGAGGTAAATTGATCTGGTTGGGTTCCAAGATAGACCACCTTCTGGAGCCAACGGACTTTACAACCCACATGGTATGACTGGGCTCACTCGTGACACGGTTGTACATTAACATGCCTTTACCTTCCATTTCAAAGGGTTTCTTGGAATCGTTTGTCAGTACTCGAAAGACTACTTCTACGGTTTTAGATTCATCGGCTATCATTTCTTTTGTGGCTGTTGCAAATACATTTTTATCGTCGTTTGAAAGTAATTGAGAAATATCTAAACCGATCATAGACTGAGGTTGCGTACTATATTAAAAAAAAAAAAAATTGTTTAAAAAAAAACAGGTAACTAAAAAGTATTTTTTTTTCTTTGTCTCCGTACCCGATAACATCGTGCCAAACAGGACTTAGGTATTGAACAGTAATTGGAGTAAGAGATAGTTCCATGACAATGGTACTACTTTGGCCGATTTCTGCCTCTTCTTGTAATTGACATTCATCGTCATTTTGCATAAATGTAGACATGACACTGTTGTCGCGTGTACGAGGCATTCTTGCTAATGGTGCTGTTGTGCGACCATTATCATCAGAGGCAGGAGTAGTAGTAGTATTATTCAGTATACCAAATGAGAAATTACTCTCTTGTTGCACTGGCAGAGACAATGAATGAATGGAAAGAGGTTTGAATAACGGTGTTACAGTGGTTGTGGTACTTGTCGAGTTTGTAGTAGTTGGTGTTAAAGTAGAAGAAGGCGTAGCCCAAAAGTCTCTTTCCATCTGCCACCATTCGACGATTCTATTAAAGGCGGCTACACCTAGCAGCAAACGAAGATGCCATTCTTTACAGGGCCATTCCTTATTATAATCCCACTCCAAGCCAACCTCTTGGATACTTGAAACTGTATCCGCACAAGCGCCGGGGTTATCCAAAAATACTTCCAAATCAGTATCTAGTACACTTTGGGCCAAGCAAATTAAGTCTTGTAACTTTAATATAAAGGGAGTTGGTTTATAAGAGTCTTCAGTAACGATTGATATAACATCTTGTCTTTGCTGTTTATTATTATTGTCTTTTAATTCATCCCATTTTACCAAGTCTTGATCTATAAAGGGTTCGAATTGTTTTAGGTCTTCATCTGACTCGTGATTGAACACATCATCTACGGTTTCAAAATAGAGTAATCCGTTTTCAACGTATTCGTTTAAGCCGTCGATAATACGACGTAGTTCAGAATTACAAGCGTATTTAGCAGACTGTAGTCTTGATTTGATTGTGTGCCTGGGACAGTTGATATCGTTTGGTTTACGTTTTCCGTTAAAAGAATCAAAGCTATCGCCGAAATGAGAGAATGGGTGTTTGTTTGTATTAAAACGATAGCCAATACCACCACTGGTACTAGTAATAGCGGGTGGGAAAGAAGATCGGAATGTAGAACGAGTAGGCGTTGTTGATTTTAATACAGCAGGAGGTGGTGTAACATTATCCGAAATATAGTCATCGTCACTGTTGTAATCAGGAAATTGATAATGAGAATCGACCATGTGATTGGTATTGTTGTGTTGCGCAGGTGGTGGTGGTTCTTGTAAATTAAAGACTTTACTTTGCTGAATAGAGTTCCACCAACCTGTAATTTTAGGATCAACCGTTAGTGATTCATCCATCCAATTAATCCATTTTGGATCTGCCTGATCATAGCCTGACCATTTTCTAATTTTAGTGGACCGTGATAGTTTTAACTTGCTGGCAAATGAATTTGAACTAGGTAAGGTTTTGCGTCTAATCGGTACACTTTTTGCCTCTGCAGCTAAGTATATATCTATTTTATTAGTAAACACAGTAATACAATAAAATAGATTTTTTTTTTTACCTTGTGTGTAGGTGCATAAACTAAAATAATCTCCTTTTTCTCCTTCATAAGCAGACGTACATCCATAAAAAACATCTGTTTCACTACTGGAATCCTCATCATTATCACCAATCATATCATTTAAAAATAAGGCTGGGTATACAGGAGATTGATAGCCATCATTTGTTGTATGATTTTCATTATACAAGATATCTCTTCTTTCTTCATCAAGGTCAATTTCAATCACATCTTTATCAGCTTCTAATAATGCTGATGCTGCTGCTGTGGTAGTATTTGATAATTGTCGCTTTACAAAGTTTTGAATTGATTGTTGGTATTCTGGTAATCCATTGATCGATTGCGTCGTCGTATTATCGTCTATAAAATCTGCGCTTGACATATTTCGAAGCACACTTCCAGACGACTTACGCCTTTGTTTACAAACTAATAAAAAAAAAGGAATGAATTTTGTTTATTATAATAACGGAGAAAAAAGAAAGAAAAAACTCACACTTGTTGGACATAGAATCATAATCATTTGAAGATTCATATCCATCGGAAGAAATGTTACTAATGTTGTCTGTTAATATAGAAGATATAGAAGAGTTTCTATTATGCTGGATATGATGAGCTTCTTCAAACAACTTTGGTGATGGTAATCTATTTTCACGTAATTTAGAAATGGAACCTGACTTATTATCGTCAATACCAGACAATCGTTTATCTATAACAACATTTCTATTATTATTAAATTTAATTGATTCAGGTAAACTAATTGGAGTATTTGGTGGTATAGAATCAGTTTGACCGTCTACAATTAAACTAGTTCTTTTTGATTTCCTCATAAATTTGGCACCGCTTCCAGCAGGAGGAGGACTGTTTGCAAACCTCTGAGCAAATACAGAAGAAGAATGTGGCGGTGTTCTTGATAAGGATAAAATATCGGATTCGCTACCAGGACTAGAAGCATATTCGTCACTGTTATTGGTTGGTATAAAAAAATACTTTTTCTTTTCGTTGTTTAATGGTGGTAATTGTGAAGAAGAAGCGTGATCTTCTGAAGAAGACATTGAGGAAAAACTTTGTTGTCGCTTGGATAAGAAGAGTGGTATAGGTATAGTTATTTCGGCTGACGTCGTAATATGACTGACAGAAACGAACGCGGAGTGGGTATGAGTAGACTTGAGAAATCGCTTGACAGAAGAAGGTGTGGAGTTGTTAATAGGTGTTACGTCGTCTGACCGAGGAGCTACTTGTTCCATGTATCACTTTTCATTGACTTTCCTCTTTTTTTCAAAAGAAAAGAAGTGTATTTTTCTCTTTTTAACAGTAAAATAAAAAAAGCAACAGAAAAAAGGTGTGTGTGTGTGTTTACTAAAGAAAAAGAGAGAAGAAAAAGGAAAGAAAGAAAGAAAAGCAAATATAAGGGCATATTTTACGTCACACAAGCCCCTTTGATTGGTTTAATGTATTTGCATAAGTGTAAAAAAGGGTTACAAGAGTAAAAAAAAAGGAGGTTTACATTGAGTAACCTTCCAGTGTGAGTGTTTGTTGTTTAAATAAAATACACGTTAATATTTTTTTATCGTAGTGTGTGACACTACACTTAGCTAATTGTATAGTGTGAATATTTTTTCTTTTTTAAACAAATAATTACTTGTATAGTTTAATCAGCTGATAACGCCTATAACTCTCTTTAAATGCAAGCTTGTAATACCATTTAAAACTAGACCTTTAAACTTGGAATTCCTCTTTTTTTGTTTGTCAAATGCATGGAAGCAACTCTTTTTTTATGTGTATACACGTACCTTTTTTTTTCATTTAAATCTCAGTACTTTTTTTTTTTTTCTTAATCAGCCTCAAAAAAAACATAAGAAATCTTTACCCTTTTTCTTCTTTACTTGTAAAAAAAAACTTAAAAATGTCGAAGCCTAGAATCGTTGGAGAGTTAGTTATTGTTGCTTATAAAGCTGTAAGTAATAGACAACAATTTTTATACAGTGTCAAAAAAAGTTATTCACCAGGAGTTCCTCCCTCTTTTTTTTCTTTCTCTTTTCCCCTTTTTATTTTATTATCATTAGAGACATCTTCCAGAACGCGAGGTAATTTCATTTATATGATCGTTTTTTTTTTTTTTAGCTGTAGTTCTCATCTCTATCATAGATTGTTGGTAAACAAGATCCTTTTGTTGTATTTCGTTTAGGTGAAACCACCAAAAAGACTAAAACTGATCTTAGAGGTGGACAACACCCAACTTGGGATGATCAGGTACGTTTAAACCCAACAACATAATCAAACAAAAAAAAACTCTAAATATACTTACACGTCCGTAAAAAAAAAAAAAAATCTATTTAGGTCACTTTGCCCGTACCAGAGAAAAAGACACTCGTTGTTGTTCAGGTTTATGATGAGGATGCAAAGAGACAAGAATTAATTTCTGAATGTGAATTAGACATTACCAAAGTATTAGAAGATGGTGAAGCTGACGGTAAATATGCGTACATGTAAAAGAACTCCTTGAAACTCGTATTTATAGTTTACTTTTTATATCTATTTTAGAATGGTATCCTTTACAATATAAAGGCCGATCTGCAGGTGAAATTTACTTGGAATTGACATTCTATAACGCTGTAAGTTTTTACGTGTCTCTTCTCTTAAAAAAATATATACGCTAAATTTTTATTTTTTGTTTCTGTAGAAGCCTCCTCCTAAACGTCAACCTACAAGATATGGTGGTAGACATCCTAAGCCAACTGGATACGCGCCACCTCTTCCTCAACAAACGCCTCAACAAAGTAGACCTTATAACCCTTCACCATATCCACCTTCCAGTTTTGTAAGACCTGCTGGTGGACCTATTCCTGTTGAATCTCATTCAACTCCTACCTATCAAGGTAGCCCTTACCCACCTCAACAGCAACAGCAACAGCAACCACCTCAGCAACAACAACAACAACGTCCTCCATTCAATATCAACTCTAGTCCTTACCCTCCTCCTGTTCCTACGCCTTCCATGTCTACTGGTTCTCAACAACACGTTTATCCTCCTCATCAACAACAACAACAACGTCCTAGTCGTCCCAACTCATATGTACCACCACCTACCAACAGTAGACCTACCTCTCCTCCCGGTCCAGGAAGTTATGGCAGCAACACCTCTGCCTCACTTTTATCATCCTCTTACAACCCATCTAACACTAACGGACCCCCTCGTCCCAACAGCGGTTACGGTGGACACCCACCTTCTACTTCTTCATCCGGAAACAACCCTAACCGAAACAGTTTCCCCAACAGCTATGCTGCTAGTCCTTACCCTCCACAACAAACCCAACATGGATTCAACGTCGGTGGATTCCCTGAACCTCAACAGTTTTCGACTGGGTATCCTCCTCGTACTGAGGCTTTAGGTACACCTTTTGCTGCTCATCAAGGAACTCCGTTCGCATCTCATCAAGGTACGCCCTTTTCCGCTCATCAAGGTACGTTTCATAACGCTGCTCCTCATGGTGCTGCTCCTGGGTACCCTCCTACCAACCCGAATTATCCCCCTCCTCAGCAACATCAGTATCAAGGCTACCCTCCTAATAACGGTGGTGGCTACGGTGGTCAAGCCCCTTATCCACCTTATTAATTAAAATCGTAAATGAATTAGAAAAAAAATACTATTTATTATCATATTATTATGCCATTATTATTATCCCAAATAAAATAAAAATAAAAAAAATGTTGGTGATTGTGAAATAAATTAAATTTGTCGTCCACCTGTAGGTGCTCTGGCTCTACTACCAGTACCTAAATAATCAAATGAACTTTCTTCTAATAGAGGATCAAATCTAAAATCATCTTGGTTGTTACTGATACCAACACTCATGGTTTGCATTGGATACTCTTGTGGCGAAGTAGGTCTACTATCAAACGAATCTCTCTTGGGTTGGAATCGAACGGTAGGACTCTTGGGATCCACCATAGTGAAATTAATAGGCTTGTTGGTATAAGGGTCCTCCACTGCAATACTTTTAGAAAATGAGTTCTTTTCAGAACCTTGTTGTGTAAATTGATGTGTGGGCGTAAAAGATCTTGTTGTCTGCGATGTATAATCTACTTCTATAGGATCCATGGGCCTTAAAAAGTTACCAGCTCTAGTATTATTCTCTTGATCGTACCGACCGGCATTTTTGTGCTCTATGAAATTTGTCATACGTTGACTTAGTCGTTGACCATTTACTACTATTTTTGCATCAGAAAACGAACCATTATTAAATTTATCGGATATTTCTAAATCGGTTCCGTGAGAAGTCTTGGTCCTTCTCATACCATTGGAGTCTTTACTAGACGTATCTATCTCCTCGGCCGTGCGACGCGGATGAAAGATAGAAATCTATACATAAGTCATTAACATATGATAATGCCACTTGTAGATTAGATTGCATATACATACACTGACTAACCACATTAGAATAGCTGCTGCGTTACAATTGGCAATTAAAAAATCTGATGCAAATTTACTTTGGTTCACCACTTTAGCTGCTGTTAACCCGTCAATACAAAGTATAGCTAAACTAATTCCGTATGAAAACAAAACTACCGTCAAGTAAATATTCATGTCTTTAAAATACTCGAGCTTTTCGATCACAATGCTTCCATTTTTCAAGTTCCGGGACATCTTTAAAAGTCGCTTGAAACGTACATTGGATCGAAGACCTAAAATCGATGTGAACAGCACTAAAATAATAATAAAATTAATTTATCTTTTTGTGTTAATTTAATCTCTTTTTTGCTTTACTTTCGATAGAGTATGCTAATTGAGGGGCAGTTTCTCTTAAAGAAGGGTCGTGTCGGAAATACCACTGTAAAATAGGGAAAATGGCAGAACTCCCAAGCGCCCTATATATAGTAATTTAAGTACATTTAATAGGCACACACACACACAAAATTTATGCTAATTAATTACCAAAAGATATAAAACTTAAATTCCCAAGAACTCATAAATGATTTCTTTGCTACGGCGTTGGAGAGGTAGTTCCAAAAGCATTGAAGTAAAAAAAATACACTTACTTGCATAGACAAGTTTACACATTCAACATAATCAATCGCCTAAATTTTGAAAAAAGTTAGTATCAAAAGTTACACAGGTAAAATACAGATGATAGTACCTGAGCAATATGTTGATGTTGTTCAGTCCATGCGGCAAATGGTTTATTAATGATTTTTCCGTTTGGTAAAATATAAAATTTCTCTTCATATTTAATCCAAGTAGATATGAAATCTATTTTATAACAAATGCTTATTTAGTGTGGAAATTTGACAGGTTTTTTTTTTATATTTACCCCACGCCATTTGCATCACTAGCATCATAAAGAACAGTATTGTAATTACACTTCTTAATTCACCCTTGATAATTTTCTTTGGATGAAGGCATTGAAATTTATCGTTTAGGTATACTCTCACTAAAATAAAAAGGCCAATGTACACTTCAATAGCACATCTTTCTATTTATCAATAAAAAAATTAGTTTTGCTAGGCAATAAATTTTTTTTTTTTTTTTTGGTAATTGAATTTTTTTTTTCACGTTACGAAGGTATGAAAAATCACTATTTTTAATTTTTTTAAGTTAAACTGTACAGGTAAATAGGAGTCAATTGCAATATTACCTCAAGTGAGTCATTATTTAAGAAGGGATCCGGGAGAGAGAGAGAGAAAAATAAAGGGTAACAGAAAAAAAAATGAAGGAAGCAAAAGAAAAGAGATAGATTGCGGTGTCCTTTTTTGTCTTTCTATTTAGGTAGATAAACCGAAAATGCGGAGAACAGTCTCTTCTGTCTAAAATAATGATCTGTTCTTGTAAAATGTAACCCACAGAATGTCATTTAACAAATGCAAAATTTTGGTACAACCCACAAGCTGAAATATAGTTTTTTTTTTTTTGCTCTGCATGGCCCCTATGTCACTCAAAAACTGAGTTTTTTAGTTCGAAATTTTTATTTAACTCAGAACTTTGTTATTGTGCGTACATGCAGTCGAACCAAACTTATTGTATTCTTTCCCACCAAACTATACTTGGCTTAAGAAAAAAAAAACTCGAATGATTTTGAAAGGTTACAATTGCAACCTCCTTTTAGTTTGATACGTTACCGAAAAAGAATATCCCCCCTCCTCCTTTATTGGAAATTGAAATTGTAATTCTGTGAGACTATACATTTAACCTTTTTTTTTTTCATGGGTGCATGGTTTTTTCTTTATTAACATTTTCGGAATATGTCGCTTCTATCAATTGAATTTTTTTTTTTACGTTCCAATCTAAAAAAAAAAGACCCTGATCTAAAACGTTTTGCTCTGTTTTAAAATATATAATCCCAAAAGGCGTTGGGGAGTAAAAAAAAAAAAATTTGTTTATCAGATGGCTTGTCTGTATGATAGTATAAAAATATATAATATCCCAAGTTACACATTCAACTGGTTGGTTATCACCATAAATTATGTACATTTAAAGAAATACACATGTATTGTGTCAATTCTTAATTGAATTCGAGGAAAACAATTCTTGACACCTTTCTTTTTAACAAGAACATATATCGTGTCTCCCTTGTACGGACATCACCTGTACTACACAAGCCTACCGATTTTTTTTTTTAAAAAAAGATTATTTAGAACCAAAAGACGTTTTGTTTGTACCCAAAAAAGTAGCTTTTTATAAAAAAAAAGTGTGGGGACATTGGTCTTGATCCCGACCCCCATGGTTTCTTTACCTACTGGGAAAATAAGTGTTACGATTCAAGTTCTTGCTTACATGTGGGAATCCGTTCAGACACTAAGTAGCATTGTCTACTCGCTTTTATTGAGTGCACTAGGTCAATTAAAAGAAATTGCATTTAATAGAATGGTTTATACTCAAGAAAAAAAAATCGACGGATTCTATCGTTTTTTTGGTACGTTATTGAAAAATACAATAGCAAACGCACTTTTGTGTGTGTGATACCGGTACCACCGGCGGTCAAAACAATAATGGTTGATACTTTACTCGTGCCCGCGTATACTTGATATCTCTCCAGAGGGGGGACCTTAAAATCCAAATTTGATCCTCTCAATTGGAACAATAAAATCTAGTGCTCCAAATCTCGTAACTTTTGATTCGATGGTATAGTCTGTTAAAATATACCTCGCAACCGGTAACAATTTTGCTTCCAATTCAGAATTATTATTATAAATAAAGCCCCACAAAATACATTGGTCATTCTTTATAATTATCAATATTTAGTACTTCCAAAAGCAACAAGTTGAACTTTGAGAAATACCTTTAAAAATAACAATTCATCTTGATTGACCTGTTGCTCATTTGAGCTATTCTCATCGTTTGAAGAAAAGCTTTTGGGTTAAAAGGTGCAATTGATACTATTTTCAAGCTCTTGGGTAGTCTTTATGAAGATATATTTTTCTTTTATTGGTAATTCGGCTGACACAACCGGAAGATCCGATCTTGAAGATCCATCGCCCGCAGAATCTTCAAGATCCTTTCTATATATAAATATATATATCATTAAATGCACTTCATGCCGAAGTTTTATTTAATTCTTGAATCGTAGTCTATCCAAGTCGTTGATTAAATTGCACAGCATTCCATTTTCTTCACTGTATCCGTCTACGCTGACACTATCATATCGTAGGAAAAGTCGCTTTTGAAAGATGTGCTCGCTTAAGTGCATATGAATGCATTGCTATAAAAAAAAAAAGGGAATGGTTGAAGGGGAAGTAATACGTTTTATTAAGTGGATACGCTTTGGATAAGACCTTTTATAAGCGGATACGTTTTGGATACGGCTTTTTTTAAGTGGATTCTCTTTTCTCGATACGCTTTGGAGATAAACTAGGTTATGATGGAAAGGAGGTCTATTTTGTCATTCGTATGTTTGTTTCTATGTTCTATTTGTATGTCTGTTTGCGAGACTACTTAACGTTTACGGTCATGCCAAAAAAAAAAGAAGATTTTTCGTTATTATGTACTTTCGCATCCAGAAATTCATTGTATATCGATGAATCAATAACTTGCATTTAAATAGGAAGAAAAAAAATCCGAACTCAGTTTTACTCAGAGCTAACGAGACACTCACTTTGCAATGTAATTGACGTTTTACAAACTATCTCTTTAACTTTTAAAGGTCTTTAGCGTGCGTGACGTGACAAAATCTCAATAGAGTCGGAGATCGATAAACTAACATCAAACATGATGTTTGCAGTGTATCATCCCCCTTTTTTTTTCCGCAAGTGTATTGATACGTTTTATCTTCTTTTTCTTTTTATTTTGCGTGTTCATCCTATTTTAAAGAAGAAAAAGCAATGTCTGGAAATAATCAACGTCTCAACATTTTCCCTACGCGAATGTATGCAATCTTTGTTATATACATATGTTAGCTTACTTTTTTTTTTAATACTCATTACTATAATACTTTTAATATTATTTTTTAGGGCCCTTACCAACATGAAGCTCAAGTTGAAAGGAGCTCAAACTGGTCATTCACTTTTGAAGCGTAAATCTGAAGCTTTAACCAAACGTTTCAGAGGTATTACAGTCAAGATTGATGAGGTATTATTATTTTTCTTTCTCGGGTTCCATTGAAATATTTTACGAGATTTCGGTTTATATGTTTTAGCTTAAGCGCAAGATGGGTCAAGTTATGCAACTTGCTTCTTTCTCTCTTGCTGAAGTTCAGTATATTACTGGTGATATTAGGTACCTTTTCTTTTTTTTTTGTTACGTTTTACTATTTATACGCAAAACAAAAACAAAAAGTCAGCAGACGAGATTAACTTTTTTTTTTTTTCAAAAGTTACCAAATTCAAGAATCTTCCAAGTCTGCTCAATTACGTGTTCGCGCTAAACAAGAGAATGTTTCTGGTGTTATGCTTCCTGTATTTGAAATGTATAACGAAGGTGGCAATGGTAAGAGAGAAATTTAAAATTATCTTTTATGTATGTATAATTCACGTTACTGAAATATTTTATCACGTACCTTTTTTTTTTTGACAGCTTTTGAATTCACTGGTCTTGGTCGTGGTGGTCAACAAATCCAAAGAGCCAAGGAAGTCTATACCAAGGCAGTTGAGACATTAGTCGAACTTGCTAGTTTACAGGTAAATCAGATTTTACACACAGGAACGAAAATGTTACGGAATATACTAATTTTTTTTTTGTATGGTGTAGACTGCCTTTGTCATTTTAGACGAAGTTATCAAGGCAACTAACCGTCGTGTTAATGCTATTGAGCATGTTATTATTCCTCGTTATGAAAATACTATTAAATATATCACTTCCGAATTGGATGAACAAGACAGAGAAGAATTCTTCAGGTAAAAAAGAGAAAATCCTATTTTTTTTAATAATTGCTATACTGATTTGATGTGCGTATAGATTGAAGAAGGTTCAAAGTAAGAAGAAGGAGCGTGCTGCTGTTGAAGAGGCTGTTAGATTAAATGATATTGCTACCGCTGAAGAAAAGGGCCACGAAGGTAAACATACACACATAAAAAAGATAATCTAAAAGACTCATGTTTTTTTTATTAGCACCAATACTTCAAGCAGCAGAAGAGTCTGGTCAAATCGACATGTTGGATCGTGAAGATGAGGATATTATTTTCTAGATATTAAATTGTCACCAGCTTGAAACAAAGCAAAAAAAAATGCCTTGCCTACATAAAAAAAAAAAAGAATCGTGTGTCCCCCCCTAAAAACATTTTTTTCTTCATTTTTTTCTGTATATTATGAAATGAATGAAATACAAAAAAAGTTTTGATAAAAATAAAATAAAATAAGTGTAAATTCGGTAGTCAATAAACGCACAACAGCAGCCTTCTCTGTTAACTGATTCTGGAGTAAAGCCTTTTGGATGATATTTTCCAGCCAAGTAAAATCGACGATCCAAAGTATTCAAGCCCCGTGTATAAGATTAATTAAAAAGGAGAGTATAAAACAGTTTACAGCATAATATTCAATAGGCCAATGCTTTTATAAGAAAAACGAGATATATGTACATGTATATAAAACGCCCTCCTCAAAATTACGCTGACGATTGAAGAGAACGATATGGAACTACTGTAGCGATGTTACTTTGATAGAACGAGAAGATATTTTTTTTAAAACAATCTAGACTTTTTGTATTACTTTAGCATCTTGCCTCGTGTATACGTATCGAACATGTTGTTTACTTTCCAAAATAAGAGTGTATTACAACAATCGATACATGTTAAATTAAAAAAAAACTTTTTAAGTCGGATATTATGTAACTAACTTGTATTATTGAAAACAGAGAGGGCGAATTAAAAAAAAAAGAATGATAATGTAAATAATGTATGTTTTTTAGAAAAAAAAGGGAGAAGGGAGAGTGTAGTGATTTTTTTTTTCAAGAATTAAATAGTAACAAATATAATATCACCTCCCCTTTATAAGAAAATGGAGTAAAAAAAAAAGTACAGAGAACTAATATAGCAAAATATTGGGTAATATTTATGAAGATCCTGTTTGATAATTACCAACATAGGAGTGTCTAGGTGGAGGAGGCGCGTTGACACTTGACATATCAGGATAATCACTTGGTGCTGAACTAGACCATGTATTGTCTTGGTGCATAGGCTGATTATATTCCTCATCATCATCTTGCGGTCTAAATACTTCTTGTTCGTTTGAACCAGTCTTTCTCTTGCGAATAAAAAAGAACACAACAGCTGCAATAATTGCTACACCGGCTACTCCTCCAACTACACCACCTGCAATAGCTCCCACATTTGTTTTGTTGCCTGCGGATTCAATAGTCGTTGTAGGTGTTGACGTAGGCACATCCGTAGGTGTAAGCGTCATTGGGGTTTCAGTTGGTGTATAGATTTCACCGGTTGTTGTAGGGATGATATCTTCAGTAGATGAAGGTAAAAGATCAGTGGGTGTAGTTAAAATGTCGGTAGTAAGAGTAGGTAAAATGTCAGCAGTGGTTGTAGTAGTAAAGGATTCATCTACACTGGTAGTAGTTTCGTAATTTTCAGTTGTGGTAGTTGAATCTGGGTTATCTAAAAGAATGTATATATAAATAACCTGATTCATATATGAAATTTCATTTATTATTACCAGATGTATACTGGTCATTGCTATATGTAGTTGTAGTGGTATAAGCTTCCTCATCACCTCCCTCATCACTTCCATCATCTATTAAATTTAATGTTAGTATATGCTGTCATTGAATATCTAAACAATAAAAAGATCGACGTACCAAAGCCATCATCTTGGGCATTTACACCAGTCCATAAATTTGATGCAGCGACAATAGTAAATAAACCGTATGAAGACAGTGATCGAGTAAATTGCTTTAATGCTACCATTTTATTCTTCTTCTTTTTACGAAATAAATAATATAAAAAAAGAGAGAAAAGAGAGAAAAAAGGAATTAAAAAAAGGGGGGGGGGGATCTTAAAGTATATGCCTGGATATAAATATCACGTTTTCAAAAGTATAAAAAAAGAAAAATAAGAGTGTGTACAACTGGAAATACAAAGTTAGATTGGATAGTTTTTTCTGGATTCTCAAAGGAGATTTAAAAATAAAATAGACAAGTGTAACGTGCTATTTTCGATTTGTTATTAAGTTACTTGGCATCTTTTTTAGAAGCTTTTTTGTTCAGCCACGCCGGCATATTATGCATTTATCAAAAAAGTCCTTAACATCTCTATGCTAAAAAAGAAGAAAAAAAACCCCTACAAAAAGTACCTTATTTTGGGACATGTTTCACTTTTAATATTTTATAAAACTTCATACTCTTGTTTATCCTAAATCATAAAAAAAAGTTTAGAAGGCAATGCCTGTCATGTGCACACGCTTCTTTCTTTTTTTCGTACTAAGCCCAGGATCAGTAATGAAAACAATGATACTTTTTAAGTGTGGGGAGTGGACCTCGGCGTTTATTTGTTTGTTTTTTTTTGGCTGCGAGATCTACCCTGCTCACTTCTTATGATATTTCCGGTGCTATCCGAATAATTCTAGCACGCTAAAAAATAGTTCAACTTTAATCTCGTCAAAAAAAAAACTTTAGCTTAAAACGTATAGAAATGCTACGGTATCACTAGATTTTCCTGCAATTCAGAGTATAAGTACTATTTCTAGAAAAAATCCCATAAAAGGTGTATATTTAATTATACTCTTTTCTTTTCTCTCTCTCTCTCTCTCTCTCTCTCTCTCTCTCTCTCTCTCTCTCTCTCTCTCTCTCTCTCTCTCTCTCTCTCTCTCTCTCTCTCTCTCTCTCTCTCTCTCTCTCTCTCTCTAAAAAGTGAAAATAAACGTTTTCAATTGAAAGTATATAATATGGCATACTCGTAGAGATGTCGCAAACCTGTCAAAATAAAAATAAATACCGGTATTTCAATTTGTTAAGTATTGATAACAGGCCGATCATCTGACTGCAATAAATAAAAATGCGCTCCAGCAAAAAAAGCAATTTACCGTTGTTATACATAGCAGCATAGTTACTTAAAGCGAAAGTTATTCAACAATTAACATAGACAAGTATTCATGTGAATAAGTAAATAATTTATTAAGTAATAGTACAATTTAAACTAATGGCAATAAGTGTTAAAATGTTTTTTTTTGTTGCTTAGAGAGTGAAGCTGGAAGACTTGCGGATATCACGACTGGAGGCGCCAATGTTAATAGTGAATTTACCGGAAGGAATGACCCAAGATTCAGTAGCTTCATCCCAGATACTAAGCTCGGTCTTGGTAAGCTCAATGTCAACATTTTCCTTCTTACCCTTCTTCAAGAAGACCTTTTCGAAACCACGAAGTTGTTGAGGAGGAGAACCGGCGCTCTCGGGGAAAGAAAGATAGGCTTGAACAACTTCAGCGCCATCAACATGACCAGCATTCTTGATAGAGATAGATACCTTAACAGTAGCATCCTTAATAGTTTTCTTGTCCTTCTTGTCGTAAGAAGCCTTGGCCTTGACTTTCAACTTACTATAGTCAAACTTGGTGTAAGATAAACCGTGACCGAAGGCGAACAAAGGTTCGATCTTGGCGTGGTCGAACCACTTGTATCCCATAAGTAATTTCTCTTTATATTCAAACGCAAGCTCTTCATCGATACCGGTATTGTAATCCTCTTCCTTCTTGGCAATAGTGTAAGGGAGACGACCAGAGGGGTTGACCTTACCAGTAACTACATCTGCAAGAGAGTTACCAGATTCTTGACCGGGAAGACCGGGCCAGAGAACAGCCTTGATGTTAGGATGGTCAATCCAAGGCATAAGAACGGAGCCAACAGCATGGATAACAACAATGGTGTTCTTGTTAGCATCAGCGACGGCCTTAATCTATTTTACAAAAAATTAAATTGTTTAACTTTTTTTTTTCTAAAGTGAATACCATTTCTTTTTTAAATCTTACCAAGTTGTCGCCGTTGTGCCATAAAGTGAGGTTTTTACGGTCACCAACGTTACCATCAATATTAATATATTCTTCTCCAGAATCAGCGTTAGAGAAAACAAAAGCGTAGTCAGAGTCCTTGGCGACTTCAGCAGCCTTTTCGAGATTCCAATCGTCAGCAGTAGATTTAACAGCAACCTTCTTACCGAAAGCATCGGTAAGACCAGTAAGAGGATCGATGAGGTAAGGGTAGAAAGAGGTACCAGAGCCCCAACCTTGAGCCAAAGTATCACCAGTACAACCGTGATCAGCACAGTTGAATAACTTTGGGTCAGTAATAGAATCAGAACCGATAACAGCAATCTTCTTAACCTTCTTGGGATCAATAGGGAGAGTATCCTTGACGTTCTTGAGAAGAACGTTAGAGGCAGCACCCATCTCGCGAACAAGTTTCTTGTGGTTGGATTGAACGTTAACAAAAGGAGCCTTGTCTAAGTGGAAGGAATCAAGAGAGATCTCAGGGTAGTCCTTGTCCTGGTTCATCTTGTACCAAGAGGCAACAATACGCATAGCCATGTCAGTAGCACGTTCTTCGGGAACCTTACCAGCTTCAACAGCATCAGTCAAGTTTTTACCAAAATAAGCACCAGTATTTTCATGGTCCATGTCGACATCACCAGGCATATCCATATCAAGACCATTGTTAGCAGCGTCGACAGTCGAATGAGTAGCACTCCAATCAGATTGAACAAACCCCTTGAAACCAAGCTCGCCCTTCAAGACAGTGTTCATGAGATATTCGTTTTCACAAGCATAGGTGCCATTGGCCATGTTATAAGAGCACATAATCGAACCAACACCGGCTTCGACAGAACGAGCGAAAGGCCAGAGATAGATTTCATGTAAAGTTCTTGAATCGACATCAGAAGAACTCTTTTTTCTGTTGGTCTCTTGTTCGTTAAGAATGTAATGCTTAGCGGTAGCAATAACACCTTGTTCTTGAATACCCTTGACAGTTTCTTCGGACAAGACACCCATAAGAAAAGGATCTTCTCCTCCAGCTTCCCAACCGCGACCGCCACGAGGATTTCTCATAAAGTTCATGGCAGGACCCAATTGAACATGGACGCCTTTGCCTCGGAATTCCTTGCCCATATACTCGGCGCGTTCACGAATGGCTTTTCTGTCGAAAGAGGCAGCAGCGTTGATACCAGAGACACCAGAGGTGACGTTATAGGCAAAACGAATACCAAGAGGAGCATCTTGTAAACAGAGTGCGGGGAAGTCGGGGCTAGTAGTACCGTATGTGTTACCGACACAAGCACCCTTCATCCATCCAGTACCAGTGGTAATGGCAACCTTTTGTTCAAGAGTCATTTGGCTAACAAGCGCTTCGGCTTTGCCGTAGGCTGCGTCCCAAGACAGAACCTTAATCTTGGCCTCAACAAGAGTAGTAGCAGCGTTAGCTGCAAGCAAAAGTGTAATTGCAGTTGTAGAAAGAGATGGAAGATGCATTATTAAATATAACTGTTTTGATAATGGAAAGAAAGAGAGAAAATTGGATGCTTTTTATATGATTTTTTAGAGGTCTAACTGAATGTTCAGTTTAGTTCCCACATTAATAGATGGTTATTAGGAATTGTTAAAATAAGGGTTCTACAGACCCGACAAAAAAAAATGAATGTATTGTTACATTAAGAGAGGAACTGCAACTAAGAAAAATTAACTAGTAGGACCAAAAGTTTTTTTTTAAAAAAAAAGTGAGTACAAGACGTGATTTCTCTTTTTTTGTTTGTTTGCAGGAACGTTATTTTCCTTGTGATCGTTTTATTGGCAAAGAATCCCCACATCTGCTATTTTATTAATACTAATTATTTTTCTATAAAAATACAACACACTCTTGGTATACTAGAATGTGTAGATGTCAAACAATCTATACGAGCATTAAACTTTCCTCGGGTTAATGAACTAAAATTAATGTGGGTTTAAAATCCTTGCCTGATTTCTCCAAAGAGGAAAACCGAATATTAGCGTGTAACAAACCAGCGGGACAAATAACGAAATTGTGGTTCCTGAGAAAACAAACCAGCGGGACCAAAGCTCTTCCAGTAAAACCCAGCATGAAAAGAAAAAAAAATTAGCTACAAGTTAATACCATTTATTCTCATACAACAGGTTAAGCCTCATCATCTTATATTAAATCTCTGGGTACCGCCCTTGGCCGCTTTTTACCGATTATTAATGAAGAGTATGTTACATTTGTTTAATTCATGGTTATTCGCTAACAAGCAAAAAAAAAGGAGTCATTTTCATTCTTTTGCGGTAAATTAATAATCGAAAAGTTTGATCCGTATTCTTGGATTTGGATGTACCTATTGTGTACGACGTTAGGGATTACGGGTTAATATCGTATTTCTAAGGATCGAAATTCGTAAATCAATTAGATTCAGAATCATCCAATTTCCCGCGACATAAAAAACAAGCGATCGATATACTCTATTGCGCTTCTATCGAAGCTCCGTAAACTTAAAGGGACAGTTCATCTATCCGGAGATATTATGCTTTGGAGTATGAACTTTAATTACGTCCTTCCTAATAGTAACCCCCGTATGGATTATTTTTTTTTTACAAAAAAAGACCCCGAAAGGAAGAACTGTAAAGAGTAAATAGACGGGAAAAAAACTTCCAAATGAAGCGAAATAGGTGCCGAATTATGGAACTAATAGAAGTTCTCCTTTGTATTTCATCAGCATTTAAGCTAGAAATTATATATATATATATGAAGGAGTACACTTACAGCTGTCATTTTCAACTACATACTACGACACGTCGTATCGTATGTACTTGGTTTGCTGTGAACTAGAAAGGGTTTTTACCAAACTAAAGTATAAGGGAGTGCCATCTCGATCTCCAGGGAAAAAAATGCCGCGGTGTAATATCGTATGAGAACCAAATGTTAGGATCATCTTATCACTTATTCCCGTGTTTACGTAATCGTGTGGGTAGTTTCAGTAAACTTTTGCCTTCAGCGGTAAAAGTTTTTGTTGAGTAATGTAATACAAAACCTTATTATATCGTTTAATAAGCCTATAAGCACAACAAGTAGAAATAATATCAAGTACCCTGAAAAAAAAAAATCAGATCGAGCTCGCTAACTTACTAGCTACGAACGTTATAAAGTTGGGAGTAGCAGTGTTATATCGTTTAAGCAAAAGTAATGAAGTAATATTCTGTATTAGTTTTACTTGAAATCAAATAGGGCTAGTTTGTTGTCAAAAATCTCGATAAATTCGCTTTAACTTGGTTAGGTCCCCGATTTTTTACTCCAATATTTTTGAACAATATAACATTCTTCCTATTTGTGTGATCATCGTTGTCCAGCAACTCGATGAAAACATTATTGAACAAAGCTCGCAGCACTAAGAGCTCCCATTCCTTAGAGAAATACCATATGCATTTTGGGCAAAGCAGTGTATATTAGTGTCATCAGAGGAGAATAGGCTCAACAATAGTAAAGTAGGACACCATCCATTATTGGATATTATAATTGCTATTACAAGCAAAGAGAAAGTCATATTATGTAATGATAGCCTATAAAAAATCACGAAAACTGTTTATTTAAATTTTCTATTATAATGGCATAGCAGACTCTCACTGGTATTGTATTGCTTAATTAACCTTATATTTTCCAGATGTCCTTGTTCAAAGCATTTCTTCCGATTATTTTTATTTGTTTTGATGCTTTTAAAACGTTGAACGAATTCATATAATTCTGCATCATGTTCTTTTAATAGAAAGTTTCCTTTTCGGAATGCAGTTTGCCACATTAAAAAAATAGTCACGTAGAAGTGCATGTAGAACTGTCACTTTTTTTTTTCTTCACTGAAGTTTTTTTTTTCTACTATTTTTGCTCTTTGTACATATCATAAATGACTTCTCAAGAGTATCCCGATCCCGTCAAAGATTTCAAAGGATTCCAAGAATCTTTATACAAATCTCTTATTGCTGCTACAGCGGCAGCAAATAGTATCCCTGTAGAAGAAGTAGGATTTTACAGATCATTAGATAGAGACTTTGCTAAAGACCTTGATCATGCTGGATCAAGCTCTTTAGCTATTGGTAACTCTTTATTGCAACAGTGTGCTAATGATACTGGTATCGAAGTTATGAGCTTTGAGGATGTTGACGATGTAGTTCAACGTTACGGTATGGCTACCGACGTTTGTGATGGGTTACTTGAAAAGGCCGTAAGTCTTTTTTTTTATTTATTTGTGTGTGGATTTTGAGCTGCTTACTTATTCCTTTTTTTTTATATATAGGATCTCTGTTTAGATCAAATGCGTGGTAAGGGATTCCAAGAGAGTATGAAGCAAGATGCTCCTGAAGTTACACAAATTGCCACCAAGGTAAACTCAAGATATGGAAAGAGTGAGAGGGGGAAGGAAAATGAACCAACATTTTTTTTTTTTTTAGGATAAATTGGAGTACAAGTTTTTACACGCCAATAACGTCGTTCGCCCTCAAATCCACTTTAAAGATGCCGTAGATAACTCCAACTCGACACCTTTTGAAAGAAAGATCAAGTACAAGCCTCATGCTCTTGTTCCTCTTGATTTTACGGCTTCCGTAGATGAAACTCCCAAATCACTTCCCCATCCTTATGTACATGAGATCACTAATATCGAATATCCTCAACGTATGTTTGAAACTGCCGAACCAGAAATGTATAAACCATACGATACCACTTCACCTACTTGGGTTGATACAGAGGAAAAATTATTAGAAATGATGAAGCGTTTAGAAGGCGCAGAGGAACTCGCAGTCGATTTAGAACATCATAACTACCGTAGTTTCCAAGGTTTTACGTGTTTGATGCAACTTAGTACTCGTGACGAAGATTTCGTAATTGACACATTGGAGCTTAGAGATAAATTATGGATGTTGAACGAATACTTTGCTGACCCTAACATTGTTAAAGTCCTTCATGGTGCTGATTCTGATATCATTTGGCTTCAGCGTGATTTCGGACTTTACATCGTTAACCTCTTCGATACATACTTCCCCACCAAAGTACTCGAGTTCCCTCATCACAGTCTCGCTTATCTCTTGAAAAAATATTGTAACTTTGATGCCGATAAAAAATATCAATTAGCAGATTGGAGAATCCGTCCTTTACCAGTGGAGATGTTAGATTATGCCCGTTCTGATACTCATTTCCTTCTTTATATTTACGACTGTCTTCGTAACGAATTAGTAAATAAGTCAACTACTGACGGTAACCTCGTTCGTGTTTGTCTTCAAAGATCAAATGAAGTAGCACTTCAAAAATACGATAAAGATATCTATGATGCCGCTAATGGTACTGGTCCCGGTGGCTGGAAACATATGTTGTCGAAATGGAAATACGCTATGAACCCTCAACAACTTGCTGTATTTAAAGAACTTCATAGCTGGCGTGATCACACTGCAAGAGAAGAAGATGAATCATGGCGTTATGTGTTACCTAATCATATGCTTTTTGCCTTGGTCGAACGTATGCCTGTAGATTCTAGTGGCGTTATTGGTTGTTGTAATCCTTGTCCTACTTTGGTCCGTATGAATGCTCAAGTTATTGCTTATGCTATTCAAAAAGCAAAGAGAGAAGCATTAGAAGCACCCAAAGAAGACGCATTCAAGGAAGAAGATAAATCAAAGTCAGAAACAACTACACTCTCTACATCTGGCTCCTCTACTACAAAAATGCAAGTTCAAAGCATCAAAAGAAGCAATACTAGTGTTGATCCTGCATTATTTGATTTGAAAAAGGTTAAAAAGCTTAGAACTGAGAATGCTGCTAAGTTAGAGAAAAAGTCCTCTGACTTATTTGGTTCTTGCTTATAAATAGTATAAATAAAAATAAAAATCATCCCTTCAAATAATTCCTTTTTTCAAAATTCAATAGAATGGTGATAATAGCTCCCTCAGAGCATCTACGCGCTGGGATTTATGCGAATTTGACTTTTTGTGAAACTTGAGGATATCAATAAACACCTGCTAACTACAATATATTTTTAGAGAGGGTTTAATCATTGTCATTCCTAAAGTTTTAAAGAAAATAAAGCACTTTATATGCATACTTGCAGATGATTAAATAAACCCCCTTTTATCATGACTAAATTAACTTGTTTATTTCATCCTTTCTTTTCACTTTTTTTTAGCAATGAATCCGTATACAAGCAAATACCTTTTATATAATTGAATGTGTCACAGCGTTTTTTTTTAGACAAAGTGTACATGAAAATGATGATATAGATCAGCTTAAGCAGTATTTATCTTTTTTTTTAGAATAGATAAATCACCTTCCTTTCTCGTTTTCTTTATACGATGCATACCAGTAAGTACTTTTTTACGTGTATACTTTTTAAAAGAGCTTATATCATATACTCATTTATTATTCTGCATTGTTTTAGAGCTGAAAAAAAAAGTAAATTTGGCGGATCTCATAGCCCTGTGTTAGTTATACGCGGCGGTTGCTTTAGGGAGAACTGTATTCTTTCGTATGAACATAAAGAAAGAAAGAAAAAAGCGCTTAGTTATTATAAAGGTATTTATGTCCCCAAAAAATGTCACGGATTTCCTTTTTGTTTCATTCTAATACAGATACACCTTAAGTTTTTCAAAAAGAGCTCCCCTGTGATTTGGCAAACGGATACTGCGAAAAAAAAAACTCCGTTAGAGATGTACCAACGTTTATTAGCTTTAACGAACTTCTCGAATTTATCTCAGACTAAAACAACTAATCGCGTTGATCGTGAAAAGCTTCAAGATTCAAGGAAAAGAACATACGACCAAATTGACAATAAAATTATTTTCCCGTGTATGTAGTTTAAATATATGAAAGAGAATATTTATTAAACGTGCGTTGTATATTAGGGTACTTCCAAAAGTTTCCTCCTGCTACATGGAATTTAGACGAATTCGATAAAAAATATTTGACTCTTTCGAAAAATACTAAAGCCATTTGTCATTTACACCTTTTTTCTGATATTAGAACTTTGAAAGAAGCGTTTCTAGACGGTCAGGAGATATCGCAAGCTATCACAAGCTATCGCAAAATTGAAAAAAAAATATTTGGAGGTACTGGCTCAACATTAATCAGTGCTTACATAACTAATTTGTTTTTATTTTTATGACAACATTAGAACTCATCTAACAAAAAGTCATCGAAAGCATCGGTTTCGTTGTTGTCTTGAAAAAAAAACAACACATCGTTAAACTGCTGGCTAATTACTGATACTATACATGATGATTTTGCTCGAGGTAAACCTCTGACAAGCAGAGAAAGAAAGACCATGAGGTTGGTTTTGGTATAACCCTGTCGCGTTATAAATCATTATTGAATAAACGCTAACACTGTAAATAACAGTAATGGCCTTTCTTCGGTTCTAGATAAGAACGATAATTCTGTAAATTCTCAAATGTCCCTCTTTAAAGGCCACTCTACTTGGGAGCATCTTAAGTCTAAGTTTACCAACAAGCATCCATTAACGATGGTCGCTTTACCTTCTGCTTCTTCATCTGTTTGGACTATTTTTATTAATGCATAGTAAAAAAAAAAAAGGGATCAGTATACATTCTTTTATTGACATGTGTTTCTATTAGACAATCAAAAAGTTCGGTGATTTGGACAGAGGACTTAAATATATCCGTAAGATTTATGACCACTTATGTGGGAAAGATTTATTGCTTCTAGATATATACGAGTATTTGTAAGCTTCCTATTAACTGATATTCTATTTGTAATAAGACATAACACTAACGAAATACTGATAGATTGAAATGCGTTAAGAATTACCAAGAGTACCTGTCAAAAAATCCAGACTTTCCCATTTTAGAGAATGATTATATACGAATTTTATGGTCTCGCGTATAAATAATATAAATAAAATAAAGACGTATTTTTTTTTTCATGCTTGTATAAATCAAGTTGGAGCCAGTGTCTACTACGTATGTAAGTACGAGTATATGACATAATGAGTAAATATTTACATCACACGATCTTTTTTTTCACTTATTTATCGCATTTTTTCGGAGTTTTTTTTCTTCTTCTTCACTTATAATTTTCTTACTAACTTATACGGGTCCTTCTTAGAGAAAATTTTGTCCCTAAAGGTACGTATGCGCAAAGTGATCTGTCACCTTTTTTTTTTTGCTGAACTTGTAAATAGAACGCATACCAAATATTCCCCTGATAAAAAGTCATCAAACTATAATTTCTGGGAAAGAGAAAGACTTTCAAACCGTAAAGAAATCAATGACGTTTGTATATTTTTTTTAAAAAAAAACGTATATATTTTTTTCTGATCGGCCATTACTATTATTATAGAAACGTATGAAAAATGCAGTAGAGGAAATAACTCTACAAGTTTTGGAACTTGGTGCCGACTAAATTAAATGGATGCTAGAATATAAAGGTTAGTATATTATATGTATTTTCTCAGATAGTTACTTATCTATTTTACTTTATTAGCTTCTTTTTCTGTTTCTAATGTTAGTAATAACATCAGTGATAATAATAATATTCCATCTACGCTAAGCAACGCCAACAAAGTAATTTTAGTTTTTAACGTATATATTAGTTCACAAGCTTTTTGAATATCTCTTAATGACAAAATCTACAAAAATCTTGATCCCGAAAAGGGCAAAAAGAAACGGAAGATGTTATAATTTTTATACCAAAGAATACAGTGATGAACATATTTGTTGTGGTAATTACCTTAACTGTCTCAAGCAACACAAACTTGAGTCAAAAGTAAATATCTCTCTTTTCTTTTTCTTTTCAATAAAATTAGCTACCGTAAACTTAAAACATCTTAGCGTTCACTCCTTTTGTTTTCTCTATATCCCTTTTACTTATATTTCACTGATTAACTACCGTCTGTATTAAATTGCATTTCTTAGTTAAGATTCATTGTTGATATACGCTCCAAAGGGTTCATAACTATTATTTTATCTAGGCTTTTACTTTATAAGTATAGAAAAATAAATCACACTTGAATCGAAAAGCCAAATATTCTTATATAACAAATAATATATTTTGTCTTACTTACGAATCCCTAAATTTTATCATAAGTGGTTTGTTACTTCCTAATAGTACTCCCTGATAGCTATTTTCGTTTGTATCGTCACTTGGTTTTATATGATTAATTCGAAAAACTCTCAATCACTAACTAAACCTTATATTACTTTATTTTTCATTGTTTTAATCTTACGACGTTATTTGAGAGGCTATTACAATTGTCGTATGTTAGTGCTTACTTTTTTGTATTCAAAGAAAAAAAAACAATCATCATAAAAATTTCCCTTTATTTTCGCAAACTTGGTAGCCTCGTTAAAATGACTACGTTTTGAACTTGTAATCCCCTCCCCAAGAATTTTTTTTGGATAAGACTCCTTTGTTATTTTAGATTATATCACGCTTTGGTAAAATTGAAATAAGTATTAGTTTGTAGGACAAAAGGGTGTATGCAATCAAGGAGAAAAAGTCCGGGAAATATCATCGTATTACAACATAAAAAGGTTTTTATAGTATATCAGGTGAAGCTGCAAAAATAAATCATGTGCATACTTACATCTTCGTCATGTACCTCGATTTGATTGTTTTTCCACCTGGAGTTTCCTCGCTGCGCGAGAAAAAAAATATGCATGTCAAATAACCAAACGAAACAGCCTTAATTTTGGGTGTGTAACATAACTTTCAAGAAATCGAAAACATTTATTAGTCATTCTAATCCTCAAAATCAGTCCTAACGAACGTAAGAGTTCTGGTCCAGTACCCGATTTAGGCCACCTATTTTTTTATTCCTGAAAACATTGATTTTTGTTACAATTAGTAAAAATAAAATACTTCAGTTTATGAGATGACAATATGTATTTTTGACATTATATATCATAATAGCCAGAATATAATAGTAACTGTATGTATTGCAGAGAAGTTCTAGTATAAGAATAAGCCGTTATCGCGATGTGTGTACAATTATAGCGATAATATGCGTACATGATATCTACCTAAAGATAATGTGTCCGATACTTACCGATAGGCGAATTTATCTTAATACATATTACATTTTCAAAAATTGGATAAAAGCTTTTGCTTTGTTTTATACTGAAAATTTTATTATAACAACACATATGAACGACACTGTACTCTTCGGTGTAACAGTTAAAAACAGTTAAAAAATCTTCCTTTTTTTTTTGACCAGCCAAACTCGCGGACGTCCTCACCGGTAGTAGTGCTATTTGTAAAATATGTTTTTAATAGCTTAACCATTAGGTTATTCGCGGGGCTGATTCCATACAAATAGTCGGGGAGGCGACTTTCGGCTTCTGATGGCGGTGTATAATAGGTAGGGCGAAACCAGTAGTTTACCTCAGATAATTTGCTTGAAGAGCTAGCCTTTCCAAGAGAAGTTCTTGTGTTAATGGTTTATCTACTTTGTTGTATGATTGTTTCGTTTGCAAAAAGTACGTAACTCTAAGAGACATGAATTAGTATTGATAATATGATGATGATAACGTTAAATTAATTAAGTACTTACTCTCATTTATATTTTTAATGGTGGCTGCCCGAATTTACAAAATTTGTACAGTTACTTCCTATACTATATTCTCGGTATAGCCCTATACAATAGGTTATATACGGAGGGAGTTTCCATTTCCGTTGGCGATATATCCAAACGATTCTACAAAGCGCTACATATCTCACAGTCGAACCGGCGCTCTGGGTTTTTATACCCTCGAGTGATACCCCAGTATTGAACAGCTTGTTTCCTTTGTATAAAGTACATAACTCTAAGAGACAAAAATCAGTGTTAATAATATGATGAGTACAATATTTCATGAATTAAGTACATACTCTCAAAGTTAATAACTTGACAAGTAAATCAGGAGCAATATCTTCGAGTTCTGGAATACTGGCAGGTAAAGAAACATTGTATCTTGGAAGGCAGACATATAAACCAGGGGCAGTGATATGTAAATAACTTATGTCGATGGAAGATTCAAACAATTGTAACAAAACGGAAACAAGTTGCTACAATGATTTTCAATTAAATGGTCAAGTATGTCTTTACCCTCCCGGGCAAGTTTCGCCTCATCTTGACCAATCTTGTCATCGGAAGAACAGCAAGCATCTTCACCGTTAACAAGATCATAGCTAATACCATTGTAATAAAATAAGATTCTGACATCAATTTTAAAACCGAGAGCATTTCTAGCTTCATGGTAGGCATTTCTTTTTTTGCGGAGGAAGATTCATTACATGGTTCCGAGCTGCTTACAGTGAGTTTTACACGTTGCATATATTAAAAAGTGATCATAGACTTTAGGAATATACGATAGACGTTTTTCCAAATCACCGGACTTTTTGGTTGTCTAGTTAAAAATACAAGTCAATAAAAGAACATATATTGCTTATTTTTTGTTACAATAAGTTAATTATAACTTTCCAAACGGGTGAGAAGCAGAAGGTAGAATCGCCATTTTTAGAGGATGTTTATTTGTAAGTTTGAATTTAGGCTGTTCCCACAAAGGATTTTTGAATAAAGGCGTTTGTGAGTTGACGGATTTGACATTCAAGTCCAGGATGGAGGATATACCGTTACTGTTACTTACATTGTCAATATTCATCAAATGATGATTTATAATGTTATATGGAGAGATGATAAAACTTACCTTATAATATCAATCTCTCCACTTGATAGAGCTTTTTCTTTTAATAAGTCATCGTGAATGCTTATTGCCGCTGATTTTATTGTATTTCCTATTGATTGAGAGCGACCATCCACGAAAACGTGGTCATTTTCAATATTAAATCCTATAAAGGAAAAAATGTGAAAACGACATATTTGCTTCGTGTTTTTTTTTTCGCATTTTAAGCATTGTGACTCCCAAACACGAGAAGGCTTCTATTACAAATAGTTGAAGGCTTCAAGTAATGGTGACCATATAGTTCTGATATAGTCATCATAAAGGTCTTCGGGTCTAAGAGTTTCAGAACAGGCGTTCAGAATAGCCCTTGACACATTTTGTTATATCAATATTTTTTAGTGTTTCGTTTTATCACACTTAGAATACCAATTAATAAAAATCTTGCACATGCTCATAAATGTTCAAGAGCGCTATATTGTCTTCGTAGAACTGAATATATGATTTACGGATATATACCTGTTCTTTTTCTATATTCGCGTTATTTTTATAATAAAAACAGACATCAATAAAGGGACACGTACCACAAGAGAGTACTGGGAATTTTTGAATTACCTGAATATCAATTTGACATAGCGCATAACATGCTAAAAAGATAGAAGGAGAGACGATTTAAGTTAGATGTAAAAGATGTAAAAGGAAAAAAAAAATGGAACTAAATAGAAAACTAAATTAATCATTGATTTAATCACGTGATAAATAGGGCGTGAATCTATCAATCGTTTAATAATTGAAGTAGGGATATTATGGCTATAGCTCAATAAACATAGTATACAACATTTTCATCATAATATTTTACTTTTTCGATAGTTTGGAAAATATAGAAGATTCATTGGATTTAAAATCCGCTTCTTGGACCCGTCAGTACTGTATTGGATAATATTGCTATATGCAGATTAGATCAAGTTACCTGCAAGTGGTTACAGGACAGAAAAAAAAAAAGGTCAGAAAGATCGGTTATAATTTGCAACTCTTACGAAACGAGACTTATTTAAGTGATTATATTACGAAAATCATAACAAGCTTGGTAAGCAAATAAAATAAGTTGAGGTGTTTTACGAAATATGTATATAAAAACCTGAAATGGGGATATTATTATTCTTGGGAAGGAATTGTTCTTTTTTTTTTTTGTCAAATGGTTAAAACAAACTCTATCTACCAACTTAAATGATCTCCCGTGTTATTTTCCCAGTACGGTTTTTAAGGTTATAAGTGTATCCGGGGAAGGGAAGAAGGTCCTATACATATTCTGATTTAGAACACGTCAATATTACTAGTTATTTCCATACTTGTAACAAGCCGTATAATATTAATCAGATCTATTGTTTATTCCAGAATAAAAGAGTTGCTTATACACGAAACAAATACTATCCTTTAAAGTTAAAAATAACACTATCGGATCGTGTGTTCACACAAACCATAAATATTTCCGAATAATATTTTTTTGGGGGGTTGGGAATATTCACATAGGGATATTCAATGGCTAATTGTACTTTTGGAGTAAATTATGACGGCATGACTTTTTATACAAGTGCATGACTAAGTTTCTCCAAGTTAGATTGAAGCGTGATTGAGAGAGATCACAAAAACCCGCCTGTCTCTTTAGTTTAAATTGCATTTTGTGGTACACTAAACTGCAATTGTATATGTGGGGAAAAAAACATCTCTATTTGTTTATACCTTATTTAAATGCGTATACAAATTTCTTTCGTGACACTAGTTTAAACCTTATATTTACATATAAATGCTAAATAGAAGATCGTGAAAATCCTATTAAACATATCCCTTTTTCCTTGATTTATTTATTCGTTTACCTCCTTCCCTTTTTTTTTCTTTTCTTCTTATTACAATAATGTCTCGTAATACTGGTGATAAAGCAGAAATTGAGCAAGTCGAGATTACACACTCTCCTGATAATCCTAGTGATGATGACTTGAGTTTCAAGCAGTTTACAGAAAAAGAAGAAGAAAAACTTAAAAAGAAAAACTTGTTGGTTCGAATCAAGAATTCGATTTACCAAAAGCCCGAAAAAACACATAACGCGTGGCATTTATTAACAAACTTGACAAACACTCAAAGAATTACGTTTGCTGCAGGTAATATATGAATTCTAGCATCTTTTCGTCATATTTCGCTGATGTATAAAAATATAGCTTTTTTTGGATGGACGCTTGATGCGTTTGATTTCTTTTCTGTATCTCTGTCCGCTACTCGTATAGGTAAGTTTATATTAAAGATTAAAAATATATATACCGCGTCTAATTGCGTCGTAATATCCATCTAATAGCTGAAACTTATGGTGTTCAACCATCAGATGTTACAAGTAAGTACATTTTTCCTTTTTTGTACAATTTAAAACTGAATACTAAATACATGTGTTACTTTTTTTTTTCAGGTGCTATCACAACTACTTTGGTAAAAAAAACAAAAAAACCTTAGATCGAAAATTACTAATTTCTGTCTTTAGATGTTCCGTCCTGTTGGTGCTTTAATTTTTGGGTAAAAAAAAAAAAAGATGATCTTTTTTATACTTACTTTTTTATAATGTTAGTGCTTTAGCAGATAAATATGGTCGTCGTTGGCCTTTAATGATTGATATTGTTTTATTCTCAGTTATTAACATGGCGAGTGGATTCGCACCTAATCTTCCTACTTTTATCGGACTTCGTGCGCTTTTTGGAATTGCCATGGGTGGTGAATGGGGTTTAGGTGCTAGTTTGGCTTTAGAAGCACTTCCTGTGGAAGCCAGAGGTTTATTTTCCGGTATATATCAGGAAGGTTACGCATGTGGGTATCTTTTAGCTGCTTTAGCCAATTATGCTGTAGTACAAACAGACTCTTCTTGGCGAGTTCTTTTTTGGGTTGGAGCTGCCTTCGCCCTCTTAGCTGTTGTGATACGTATCTGGGTACCTGAATCAGAAACATTTGAGAAGCAACAAGAAGCGCGTAAAGTCATGGGACGCTCGTTATGGTCTGAAGCTAAAATAGCGGTGAAAAACCATTGGTTACGTATGATTTATATGGTTGTTTTGATGGCCTTTATGAATTTTTTCTCGCATGGTAGTCAGGTAAATTTTTGAGGTTTTTTTTTTTTTTATATTTTTATATTTACTTTTTTTTTCTTTCTTTCTTAGGATCTATACCCCACATTTTTGACCGCACAATTAGAGTACACATCAACTCAACAGACGGTGACAAGTGTTATCATGAACATTGGGGCTATCATTGGTGGTACTCTTTTTGGTTATCTCTCAAATTACTTTGGTCGTCGTTTTATCATATTTCTCTGCGCTATCTTTGCTGGTGCGTTTATTCCTTTATGGATTTATGCTCCCAATATTTACGCGCTTCAATTTGGTGCGTTTGTCATGCAGTTCTTTGTTCAGGGAGCATGGGGATGTAGGTGTATTTTTTTTTTAATTAGTATTGTGGTGTACATTAAGCTAAATCGATTGATTAGGTATTCCCGCTCACATTAATGAATTATCTCCGGCTGCATTTCGCGGTCTGATGCCAGGCTTAGCTTACCAACTTGGTAATTTGGTAAGGGGAAAATTTTATTTTGATCATGATGACATACAAAAGAAAAACTCACACGTTATATGTAGATAAGTGCAGCTTCGAGTCAAATCGAGGCTACGATCGGTGAAAAGTACCCCATTAAAAATGAAGATGGAACTTATCGATTGAATTCAAAGGGTCAGCCTATAGCCGATTATGGATTAACACAAGCCATCTTTATGGGCTGCGTGTGCGTCGGATTATCCATAGCCAGTAAGAAAATATCTAAACAGATTTTAAATCATGTACTAACTTTTTTTCGCAGTTTTGATTGGCAAGGAAGAACGTAATAAAGATTTTACAGAATACCTTACTGAAGACCTGAATGGCCAGGCTATTGCTCCTGAAGATATCAAAGCGCAAAAGACAGAACAAGGAGACTTTTAAAAAAAATTTAGCATATCTATCTATATACTATAATGGCATTGTATAAATAAATAATTATCGCAGTAATCTTGTATTCTTTTTTTTTTGTTGTTGTTGAGAAGAATCGCTTTTTTAAAAAAGGACGCAGACAAATTTTTTTTAAATCCAAAACAAATTTGATCCATCATGTTGAATTGCTTCTTTTCGTAATCATTAGTTACAAAAGTTAAATGAAGTGCTTTGAAACAGGCCCAACCAGAGTTTTCATCGAGATTTGGTACTACCTTGGCTGTGCAATAGCATTTACTTTATTCTCAGATTTATATGTTGACTACGCGGCAGACATTTAAAAAGCATTGTTATTTAAGTAGTAAAGTTATAAAAATGCGTGCACCATTGTAGCAGATACAACCTGTCAATTTTTTTTTTTTGTAACTTAAATTGGAAGATGTCTGGTACAACTATTCCCATCTGCTGAAGAAGGGGGGCTTTCTCCGCCAAATTAAGTCCCTTTCTTAATACTCTCCTGCAGTACGGATAAAAGAAAGAAATAAATTAGTCGAATTTTTCAGATTGACAAAAGAGAAGCTTGATAGTAAACCACAAAAAAGGTTCTAAATTTAATTTTAGAGAAACTATCCAAAAATAGACTCTGTGATTATTATGTAAGATGATCGAAAATGATGTATGATCCATGAGCCACACTTTTTTTTTTAGATGTATTTACTCAATTTTAATAGAATTTATAATAATAAACTACAAACCAAACATATTCATTGTTACGTCCATGCCTATTATACCAAATAAACCCCATAGATAAAGACAATCGCTTATAAACATGTTTAGCACGGTAATAGTGCCCCATTTGTGCAACGGCAAATACTTCTGGGCCACACCTTGATTAGAGATGACATTGGTAGTGTAGGCCAAACTTTTTAATGTACTTTGGAACTCGCAAAACTTATTCGGATAGACGGCCTTTTCTTGATAGCAATAGTCTCCTATATTTTTTTTTTGTTCGTTTTTAAAATTCATGCAATAGTTAGTCTTTTATATATATATCCTCAGATAAGAATTGTATGGGGTAGTATTCTTTTTTTTTTTTTGGTACGAGAAATGTGAAACAATCCAATTCTCCAAAATTAACCATCTTTCCCGACTTTTTGATAAACCGCAAAGCGAATCTGAGAAATTTTTTTCGAAAAAAAAAAAAATTTAACTTCCCATAATATTTTATAGAATTGATAGTTTTTTTATTCTATTTCGAGAAAGAATAAGAAACAATAGTCTTTTTTTTTTGTTCTACATAAACATAAACATATATAAATGTTATGTGTACATATGTACATGTATATGTATATGTACATCTATATATTATGTGTATGTGTGTGTGTGTATTCGTTCTGTAGAATTTTCTATAATTCTCTTCTATACTCGATGTACCCGTGATATTTTTCTCAAGTTGTACTTCTTCTAATTCCTTAGCCTATTTGTTAAGTTTTGCATTTTTACTCAAAAAAAAAAAAAAAAAAAAAAAAAAAAAAAAAAAAAAAGTGTACAAGCTTTTAAAAAAAAAGTTATATCTTTAATGAGTTAATAGAATAGAAAATAAAACAGGAAAAAAATATTTCAGATCCCTTGATTGATGAACGTATTTACTTTGTATTGAGCTCCTCTACCTTGTTACCTTTTTAAAATAGAGAACAGGTCTATTACTTTTTTTCTTTTTTTTTTTTTACAAGGAAAATCAACGCACGGAGCATAATTTTAAGATACCGATCTTATTGGCATCCGAGATTAACATCAATCCAGGTCAAAAAAAAAAGCCAAGCGGGCCATGGTTTCATCTTTTTAATGTGTCAAAAAAACAAAAGAAAAAGGCTGGCTGTTCATCTTTATATTGAACCTCCTCTATTTACTACATATTGACATATGTACTTTTTGATTTAAGTTCTAAAATCTATTTTTTTTTAAAAAAAAATCGGGGACAGGTTAGAGCTTCAGATGTAACACTAAACTGTAAACGTAAAGCCATTTCAGCTTGGTTCGTTATAATTGGCCTTGTTTCATTGAGTATGTTCCTCTCAATAAAAGGCTAAATAACATTTTTATTTAATAACTGGATTGCTCAACGAGCACAAATATTATGGAAAAAAATTATTCTAACCTTTTTTTTTTTTTTTTTTTCCTCACACCTTCCCCTCTCCTTTTTTTCCGTTCTTTTTTTTGTTTTTTCTTTTCCTTTTTCCTCTTTTTTTTTTTTTTTGACCAAAATAGAGTAGTGATTCATTTAAAATCCCGTACCTGAAATTGCCAGCTTAACAAAAAAAAGCAAAAAAAAAGAACAGAGAGTGAACAAAATCAACTTACTACGCTTGTTTACAATTATTTTCTTATCAACCTTCTTATTGTTAAACGCAATTTTGACAAATAAAAAATAAAAATAGGGCTGGAAGAGAAAAAAAAATCACACTGAAATTTTTTAGCAAACCACGCAATTTTTTTATAAACAAAAACTACTCATTTCGACAACGAAATGTCAACTGGAAGGAATATAAGAACTTCAGTTGATTCTGGTAGCCCTGTTCCTACTCAAAACCATAGTCCAGAACAAGCATATTATTCAGTAAAGTACAAGTCTTACATATACAAATATATGTTTTTTATTTAATTATTTATTTATTTTTAGTTGGATACATTTTATGCTACATTATTATCAAGGACGTTTATTACAAGTACAGAAGCTATTACCTTCTGCAGAGACCTTTGCTCCAGTCATGGGTTTACGGTGAAACAAGAACAGAGTACTCACAAGGTGAAAAAAAAAAAATACAGAAATTGTAGTGTATATAATGCTAAACAGATATATATTCATTGTAGAATATTTACGTTTATTGTTCCAGAGAAGGACTTCCCGATTCCCATCGCAATCCAAAAGTCAACCCACAGAGAAATAGACACTCTCAACGTTGCGAATGTCGATGGCGTATTGTCTTGTTTGAAAATTTGAAAACTACTTGGGAATTTCGTAAATCACAAAATGCCGAAGCTTTCATTCATAACCACCCATTATTACGACCTGATGAAATTAAGAAGGAATGGCCTCGTGAAGTATCAGAAAAAATCTTTGAACTAGCAAGACAACGATTACCTACGAACGAGATTAGACAACTAGTACGCGAACAATATCCTGACATCTCTTGGGATGACAGAAGATTTTACAATCGTCTGTCAGAAGAACGTCAAAAGATGAAGCAGAGAGACACTGCAATGAGAACGATTCGTCTTGTTAACTTGAGCGCCCAAATCTGTATGGTTAATTCTGGAAGTGAAGACTTGTCACATTACGTAGAAAGTAAACTACTAAGTTTATTAGAAGATACGTGTAAATTTGCTAATGTCAATAGTAATTCCATCGCCATGCCTGTTCCATTGCCGAATGCAACTGAGACTTCCACACCACAGCAACATACATTTTCTGTACGGCAGGAAGAAAAGAGAAGCACTAGCTCGGTTAAAACTGAGATTAAACGCGAAAGTGAAGGAAGTATGGGTGGCCCTAGCAAGACTAGATCACTAAAGCCGGAAGATAACAATCACGATGTAAAAAAAAAAAAGAAAAAAAAAAAGAGGTTTTTACCTTTAAATATACCTGAATGTCTTTTTTCTGTTACTAATTGATATATGTATATTACATATTCATTTGTTTGTAGTTGATTGAATCGAAATCAGCACCGACATCATCGATTAATACAAGAAAATCGTTTGAAACGTTACCAAAAGGGTACCTTGCCGTGCCCATTCCGGAACATACGTTTCACGTTAAAATGTACAGCCAGAATTCAGCAGGAGATATAAGACGAGCTATATTCGATATGCAAAGATCCTCGGCAAACACGAACGTAAATAATAATATAACTGGAAATAATTCGCATTTGCAATACGTCGCTCAGCATAGGGAACCCAGAAGAAGACGTTCCAGGGCGTTATTTGCCCCTGAAGAAGATACAGATTCGATGGATTTAGACACGCCGCCTAGAAAGTTATCGAGACAAGTTACCTCTTCAATTATCGACGATGAACTAGATGATATGTCCTCACAGTCTTCACCTTCTAATTCGCAAAGTATTTTATTTTCTACGACGCAAACGCATGACCAGCATCAATTGATCAATGCTTCCAACTTTAATCGCGCTCCTTCAACTGCTACTGCTGCACATGATAACAATACTATATTTTATGGAGGAAACAGTGGAAGCGGTGGAAGTGGTGGAAGTGGCAATACAGATGCAAATTACTTGAACCAACAAACATTTGCGCCACCTGCCGATAATACCAATATATACCCTTCTTCAGGAAATATGAATCAAAATACAACTACGAATCGTTCAATGCAGCAAGTTATGTATGACCCAAACTCATTCGTTCAACAGCCGCCTACAAATGAGATGGGCATCATTCAGCCTCATCACGGTGGTATCAATGAGAGACCGCATTCAATGACGTTTGGTGCGTCTATCCCTACTTCCATTAGAACACCATCAAGAATTTCGATTGAGCATCCCTCTATTGTACGTCCGGCTGGTTATCCTGCCAATTTTACCCAATTACAAAATATGATTGAAGAGAATGATGGTAAGCTTTTCCTACTGTAATCGCTTTTTTTTTTTATTGTTTCTAATCATTGTAATATATAGGCAAGCAAAGATATTACTCGCCTTTTAGGGATACCCTCGCGCAGCCTTCTAGTCCTGTCCCTCCTAGAACTTCCACGGCAGTTGTGCCTCAGATGATGTCTCAACAAACGCAATATATAGCTCAACAAGCAAGTGATAACTCACAAAACATGTTTCCCTCCTACCCGTCTCATCCGCCGCAAAACATATTCCCCACGCCCTATATAACAAATGATCAGATATTACAACAACAACAACAACAACAACATTCGCAATCACAACCACAACAACATTCGCAACCGCAACAACAACAGCCACGACAACAACCACAACAACAGTCGCAACAGCAACAACAACAACAGTCGCAACAGCAACAACACTCGCAACTTCATCTTCAACAACACCACCAACATCAACAACAACAACAAAAAAGGAAGCAACAATATAACTTAAACTTTCAACAACAGCAGCAACAACAGTTTGAAAGACAACAACAAGAACATCAATTATATCGTAGAGCCAGTGGACCAAGCTAAAATAAATAAATAAACGATAAACAACAAGAAACAGAAAAAAAAAAATCTTAATATCTTAATACTTATTCACATATAGATATACATTATTCTATTTTATTTTGCTACTATTCTCTCCTATGTATTGTTACAAATATTCCACCGTATACACAACTCCCTCCATCTTCCCCCTCCCCCTTTTTTTTTGTAAAAAAAAAAAAAAAAAAAAAAAAAAAAAAAAAAAAAAAAAAAAAAAAAAAAAAGCATGATTTTATGAAAATTAAAAATACAACGACGCGCACTATGCCTTTTTTCAACCTAGATTATTTTATTTTTTTCTAAAAAAGTATTCATTACTTTAAACGCGTTGGTTCCATTCTTATTATTTTGAAGTTTTTAACTTGCACAAATTAAATATGAAAATAAATAAGATTTATATAAACAGTTCTCTATTATTCATGTTTGTTTTGAAGGATCTTCTTTTAGCAAAAAAAAAAAACATTTCCCTCGTTTCGATGCAGAACCAAAAAAAAAAGGGTACTCGATTTTGGCCAGAAGGCTGGATGGGGTGGGGGGGGGGGGTTCAATGCATGTGTTACTTTGTCGCGTTAAAAAAGGGTATTCGTGTCTTTTGTGGATATAACTTTTTTTTTCTAAAACCTGCCCCTCATCATTTTTTTTTTTTTGTGGTACAATCAGAGTGCATCATTGTTAAGGGCCCTTTTTTTTTCAAGAAAAAAGCATGTATATTCTAAATACAAAAGCAGGTTTATCAAGAAAGAAAGAAAAAAAAAGCGCGAAAAATATGCAGTTTGGTTCATGATAAGCTTATCTTAACATATATTCAGAGTTATTTTACTAGACTAAATTATAAATATTTACAAATTCTAAAAAAAAAACCAGAAAAAAAAAACCCCAAAAATTCTTTTTAAACAGATACCATTAAGCAACAAAATGAAAATTTTCAATTGTTAAATAGTATACAGCTACCTTATAATAGTTTATTAGGAGAAAAAAAAAAGAAAGAAAAAGGATATCCAGTGTTTGTTATTATTTGTTATTTTCGAAAATATTTTTTTTTTTTAAAAAAAAAATAACACTAAAATCCCTTCCTTTTTACATAAAATATCTTTATCAAAAAAAGTAATTCCAACAGTAACGTGTATTTAATATACACTCACTTGATGTTATATTCGATTACTCTCATTCAATTATTTAACTTATCACTTCCTTTCCACTCACTTTTTTTTTCACTTACTTTATTTTTAACGAAAAATTAACTAAAATAGGATTTTTCTTTTTGTATTTCTTTACATACTTAACTAACGAAACGTTCTAAATAACAAACTGCGTCTAGATCAGTTGTCTATATCTCGACGACATTTTCAAATAAGTTTCTCGCCGGATACGTCGAAATAAAAAAACTAGATCTTTTTTTCCCCCTGTTTTTTTTTAAAAAAAAAAACCGACTATGTTCCCCTTTTCTTCTCTACAGTAAAATCTCTCCTGACGATAAACTTGATTTAAAGTATGATTGGTAATAGCCCATGTGTCATTGATTTGTACAAGGATATGTACATGTATTGCTTGGGCTTCTAATTGGTGAGGCGAGTGAATTTTTTTTTTCAAAAATAAAAAATATTCCCACCTGTCTGGTACAAAACAAATATAATACGTTATCTTGGAACAAAATGTAGGTCGCACAAATGGGTTGCTTGAATAGTTGTGTTCGTAGCCGTTGGCTTAGCGATTCTCTAGATAAAGCAAGCAAATTTGACAATTGATTTATTGTTTCGAAAAAAAAAAAAATTACCTTTTTTTTTCCTTTCGTATATATCTTGTGAATTCCTCTTATCTAAGCGATAGGCTTTTACGTACGTACCGAAATAAAAACCATTCATCAATTGAATCGAAGCAACGTTTCCGCATTTAGTGGATACAAGATATTGTAAAGTTTTTTTTTTTTTTTTCAAAAAAAAAAATTCGCATTTTGATTTTATACAGGGTAAGTACTACAGGCTATTTTCCGGTCTGACTATACTATGGACTAAACTGGATCTTTCTTTTTTCTTTTTTCTATTTTCCTTCTTCTCGGATAGTAAATTCTATCATTATCATAAATTTTAAATGAAAGAATGGGTTAGAGTAATGTTTTTTTTCTTTGAAAAATAAAAAAGGAAAGGAAGAAAGACGTTATTTTGATTTTACTCGGTGATGGTTACGTATGACAGTCATCTAATTGCGATTATATTGTGACTGACAGTAGATATAAATACTTACTTTTTCTTTTTAAGCACACAGTATGGAATTCTTCTTTGCTAAGGTAAAACGTTATTTCTCGGCTCATAATAAGACAAAAACAAATGATTAGTATCGAACCTTGCTAATAAAAAAAAACATGAAAAAAAAAACTCCCCCTTCACCTTTTCGATTATTAATACCTTGTTCGATCGTTTTGCATTCTACTGTCTAGAAGTTTTCAACCTGCGGAAAAGACTAAATTTTAACGGTCACGGTGACGAAGCTAGTAACAATACGTTTACCTTCTTCATTCCGTTACTACCGGATGCTTTTTCTTCTTCTTCAAAGGTACAGAAAGATCGAGATATGTATTGAATTGACTGGAGTAAATAATACTTTGAACTGTTTTGTCATTATAAACTTCGGCGGTAGTTGATACTTTTATGACGAATATCCGCGGAAAGTTTTGCTTCCGCTGAAAATAAGTACAACACTCGATACATTCTTAATTCTTGGTATACAAAAAGAAAAGACCTTCAGCCCAAATAATAGAGTTTTATTTCGGTGGAACACCAGTAGTATTTCTTATCTTTTTTTTTCTCTAGCACCAATAAAAAGAAACTGAAGAAATTGAGAGCATTTAAGCTTTTTTCTTTAAAAACTTTAATTGTCGAAGCACTTACCCAAAAGTATCCATTATACTGATGCCAATTCTGCAGTGCCCAATTCGCTTTTTTTTTACACGCTTTACAAAAAAAAAACTGATTAAATATATCCACTTTATCAGCCTAAGCTGTATTTTACCATTGGTAAGTTTTTTTTTTATATGTGTACTTTTTTTAGGGAGCGTATATCTTAAATACTCATTTATTATTCTGCATTTTTTTTTTTAGCAATTCATTTTTATGTCCGTACAAAAGATCTAGAAGCCAAACCGTAGGTATGGAATGGGGGCCATTTCTATCACTTTTTGCTAAATATATAACACGCTGGAAGCGTCAGGTACACTATCAATCAAAAGGATTAGCTCAGTATATTAAAAAAATTATTGACATTTTGGCACTTACGTTTTGATTTTATCTAAAACATCTTTCGATGAAATTTCGTAGACACGTATCTTTTTGAGATAGTAGTAATTTAATTTATAGTGGATTCACCTATAATACTTTTGAAAATGATAATATTGTCTCTATTTAGCAAATTAACAATTCGAGATAAACACAACCTATATGTAAAAAAAAAAAAATTCAGCTTTAGTTCAATAAATGTTTTTACACAGCACAGTGAATACCTACTTGATTACGAGCTCTTCATCATCTGTGAGTGTGGTAGACCTTTTAAGTTGATTGACGGCATATAGGAAGAGTTTCAATTTGATATAGTTCACAGCCTTTTGCTCCAAGAGATCTAAGTACTCACTCGAAATAATGGTATCCTTTTTTCCGCTGAACTTATCATACGCAGACTGGAGAACTACATTGGAAAGAAGCTGAAACCTAAAAAAACAAAAAAAAGTATAAAATCAAGTTAAAAGACAAAAAATTATTGCGGTAAATTATAAATACGTACGTTATCATTTCTAAGCTTACGCTTAGAATTATTGGCCTCCATTCCAAATCTACGGTTTGGTTTCTAGATTTAGAAAAAAATACGTGGATTAGAATGAGATAAAAAGAAATTCCGCAGCATATTTTGAGGATACCTGGGAGTCCCATAGTAATTTGGCGGATCCTCTGGTCTTGTGTTAGCTTATGTCTGACGGTTGCTTTAGGCAAAACTGTGTCATTTTGAACGAAAATAGAGAAAATGGTAATACTAAAGAAAATAAATATGAATTACTTTAAAAAATGCACATATAAAAAAAAACTTACTGACGGTGGTACGCATTGTATTTAAATGAAAGGGAAAGAAAAGCGGTGTATTCTAAAACAATAAAATAAAGCTTAGGCTGATAAAATGAATCTATTAAATCATTTTTTTACAAAAAATAGAGCGTGTAACAAAAAAGCGAATTGGATATTTCAAACCCTTTCCTAGGCTTAACTACCGGTGACTCGGTCATAGTTTCTATTTGGTAACTTTCGCTAGTTTGTGTATGACAGCACAGACCTTCAAATGATTAATACTCAGATACCGAAGAATATTAAAGAAAAAGAAGAAGAAGAAAAAAAAAAAGAAAAGAAAAATAGTGTTTATATATGTGGTTTTTTTATCGCCGGATGTATTACTGTTGTTACTTTTCTTTTTGGTCCAACTGGTATAGGTCGACCATCACAGTACAAATGTATTTGTTAAGTTTTAAGTCGAAGTTTGCAAGCATAAAGGAATTGGTAAAATAATACTTTTTCACCTCTAAATGTATTCTTGTTGATGTCACCTATTATCGTAACTCTACTACTTATCGTAATGCAAATGTATTTATTAAGCTTTCAATTGACATTTATAACCACAAAGGAGCCTAGATTTTTCTCCTGGTTTTTTTTAACACTGGATATGTAAACCAATACATTCAATTTAGTCTTGACAGAATACACCAAATTTTTTGGTAACGAATGTTGGTATAGCGAGTCAATGATGATAGTTGAAATAAAGTCTTCAGACAAAAAAAAGAAGCTAGTTATGAGTAATAATACACTTTAAGAAGCTTTTCTCCCTGTTTTCAAACGCTGGATATATAAACCAAGATATTAGTTTCGTCTTACGGCAAACATAGAATTTCTTGGCAATATTAAAAAGTGAAACTAGAGCCTACGAATGTTATATTACGACTGGATGATGATAGTTGAAACGAAGCCTCTGGCGAAAAGCTCAGTATTTAGGATCGGTGATTCAAAAAAAATGATATACTTTTTTTTTTACACGGAACCTGTACAAAAAAGAGTCACTGGATACTCCTTTAATACCTCCTTTGTTTATACGTAGCTAACAACAACAACAAATGAAGAACATAAACCCCCTTTTTATCCTTTTTTCCTTTTTAAATGACTTTTGATTTTGAAGAAAAGCAAGGCGATCTATTTGAATCGATCGCGACTACAGATAGTGTAGTATTATGCGTAACTGAAGATTTAAAATTAGCCAGTAAAGGTGTCACAGGCTCGATTCGCCAAAGATTAGCAAATCAATTATCACAAGTCCAGAAGAAATCGGTTGGACAAGTAGGATATTTTACTGTACAACAAAAGCGTCATGTATTTTATTTGGTGACTAGACAGAAATCGTATAATAAGCCTTCTGTTAATGATATCGAAACTTGTTTTATTGAATTAAGAAAACTTTGTGATAAATTAAATGTGTTCAATTTGGCTTTACCGCGTGAGTTGGAAGGGTTACAAGAAAAGTATTTAAAAGACGTGTTATTTAATGTATTTCAAGGTAAGTTCTTTTCTTTTTGCGTGTAAAAAAAAAAAGTTTATTAACGTCTTTGGTGTGTTTTTTTTAGGTTGGCCTGGTAAAATGGTCATGTATCAATCACCAGAATAACGAGTACTTTTTTTTATTTTTGTTTTTTTTTGCAGACGAGTTGCATCTTAATTTGAGGTTTAAAAAAAAAATACAATAAATCCTAGATATGTACCCTCACAGTACTTTATCTCACATAAGTTTCTTTTTTTTTACAGTGTACCAAATAAAAAAGAGAAACCAGAAAAAGGTATTACATGCACAATTGTCGATACAAGGGGATCTTTATCCCAAAAGCAGACAAATAAGACACTTGTGTGGGGCCCGGTTCTTGAATTTTTCTCACACTAAGTATTAAAACTTTCACAAAATGACGTTCCTGTGTGGGGGACTTTCTTTTCTCTTTTATATATTTTTTTTTTATAAAAAAATGAGCTCTGACGAAGAACAAACATCTTTACTTAATAATAGGGCTAGCTATCATGGCCAAAGCCATTGGAATCGATTAAAGAAAAGTACAATGGTAATTTATATCACAAAACACTATATAAAATAAAAAACTTATTTCATTACAAAAAAAAAAAAAAAAAAAAGATTATTCGTGCTTTGTGTGTATTTTCAGTTTTTATTGCTTTGGCTGGTGGTACTTGGATTATTCAACGGTGCTTAAATACAAATAAAGAAATCGACTTTAGCTCATTAAAGGATTACTGTAAACACATTCCTTCCATTCAATCGGATGAATATACAGGACGTCATAAACGCTTAGCTAAAACTTTAGAAGCTGCAGGTGTTGATGCTTTAATTATGGAAGGTGGTGCTTCTATGGTCTACTACACCAATATTGAATGGTCATTATCCGAAAGAGCATTTATGGTTATCCTCCGTGTAAATTCTTCTGAACCAACTGGTATCCATACCACCATCGTCACGCCTGCCTTTGAAGCAACTCGTGCTCAAGAGAATTTAAAACATGCTAATTTACCCTCCACCATTCAACCTGATATTGTTGAATGGCTTGAACATAAATCTCCTTTTGAATCTGTAAAGAGTTTGTTTGAAAATGATACGCCTGAGACCGTGATTATCGAACAAAATGCCAGATTGTTTATCTATGAAGGTGTTTCTGGTGCCTTAAAAGAGACTAATGTAGATATGGCTCCTCAATCGATTCGTAAATTACGCATGGTTAAATCTTCTGCGGAATTAGATATTATGCGTTGTGCCAATACAGTCACGGATTTGGCTATTCGTGCTGTACGTCCTCATATCCAAGTAGGTATGACCGAATTCGACATTCAAAAGATCATGTCTAGAGCACTTGATGTTGCTGGATTAACAAATACCTGGGTGCTTGCTTTGGTCGATGAAAATGCCGCTTTGCCTCACGGTTCCTCCAGCACCAAGAAAATCACAAAAGAAAGTACGGTTTTGATTGATACCGGAGGAGAATTTTTAAAGTACCAATCAGATGTTACCAGAACTTTCTTCATGGGCGAAAGAGGTACGAATCAAACCATTGAAGATGCTTGGTATCTTGTACGTCGTGCACAAGAAAATGTATTGAACCGTACAGGTGCTGGTATGAGCTGCGCTGAATTGGATTTAACTGCTCGTCATGTTATTGAAAGCGGTGGGTTAGGAAAGTATTTCACGCATAGACTTGGTCATGGCATCGGCTTGGAAGGTCATGAGGAGCCTTACTTAAATCAAGGAAACTCTGACCAGTTTGTTACCCCAGGTATGACCTTCAGTGTTGAGCCTGGAATTTATATTACGCATGAGTTCGGTATTCGTCTCGAAGATGTTGTGGTCGTTGGTCAAGACGGAAAATTAGAATTGTTGACCAGTGGGTTGGCTCAGAACCCCTGGACTCTTTAATAAAGATTACATAGATAATAACATGTACTGTTGTCATTTTTTCTCTCTTACTTCATGTCTTTATACAGTAAACGCAATGTTTCAATGGGTAGTTTTTTTTTTTTTTTGTGTGTACAAGTAAAATGGTATTTCTTTAAGTCTTACGCTTTTTTCCCAACATAAAAGGAATTATAATTACATGTGCTATTTATTATTCTATTCAGTACTTGACGTCAAGCTAATAAAAAAAAGTACTATCAAGTAAAAGAACGTAACCTAATTTTTTAATTCTATGGGAGAGCAGTGCCTATAGTGGCAAATAAGTAAGCTGGTAGGCTAGTTGCACACAAGAGACTCGTTATAACGAGGTCATGACGAAACCAATTTAATAAACTTAGCTTCAGGAATACATCCAACTCTGTGTGAAATGAGATTGACAACATCTGGTTTTGATTAAGAAAATAGCCACTTCGAGTTTGACATACACTTTAACTTTTCTTAGAATGTTGGGACCTACACAAAATAATAAGTTATACAAGAAAAACTAACGCGTGCATTTATTTGTCCCTTACCAGTATCTTCAAGAAGTTGTACTGTCAATATGATCGGTGATACGGAGCTGAAGCCACCGTTCGTAATTTCTGCGGCAAACAAGGTCCAATCGATAAAAGTTTTTCGTGATAGACGCGGCAGTGACATTGTCATGTTTGATCGCGCCCCAACGCCGCACATGATGGGGCGCGCTCCCAGCGACTATAAACGTCATCGACATACTCAGGATGCTTTATTTTGCCATTTTCATGCATGCTTACATTTGCACTGAGAAAAAAGCACTGAAAAAATAAATTAAAAAATAAATAAATGAGGCAAAGTTAATACATACAGGCAAGTCATACTTGCTGCCGTCAATATCGGTTGCTTGCAATCCTTGTAATAAAAAGAATATATACAGGAGAGTGAGGGTTCACTTTCGCCCGACCCATCTTTATTACCAATAATCTATAAAATTCAAAACGAAATCTGTACCAATTGCAATAATAAACATGATGTACATATTCATGTTTTAGCTCGTACATCATGCCTTCTATCGAGAGAACTAAACATTAATGCCTGTTAAAACCATAAATAAAATGTGGGAAAAAGGAACTTACGATAACTTGTATTCAAATCCACACCACCTTTTAGTACTGCGGTGTGGAATGCAGAAATATTATTACGTATTGTAAGTCGTGCTTTTTCTCTGTTGTTGATACGCGATTCCAACAAATCTACGACTTCCATCGCGAAAAGTCCTTTTTACAGAAGTTAGCAAAATACTTTCTTTTCGGTTCAAACTTAGATAGTTATGCCTACTTTTAGAACTTTTTTGATGAATATAGTCAATGACTATTTAATCAATCTTTCTTGTTCAAGCGCTTCGTGTATTGGCTTTTGGAGCTCGTACATCGAAGCAGTCGAGGGGAGTGTGTGCTTTTGTGAGAGAATCTCGATAAATGTTCAAAAAGTGTTGCGTCTTATGGACGACGGCTACTCCAAGAAAAACTGTATTCTTTTGTACAGACATAAAATAAATGAAGAAGAAAAAGGGGGAAAAAAAAAAAGAAAAAACTTATTTATTAAATTGGTTAATTTACAATTTATTTAACATGCTGTTTTTACTTAAAGGTTTGTTAATCATATCATATACACATACCTGTACTTATTGTTCCAACTAATTTCATGCATGAACGTGTATCACGATTTCATTTTCCAAAAAGACGATTTTCTATATCTCAAAAGGTATGGATATTCTTTTTCGTATTAAATTGATTTTGGCAATCAAAAAATACTTCCTCTGAAGGTACTGTTACAGGCTATTCTTTAAATAAGTTATAGACTTAATGACTGATAAATGACAAAGTAATACACTCAGTAAATGCCTTTTTGCTTGATAGATCTACACTACTGAAACAGTTCAGATACCGATCCCTTTTCCAGTGGCTTGGCTCAGTTTTTTTAATAGAGTTTTTTTCCAGTAATGAATAATCAATTCTTTTCTTAAGGGATACAATGTCTGATTTAAAAGAACAAGAAGCAACTATTCAACCAGAGACAGTTGTTGATCAACCTGTCGAGGAGTATGAGGATTATGATGATTATGACGATTATCTCGACGATGAACTTAATGACACTGACATGTGGGATGATGCCACAGGAGGTAAATTTTTTTATATATCTTTTTTGTTTAGGTTTTTTTATCTAACCTATTTTCTCTTCTAAATAAAGATTTCACTAAACAGTATAATAAGCTTCGTCAACAAGTTGCTCCTACGAATTCGGCCGATAAACCTGCACCTGCTGTCAACCGAAAGCTCGCACCCGCACCTATCCGTCGTCCTGCTGCTGAAGAAGCAGTAAACACAGCTACTTCTGAAAAGAAGCAAATGTTGGAAAGTCAAATTGATAGTTTGGGGCATTTTGCTAGTCGTATTCATATTGGCGAAGACTACAACCCCACCAAGATTTCATCTTCTGTTGCAAGTGATATTAAATTGAGTTCCAAGAAGGCTAGTGGAGACAAAACTACGCAAAAGGATAAATCTGATCGTGCTACAGTTGAGCAAGTACTTGATCCTCGTACACGTATTATTCTTTTCAAAATGTTGAATCGTGGTATCTTTTATGAAATTAACGGGTGTATCAGTACGGGTAAAGAAGCCAATGTGTATCACGCCATGACCGAAGACGGTGAGCACAGAGCTATCAAGGTCTACAAGACGTCTATTTTGACATTTAAGGATCGTGATCGTTATGTCACTGGTGAGTTCCGTTTCAGACACGGGTACTCCAAGTCGAATCCTAGAAAGATGGTCAAGGTTTGGGCAGAAAAGGAAATGCGTAATTTAAAGCGTATTCAACAAGCTGGTATTCCTTCTCCTACAGCTATTATTTTAAGAATGCACGTTTTGGTCATGGAGTTCTTGGGTGATAAAAATGGTTGGGCTTATCCTAGGTTGAAGGATGCTCAGATTGAAACTTCTAAATATCCTGCTCTTTATTATCAATTGGTTAAGAATGTTCGTACCATGTATCAAGTTTGTAAATTGGTACATGCTGATTTAAGTGAATATAATATCTTGTAAGTATAAGGTTGCAAAGTAATAGTTATTTTTTGTACAGGTAGACTGATTTTTTAATTTTTTTTTAAGGTACCATTCACGTAAATTGTATATTATCGATGTCTCTCAGTCTGTTGAACACGATCATCCTCATGCTTCTGAATTTTTAAGAAAGGATCTTTCAAATGTTACCGATTATTTCGCCAAAAAGGGAGTTAGAGTGATGAGTATTATGGAATTATTTAAATTTGTCACGGATGTTTCGTTCAGTAACGAAGACGAAGTTGTCGATGCTCGTTTAGAAAGCATTCAAGAAGAAATGAACGCTAATCCTAACCTTGAAATTAATACGATTGAAGATGAAATCTTTATGAAGTCTTATATACCAACTACATTAGACGAAGTCATTGATATTGATAGAGATACTTTAATTGTAGAAGAAGGTGGTGGTAAAAACTTGGTTTATGCTGATTTACTTGGTACTGGTGTCACAGCTTCTATGAAGCAATTGGAAATTGAATCTGATCAAGAAGATGGTGAATCAAATAGTGATGAAGATAGTAACGACGAAGATAATTCTGATGATGATTCAGAAGATGAAAATGGTGAACGAAAGCCTAGAGTTCCTAGAGGAAAAAAGAATGAAGATAAAGATGATAAGAAAGATAGAAAGAAGAAGACTAAGGAAGAAGCAAGAGAGCGTAGAAAACACAAACTTCCCAAGGCTGAAAAGAAGAGAAAAATCAAGACAAGTTGTAAAAAGAAGAAATAGTGGTTACTAGACAGGAATAAAAAAAATATTTGTATATATACTTTACATCACACACTTTGGTTAGCTTTTTTTTTGTGTAATAAAAAAATAAACAGTAAAAAATCACAAATCCTTTTTTTTTGTACTACTACTTTCTTTGCAAAAAAGGAGTTATTTTACGTTTTTACATCAATTAACGTTTGAAGTATGGCTGGTTAATTACAAACGTAAAGTAAATAAGCGTGGCTGAAAAAAAAGGAACAGAAAAAAAAAAAAAAAAAACTTTGAGGCTTTTTCTACATGTCTATTTATATTTTACGATCACTGAAAAAGACAAAGATCTTTTTGATTTAAAAAAAGGAAAAATGATGAAACTTATTTTGCCAAGACATATATCAATTAAAGCATAGTTTTTCCCTTCTATAAAACGTATGCATGTATCATTACGAGAATGTTGTCATCGTCATTATTTGTAACCGTCATTTCGCATATCATTAGTTAGTCTATCCAACAAAAAATGGCTACGGATCTTTTTAAGGACAAACCAATGAAAAGTACAACGTTTCATACTTAGCTGTAAACTTTTTCTCTATCAATGTTACACCAATGGCATTTTAGTTCTTCTAGCAAATGTACCTTTTCTTTTTCTTTTACCTTATTATTCTGATGTATAAAGCAGAATATAAAGATATCATAGTAATGAAAAAAAAAGATATATTATACAAAATTGTTTAATTAAAAAAAGTTTACAGTAAATTATAATAAAAGTTTAACAAGATGCGCTATTTACTTAAAATGGATGTATTATAAAAGATGGGGTAACACACTGTCCTCTTTCAAATGGGTTTAAAATAAGACACATCAATTTTATTTTCTACTTTTTTTTTTGTTGTTCCTCTTTTTCATTACTTTTTCCTTCTTGTATAAAGTTAATAATGAAGGCATCCTTATTAAACTATCCATTTGAGTTGGTTGCTCCTATGGCAGCTTTAGGATCTGTTCTTTTGCTACCTTTGGGACCTCTTTTGATCCCTAGGACATACATTTGTTTTTTACTGGTGTACTTTACCGTGTTTTTATATACGCAAGTTAGCCATCTCTTCAAGTTTTACATTACGGCAACAAAGATGAAGAAAAATATTCGTGCTTGGAATCAACGTTCTGTCACTGAAGAAGAAGAAGGAGACAAGATAAACAACGTAAACGTCAATAAAAACTCCACTCGTGAGAGAATCACCTCTACTGATCAAGAATTGGAAGATATGGAAACTTCACTCAAATTATATGATGATTCTCACTTTATTCATGCCTTTATCGTACCTAATTATGCAGAACCTGAAGCTCTCTTGAGAGATACTATCAAACGTATAGCCAATCATAAGTAAGTGATATATTTACAGGAGAAAAAAGAAAAAGAAGATGTTTTTAAAAGGGGTTTTGTTACTAAAAACCTTTTTTTCTCATTAATAGGAATGCTCAAACTAACTATGTCATCATCTTGGCTATGGAAGCTGCCGAGTTAAATCATGAAGCTAAAGCTAATAGTTTAACTGAATATTTCAAGGATAGTTTTCTTCATTTTATTGTAACTGCTCATCCTGCTGATATTCCCGGTGAAGCTCGTGGTAAAGGTTCAAATGTTTCTTTTGCTGCTAGACACGGCTGTGCTCAAATGATTCAACATGGTATTGATAGAAGAAGAGTTGTAATCACTGTTTCTGATTCGGATTCTTCTATTCCTGAATTATATGTCAAAGAAGTAAGTTTTTTTTTCTTTCTCCCCTCCCCCTTTTTTTATTGTGTATAATAACCCTTTTTTTTTAGGTTGAGAAATCATTTACTCAAGCTGAAGACCCTTACTTTTTATTATTTGCTCCACCTATTTTCTTTTCTCGTAATTGCTTTGATGTACCAGCAGCGGTTAGAATGACCGATATTACATGGTCAGCTATGGTAATGTCTAGTTTAAGTAATAGTCGTGGATTGGCTTTCCCTTGTTCTACTTACAGTCTCAGTATGGTTTTGGCAGAAAGAGTTGGTTATTGGGATACAGACGCAGATGCAGTCGGAGAAGATATGCACATGATGTTAAAATGCTTTTTCAAAACAGACGGACTTGCTCGCTGTTGTCCCATCTTTGTGCCTATTAACTTGACCAATGTTCAAAGCGATGGTTACTTTTCTAGCATGAATGCCAGATTTGTTCAAGCCAAGAGACATTATAACGGAGTAGCTGATTTAGCCTACACATTACGAAATGCGTTTGGAGTAAAAGACACAATTGATGCTGGTCATGTATTTGCTTCTAAGAAGACATCGATATATGCAGCACCAAACTTTTGGTTGGATAAGCTGGTCATTAGTATTAAAGTCATGGAGGCTCATCTGATTCCTGTCACTTCAGGTTGGCTTATGTTTGCAGCAGTGCCTTTGATGCAGTTTATTCTGTTTCCTCCAAGTAGTTTTTCGGCGTTTGTTCAACCTGAAGATAACCCTATCCTCACCTCCGAGTTTTATTCCAATTTGTGGAACGTTGTTAGAGTAATCACTGTGCTTTTACCGTTTCCTTTGTTTGGTACGTTAGCAGTATACGAGGTACTTCATCGGGTGGTTGATCGGGAACTCTATCACAAGTCACACACTCGTACTTGGCGTAACATGTTTGATTACATCTCTTTGCCTGTTGCAGCTTGGGCTTTCTTGACCATACCCTCTACTATCGCTAGTATTAAGCGTCTCTACAAGACAAACAATGAGTACATCGTTGCTGAAAAGTTCTTTGATGAAGAGTAAAACAAAACAAAAAAATACAAACCACATTGTACAAAAAAAAAAAATCTGATAAACAATTATAATATTGTTACGATCCCCCAACCCCCTCCTCTTAGCTATAGCTTCTTTTTTAATATTTACCTCCCCTAATTCCTTTTTTTTTAATAATAATAATTTTCTTGACAATAATAAAAATGTATATCATATTTTTTTTAAAAAATATCTTTTTTTTTTTTTTTTTGCGAAAATCAAGTAATTACTTTTAAGATTCTTTTTTTAATGTCGTGTATTATGTCCCACACGCTAGTAACATTTTGTAACTACGATGGCGTCATTGCTAAGAAACCTTTTTATTAAAGCAATGTAAAAACATTACACCTGATTGTACACTTATAGACTCAACTTTAGAGTCAAATACACTATTTAGAACGACTGTACCATCATGATGCCTGTGACTTTTTAGGCTAATCCAAATAATTTCATCTGTGAAAATTCCATTCGCAATACCAAAGTTCATAAATTATTCGTTTCATGACATAAACCATACATTGAGGCAGTGGAAGGGGATACAGAGCTAAACCAAACGTAGACGAGCGCTAGACTTGTAATCAATATTTCTAGTGAAAGAAGAGAGCAGGAAGCATCATATGCATTCGAGCCTGAAAAAAAAAATACAGTGTAAATTAATTACAAGCGTAGTCGTTCAATTGATACTTGTACACGTTCTTTCTGATTTATTGAAACAAAAGGACACTTCAAGTTATATTTTTTCTTTCGAGAATAATGCGTGATGTATTGTTACTGGCTATTTTAAAATATACGAGGCATCTTTGCATATTAAAGCCATCTTACACCACCATTGTAATGTTATTTTACGCCAAGCGGAAAATCTCGCATCGTTATATCTACTTGGAAAGATTCATTAGATTCGACGGTGCTACGTATAGAAAATTCGATGCAGGTTGTAATAAATCATGTAATTGACTTAAATTAATACGCCAGTTTTACACATATCATTTTTCAGCCATTAAATAAAACCAGCTTTGTAGTTTTATTCATTGCAGCATCTAATTTACTGGGTTATTCTAAACTAACAGCGGATGCACTCAATATTTTCGTTAGCAAACAGGTAAATCAAGCTTATTTTCCGGTTTTATTGTTCCCACTGTATATTTTTACCCCAGCTTTTTTTTTGAAACATCTTTGATAGTTTTGTTCGTGTAACTTGTTCCACTCCCCCTCTTATTTTTTTAAGATATGCTTTTTATGCCGCAATTGTTTATCAATGAACCGCGGGTTCTATGCTTTTCAATTACGAAACTATTTCGTAATATAAATAAGAAGTTACTTTAGTAAGGTATAAAGAGTATACATACAAATGACAGCATTTTTTTTTGTTTTTGTTTAAATACTTAAAAAGTCTTTTTGCATTATTTTCTTTCGTTTCTTCTCTGTTTTTTTTTTACAAATGAAGTTCCTATTTATTTCTATACTGCTGCTCTTTGTTACAAGCGTAGTATGTTATTTAGGAGAGAAGAATGCTCCTTTTACTGTGTCAGTTGATAAAACCGAATTGAAACGAGGCGACACTGTTCATATTACTTGGTAATACTTCACAAATACATTTTGATGTTGTCTTTTTTTTAAAAAAAATATATTTCTCAATCAAATAGGACACTTTCACCAGGCTTACGATTTCCATTATACGGTTATGCTTCCGCTAGAACCTCAAAAACTGATCGTAAGTAAAATAAATGAATATATACGCATTGACTTTGTACACTAACATTCTGTTTCTAACTTTTAGTTGGATTATTGGTACCTGACTCACCACGTACAGAACTGTACTCGTATACCGTTAGCGCAGATGTTTCAGTACTTGACTATACATATATATGGACTATTGACGAACATGTACCTACTGGAAAATACCAAATTGGTATAGGGTTCTTTTATCACGAAGTTTCTCCTATCATCAATATAACATAATAACTGTAACATAACAAACAAAAAATATACCCCCCTTTATTATCGCTCTGACATCCTTTGTTTATAAAAAAACACTCTTTCATTTGTTACATATTACTCAGCTTTTTTTTCTACCAAGACAAAGGGTACAATTTTTTTTATGCTGTTTTTTTTGAGAGTTAATTGATACGGTACAAATTTATTGGATTCAAAAAAATAATACGCTTTACGATATATCATCGTACATACTACGCAGTATCTTTTTGAACACTTTGAACTAATTAAAATTACACAATACGTACATTAAAAAACTGCAAAGTGTTATAAATTCGACGTAATTTCGTCAGATGTACGTATCACATGCAAACAGAGTCTTATTTGTACTTTCTAACCAAAATACTATTTAATCGACTTTTTTGTAAGCTCCGATGGTTTGTTTTTGGTACCTTTTGTAATTCATTAGACTTTTTTTCGTTCGCTGTGTTCACGAAGCAGCGTCGCCCTATGGGCTTTGAGACCATTACAATCTTTTATGATATGATTTCCACTTTTCATATATAATTTTTTTCTCTCGGCTAAATCAAAGTGACGCCTCCAGCATTGGCTTCTTTATTACAAACCTCTTTGTAAGATGAAAAGTGTGCTTTTTTTATATTAAAAGATTACGTTCCGGCGTTTAAATCCATGATATATAATATACGCATGCGTTTTGTAATAAATAAAGATCATGCGCTGCATTTTTATGTAAAGAAAGGGCCCTCTCTACAAGCCTACGGTTAGAAAAAAGGTAATTTAGCCAATAAACGACAGACATTGAGGAACTGGGAGCTATTTACACATTACATGTGCTATAAGGTGAAAACATCTACTGATACCAATTTGCTTAAGTGTACGTAAAATTGATGAAATAGATCACATGAATAGAAGTGACCATCCATTTTATCAACCCAAGACGTATTTATTTGGTTTTTAGAATAGTTAGATAAATCACTTTTCTTCCTCTTTATCTTTATTACAATGCATACCACCATCAGTAAATTTTTTATTATATGTGTGCTTTTTAATAGAGTTTATATCGTATATTCATTATGCTGCCTTTTTTTTAGAGCTGAAAAAAAAAGTAAATTTAGCGGAACTCATGATCTTGTGCTAGCTTATGCACGCATCTTATTGAACGAAAAATAAAGAAAAAAAAATGGCTATTATTAAAGGTACGTGTACTTCCCAATAAATGTCACAGACTTGCTTTTTATTTCATTCTAATCCACGTATTTTTTTCTAAATCTAGAAACCAAACCGTAGATATGGAATGGGGGCCCTTACTTTAGTCATGTTTTTTTTTTCATTTCCTGATGACAATGTCAAGACCACTAAGACCAAAATTACAGTACCTAAGAGGAAATACTGTGTTGAGCTCGCATCAACGTACTGGTACAGCTCGGGAATAAACATCAAACAATGTTATTAAAACAAGGGGATAATCAGACAAAGTGATACTTAGAAGAGAAAGGGTCATGCAGTAAATCGTATAAAGTAAAAGCTTAGATAAAAATAATAGTTTTAAACCTTTTGGAATGCATATCAACAGTGAATTTTTAGAAAGGTAAAAGATTGGAGTAATGTCGAAAAGCTCGTTGATATATACTTTGATGAAAACAACGGTATGCGGGAAGAAAACGGTTCTTTGTTTTTAACATCGCTAAAAACAAACTTTGCAAACAATTCAAACCGAAGCAGGATCTGATGACAAGGCTAATGGCCGCCGTTTTTCTACGTATTGCTCTAACTTGATCACATTTTATGACAATCCGCTCACAAAGAAAAGGATTCTGAGAGAGACAGCTTTTGAGGAAGTAGAATCATATAGTAACAGTAGCCATGTAGAAGAACAAGTGGACAGCGTCGAAGAAGATATTGTAGAAGAAGAACAAGTTAAAAGTGCCAAAGAAGACATTGTAGATGATAGCGACAAAGGTAATTCGAACAACGATATATACTAAAAAAAAGGCGGTAGATTTTAGTATACATATAACAAATAGTACATGATGAATTGGTTCGGTCTCTTGCATGTAAAATTCTAGATGACAAATTCATAGAGGTAACGTATCAAGCTAAAGATAAAACAAATTTGGTACAAGTTTGGTATCAAGAAGCAGCATTCACAACGCAAAACAGTGGTGCTACAAAAGAGGACGTAGAGTTATTGAAACTAGCTGTTTCAAAATGTATTAATATGGTGGATCCTCTTATCATTGCCTTTCTTCTCTTCTCTTCTGGTCATAGGATGGGGTTATGGTTACGTGCCATATACAATCGACTGTACTTGCTGGTACAGTACGCTCCTTAATCAAATTCCTTCTCTTCTGGCTTTAAAAGACAATTATGCTATATGTTTAATAAAAAATATTTTAATACGCGATATTTATTGTCCCATAGTACACGTTATTTCTTTTACTATAGTATAAGAAATTTCTTTTTATTACAGTATACAAGATTTCTTTTTACTAAAATTTGGAACAATTTTTAAAGTACTTAATATTATTCCTAGTTACCTTTATAAATATTCATTTTATCTGACTTCTTATGACTTATCGTATCACCGTAAAAATTGATCCTGAGCTACTTCTTAGATATTCTACCTTCTAAGTTTTTTTTTCAAGTTATCTCTGGAGCACTTATAGTCTCTCAATACTACTACTAGATAAGAATTTTTACCTAATAATATCTTGTTACTCCTCTTTATTTTTATATTATATCCATTCTAATTTTTATTCTACAAATTGACCTTATTCGGATATTAGCTGCAACCATATACTTTCGCGATCCCCCATTAACAAGCCCGACTACACATGCATAAGCCATATAATAATGCAAACATGACCTCACATGATTAACTTTCCAAATATACAATTGGCTGATACATTACATAGATTTTGTTATCAATTATGCTTATCACTGACAGTAAATAATAACAAGATCCGAGAAACCTTTAGTATATAATTTTACCTTTTTTTAAGATCACAGAAAGAGAGAGAGATAATAGTAGTTAAGCAAATGTATTACACGATATCTAAAAAAAAGTAATCTTTTTTTAAAACTAGTATACTACCTCATCAAGCTTAAGTGTATTTATCTGTGTATATTTGGTTAAAGCAATTATAAAGTGGTATCACTTTGTGTGTTTCACAAAAGAAGCAAAATATTATGAAAATCATTTTTTACGTACACACTAACCTTTTATTTTTATTTTGACTGTATATATAAAAAACAAGTTTTTATTATGAAATATTTAGATTGATATTTAGATGGAAAAAAGAAAGAAAAAAAAATATAAATAAAGTGTGTATGCGTAACGAAATGAAAAGGTAAATATTAAAGTTATTCAAGTTACATAAATAAAACAACAATCGCGCCAAGGAAAACAGGGGCATAAACTGAAACTGGCAAGTTGCGAATTGCAGAATTTTCAGGCGAAACGTCAGAATTTGAAGTTACATCACTTTTTTTTGACACAGGAGCACTATCTGTAGAAGAAGGCACACCAGAAGGAATTGCAGAGGAAGTAGTTGCATTGCCTGCTGGAATAGTTCCGTTACTGATAGGGTATACAAAGCTGGTCTCCCAGTAAGGTTCAGAGATGTCAAAACACTGGTTCCAAGGAACTACATTGAATGCTTCCTTTACTTTAGGGAGCCATTTTTCTGCCATAGAAACAGTGGCGTTATTTAATTCGTGTTGAAGTACCATATGACCAGTTTTGTTATCAGTGCCGTTTTTTCTTGCTGCAATCCAGCCTTCAAAGTAACCGTCTACAGTTTCAGGAGACAAGTTTCCTCCACCTTCACCGGGCATATTCCAATCATCGGTATCAAGATCCCAAAGAACGGTGGTAAGACCCATTTGCCATGCGATTGCTCTAACACGATCATCGACATCGCCATAAGGAGGCCTCCAGCATTTCGAAGTAACGCCAGTAACTTCTTTAATTGCCTTCAAAGTCCAGTACAATTCAGCCACGACGTTATCATTAGCAAGAGATGTCATGGCAGGATGAGACCATGTGTGTACACAAAGCGTATGACCATCCGCTAAGGCTCGCTGAGCTGCGGCTGGGGCAGCAATCACATTGGATCCGATATAAAAGAGACCCGCCTTTTGGTTTTGCTGAGCCAAAAAATCGTAAAGGTGAGGTTCGGCCCATTCTCCCGCATCGTCGGCAGTCAATGGTCCGTCGTCGTAGGTTAAACCCCAATCGCCTGCTTTGGGGCAGGCAGAGGCATCGGCTGGGATCAATGGGTTCTTGGACTTGACACATCCACTGGCACTCCACCAACAATCTGGATCCGTGTCTGAACTGTAACCCGTAAATGTAATGTCGCCTTTGGAATCTGCTTTGCGAACCGCGGAATTAGGCACAAGTGTCCAGTCAATAGCTTTTACTACTGCTTGCACTTCGGCGCTGGTAGCAGGAGGAGATTTCCAGCCTTCGGGGTAGCCTGCGGCGCTAAAGGTAAGCGCAGCTAAAGGGCCCGTAGGAATCACACCTGAAGGGTACGTCTTCACGTTACCAGATAATGGAACAACAGTTGAAAGCCAACCAGGAGAAACTTGAGCAGGAGGGCCACTTGCTGTGGCGGTGGTAGTGTTAGTTGTGGTTTGAGCACTAACAAAGGCAGCAGCAGAAAGGATCAAAGTTATTGTAGAAGTTATTGAGTAGACCATTGTCTGTATAAAAATTATAATAACAAAAAAGAAAAAAAGAATCGAGAAAGAATATATCCCTCCTTTTTTATAATCAGAAAAATAATCCCGGTGGTGTACAGGTTGACTGGATAACACTTATGTTAAAGTTTTCCCTTTTACTAAAACGTTTTCTGTATGCGGTCAATCATACGTGTAACCTTTTTTTTTTTTTTTTTTTTTTGATCTAAAAAAAGATATATCTCCCTTACTTGGATGGTTGCTGGTTTTTTTTTAATTTTCTAAAATGGATAAATGAATTATTTTTGGCCAGATATTCATTTTAAGCTTTTTTTGTTTTTCGAAGCCACGTAACATTACCCAGTAAATCAATATTCAGCCCGTATACTTTCTTCTAACAAGAAGCTTCCCCTAAATTAGATGCAAATGGGACGGTAAATTATATTCCCATGCCTACGGAGTATTAATACATGTAATCCTAAAAATAATGGTCTTCCTTTTTTTTTTTGAAAGGCAGATGGTGTGCGATGTGTTGAGAGAAAAAAAAAAAACCAGGTGTATTTACTTGTAGCAGAAAAAAAAACGATGATATTATTCTGTCGTAATACAAGGGAATTATAATAAAAAAAGGGTTAACTATAAGTTTAGTAATGGGATTAGCGTGTTTTCTTTTTTTTTATTGTTTTATTAAAAAACAGATACCATCAGATCACTTTTATTGATCAAACTTCACATCACATTGTATGAGTGATTTATTTTCGTAAGTAAATTTGCCTTGATATTTATAAACATCGACTTGATTCGTCGCGATGATACAAATTAGTTTTATTGCAAATAGATTTTCTCATAATGTTTCAAACAGAGTTGCAAGTTAATAGTGGCTATATAATGATGTTGCGTATAATAAGTTAGCGGATCTTGCGGTCTTGTGCTAGCTTATGCGCGGTGGTTGCTTTAGAGAGAATCTTATCCTTTGGTACGGACATAAAGAAAGCAAAAATGCTTAAAAAAAAAAAGCCAAATAATCAATGAATATAAGATATAAGCTATTTATGAGTTCCTTTTAAAAGTACACATATAAAAAAAAACTACTGGTGACATGAATTGTAAAGGAAAATGATTGTTTATTTATTCTAAAAAGAGAGATATAATAAATATGACTTGGGCTGATAAAATGGTTGGTGATCTATTTAATCATTTTTATATGATATTTTTTCCAACAGCCTGTTAATGGTAATAGTCTCATACTTGCGCTTGTTTTGAAGCAATGCAAGTTTTTCCCTGCTTGAATCTACCAGTTGACTGCGCCATCTAAAAAAATATTTGAGAGTGGTCCTAAAATTATTAAGCTCCAACAGAGAAATTGGGATATGCAAAGAGATATAGTGGGCTACAAAATAATCTTTTTCCTTGAACAGTTCCACCATATAACCACTTGTAGCCTACCAATTCATGTAAATATTGCTTATATGTTTGTTCCTTGTGATTCCTATAATATCGTTCAACATAGTAGCATTAATACTAAGGTTTTTTGACTGTTGGTATTGCAACAAAGTATCACTGGAAAGCTTGAGTTTTGAATTATATGCCACATAATTCAATTTCTTGTTCAAATTGAGTTTGATGCATTAACAGGACGAATCTTCATCCAAACTCAGTTTTATCATACTCTTTCAGTATAGCCATTCTTCTGGCTGCATCAGACATGGTCTGACCGACGTCAATGTCTATTCGAGTGTCCAAAAGCACAACCTTCAAAATATCTTGAAAGATACTGGAGTGGGCTGATTCTGAATTATTTTTTTCTCGAGCTTTTTAAAATTATCAATACTAAGTAGAGATATGTATATATAAGTCACTAATAGTACTACTACAGCTAACCAAGCAGCATAGCTTCATTCTTATTTAATGTCATTACCTTCTTTCAATAATTTTTAAAAGTAAATAGCGAGTACTTCTCTTGTCTGCTTCTTTGCTCTTTTCATCATCAACATACGTCCTGATTTGAACATCACCTATCCTATACAAAGTAAACCGTTTATCAAAATTAGCAAACTTGAAACAACAATTGCTATTACTTACTCATGTTGAAGCTGTTTCAATTCGTCACAAAGTTTATCAATAGATGTACCAAAGGGGATACTCATACTTTCAAACTCTTTTTTATGATCAGAACAAGCTTTAAATATAGATCTTAATTGATCCTCAGATAAAAACGAGCCAAAGCGCCGTCGGATAAGGGGATCTACCATATTAATACATTTTAAAAGGTTTATATTTTCCTGATACATGAAAAATGCTTAAGGTGTATCTGGATTAGAATAAAACAAAAAAGAAATCCGTGACATTTTTTGGGGGTATAGGTACCTTTATAATAAGCGCTTTTTTTCTTTCTTTCTTTTTTTTCGCTTTATGTCCGTACAAAAGGATACAGTTCTTCCTAAAGCAACAGCCGCATATAAACTAGCACAGCGCCAAATTTGCTTTTTTTCAGCTCTAAAACAATGCAGAATAATAAATGAGTATATGATATAAGCCCTTTTAAAAAGTATACACGTAAAAAAGTACTTACTGGTATGCATCGTATAAAGAAAAAATAGATAAAAATACACCTTAAACTGATAAAATAGTCGCTTGTTTCATGCAAGGAAGTTCAAAAAAGCCGTGACATTTTGCCAGATGCACGCTTAATTGTTATTTTTTAAAAGCTGTTCGTCTTTTTTATTTTGATGATTTAATCCTATTTAAACTAGGTTTTTTATTAAGAAATATTTAAGCTACAGATGAATTATATTTTAAAAGTAAAAAAACCGACAAGAAAAAGGAGCGAAAGCGTTTGAAAAATGAGCAAGAAATCTTCCGTTAAAATTTAAGGTCTTGTCTCATTCTAATCCAGACGCACCTAGCCAAAAAGATAACTTTTCAAGTCTTTGGTCTGTTACTTTTCACTTATCTTTACAGATGGCCATTGCTCCAAGAAGAACTGTATCAGTTGATATAAGCATATTTAAAAAGAAAAGAAAAGGATAGAAGAGGGGTCACAATTATTGTACGTACGTGTACCTGTTCTCCAAACTTGATTCACACAGGTTTCCTTTTTAGTTATGCAATTTTGTATCCTGCATGTCAAGCTTCTCCCCATCACTCAAATGTATGCAAATTTTTCATTAGAAAAACGAATTTTTAACGGCTGGCCTATCTTTTTTTCTCTCTGTGGTTGTGATTATTACATTTTTTTACTGCGTTCTATCTATTTGATACCTTGTGGGGTTTTTGCGAAGTACCTCTGTCAAAGCTAGCAGTTTTTACAAAAAAAACTCGTTTTTTACGGTCGCTTAGTTTACCAGCTGGAATTTTAAATTATGTTTTACTAATATTTAATGCATGTAGAAGTCAAGTATTTTATTTAACGGAGCGCCAAGGTATTATTATATGGTGTTCCGTGTAACTACAAATAAGGTTATTACATTTACCTTAACTTGGGTCCATTATAGTTTTCGAATATAAAAAAAAGTGAAACTGGGGGCTGGAAGACAGACGTCCTCGTAAATATACATTATGTAAATATTACTGCTTTTTCACTCACCCGCAATACAATTGCTTTTTGAAAAAAGGGAAAGATAAATGTATGTGGAGCATTGCGTTCTTATATTAAAAATCAGAATATAATTCTTTAGCAGAATCTATCTAGTATTGAAACCATTGAACCTGAAGCAGAACTGCTTATTGTGTTGACGCGAAAGAAAGAGAGAATTCTCTTCGACCACGGTTTTTTAAAATAAAGCATGATGTTTCGGAAGAGCTTTTAATCATAATTTTTTAAAAAAAAGTAATACTCTGTTTATCTAATTTTTCGTGCCTTGTGCAAAAGCCCTTGAATACTTATATTTGACGTAAATTCGATGGGTTCTTATATACATGTATCGATAAGTGTTAGTGTGTGAATATACAAAAAGCAGACTAAAATTTTCGGTATATTCTACACACTGAATAATCTATTTTTGCAACCTCTGAGTTTTTTTTTTGTTATCAAGTCCTTTCAACAAATGAACAAAACGCCTCCCAATGGGTAATAATTCAATGCGCGAGATATATTTCTTAAATAGACAATTTTTATCGTGATAATTTTACTGTTGTTTTCTTCTTTTTTTGGAAATATATCCCTTTATAGAGATTTTACGTAATTCTTTTACAGAAAGTATATAAATATGGAGAAAAGAACTATTATATACATATCGATCTAAAAATTTAATGCTGACAAAAAACGAATATCGGTAGTAGACTTTTTTTTTTAATACGTTACAAAAGACTTTTTTTTGATAGTTTACCAAGGAATATCATTATCTTTTTTTTTTTAAAAAAAAAATAGAGCCGTTAGTTCATTTGCTTTTCTGCACTCCTTATTGCAGAATATAGTTTTCCAGTCATTGTATTACGTTATTTTTTTATTTTAGTAAAAGTAAACATGTGAATTAGAATGATATGGATAAGTTTTGAGAGTTTATTTTGTTTTACCCGGCCTTTCTTTTAAAAAAATTAGAACGGAGTGTAAGTAACCCGGTAACTGGCGTTTTGAAAGATTAATATAACGAAAATTCAAGTACAATTATACTCTTTGGTCCGTGATCAATTCTATATAAATAGGGGTTATTTAGTTTCTTTTTTTTCTTCTTTTTATAACTTGTCTCCATTACTTTCCTTTCCTTTTTATTTTATAATATGCATCTTTTAGGAGTCAGTGCCTTAGTACTTGCCACTGCAACATTTGCATCTGCCGCTACCACAAAACCAACTAGTACATCATCTGGTTTATTAGCTGTCGAATCACCAGCATGGTTACCCGATTTTGGCGTACCTAATGGTGTTAACGCCGGTTACCCTACTGGAGCCTTAAATACAAGTAAAACTTTATCCCATAAAACTTTAGACCTTTCCGCTTACCCCGAACCTTGGGAGGCACCTTCTACAACTCACGCTGAAATTAAGGCTGTCATGAAGGCAATTGATTGGACTAAAGTACCCAAGGCTCCTATCGTCAAAACAAACTCTAATGGCGAAATTGATATGACCAAATACGACGAATCTAAAGATGCTTATTGTTGGTGGTCTAGCACTAACTGTGTTAAGCCCAAAAGCTCTTATTTACCCGCTGATGTCTCTATCTGTCCCAATGCTGGCGACTGGGGTCTTAATTATGACGATGGTCCTTTCAACCCTATCGGTGATGATACTGATAAGTGGGCAGAACCCGAACTTTATAACTTCTTGGCAGAAAATGGTAACCAAAAGGCAACTCTTTTCGTAAGTTAAAAAGTATTTTTTAAAAAAAATTGATATTGAGCTAATAACTTTTTTTTTTTTTTTTAAAAAAAAAAGTATATCGGTTCCAACGTTGTTACTTTCCCTGAAGCTGCTAAACGTGCCATTAATGATGGTCATGTCCTTTGTGTTCATACATGGTCTCATCCTGCCATGACTACTCAAACTAACGCACAAGTTGTTGCTGAACTTTATTGGACTCTCCGTGCCATTAAGGAAGCTACTGGCGTTACTACCAAGTGCTGGAGACCTCCCTTCGGTGATGTCGATGATCGTGTACGTGCAATTGCTTGGCAAATGGGTATGCAAACCATGCTCTGGGATCAAGATACCAATGATTGGGATATGCCCGGAGATGGTGGAGGAAATTTAGCTCCTTCCAAGGTCGATGGTTATTTCGAGGATTGGATTGAGACTCGCAAGAAGGGTACTGACAAAAATGGTCATATCGTTCTTCAACACGAATTGAACAATGCTACTGTTAAGATGGCCGAGAAGTGGTTACCCAAGATTCAAGAATCTTTCAACGTTGTTTCTATTCAACAATGTTTAAATGTCACTCAACCTTACTGGGAAACTAACTGGGTCTACCCTACTAAGAACGAGAATGTTACAGCTACTACTAATACCACTACAGCCGTTCCATCTGTTGGTCCCTCTACTACGGATATTAACCTTGGTTACACTGCTACTACTTCTATTCCCTCTGCTTCTGTTTCATCAGCACAATCAAGTACAACTGACTTATCTGTTAAATCTAGTAATACTGAAGAGTCATCTGCATCTTTGGTTGCAGTTCATGGCGTTTCTCTCTTGGCTGCTACTGCTTTATGCGCCTCATACTTACTTTAATCATTTTAGACTTTTATTCAAGTGTATACATTTAACTGTTTTTTTTCTCAAGTAACGAAAAAATAAATAAACTTTTTTTTTTTAAAAAATCCTTAAATATATGATTTTTTATTAAAATAAAAATAGAATATGTGTTTTTAAATATGAGCTGGGTCTTCACAGGTTCCATAAACTGCATTAGTTTCTCTGCGACAGTACAAACCATCGGAACATACCATGTTTTGACTACATTCTATATATGCAAAAGGGATAAATATATATTATATTTGTGCAGTTATTATTTATCATTATTTACGTTGATGAAGAGATCTAGTTGTAGGAAGATCAACAGCAGAGACCAAGGAGATCAAGAGGGGTAAAACACAAGCAATAATAATTTGGAGCTTCATTTTTTTTTAAGAAAGAGTTATATGTTTATAAACAAAATAAAGTAGAAAGAGAGATTTTTTTTAAAATTAAGTTTTATAGATATTCTAAGAAAAAAAACTTGAATATTTCCGGTCATAAATTATAATTGTTGTTGTAGTTCACGACAGGTACTAACGTGCCACCAGGTTTAAATCTAGTAAATTTAAATATTTTTTCAAAATCACCTAACCCGAATTTTTGATTTTAAATTTTCGATCCCTTGATAGTACCCCGCTTAAAAGTAAAAAATATAGGTTGACTTTGATAGCGATAAACTTTTTTTTTTATTGTTAAGAAAAAAAATTGGCGCGAAAAGATTTGTTCCTAAACGTTCAATAGAGAGAAGTATTCTATTAGATTTCTTATAAAAGTTTGTAAAAAAATGTTTATCGCTCCAAAAAAAAGTGAAAAAAAAGTTAAAAATTTACTAGAGTTAAAATTCTATTATTATCTAGCTCTAACAGAAGAAGAGGTTAAATGACCGATGGGAAGAAGAGTGAATCTAGTTGCCTGAGAAGCGAGAGGAAGGACATTATGTTGACCTTGTTGTTGATTCGACATAACCTTACGAGCCCTAAAAATATTAAGGTGAGTTAAACAGATTTTTTTTAAAAAAAAATGTTGTCTTTAAAGAAATTTTTTACCTTTCATATGTTTCATTTGTAGCACTGGTTAACACACCAAATATTAACGATTGTTTAGTATAGAACTTGTTAACGCATGGTTTTAAATGGGGTTCGTAACTATCCCAATTAATTGGGTCAATCTATAAAGACAATCGTTAATAATAGTAAGTGCAATAAAAAAAAGATGATATATAATTACCTGATCTTGAAGGGGTTCAATTATGTTTTGGCTAATAGAAGATTTCTTGGTGTCTTTCAGTACAGTAGTTAAAAACATGTAATCAAATATCAATTGTAAAGCTCCATTTTCTGTTATTTCTGTAGATTCGATATTTGATATAAAGTTATTGAATACATTATTTACGCTGTCGTACAGATGATGTCTTAATTTAGTCATGATTGACTGGAATATATGTATGTTTTTAGAAACAATGTTTACGTTATGTAATAATACTGATAACGTACCTGGTCTAGTATAGCACTATTTATACATTGTATTTCCTCACAAATATAAAATAGGATTCTAACAATTTCATTTGTAGATTGTGTGGGTAATTTAACATCTTCTTCTACGTCTATTATAAATATAGATTAGAAAGCTAGGCATACACCAGTTTTTTTTTTAAATACTTACTCTCCCACACAGAAACAGCCGCGCATTTATCATTCCATTTGGAAGTTGATAGAGACAATCTCAATCTTCGAGCAAACTCGCTTTCCAGCCAGCTGATCCACATGTTATGTGCTTGATGGTAAGTGCTTATCAGCTCATTTTGAGTTGCGGTATATTTAGGGTCTAAACATACATTTGAACAATTAGACCAATAAACAATAATATATACTTGAATTTACCTTTATTAACACTACTACGTAATTCAAAGATGGGTGCCGTATCTACAGATAATAAAAGTGCCTTGGGTAATTCTTTAGACAAGTACGCAATATTTCTGGCAAGTCTTCCGAAAAATATAGATAGTTCGTTTTCTACGTTTAACGAATGTCAATATTTCAGTTTTAATTTGTTAGATAGCTTATACACCTACTCTTTTTGTTATCGGCCCATTCTCCAACTTTTTCAAGAAGTGTCTTAATATTTGTAGAATAATTGAGTACTGATTGATAGCTTTTATCTTGGAAGTGTGATTTAATCATATCTGTATCACTATATATATATATTTTTTTTTAGTAACTCGGTATATAAACTCATTTAGAGTCTTTTTTATTTTACCTTTTAATATGAAAGTTGTCGTAATCAAAATGTTTCAAGTGAGTTTCGACATCTTTTCTAATGTCCGTTAAACAAGAATCAAATGCATTTTGAGATTTGTAGAGAGTATCAGTTCTGTCATTAGCAGTTTCCTTTAGTGACTCTTTAAACATTTGAATTTTTTCAGACGAAGAAAAATTTGGCAAGCCAAAGGCACTTTGATTGTTTGTATTAGCACCAGGCCAGATATTCATAGTGACAGCAAAGTCCTTTTTCAAACGTTGTGATTTTGAAGGATCAGTAACAAGTGGCCAAACAAAAGATTCAGGTTGATTGGATAATTTGGCCAAAGCAAGATCAATCATTAATTTGAACCTATCGTTAAAGATGTGCCTGAATAAATTATCCCAAATTGAATAAGGTTTATCAAGCAAGTTTTGTGCTGTTTCTTTCCAGATACTGTTCCTTCTATTTTCATCCTCATCTAATAGCTCCCACAACTTTGATCGAACCTGTATTAAATCGGCTTGACTTTGAATTGAAGAAAGGATTTCTGGGACCTTTTCTTTCAACATATCTTGGACTTGTTCTAACCAAGATTGTATTAACCCTTGAACATTTTCAGATGTCAAGGCGGGTGAAGGGTCAAACTCGGGTAAGTACTTTTGAATCGATTCTGGTAAATAACGAACGATTAAATGAACATTAGAACTAGGAGAAAAAAGTCTCGTAATAGCAGGTTGACTAGGTGTTTCATTTCCATGACTTGATTTCGAGGGTATTAAAAAGGTTTTTTGGAATGCTGTAACATAGGATCCCAAAAGTGTCGATTTATCGCTCTCTTTGGAAAAGAATATATCGAATGTCTGTCGTAACGTTTGTTTGACAATCAAAATAACTTCTCTTAATTGATGTGATACACGGTTATTGACAGTATCAGTGCTTTTGGAATAACCTTTAATAACATCTCGTATAACATTCGATCTCATTTCCAAAAAAATTTCGAGCGATTCTTTATACGACGATTGTTCTAACAACATTAATCCAACCAACACTTCGGCTACGTGCTAATAAAAAAATTGTTTAGTTGGACAAGAGAAAAAAAAGTAATTTTCGATAGTCCTTTACCTCTGAGCTTTGTTCGGAAATACGTAAATAATGCATTGATCTTTGAATAATTTGAGGGCCGAAAACGCAAACTGCATCCCATTGTCTTTGAATGACAGGGAAAGCAACTTCAATATCTATAGTTGATTTTGTCTTTTCTTTTTCAAGATATTCGTGCACTTGTTTAGCTAATATGTATAATCGACTTGCATGGAGATAGTGGTGGTTTTCTAATGCGTGCCATATCTGTTCGGGTACATCTGCTAATGATTTGACAAGAGCAGCTATAACATAAACATGTTTACGTTTTGTATCTATACGAACTATTTTTTTTTACAAAATAAAAATTATTACGCTTTTATAGTATACTATTTTTTTTTCTTCTTCTATTTTACTTTGGTTGTCTTGCTCATCTTGTCGTTGAATTTTCCTTCTTGCATTGCGTTTAATACTTTCGATATCACAAGCAACTTGCATACGTTCAAAATTAGTTTGAATAGCTTGAGCGTTTTTGCTCATGGTTATAATGGCATCTGCAGCCGAAATTAAGTCTAGATATTGCTCGCTAAAATATTATATGTCAATAACAAAAATATTTTTTTTTCAGTTGTTGCGCTCATCTATGCACTTTACCCAACCATGGCGCGCAACTCTCTCTTTTGAGTCTCTATATCCACTCTAATATACTTTTTAGTAAAAACGAATGAAAGAGTAACTGAAAGATATTTTACCGTATCTTTTGCTCGAAAGCTCGAACGTCAGGTACACTCGATTCAATAAGATAAGTATCTGGGTCATCTTCAGGTACTGTTTTTTCTACTGACATGTTTTAAATGGAAAAAAAAAAGTAAGGATGAATCTTGACACACGTTCTCGTTACAAGTCGATTTATAAAAACGTGACTTTTGCTGTTTTGTGATTTTTTTTTTCATTTTACACCTTTTATTCTCTTTCTTTTTTTTATTTCTTTACTTATAACTTTTAAAAACTCTGAAGTAACCAACTTTGTGGCAGTTATAAGATTATTCTTTTTATATATATAAAATTGTAGTTCTCCAATAAACCAATTTGAGGGTCGAGTGAAAAAAAAGTGTGCTTTTAATGAGGAAGAGCTGAGGACTTTGTTTACATAATTTAAGTGCACTTTAGGGGCGAGAGGCTGCAAAATATCCGTTGGAGGTGTCAAAAGGGCCAATACCACTTTTGGTGATGATGCGTAGGTCGAGGGAGCTATTATCTCCATTCTATTGTTTCAATCTTATAGTTTTTGTCAAAAGAAATTAATGTTTTATTTTACGCATGATTGGAAATATTATTTATAAATGATTGCGGTTTTTTTTATTTGGGCAGAGCATAAAGCAATGCTATAGACACCAAAAAATAGAGCTATTATTTAGCGCGGTTAATAATATACATTTAAATAGAGCTTGTCAATATAACCACACCGGTTGGCACCAAAAACCATAAAAGTATTACTAGCACCACTCAAAGATCCAAGCAGAATAAATAATTCCAAACAGAGCAAAAAGTCCAAGAAGAGCAAGAGTCCATGCAGAGCAAGAGTCCATGCAGAGCAAAAGTCCAAGAAGAGCGAATAAAGTCCAAGCAGAGTACTAAAGAGTTTCAATATACCTTGAAAGAATATAATAAAAAGTTCTACCTTGAAATTGGTTTTATTATAAATAATAACAGATACTTTACCAAGAGGACACCTTCTTTTTTCATTTCAGCAGCCATCTTGATTTTCAGAACAGTGTATTTCTATTGTTATTATTATTCACAAACGGCCAGGTACATATTTTACTCTAAATAATAAAAAACTTATACGTTGTTTACTAGAATATACACCTTTGACAATTACGTCTCGATAAGTGTTATTTGTAAATGAAATCATGTTAAAGCCTAACACATATAAACATACATTTGTAAATAGTTATATCATTCAACAAGTATAATGTAACATCTTATCAGTATAACTCATTTTCGCTCTTAACAAAGTTTTCTTTCTTCATCATAGTGTACTATTTACTAATGCTATCAGTCAAATATGAAGCTTCCCTGTACTGTATTTTTTTGCATTATTGAAACGAAATCTTCTTCCACTCCCCCCTCTCTCAAAATCCACGCCCCGAAAAACATTAACGCCCCGCGTATGCTATGTAAAAACTGTACCTCAGTGACTCGTTCCTCGCGAAGAGGAATATAGCTTACGTCATCTTTACTTTTATCCAATCATTTAAAATTGCTTATTCTGTGGCGAAAATAAGGAGGTGCTTCAAAAAAAAGTAGTGTTGACTGAGAAAAAAAAAACCCTTTTCTCAAGAAAAAGCCGTTCTATTTAAACACTCTTCGTCCAACAAAAAAAAAAAAGACTTATAAAACAGTATCCTAATATAGAAACGATAAGTAATACTTTTTTTTTAAAAAAAAATATATAGAAAAACAAAAGAAGAAGAGTTTATTGTAAGATTTTTTTTTTATGTTTTAAAATTACGCGGATTACAGTTTATTAACAATTTTTTTTTCTTTCTAGTTTAACAACTTGAATTCAAATACGCGACTTTATTTTTTTTTAAAAGGCAATATTTTAAAGTTTGGATGGATCCTAAACTTTTTTCAGTCGCTCAACAGAGCATGGCAATGAATAACCAACCTAACCAACCTAATCCTAATATGATGATGTCCTTTCAACAGCAACAACACCACCAACAGCAGCAACAACAACAGCAACAACCACAAGACATGCAACAATTTAATCCTTTAAGTGGTACAGGGTTAGGTGGAGTACCTTTTAATCCTGCCAATCTCGGTACTAACTTGGGGTTTGGCCAAAACGATTTTGGTAGTCTTGATCAAACTGACCTGAATAGTATGAATCCTTTTATTCAAGCTAACCCATCTTTAATGAATGGTATGAATGTTGCATCTCTTCAACAACAACAGCAACATCTTCGTCAGACTTCTCACCCTCAATCTGCTTACTCTCCTCAAAACTTGATGAACTTGGGAAATAACCAAGGTAAAAATATGTATAAAAAAATAAATCGTATATTTTTATTAAATTAATTTTTTATTTAGCTGCACTTCAGGCCCAATTCCAAAATAGAGCCATGTATCAAGGTAATCCAAACATGTTGGCAAATACACCTCAAGCACTTATGTTTCAACAACAACAACAAGCTGCTATGGCCATGAACAGAGGTAAATACATTAATATCAAAACAACAGTTTTGATTAGGACAGTAAACTTAAGTTGTATATCCTCCTTTTAGCCAAGCAATCTCCTAGTCAATCTCCAGCACTTAATAACGCTCATTTCGCGGGTAATACTGTTAGCTCTCCTGTCATTGGTAATAGTCCTCATATGGCTGGTGCTAGAATTGGATCTGATTATGCTGGTAAGTTTTCTTTTTATGGTTTTATATTAAAAGCGCGTTATTGATTCGCATTGATAGTGTCACCCATGAATCCTAATGTGGGTTCACCTGTACAGAACTTCCAACAAGGAAATGGCATTTCCCCTTCGCCCCAAATGGCGCGTGTTATACCTTCTCAGGCGAATAATAATCGTTATATGCAGCAGATGAGTATGCAGCAGCAACAGCAACAGCAACAACAACAAGCACAGCAGCAGGCTCAACAGCAAGCACAAGCACAAGCTCAACAACAAGCACAAGCTCAACAGCAAGCACAGGCTCAACAGCAAGCTCAACAACAAGCTCAACAGCAAGCACAGCAGCAAGCACAGCAACAAGCGCAACAGCAGCAGCAAGCTCAACAGTTGCAACAGCTGAGACAACAACAGCAACAGCATCATCAACAGCAACAACAACACCATCAGCACCTTCAACAGCAACAACAACAACAAGCTATGCTTCAACAAAGTATGGGCAGTGCATCACCCTCTTTAAATAACCCATCTATTCCAACATATGCATCACCTCAGGTAAAAAAAAAAGAAATGATATGTATTTGCAATTAAGCGTAGTTATTGATGTGTATATATAACGTAGGATGTAGCGCTTATGGAAGATCAAACACCCAAGAGTTACAATGCTTCAATGTCAGGATATATACAACAATCACCTATACAAGGTCATTCATCCCCTATTCCTCGTCAATCAGCTACACCGGGCAGTACACATTCTACACCACGTCAACAACATCAACAAATTGAAACGCCTATTATGAGCCCATCAAAGAGTACATCTATAAAAGGAGATGCATCTATTGTAAATGGTACACCCTCACCAAAGCCATCATCAGTACCATGTTCTCCTGGAATAGATAATAAAAGTCAACAACAGCATCAACAAATTACATATATACCGAAGACTCGTAATGTAGAAACATACGGTGGTATTGACTTAAAATACTTTGACAAGTTTGAGATCAAACCACCCGTACCCCACTTGAATGAATTGGGTATTATTGATATCCAAGCATTGATTATGTCACTTAAATCTGGAATGAAGATGGAGATTACGAATGCATTAAACATTTTGACTATATTGACAGTGAATCAACAACAACATAATTTACCCTTATTACAGTGTGAAGATTTATTAGACGTGTTATTGGATTATTTAGAACAAGATATATTAAGTGATTCTATTGTGAATGAAAATCAATTAAGTTATACGGAATTATTTGATATGTCATTGGATGAAATGAAGAGTTTAATTCCAGAATTAGAAAAGTCAACATCAGACAATTGGATTTCACTTAGAGAAAGGTGTCTTTGTATATTTAACATTTTACGCAATCTATCATTTATGAATGAAAATATGGAATATTTAGCTAAACATCATCGATTTGTTTCATTATTAATGGATATTATACAAAAAACAAGAAGAAAGGAAGAAGCATGGTTTGTTGGTATACGCAAAATGGATACATTGGATTTCCGTAAAACTATCTTGATCATCTACTCAAATATTTCAATGTTTTTGGTTCTAAAAGATGAAAATACAGCAAGCATATTTATTCAGTTGATACATGACTTCTTAGTCAATGGACCAGATACTTATTATTCATTATTATCTATTGAAACTTGGACGAAATTAACTGTACATTATCAAAATAGACAATTATTACACTCTATCATTATCAATGACAAGACATTATTACAAGAAATTTGGATAGAATTAACTGCTGTCATTAGAAGAGATTTCTTTTCAACAGATGGAAGAGTCATGAACGCAATGACTTCAAATCAATTAGCTACATTAGAATTAACTATTATTGGATTATACAATATTGTATCTATTGCCGAAAATGAATCTTTAAAACAAGAATTATTACAAGTTAATAAGAGTATTGGAATGATGATTATTCGATTATGTATCACTTTAGCTGAAAGTGGTAACCCTCAATTTGGTTTGGTAACAAAACGTGGTATGGAACTCATTCGTTCTTTAATTTGTGGCGGCGATGGTATTCGAAGGCGCAATAATTCAAATGGTCAACAACAAAAGAAACCTTCTTTAGAGGCTTTATCTCAATACAACAATAAGACAAACTCACAAGATAAAAAAGAAGAAGACATCTTGTCGGTTTATGATATTGCAAATCGTATTTTAGATATGCCTGTTGTAAGAGAAAAGTTAATGTTGTCCATGTTGAAACCTACTACCGATCCTGAAATATTAAGGGAGTTATCTGATATTGTATCATTAATAGATGAAGATTCTAATGCTTAAAAAAGAAAACAAAAAAGAAAGGAATAAAAAGTTTTTTTTTAAAATATACATAGTTATTTACAAGTCATTTGGAGATAATTTCTCTTGATTTTTATTTTTAACCCATAGCATATTCATAATGACAATATCTTTATTAATTTTTAAAAGTGATAGCTGGCTTTAACAAGTCGAGATAATCACGGAAAACATATGGTTTTAATGCATCTCCTTCTTCGGCCAAACTTGAAATAAGAAAAATCTAGCAACTATGTGTTAAGATAAATACATTTCTTCTTCGATATTTATGTAGAGTTCGGGCGAAACGGGAAGCTTCAATTTCGTAAAATTGATAACGGCAGGAATTTTCAAAGTCGAATACCATAATATAAAGTTCGATGTCATATCCAAAAGTAACAAACTCTTTTGGGTTTTTACTTTTCAACATACGAACATAGAGTTGTCGTTTAAGGATTTCAGCAGACCTAGCTCGATCTTCCTCTAATAATCGAAACGAAGTACCAGGAGGTTTGATTTCACCGCAGCCAACTTCGTGGCCATTTGCGACCAAAACGAAGTCAGTCATTACTAGCAGGTGCAACAGAAGCTTTTTCCCTTCAATTAATTTAGCATTAAATTATAGTTTTGTCAGCTTTGCCTCGCACGTAGTCTTTTAATGTTTAAAAATGCTTACTTACCATTTGTACGACAGTTGACTATTCGCGGGGAAGACATATTTAAATAAGGGAGATACATTATCTACTGTGAACTCAAGTTCCCTTTTTGTTTCGGGCATATTTTTGTCATTAATAATCGCGTCTGTCATACTTGCGGTTTATGCTGCTATTATCATATGTATGCTCATTTTCTTCGTTCATTCCAAATATTCCCAACTCCTGCGATGTCAGGACATATTTTCTGGCTGTCATTATTTCGGCATAATAATTCGAATTCTCTGTTTGATAACTGCTATATGTTCCATCTTCACAAACGAGCCAAACTCCTCCGGTTGTACATTAGCCTCTGGTAATGGCGAACTTGGTTCCCGTTGAGGATGGCTATCGACACTATCGTCAGAACTGTTATCGTCATCTATATTCGCAACAACATAGTTAAGGTGATGTTTAATTACAGACATTTTTTTATACTTAACTCATTGTATTTCTTCTTGCCGGTTCTGTTGATGTTGATATCAATGCCATTTCTGTAATTGATATATAAGATTACTTGATTTTCTCTTGTATCGCCCTGTGTGAAGGGCGACCAAAATCAGAAATTCAATACAAGAACCAAATAGGCAATAGGGGGCGTCTTTTTCTTCACTGATAATTTTTCGGATGGTACGGCGGGTGTAGGTGATTTATTTGAACAAGCTTTTCGGTCGCTCGCAGCTTTAAAAAGATGGATGGAGATACTGGAAGCCATGACTCTCTTTATTGTCTTTAACGGAAAATTATTTAGTTTTATGCCTAGAATCTAGTTTGGGCGTCCAGCTTCACACACTTTTTTGGGATCAGATAGCTTCTTACCTTCTCGTGGTTAATCCTGTTAATGAAAATTTATCAATTTGAGAACTAAAAGAAGTTTATTAGTTTACCTCATTTTTTTTTAAATAAACTGGATCTGTTTCAACCCCTTAGAAAAAACCTGCAATCTATTTTTATTATCACTCCAATATTTTGAAACCTAGCCGAATATGCAACTTTTCGATATACCTACAGGATTAAATGATACCACGGATCGCTCAGTTGGCTATAATGACTGGAAGATGAAGCCTTAGTTGCACAAGTTCATTTTATTTTAGTTTATCTTTTTCGTGAATAGAAAGCATCATTAAAAGAAACATAGTACAAATGGAGTACATATAAATTATCAGCCTTAAAAGATAACACAACTATTTCTATCCTGGGAGTTACCTTGAGTCCAATAAAGTAAGGGGAAAAACAGGTTCTATTGGCCGTAGTTTTAAAAAAAAGCCCTGTGCCTCTGTCTTTCCACAAAAGTAAATGCCCTGGTTCCTCACTGTTACAATAAATTTTCCCTCACCCAAAAAATGCTTCAAGCTGCCAAAAATTTTATAAGTAATTATTGCGTCTTTTCTCTTTTTTGTTGTCGCACTTAAGACTAAAAACTATATCTATTAGAATCATTTACAATGGTGCCAAAAGAACCTGTATTTATTCATCGTGTCAAAATTGTTAATTTACCTGCTCATGAAATCGGGTCTGTTAAAAAACTTTTACAGACATTTGACCTTCATCGATTTAAAAAGGCACCAAAGTGGGAATACGCTTATATGAACTTTGAGGTACCTAGATAAAAAAAAACCCCTCTTTACTTTACGAGAGAATTCATAATTATGTTTTTATTGATAGACGGAAGAAGCTGCTCGTGCTGCTATGGCTAAATTACAAGGTGTCGAATTTAAGAAAAAAGTCTTGTCTACAGAGTATAGTAAAGTATCCGAGGAAGTGTTTAGAACTCGGTTTGAAGCGAAGAAAAAGAGCATGGAAGCAGTCGTTGATGATACCAGAGCACCTGCAGAGAAATTAGCAGATCAAGTTACTCCGCTTCACAAGTAAGAAAAAAAAAGGTGCTCATATTTTTTGACAGGTTTACTAATTTTTCGTTTTTTTTTTTAAAAAAAAGTGTTCCTTATGCTAAGCAAATAGCAAAGAAGCATAAATTAGGTTTCCGTTATTTAAATACGTTACGTAAAAAGGTCAATGCCTTACCTGAAATTTCTGATGAAGGAAAGGCTCAAATAGCATGGACAAATACACTGTAAATATCTTTTGGAAACGTATTATTTAATTATTGGAATTCTGATTTTTTTTTCTTCTTGTAGTGAAGATATGGATATTGAATTATTAGACACTATTCAATCACCATTAATTAATGGATACAGAACAAAATGTGAATTTACGATAGGCAGAGATTTAAGCGGTAAAAAGACAGTAGGCTTTTTATTAGGGTTATACAGAGATGGTATTACAGCTGTATTAAATTCAGATGATTGTTTACATGTATCCGAAAAGGCTAAGCAAGTAGCAAAAGCTATGGAAGTCTACGTAGATGAATCAAAGTATGATGTATACGACCGAGTAGAGAAATTAGGTGTTTGGAGATCCATCATGACAAAGACACAACGCACAGGCGATGTCATGATATTAATTCAAATGAACACAACCGATTTAACGGACGATCAAGTACAACAAGAAAAACAAAAATTAATTCGTTACTGGAACAACTTGAAAGATCGAGATCAAATTAATACTACTACGTTAATGTTACAAGTATGGAATGGCGCCTCTAATGGTATTACGGATAAAGGAATGACAGAGATATTGACAGGTGATGGGTACGTGTATGAGGAACTGTTGGGTTGTAAGTTTCGTATTTCTAGTAATGCGTTCTTTCAAGTAAATACACCTGCAACTGAACTCCTGTACTCTCAATGTGCAGAATGGTGTAATACAAATAAAAAGACAACTTTGTTGGATCTTTGTTGTGGTACAGGCACCATTGGTATCACGATGGCTAAATCGGTAGATAGAGTTGTGGGCATTGAAATGATACCAGAAGCAATCGTTGATGCTAAAGCAAATGCTTTACTGAATAGTAAGTTTACTAAAATAATAATAATATTTATGTGTTACTTATTTTATACAGATATAACAAATGCGGAATATTTTGCCAGTAAAGTAGAAGAAAAGATTGATGTAGTAGTCAGAGAAAAAAATGAAAGTGTGATAGCTGTATTGGATCCTCCTAGAAATGGAGTTCATACAAGTGTCATTAGAGCAGTTCGAGAATCAGAACAAATAGAAAAGGTTATATTTATATCTTGTGATGTAAAGCAAGCAATGCCAAATTTAATAGGTTTATGTAGACCAACATCGAACCGATTTAAAGGTATGCCTTTCAAACCTTCTAGAGCCGTTTGTGTTGATTTATTCCCGCATACTGATCATTGTGAAATGATGATTGAATTTGTACGTTTAAAATAAAAAAAGTTCTATTACTGTTTTTCTTTCGTGAGACGTTTTTTTTTGTTACAAGAACGAATGTTAAAAAATGTACACTAGTATTAGTATATATACTTATGGCATTTTTGTATTTATATCTTACGGGATATCAGGTACAAAGTAGTTGTAGTTCCGAATTTCTTTTACTAAACCATTTTCATTTAAACGTGAAAACGATAACATTGTAGACTCGAGAGAAATATCTGTTTATAAAAATATCAGTGCTGAAATCATAAATAATATAGTTTCGGCGTACGTATATTCAAAATAGCATTAGACTTTGACTTTAGGAATATTGAAAAAGAGGTTGCCGAATGTTCTATAGATAATATACGAGGCTTACTGTATACGTCAGAATTCTGAAGTGCGTCAAACAAGTATCGAACAGCTCCTTCCAACACATTTGGATAGTCGAAATAAGTATTCCGCAAGTGTTTAGGTATGATATTGTTAAAACCGAAATAAATACGATTATACACAAGCATATATTCGGACCAGTCTAAGAGACCTTTGTCTACTTTACAGACCCAGAGTTTAACAGATAAATTCAACAGGGAGTACTCCTTCGCAAGGTCATTTGAAAGTAAAAGTTTCAAGTTATTAGGCAAATGTTTACTGATTGCAGCACATACATCAATTGGCCGAATGGATTTTATAAGTGCCTTCCGCTCTTAGAATAATGAAATCACAAAATATGGGTTTGTGTTTGTACTTACGTCAAAATCAGACTCACTGACAATATTTGACCGTTGAGAGAAGAGAGCATCATTAAAGCTTTGGGATAAAACGGCCGTAGCCTTATACTCATCCGAAGCTTTTTTACGGTTTCGGTACTTGTAGTCTCCTGCCGTAAAAAATCCTGGGAGATTCAATTGGGTTGGATCACACAGCAGTACAATCTGGGTTTTTTAAGTTTTTGAGAAGAACCTCTTTATTATGAACAAGTGTTGCGGTGGTGTTCAGATAAAAGCACTGATAATAAAATCTATTTTCAAATCAAAATTTATTGTTATAGTGTAAAAATTGGTCATACATGATATGATATATAAATATGTATATGGTAAAGATTTTTTTCTGGGGGGTATATCTTTTTTTTTAAGAGAAAAGAGTAAGGGAATTTGGGTCAAGGATCTAAGCGAAGTCCTCCGGTTTAGGCATCTCGCATAAAAGAGCCTCTAAAGCTTTCCAATTATCAACCGTTCTACGAGCATATTGAAGCTGTTCATGAACAAAATTTTGATAGAGTAAAGAGACAAAAGCTTGTTGCTTATGTAAGTAAGATACTTCAGTTGCAACGCAGTAATGAATATAAGTTCGTCTTCTTTGTTGAAATAACATTTCTTCAGAATCCTATATATAAAATATATATATATATACATATATCAATAAATATATACACACATACACATACACAAATATTTACCACTTTAATAACTGCGTCTAATCTTGCTACTTCAGATTCTAAGCCAGGAACACCACGGTTTTGGTTCACTTTAGCCTTATTAGCCGAAAGTTTTTTATAAAAGGTACTAATTTGATTTGCTTCCAGTTTAGATTTACGATCCAACATTTGAAGGAACGCAATGGAGATATCGCGATGTCTTTTCAGGTTTTCAAGTACACCCGTTGTAGCCGACGCAACGTTTGTTTCAATAATTGCACTTTCTAGATTCATATAATTACCAACGGATTCGTAACCGCGTACAACATGATGACAAGCTTGACAGTTAGGTACAAAGCAGACGTGTTCAATGTCACTCAATTCTCTATTTCAGAAAAAAAAAGATCCGTCAATAGGATTCCCCCAACCCACCTCCTTCCCTTACTACGATAAAAAAACTTACTTTAATGTATCGTTATATCGTTTCATCTCTAAGGCTCTTGCTTCTTTTAATCGAATACATCTGTCCATAACAGAGCATAAACTGTCATATTTTTCAATAGATTCAGGTAGTCTCTTTCGGATATGTTCGATGCGATCATCTAAATCTTTGGGTATAAGTCCTTCCAAATCATCTGTATGAGGATTGACACGAATAAATTCTTCTTCGACTATAGGTGATTTTGCTCTTCTCCACGATACGAATTCCTATTTTTTTTTTAAAAAAAAAAGAGTTAGTTTTATATATATAGATAGTTAAAATAATAATCAACTACGAACAGTCTGCTCAGTCAAGAAGGAAACAACTTCAGCATCATTTTTTAATACAGGATGTCTAACAACACAGTTAATAAAACGACCTAAACCTTGACACCTCATGTCTAAAAACGCTTTATCCTCTATATACAAGAAAATATTATTACACATCCAAAACATATATATACATATATATAAATATACTTACTTCCAGAAATTTTTTTAGGTGGAAGATTAGGCACAACTCTAAAAGGATACCTTTTCAACAAAGTTTCCCAAAACCAATAGAAATCACTATATCTTCTTCTCACGGAAGTCTGACGTTGATTACTATGTACCCAATAATTCACATGTGTAAATAAAAAGCCTTCCTTTTCTGCAACAGTGACTGTAATTTGATCTAAATCCAGAAACCACTGATAACTCTCGGTCGAAGCCTTTACTAGAGCTTGGGTTGAGAATTTATCGGAGGGTCTATTTTCTGGTGCGGGTGCATGATGGTTGACAGTCGGTACGACAGCGGGTTTATTAATCGACCTTACTTTACTTGATATTTCATCTCCTCGGTAAGCAGGGAATCCGTTGGTGTTGGGCGGTGTAGAAGCTACTCGCCAAGGATCATCGTCATAACTTTGTTGTTGTTTGGGTTTGTTAGTACTGGCCATTAAAGGGTTTACACGTTTGATTGCAATTGTTTCAAGGTTAGATAGTAAAGGAATAGGTAAATCTAATAAAAGTCATGCGTTTAAAAAAGTGAACATACGATGGGTTATATTTCTCCTTTTTTATTATTACCGTTACGATGTTGATAAACCTTCACTAAAGATAAATCTGAAAATACGAGTTAAACGCATACACAACACAAAAGAAAGAAAAAAAAAAACTTACCCATATTTTTTTGAGCACAACCAACTAAAGCTAAAGCAGTATTAAACTCATTTCTAGTTACATACATAGCACCAGAAGGAACTATTAAGGAAGAAATCTAAAAAAAAAATAAGGTTAATACAGGCAAGGAAAATAAAATAAAGGGAGAGTTTTTTTTTTTGCTACACTTTTTTTTAAAAAAAAAAAAAAACTGTTTTATTACCTACTTGCTCATATAAACGTGGACCTAATCCACTCAAGCCAATAATTACTTCAAGAGAATCTACACTAACACGATCTCCAACAGGTCCTGCTCGAATATAAGCAGTGTCGAATATTTCTGGTAAATCCACTCCGACTAAAAAAAAAAAGAAGGTCAACTGGTGTTCTTTTTTTATTTTTCAACAGAGAAAGAGTTTTTTTTTTTACCTAGTACGTTGGAAGCTGTAATGCCTTCAGTAACCATATTTTCATCCATAATTTGACTTTGAGCTAAAGGTTGTCTCATTTCATCTACAGGATCAAAACCAGCGGCGCTCCAGGGGTCTTCTTCTTCTACTGTGAAAGAGATGGACCTTGGCTCTGGCATAAAATAATTGCTATTGGCACCAAGAAAGGATGAAGCTAAATCATCTGTCATACTTTATAATATATAATTTAAAGAAAGAAAAAAAAAAGTTTAACAAAAAAAGGTTAAAAAAAGAAAGAGAGGGTGAGAAAGAAGCAAAGCCCCAAGTGTGTGCGACAACTTTAAGTTTATGTAAAGAAGTGCACCGAGTCTAAGCTGGAATGACGTATTTCCCACTGTTTTTGGAGAGAAGTTCAAAATGAATTGGCATTTACATACAGTTCATTATACCTGCCATATCTTCCTAAATTGCATATTAGTCTCGATGAAAAGGTAGGTATAATCTCAGTTAAAATAATACGTCGATACACTCCAAAAATATGAAGTATTATGATTGTTAATCCAGAGAGAAATTAAATACATTGTATGTAACTAAAAAACTTGAAAGTTATCAAACCTCAGTAGGATCAAAGAAAATTTTATAATACAGAAAAAAAAAAGGAGACAATTATGCATAAAAAATAGGAATTTTTTCTTTCTTTTTCAAATAAAAAAAAATAGACTTTTTAATATATCTAATTATTCAATATTCTATGTGTATATACTTTCGGTTGTGTATGTGTGTAGTGTGAGTGTGTTGAGAAGGAGAGGTTTTTTTTTTTGTTTGGTTTTGTTTTTCCTTTTTTTTAATTATTAATTTATAATTTAATAGAAAGTCTTACAGTGGGCATCACAGACTTCACGGAGCTTAACTTCGAGTTCCTTGGAGATGACACCTTCAGTACGGATTTCCTCGAGGATTTCCTTTTGTTGAGTAGCGAAATGGCTAATGAAATCCTTTTCCCAGTCAACGACGTTACCAACGGGGATCTTATCGAGATAACCGTTAACACCGGCAAAGATGATGGGAACTTGAGCTTGGATAGACAAGGGAGAGTATTGAGGTTGCTTGAGCAATTCAGTGAGACGAGCACCACGGTTTAACAAGAACTGAGTGGAGGCATCCAAATCGGAACCGAATTGAGCGAAAGCGGCAACTTCACGATATTGGGCCAAGAAAAGCTTCATGGAACCAGCAACTTGCTTCATAGCCTTGGTTTGAGCAGCAGAACCGACACGAGAGACGGAAAGACCGACGTTAATTGCGGGACGGATACCCTTGAAGAAAAGTTCAGCTTCCAAGAAAATTTGACCATCAGTAATGGAAATAACGTTAGTGGGAATATAAGCAGAGACATCACCACCTTGAGTTTCAATAATGGGAAGAGCGGTCATGGAACCGTAACCGAAGGCCTTGTTCATCTTGGCGGCACGTTCTAAGAGACGAGAATGGAGGTAGAAAACATCACCAGGGTAAGCTTCACGACCAGGAGGACGACGGAGCAAGAGAGACATTTGACGGTAAGCAACAGCTTGCTTGGACAAATCATCGTAAATGATCAAAGAATGACGACCGTTATCACGGAACCATTCACCGAAGGCAGCACCGGAGAAAGGAGCGAGGTATTGAAGAGGAGCGGCTTCAGAGGCAGTAGCAGCAACAACAATAGTATACTTCATGGCATCTAAAATAATATATACACCGTAAGTAACCTTTTTTTAAAAAAAAACTCTGCAAAAAAATATATAAAAACTTACCGTTCTCTTCAAGAGTACGGACCAATTGAGCAACAGTGGAACGCTTTTGACCAACAGCAACGTAAATACAGTACAACTTCTTGGCTTCATCAGGACCGTTGTTCCAGTTCTTTTGGTTCAAGATAGTATCAAGAGCAACAGCGGTCTTACCGGTTTGACGATCACCAATAATCAACTCACGTTGACCACGACCGATAGGAACCATGGAATCAACAGACTTGATACCAGTTTGCATAGGCTCGTTAACGGAGTGACGAGGTAAAATACCAGGAGCCTTAACTTGGACACGAGAACGGCCAACGGTCTCAAGAGGACCCTTACCATCAATGGGGTTACCGAGGGCATCGACAACACGACCGAGAATACCGGGACCAATAGGGACATCAACAATGGCACCAGTACGCTTAACAGTATCACCTTCCTTAATCAAACGATCGTTACCGAAAACGACAATACCGACATTATCAGCTTCCAAGTTAAGAGCCATACCCTATAATTTAAGTTAGTTTTGGGATAATCTATTAAAAAAAAGGTGTTTATTACCTTGAGGCCAGAAGAGAATTCAACCATCTCTTCGGCTTGACAGTTCTTTAAACCGTAAACACGAGCAATACCATCACCAATGGATAAGACACGACCGGTCTCTTGGAGATCAACATCAGAGTTGGCACCCAAGATACGTTGTTCAAGGATAGAAGAAACTTCGGAAGTAGAGGGCTTGGCAGAAGCGTAGCTACGAGCAACAGTGGCGACAGCACCAACGTTAAGACGGGCCTATTAATATATTTTGTAATTAGCTTAATTGATTTTATTTTTTTTAATTTTGGTTGTCGTAATTTTGAAAGTAAATTGACGATAATGTGTGTGAGAGTTATTACGTACAGCAGGTAAAACACCACGAGTGAGTACAGGACGAGCAATACGAGCAACGTTTCTAAGCATTTTGAGAGGGGTGGTTTTTAAAAAAGAGGGAAAAAAAAAAAAAAAAGATAATAATTGCCCAAAAAAATAAATATTAAAAATAATAAAAATCTAATGCCAGGATGGACTACTTTTTTTGCTCCCTTCAGGCACACACAAAAAATTCGTCCCCTTGTATGGGTTTTGCAAAAAAAACGCCGCCTTACTTTTACTTTTTCACAATTGGCGTCCGCGAGAAGATGACGTAGGCTTAAGTTTTTTCAACTGAGTTGTAAAGTGACTTAACATTCAAAGTAAAGCTACTATACATTGTTGACTAACAACAGTAATATATGAAACACACAATATAAAAAGCCGGGTCTCATATCTTGTATAGTAACTGTACTGATGTAACACGATTTATAGCGATTTTTCTTGAGTGAGACTTGAAATTGTATGTGTGATATACACGCTAAAAAAAGGGACACCCAATAAACTACTTTTTATTTACTCCCAAAAAAAAAACTTATACAAATCTAATTTTTATTCTAGTCATTCGTATTGTCACTTGATCCGGCCACTCTTCATCCAACATATCAATCCACCTTCTTCTAGTTGAGCTCTGCAAGTTATTGACCCACTGCTCAATGCGAGTATTCTTCTGAATGACAGCCCACCGAATCATGATCTTATCCTTCTTTACAAACTCGTTCGGCGGCTGATTTAAAATCAACAAGATATTAGACTGATCTGTTGAAACCATTTTACCTGCACTAGGTTGTACAAAATATCTTTCAGGTTGTTGGTGAACTGTATTACTCGTCAGAAATTTATACAGAATGATGTGATCATCCGGTATCGCATTTTGTAAAGAGAATTTCAGCGTTTGACCACGTCGTAGAGGTGAATTAAAGTAGAGACGTGGCGGTTTGTCTTGGATTTGGATAGAATCGTCGTCGTAGAGTGGGTGCTCGTGGAGAGGGTGATCAGAGATGTGGAGAAATGAGTTCTTGGTGGTGGTAAAGATCGTAGCTTCTTCTTCATTCATTAACGGGCTTTTGATGATCATTTCTTCGTCGTCTTGAGGTTGAATAAGTATGTTTAGGTAAGCGGGAGATGGTGGTGGGGGTGGAGCAACATTACGAAATCGTGGGACGGGACTAGGTTCAATAAACATAATTCTTGGATTCGTCCAACTATATTCTTCTTCTTGGTCGTCGTCGTCATTTTGGCCTGCAAAACCTACTTTTACTGACGGTAATACTAATGAAGTTGTCAGGTGATCATCATCGGTAAGTAATGTATCGGAAGAAGACGATTCGATCGGTAATTCTTTATTGATGATTCTATGATGATGCTGTAAGGAACTATTATGCTTTTGTAGCTTTAATATATAGTCTCTTCTTTCGGATCTTCTTTTTTTGCGTTCTAGAATGGCTTCAGCAGAATCACAGCCTCTATTACTCAAGATACCAACAGGACCATTTGGTTTTTTATAATTATTATTATTAATGGATGTAGTTGAAGTAGAAGCAACCTCCTCTTCTTCTTCCTCTTCGGTTGCAGTAAAACTTAATCTAGGAGAAATATTATCTGTACCTGTTTTTTTCTTGATGAATAATTGCTTGAATTTATTCATAGAGGATGTTGAACGAGTGGTTAGAATTGAATCCGAATCTTTTTTTTTCTTGTTATTGCTGGTTGTAGGCATCCAGCTCTTTAAACTTTGCCAAACTCCAGGTTGGTTGATCGCGCTATCGTTTGTCGTCGTCGTCGTTGTCGGCCATATCGGAGTTGTCAAGGAAAGAAAGGATCTGGAACTCTTTGCACTAGTTGTACTTTTTTGGCTATAAACAGAGGAAGCATATTGTCTTCTCATTTTGGTTATAAATAAAAGAAGAAAAAAGAAAAAAGAAAAAGAAAAAGAAAGGAAAAAATTGATGGGGAAATTTATAGTCACTCTCGGAAGGAAACAGTTCCGAGTCTCATGACATACAACAATAACAACAATGTTAAGGTGCGGGAAATAAATTTAAAAAAACTCTGGCAGAATGTCAGGAGATGTTTGCTGATCAAAAAAGGGGAAAACAATCTCTTCAATGATAATTACGAAAGTGTTGACAACTTTTTTTCAGCCTCTTTTTTCTCTCACTAAAAGATGTCATAGACCTTTTTATGAGTGTATATATTTTTGTATAATAAATGGTGCTTGTCCAAAGGTGATGTCTTTATGTTATTCTTGGGATAATTGTATATCCGAATAATAAAAGTGGCCCCCAATGGGGTGCCTGAGTTTGCACACAAGTTCCATCAGGCATAATGTACATTTATAAAAAGCGATACCTCTTTTTGTACGCAATGTTGAAGTTGGTTTATCTATTTATTAAAGTACTATATGACCCTCTTATATCAGAAGAGAAACTCGTAAATCCTCGCGGCAATACTTACATCATCCATAACGTGATCTGCATTGTGACTTTCTCCAGAATATCCCTCCCGCTTTAATACCACTATTCGGTTTAAGGGTGGAATCCACAACTAGAAGCGAGATTTATGGTGTGTTAAAAGAAGTTGTCAGTAACCAGTTGTAGGCGTGTATAAAAATGATCAAATAATTGCATAAGAAATTTATTCAACCTATTGTCTTCAAAAGTGTATTTTATCGATCCATGTTGTTAGGGATAATTAATCAAACTAATAGAGGATAATAATAAAAAAAGTGAAAAGACAATAAATTTAGACTTGATGGAGCGTGTATCAGCAAGTGAATCTTTTTAAAAAATTTAACAAAGTAGAATCATATAGGTTAATCTATTGTTCGAAAACAACAGTCTTATAAATATAACTATACAATTATGAAAAGATTCCCCTTCAAGCTCTTCTTACTCTTTTTTTTTTTTTTTTTGTGAAAAATAAATAAATAATAAAAGTACAGTGCATCTGATATATCTTGTTCAAATGTTAATAATACTTTGACAGCTGTAATGTGTGCATGAAAGAAAAGAGCCTCCTTATAAGGCTTTTCAAAACACGGGCCTTTTGTCCTACAGTTTCACCTTTTGACAAAAACGTGTATGCCGCGAAATAGACGTGGTCGAGCTAAACTTTTTTTGCAAAGAACAGTCAAAAAGTCTTATGATATCACCCTTTTCTCCCTTTTTATTATTTTCACCTCTTTTATCATCACCTACCTTCATAACCTTTTACTTTAACTTTATAGCAAATAGCAATTTTTTTATAAGCTCCAATTTTTTTAAAAACACCATCTTCTTTAAAGCACCAACTTATTTCCTCTTTTTTTTTTATATAATCATGGACTATATGTACAACTGTTTTAAAAACTTGAAGGAGTCATTCAAGGAATATCAAATGTATGTCAATAGTTACGACCCTCACCAGTATGCACACCATGCCAACGACTCAGGATTTAAATCTCACTATAATCCACCAGTGGTTATAGACACTATGGAGAGACTCTTGAAGGCGCCTGTATCATTAAAGGAGCGTATGAAGATATTGGCAAGTAATATATCAGATAATGTAACACGCACTTTCATTTATGGAGCTTTTGCAGCAGCAAGTTATGTCAGTCCCAAAAATACCACTTCTTCCTCTGACGAATACATGGATACATTTGACACCAACATCTTATCAAGAGCTACATGTATCGATGAATATGGAAGCAAATACCCCCCAGAAAGACCTTTGGACGACTCTTGGGGATTAATTGATGGCGATAATTTAACAGTTGTATTCAAAAACACTAACCCTCCACCAAAGCCTCCAAGAAGGGCCATGCAATTACGCAAGTAATTTGTTTTATTTTATCAAAAAAATCTTTCTTCTCAAGATTTTGTCTCAATCAAAAACCTTTCCCGATTTGTTTCAATCAACCAAAAAATCTTTAAAATACATATTATCATTCAGTTCACTTTATTTTACTGCAAGAACGTCATAAAAAAAATACATACTTATATTCTGTGGTACATACATAAAAACTTCATAACCACGTATATTCTTTATCCTCTATTCTCATATTATATTATCCCTCTTTAAATAAAACCATTTTATTCTTCTCAAACTTGAGTCTAAATAAATTTTTAAAGCTGCTATAAATCTTACGCTGAAAAAAAAAAAAAAAAAAAGGATTAATGTAAAGAGAAACCTTCAAATAATTTAGTTACATAATTTATTTATAACGACATATTTTTCTTCAGCCTAGGATATACTAACAAAAGTCTTAGTTTGTTTGCACAGATCGAATATTTAACTTTTCATTTTGATCTTCTTGTTTAATATTTTCTTCTCTCATATCATGTATTGCTGCCAAGTGACGCATAAAAACACTTTTACCCGAGTAAGTTTTATTGCAAGAGGCACAATAGTTCTTTTTAACATTCATGTCGGGAATAATATCGCGATTAATCTGCGGTGCTTTACGTTTCAGTCTAGGCAGTGTGATGCCATGAATCGTATACAAATGGTATTTATATGTTGATCTATTAGTGTATGTTTTGTCACAGGCTGTGCAACGGATGTCTAATTCAATAATAGCGGGTATCGTATTACAATTAATACGAATTGGCAATGGTTTAGTTCCACCAATTTTTATATGGTGATATTTAGAAAAATGATTTCGATAGCTCTCCAATGTCTTATATACTCTATTACAAACATTACAATACTTTTTTAGAAAGTCCACAACAGGCGTTGTATTGCTATTTATAAAAGGTCTCTTGGTAATCGTCATATTATGAACCCTAATAATATGATTTCGGCATACGTCTTTTCTCTGAAATGTTTTATCGCATAAAGTACAACGATTATTTGGATTGTTAACATCTGGATCATCGGCAGTCGGCAAATAGTTGAGTGGCTTGATACCATGAATTTTATCCAAATGAATATGATATAAACGTTTCAGTAGAAAAACTTTGTGGCAATCAGCGCAATATTTCTCAAACCTAATGTCTTTCTTACTAGGGCTATCACAATCTATTCCTTGATAAAGTTCTGGCTTTTGCTCAAGATGAATGGTAGACAGATGCTGTAAATAGGCACTTCTATTACAAAATGTTATATCGCATGCAATATAATAATTATTCTTATCATTAATGCTTGGTATTATATCAGGACAAGAAGGTAGTGTTGTATGATGCATTCTTCGTAAATGAGAAATAAACTGAAAGTTGTTTCTATACGATATATCACATACTTTACAATAAAGACTTGTTGAATCAAAATTGCCCGGTTCCGAGTAGACCTTTGGTAAAATCATATCGTGAAATGTAACTAAATGGTGTACATAAGATTTCTTGGTATCATACGTTTTCATACAAGCATCACAATACAAGCTTAAAAGATCAATTGTTGGCTTCATATTTTTTGGATTGCATGGTCTTGATGGTCTAAGATGCGACATATGATGGATTTTAATCAAATGGGAATGGTAGTTGTATCGCCCCTGGAACATAAAGTTACATGACAAACAGTAATTGTTTGGATCGTTAGCATCAGGTGTTTTCGACAGGTTTGGTTTTGCTTTTGATCTGACAAGTGGAACACGAATATTACTTAGATCGGCTATATGCTTGCGATATGATTGAGCATCTATATATCGCCTATTGCAAACATTACAGCAAAGATTTTTGAGATCGATAATGGGGGTCTCTTTAGTTTTGTGGGAGTGAAGTTCATGATCAAGAAAACCTTTTACATATTTAAAAGTGATGTTACATATGCTACAGTGTCTTGTTTTTACACCCGTCGATAAAGCTATTTATATAAAAATATATCTTGTGAGTATCGGGTCGTATAAAAAATTATTTCTCTCCCTCTCTCTATATATATTCTCTTTTCAACGCTTACTACTTTCATACTTGCTAATCTCTAAAGAAGGTGCTTCGGTTTTCACTGGCGAATACAAAGCGCATTTCAAAGATTCTTTAGTGTCTTCAGTTTCTTGCTTAATATAGATTCTCTTTCTTGGCCTGCCTCTTTTCTTATTTTGAATAGGCGCGTTACTTTTAACATCATCTGTTTTTTGTCGCATATTGTTTGATAAGGGGGAGAAGAAAGTTTTTTTTTTCGTGTCAAAAAGTATTTTTGTTGCGCTAGATCCAGCCACATTTGAAACGCATTAAGAGGGTAAATATTAAGGCATTATCTAATTTTTGAATTAATGCTGTTTGACTCTAGTTCTGTAGATTATAGTTTATATGACTTTGCTTTAATACAGCATGTTAGGTATCAGAACGTTGGGCAGCGTTAACCCCAAAACTAGGAGTCTTCGTTTTATACTTTTGAATCATTAACATGATTCAATAGTAAAGAAATATGTTTCTTCTATTGACAGGTAGAGATTAGCTCTGCCCAAGAGGACAGATCTAATTTTTTTAATCCAAGCAGAAATACTTTGTATTACTGTGAAACCAAGCCAGTTGGATCTCCCTTTAAAAAAATAAAATTTGACAGTTTACATGAATACAATATGAAGAGTATGCGTATTTTTTATATAAGCCTTTGCTTTTTTTCTACGCCTTTGCAACAGTAAACAAATAATACGCAGCAAGTAAGAAAAATAGTCAATGTGGCTTGTAGAGTGCATAAAATTTTTTTTCAATTGTTTGTTTTCTTTTTTTCCCTCTTTGTCTATTGCTAGTATTTCAGGTTATACCCTTTACATGGTGATTCATGATTGCCGTATAACCGAATATATGCCAACACAGTTTGGGCTTGAGCTAATAAATCTCTTCGAAGAGGACTTCCTATTAGGGTGATTTACCTAGGGAAGCTTACACCTCGACGTAAGGACCTAGCGGTGAACTGTCACAAGGGGAGCGACGTTCGACTAGAGGGCATTAGCGGGTAACATCACTGCAACAACACAGGTTCGCGATGCAGTAGCTTTCAACAGTTACTGCTATCCCACGATTAGTGCAAAAGGTAGTGCGTAACCACTACTGAGACAACGGTTGAAGCCTCAGGCGGAATGACTCGGCGATGCTAGTGCTTCATAACTTTTAGGGAGTGATTTTCCCTAAATAATTTGGACCGTGAACGCATTTTGGTCTCTGTCTGGTTGGCGAAGCTATAAGATAGGGTTCCTCGTATTTTAGTTGTGACCAAATAGAGCGGGCTGTCCGGTGGTTCACTTAGGTTTTTGTTTCTTTGACGCCACTGTTCCAATGAGTTCAGATGTACCTTGTCCCAATGAGTTCAGGCTGCCAAAAGATTCTCTTTTACTATAAAAAAAGATGGAACTACACAGAGATGAACCTCCTCGCGGTTAGTTCTGGAAACACTTTTTTCTAAAGTGGCTAATGCATCTCTTATCATATCTTTAGTATTTTAATAAAGCCTTTTCTTTTTCTGTAATAATATGTAAAGCTATTTCTTTCTTTTTTTTTTTTTTTTTAGTTACAAGTGTTAAGTATCATCCGTACTATTGTAGTCATTAAAGTATACACAAAAATATGAATACACATGCATACAAAAGAGATACCTAGGATCTCTTGAAATTAAAAGATACAGCTGAATCGCAAAATACAGTAAGACATAGAGTGGTGGTAGTAGGGTTTCAGGCATACTCTACTTGAGCATTTTCTCTCTTCTCTTCATCTAGGTAGTAGTATTGTTCTTCCCCGTTCGTAAATTTAAGCAAGACAAAATCACTATCTTGGCTATTATTATCACCATTAGTTGTATAGGTAAAACTCTAGCTTTTTAAAATCCGTTAAATTCATCGTGTAAACGACCCAACTCAATTAGTAGACATACATACCACGATTGCTGACCGAAACCTTTTTATTTGGATCGACAGTGTTGGAATTAGGCTTGAGTTAGGATTTATGGAAAAAGCAGGTAGAATTCAAGAGGCATATATTTATTTTCAACGAATTGACAGGTATGAAGTACACCCTAATGCAGAAAACAAAATGACAAAATATTTCAAGCTATTGAATGCGTTCCGGGGAACTCAACGCACTTATTGTGAGGCCGAATTTGCAGAGCCAAATGAAGTGTATCCTCCAGACTGTGTATTTCAATACAATAGTAGTGGTAAATTATGCACGATAATGGTAACGATTTTCATGGTCCTGATAATGCGGACCCGGATTTACCTGACAAAGCCAGCTCAACTCTTTAAAAATTGACATTTGGCGTGATAACCCAATGCTTAATGTACTCTTTTTTAAATTGTCGCAAAATTGAAAGCTTTGCAATTGAATACCAGGAATCTCCGTACAAAAATATGCTTTCTTATATCAGATATACACACGAAAAGGAAGTCTCGATTGGTTCCTGGTAAACTAATATATTTGGTACTTTTTTACACGAACTGTCCTTTTAATTTATAAATGGGATATTTAATATAATGGTTTTACACAAAATCGTATAAACCAAATGTATGATTCCAGTAGAAATCAGTTTTTTTTTTCGCTTAAGAACCAAGAAAAAAAAACACGCACACAATCTCATTTAACAACAATGAATATAATGATTACAGGTAGTAGCAATTCAATAATATCGTATAGTCATTGACATTACGGGTACAAACTGTTGTTTTTGAAGCCATCTTATCTATATCCACATTCAAGAAGAAAAACTGGAAAGGTACACGACTATAGTATAAACTTTATTAAAGTGTAAGATTTTATCTATTGAACTAGATCTAGTTTAAGCATCTCAATCAATTTACATAAAGATGAAAAGTAAATTCTACGTCTCTACATCTCTCCAACATGTCTAGTTTGCAAAGGAAAAGATTGAAGATTAAATTGTTTACAAAAAGTGATTTACATTTTTTTTGTAACTGGGCCCGTTGTTTTTTAGACAGTCGATTTCTGCAGAGATACGGATCAAACTTGCCATGATACCGAATTGTCAGTGCGGAAACTATGTTTACAGATTATAAAACTTAAATTACTTTTCTTTATCCCCTTTTAATTAACTGTAGTCGTATTATTTTCTTCACGTTGGAATAAAAAAAAAAGCTGTGATATTAAATCCAGGCAGGGCATTATTTTTTGCAGGCACAAAAAAAAAAGACTCCGCTACTGATTTTTCATTTTTTAATCTTTTTTTTAACCTTTTTTCTCTTCATGTCTTCTAATTTCTACAACATGTACAGTACACATTGCTGTTTTCTCTGAAAGTCAACTGCTAGACACTGCCTAATATGCCTAATGTTGCTCATGGCGATATTTTGAAACTAGACATTCAGTTTGGTGGCGGGTATTGTAGTAGCTTATTGTGTTACAAAATGCTTCTTTTGACACAAATATGATCCCCTTTATTTGACAGATGCATGTTATCAGGTACAAATGTAATTTTACATAAACACTTCTAAAAACATTCAAGTAAACCCTATTTTAACCTTCACTTCCTGTCATTTCACTTTTACTAGCTTTAATGTCAATCATTTTAAAACATTAAGCATCTAAAGGGGTTTTTTCTTCTGTAAGGAACCAAACCCTGAGTACAATGAGCTAAAAAAAAAAGTTTTTTTAGTTTTCTGAACTAATAAGTATAATGCTCTTTAAGATGCTTTTTACAAATACTCTATCCTTTTGTATCGTGGTGATTGTTCCTTTTATTAAAAGGTAAGGATTTAAACTGCTTTACTTATAAATATTTAAACCTAATCATAATGTCTATTTATTGCGGTAAATGCTGGTGCTGGCGCTTGTGCTGGAACTGGTGTTCCAGTTGTTGTATTCGTTGTTAATATGACGGGAAAGAATGGTAAATGGGATTTTTATTTATTTTGCTTCTAAACTGATTCTGATCCATTCCTTTTTTTTTACTTCTCTAGAATATAATTTCTTTCTCCTCCCTTTGAAACACTGCTATTTATAATTGTACTGGCTTTTGAAAGCAACAGGACATAACGGTTGCTAAAGTGGTTTTTGACGAGCTGTTTGTCTCCTTCTCCCCTCCTCGTTTACGAGCGGTTTGTGCAGTTTAACCTGCGTGTAATGGCACACCAACCATGCGGATATCGAAAGGGTCGTAGTTGGAGGTATTCAGTCTTCTGATAAAAAAACTTTAGTGATTTGACTCGTTCTTTTTGTTGGATATTGCCAGTAATGTCAATGGGTTTGTAAAAGCAATGACCAACTTTTGATGATTCTGATTTCTGGCGAGTATATTCTACCTTGGTGGGTTCTGTCTCCTTCTCTCTCGTCCTCGTTTACGAGCGGTTCGTGCAGTCCCCTTTTTAACCTGCGTGTAATGGCACACCAACCATGCGGATATCGTAGGGAGGTTGGATTGATGGTTCCCGTCTCGGTAGTCTTCTCTAAGGAAAACAGTATCATTAAGTAGCTGTGTTGTTGTGGGTGCTTATCTTTTGGCATCATCATCTTTTTTTTTATATTTATGTATGTGTTTATTTTTATATTTAGATACATGTATATATATTTTTTTCACGTATATGTATGAACGTGATGAGACTCCAGCTAGTGTACCTCCTCGTGGTTAGTCTTGGGAAACTTTCACTTGGGAAACTTTTTTTGTTTCCTTATTGTAAAGGCCAAAGCACTAGTAACTTTTTTTTTTTAAATAATAATAATAATAATAAATGTTTTTCAAAAAGTCTTTAGTCTCTTTAACATATAGTATTGTGGTTTTTTATTTTATTTAGTCACAACCGCTCTCAGATATTGGGGCGGTCAAAGGGAGCTGTTATTCTGGTGACCTTAAACTTGTACAAGATAAAGCTCTATTTTTTGGTTTATTTTAAAAAGTAATCTCTTTTATCTTATCTTATCCCCCCAGGAACTTTATATCCTTTTAAACTACTTTATTTGTTAGTTATAATTGAATTCGATAGTCAAGTACAAGGTAGATATAAACCCCAATTAATTTTTCCAAGTGAAAAAAGTGTCAATTGGGCTTCAAACTTATGATTGCATGAGGTTGAAACAAGTGGGTTGTTTCTTTTTAAAAAAAGTTGTATGTGTGATAGTTGGCTTGTACTGTATCTACTATGTACAGTTTTTATTCACATCCGTATTTGAAGATATTTTTATCTCATTTCAATGAGGTGTTATAAAAAAAACCTAGTGCGAAAAGCTGGTTCATGTATCTTTAGTTGGTATATCTTGGTGTACCGACCGAAAATTACTTATACTTCTCAATAAAATATTTATTCGTACATACTATTACTACATCTTTTCTTTGGAGGTCATATTTCATAATCAAATTTTATGCAACATTGTTCATCACTCTCTAACTCTTTTTTTTAGGGCGTTTTTAATAGAAAAACGCCTTTTGTTTTTCTAAATAAATCGCTTTTAAATTAACAGCCACAAGCAAAATATCTTTTTATATAGTATGTGCACATCTTTCAAACGAAGCCTTTTCCTGTTGTATGCTGGTGCAAACAGATACGGTTCGCTTAAAACTGGAATAACCACAGCAAATAAAAGGTAAATGTACCACACTTTTTTAATCGACTGTTAAAGCAATAGAACGATATCACTTACTTTTTTAAAAAGAGTGTTTTATTGTTTCATAAATAAAAAGAGCATTTTTTTTTTTATAATTACTTGAATCCTAGATTATGCGGTCTGCATTGACTAATAATAAATGGATCATTTTGTTCTGATCAAACAAACTATACTATCAATCGTTTAGAAATGGAATACATTACTTCTGCTCAACACTACTTTGATTTTGTGACAACTTATTTGAAAAAAATTGAGATTGTATTATTCGAAACCTTTCAGTGGGAAAGTAGTTTACAAGGTATCTCGTATAAGTAGCCAATAAAGATGGAACTCCTAATTTTAGATATCTCAAACTGTCGATAAAGTTTAGATTAATGTTGTTGCTCAACCGACCTAACATGACACTTTCTGAAATCGGGTAATCACTAGAGAATTTAAGCCGTTCCAAATTGGGACAGCCGTCTTATACTTGAAATGGTGTCAAATTAATATCGTGTTTATTGTGGAGTGATAGTTTTGTCAATTTCTTAAATTCGTTTAACGAATATAATGTATTGATGTGGTGGGAGTTGAGGTGAATTGTGTTTTTGTCATAAACTAAATCTACACGGGCAATAGTGTCACGAAATCTGTAAGATACTAAAAATAACAGGTCGTAATAGTAGTCATCAGTAAAGCCTCCAGTACTAATCTCGCTAATATGCTTCAGATCGGCGTCTAACAAAAATTTCGATATTCCTGAACGTCGCTGGTGGAACTTATATCAATCTCATTTAGATTTGGTAGCCGACTCAGTAACGCTAATAGTTCTGGTTTACTGAATTTATAACTAATTTCTTGACTCGATTTCTTCTTGTCCGTAATGTTTAACTTTGTGATAAGATGACCATACTTAAAATATTGACTGTGGTCGAGATGGTGTAAATACGATTTCGCAGGAGCAATTTTAGAGTTTTGTAGTGTCACTTGTCCCCAGTTTAACGGAATAGCCATGTCATACCAGCTCTTGCAAACAAAGTAACACGTTTGAAGGTCTTTTTGCTCTAAATATCGAAATATTTCTTTGAAAATCTGTAAAGGTAGGTCACGCATATTTCTTTTAAAAAATATATAAAAGAGAAAAAGAGTTGGAAAATGATGAATGACGAAATAAATGACTTTACATGAACATAATAAATCACAGTCCCGTGTTTTTACAGTGCAAGACAGAATAGATATTATAATAGATATACACATATATAAAGGGTTTTATTAGAACAAAGGGATAATAACCAAACTGAGAGAGAATAATAAAATAAACCTTACAAAGTAAGATACACATCATAATATTTTGTGCAATAACTTTGGTGAGTTCAAAATCTATTGAAAGTATTATAATCCATCATTGCCTGTCTATTATTCTCTCGAAAATGTGTGTTTTTAAGTGAAGTTTTCTAAAAAAAGTTCATTTTGGCAGTGATTTCTTAAGTGAGCGATTATTTGAACTCAGGTATCTCAATGAGCTTTTTTTCTAAGCAGTGGTGATCTTTTTTTCTTTAGCATAGTTGCTCTTTTCTTCTTCCTTCCCCTCTTGTCCTTTAAGGAATGGGGTTTATCAAGTTTTTATAACTGATTCAATCAGTACAGCGCATTTTATACTTGGATTTATAATTATCCCGTTCACTTTTCGATATATGTTAGCGTGACCGACTAAAAAATTCCAGATTTATATGTTTATGCAAAAAAGAAAAAAGTTTATTTTAAGGAAAGAGTTCACCAAGAATACGGATAGTATCTTCAGGACAAGTAACAGCATGACCAACAACACTAGGATCACTGTAAATTTCATAATCGTTACCGCCCTTAAAGGTCTTATCACCAAAGAAATGGATCTTGTTGAAGCCATCTGGCTTAAGATAGCGTAAACAATAAGTCTTGTCCCAACCGGTAGGGAAAACGTCAAATGAGATTTGTCCACCGATGGAAAAAGTTAAAGCTAAATGAGAGAATTCGGCTTTAAGTGCTTCAACAAAGTTCTTGCGAAGACCGCGAGCAAGATCGTATTTCTCAAATTCGTTACGTTCTTCTCTGGAACAGTTACGGCCGATAGGTGAGATATTGATCATACCGTTACGGAACTCGATAAATGTACCACTTTTTTTTTTCGATAAGTAAAATAATCATTTTTTCCTTTTGAGAAGTAAACTTACCGCTTCTTGGGAAGATCCATATCTGCGATATAACGCAAAACAAAGTTGACCAACTTGTTATATTCCTCATCACCGATCCATTCAATAAAACTCTATATATTCATTACTACCTTTTTTCTTAATTCATTTTTGTTTTGTTTTGTTTTACCTGAGAAGCTAATTTTTCGCCTAAACGGTAAGCTGTAAGTCCATTCTCTGCAAAGCAAAAATCAAAATCTTCCAAAACTAGAAAAGCAGAAATTAATATGAATCAACTTTTTTATCGTCAACTAAAAAAAAAACTTACTGGTGCTTCCAAGTTGTTCATATTGTTTAACAATATCTGAACCGCCGACAAAGCCAATGGCTACCTTTGTACGAAGTTTAGCTAAAGTATCCTTCATTTCCTCAGAAATAAACTAACAAAGAACTTGGTTTTAATCGCAATGTTGTTTTAGGTTGGGGTTTCGAAAGACTTACGTTACGAGCAGGAGTTAAAGTGCCATCGACATCGAAAAGAACAATGGTGTCAGGATGTTGACGGTTAGTGAATTCGGTAACTGGAGACATTTTTTTTTTTTTTGGAAGTGGGAAGAAGAAGGGTAAATTTTTTTTAATGTTCCCCCTATTTATAGGGTCTAAGCCAATAATAGTGTCTATCGTGTCGATCAAAAAAAAGTATGTTGGCGCTAAACGGGATCCCAAAAATAGGTTTATTGGAATATGTGAATACTTGGTCTTATCAGATTTAAACACGTTTTTGCTGTACGAAGCTTACTTGGTTAAGGGGGATCAATCGTTATACTTGGCAGAAACAATTGATCGCCCCAGCCAGAAAAAAAGCGCTTATATTTTGAAACGACTTTAAATGTATTTTAGAAAAAGGATATACAGTGATACAAAAAGTTAATATACTTTGAAGGCAAACTTGTCTGTTTTGCGTAAGCGCGTCATTAATATAATTTTTTTTTTTTTTTGACAAATGAAAAAAGGTACAAATGTAACATGCCTTAATTAAGCTTATTACACGTGTAAAAGATATATCTTTATACATTGTCCAGTGTTTATATGATACTTTTACAGTGAATTACGACGGACACAATGGGGATTCGTTTTTTTATTTTAAATACGAGGGGAGCACAGCAATATAAAAAAAGAGGTTTAAAAATTATATAGCTTCGAAAAAAATAATCACACACTTGTATTTTAGAATACTCGTTACACTGTTAATAAAAGATAAATGTTTAGTTTCCAATTACAGCCATACATTTTTTTTAAACGTATTTTTATTTCTTTTCTTTTAATTTTTTTTAAAACATGTATAGCAAGATTAGAAAAAGACAAGAGGACCCGTTTTTAAAAATAAATAATACCAAAAATTTCCTTGACCGAGATAGTGGTATAGTGACGGAACTGGATTCTGACATTGACACGAATAGACCTCACTACATATTCAGTGATGACGACGAGGATGTCAACATGACGTTAAATGCGTTGGGTGACATTAACAACATTCCTCGACAAGATAATAGTTTACTGCAGTTTAATTCTCCAAGTTACTATACGAGTTTAGCGGATCTTTCTGTCATGTCTATCAGAAACCATTTAAAGGAGACTGAGTGGAAAAAGGTTTTGAAACATAAGAGTGGTACCACAGTGTACATGCTTCAGAATTCGGTAGAAAAGACCGCATTGTTTCGTGGGGAATCGATCATTCAGGGGTTCACTCCTCAATCGATTTTTTATGTCATTGGCATGAGAAAATTATGGGATGAACAGTAAATACACAATAAAAAAGGGAGAAAATGATTATGTAATAACCTTGTTTTATTAGATTTGATGAAGGCAAATTAATTGAAAATTTAAACGATACCACTTCATTAACTTACGAATCTTACAAGTCCACTGCAACTTCAAAGTAATTTTTTTGTTATATATATAAATTGTGTATGTGTGTTAATATATATATATTGTCGTAGAGCGTATGATGTTACGCTAGTAGAAAAAATTGAATGCTCAACAGATGGTGAGATTTTATTTGCCTGTACAAGTGTAGATACCCCTAAAGTACCAAAGACATCGGGAAAAAATCGGAACCAAGTCAAGGTAAATCTTTCTCTTTCTCTTTCTCGTTTTTTTTTAAAAAATTTATCAGGTACTAACTAAAAAAAAAAAAGCTGCAAGGTTGGGTGTTAAGACAATTAAGTACAACGCCAATTTCTACCAAAGTTACATATATTACACAAGAAAGTATAAAAGGCTGGATACCTGGCTTGACAAAAAAATCATTGGCTAGAAAACCATTGGTTATTGCGTCCATTGATAGTTACCTAAAGAAAAAAGCCGATCGGTTACGGATACAACAAAATCCCCCACCACCTTCTTCGTCTACTTTATCTTTCAATACCTCTTCTTCTTCAAATCAAACACCTCCTAGACTATCTCCTCAGTAAGTTACTTCTTGTAAATCCTTTTTACGGTTAAAAATTAATATAATCTTTTTTTCGGTAGAAGCATACTTCAACACAGTAATATTTCTAATTCTTCCAATAATATATCCATTCATACACAACCTTCGCCTACACTAGGTCCGGTACCAGACAATCAATTACTACAACCTCCTGAACGAAAATTCAACACGGTTATATTATCCAACCCACCTCCTCGTCTCTCCTCATTATCAACTTCTCGACCCGCCAGTTCCACCGCTACGAAACATATCACATTTGCAGACGATGTCTCTTCCTCTACTGCTACTACTTCTGCATCTTCCTCTGCTCGATCGTCTCTTGATCCTGTCCCCGAAGATGTTACAGCATTATCGCCTATTCAAGAATCGCCACTACCGCCAACAATGAAAATTGGAACGCAGGCTGTAGCGGGATCGAAATTGTATCCAGCGAGTAGACACCGTAGTGCACGTAAACAATGCATGGATCAATTAAAGTCGTATGCAGAAAGTGATTTAAGTCTGTGGAAATTAATCGGCGAAAGAAATAATCGAACTAAACTTTACACGCAGTCTGTAGAAGGGAGTAAATTACCGGTGATGCGAAGTGATTCCACGTTTTACGGCGCGTGGACACCTGAGCAAATCTGTTCCGTCGTTCAATGCTTTGGAGCGCGAAAGATATGGGACGAGTACTTGGAAGATGGACATGTCGTGGAGAGGTTTTCGCAAAAGGAGTACTTGGTTTATATGGAAATGAAAAGCTTGTTTCCGATACAGAGTCGAGACTTCTCGGTACTGACATGTATTGAAAGTAATGTGACGACAGGAGGTATCTATGTAGCTTCCACTAGTGTGAATGATGAACTGATACCACTGACAAATCATCATATGCGCGGATCATTTATTACATACGGGTGGGCACTTGAACCACTGCGATCCACACAGCACCGACTGATTGGTGTAAAAGCAACGTTTATTGCTCATTTGGACATGGCAGGTGTTACACCACTGCCCTCTGCTATTTCTCGTCTGCTGACAACGGAAGTACCAGCGTGTATTGATCGCGTTCAAAACTACTTGAGGCAGAACGGGTGCCCCCCTTATATCCGTCGTGTAGCCGGTAAAATTATATTGGAAACTTTTAACGATAAAGAAAAGGAGTACAAGATTCAATTTATTGCGAAACATGCGCCGTCGGCAAGACAGTATCGAAGTAAGAATACAAGTATGCTGCAGTCCATGTGGTGCACGGATCTGCGTACGCATCCAAGTATGTACCCGTTTGGGTACTCGGTGGAAACAACGCCGGTGGTGGGGATAAGGGTGGAGATGAGACAGGATACAATGGGGTTACGTATTTATACCGAGAAAAATGAGTTGGATGCGGAAACGGTAAAGGTGGTGATAAGGCAGAATTTAGAGCCAAAGGCCGGTAAGAGACCGACATTTTATTGGAATAGTGTGGAGTTGAAACATGTAATTGAGGAGGAGAAAGAGGAGGAAGAAAAGAAGCGAGGTGAGGCCCGTGCTGAGGAGTATGTAGCAGCTGTTACCAAGGAAACCGGTAAAGGTAAGAAAAAGAAGCTTAGACCCCAAAAAAAAAAAAAAAAAAAATCTGATTGTAAATATTTTTATTATAATTAGAGTCGAATCACATGAATAAGGTAAGAAAAAAAAAAGTATATTTAGACCATGGGGTTTTTTGGTGCAACGATAACTGAATTTTTTTATTTTGTTTAAAAATGTGTTTGTTTTAGGTACAAGAAGAACGTAGAAACAGTCATGTTGTGATTCTAAACGAAGAACTATCATTTACTGGACATCAATTCTCTTTTATTATTTTATTAATGGCCATTTGTTATTATCTTGGTAAATTTTCGTGTCAATGTTCAATATAAAAACTAAAAAAAAGAAAAAAAAAAATGCAACATTTACAAAAAGAGAAGCTATAAATATTTTCTTTTTTTTTTCTTTTTTTTTCCCGTCTTTTTTATATATTTTTTTTTCCCTTTTTTTTTTTTCTCTCTCTTTTTTCTCTTTGTGTGTATTGTCATGACAACGTTAAACTCGAAAAAAAATAATGACAATAATAAGAAAAAAGAATTAACACAAGATACAAGCACACCTTTTCCATTTTTACAGTACAGTTTTGGACAGCGGTTAAAGACCAGTTTACCACCTCCCTTTTCAAAATTATTCTTCACAAGTAATATAAAATACAACATGTTGGAACAACAACAACAACAGCATAAAATACCCAATGACCCTTTTCAAGTTATTCATGACCCAGAACTATGCATGTTTCTTATAAAGTTAGATTCCAAAGGAAGCACAGGTAAAAAAAAAAACCAGGGGTAAAAAAAAATATTTACATGTGTGTTAATTCATTGTATTTTAGCCGCTATTTGTTACTTGCCAACCACAGTAAAAAACATCATTGAAACATATCACATTGTAAAGTATTTATATTACGGAAAGAGAAAGAGAGATTTTAATAGGTTAACAATCAAACTAGGAAATACCGTTTGCTTATCGACATATGGGACTAGGCGATAAATTGGTAAAAGAGTGCCTAGATTGGGCTAAAGAGTCTGGAACACTGGTCATTCCAACTTGCGCCTTTGTACAGCGGCATTTAGAATGCGTTGGGTTACAAAAGTATGATCCTGTTCTCGTACTTCCTCCACAACCACTGCTAAAAAAAGCTAATAAACCTTGAACACACACTTGTAATATTTTTTGTAATATTTTTTGTATGCTTTTTTTTTTTTTTTTTTTAAAGAAGCAAGTTTTATTATACTCGTATATAGTATGTTAAAAAGGTTACTATAGTATTACAATTAAAAAAAACTCGCTAATACCAAGTTAAAAAAAGAAGGCCCTTTCTATCAAAATCAACAATGAGGGAACATTTTGTATTGTTACACAAGAGAGGGTTTTTTGAAATAAAATCACACACCCCCTTTTTTTACCCTCTCTCTCTTTTCCTATTTTATTAAAATAACTTACATGGCTTCTGCAACAGTAATCTCTCAAACACAGTTCGATGAACCAAGGACTCGATCGTTTCAACAACGTCGTCATCAAGTGCAGCATATAGGAAACTATGTCATCCATAAAAAAACGTTAGGTTCAGGTAGCATGGGCACAGTAAAACTAGCAGAGTGTTTATCTGATAAAGACCATCAACAAGTAAGTATTAGAGGGTAATATAAAAAGAAACAAAGACAAATAACGTTGTTTTTTACGGTGTGTTATTAGTACGCAGTTAAAATTATGCCCAAAATCAATCTTAATCTGGTGTCAGACGAAACGAAAAATAAGGATCCTAAAGATACGCCAAGGGAAAGAGAACAACGGACAAAAAGAGAAATGGCCATTATGCACTTGTTACGTCACCCAAATATATGTCAGCTAAAAGAATGGGTGGTGCAAGGAGATCATTATTACATGTTTTTGGAGTACATTGAAGGTGGTCAGTTATTGGATTATATTATCAGTCATGGAAAGTTAAGAGAAAAGTTGGCAAAGAAGTTTGCTAGGCAAATTGTTAGTGCGCTTGATTATTGTCACCGAAATTCTATTGTTCACAGAGGTAAAAAAAAATATCACAGCTTATATGCATAATATACTAAAACAAATAAAATAGACCTCAAGATTGAAAATATTTTAATTACAAATAATGAAGAGATCAAGATTATTGATTTTGGACTATCGAATATTTACTCACCAAGTAGGTTGTTAAATACGTTTTGTGGCTCGCTTTATTTCGCTGCACCGGAATTGTTACAGGCTAGAAATTATACAGGGCCCGAAGTAGATGTTTGGAGTTTCGGCGTTGTGTTGTATGTATTAGTATGCGGAAGAGTACCGTTTGATGATACAAGTTTACCTGCACTTCATCAAAAGATTAAAGCAGGTCTAGTTGAATACCCCGAGCATCTCAGTAAAGGTATTTGTTTATATCCCCCCCCCAAATAATGTATCATATATGTACCAACATACTGTTAAATTTTGTAGAGTGCGTCGATTTGCTTTCAAAGATACTAGTAGTTGATCCTAAAAAGAGAGAGACGCTATCGTTTGTAATCCACCACCCGTGGATGAATCGCGGCTACGACGAACCGATTTCAAACCATCTACCTCACCGGCAACCTTTAAAGTCCATTGACCCCAACGTCATTGGAGGCATGCAAGGCTTCGGGCTTGGATCACCGGAAGAAATCGAAACAAAGTTACAACGAATCATATCTTCATCCGAGTATCAATTTGCAGCAAATCAAATTGATCACAACTACCAACAACAAAAAACAAACACTAATACAACAACGCATCATGATTCTCTCACCCGATGGCGCAGAACCATTTCCATCAAACGAAATTCGCCAAACACGGTCAACCAATCGAAAAAAGACGACCCGCAGTCGTTACCTGCCATGTACGATCCCTTAGTATCGATTTACGCTCTTGTGAAGGAACGAAGAGAGTTTGATGAAAAGCTGAGGTTGCTGGAGAGCGGCGGGTACTTGTCCCCTGTGCAGTTGGGAAGATCGGCAAGTACGTCGTTAACAACGTCCAGATCAAACAATTACGATATCCGAAGAAGAAAAACTGAACGTGTACCACCTTCTCACACTCGAAACTTATTTAAAGACACTACTGCCAGTGATTGGGCAGCTCCCACTAGTGGTGCTCCTAAAAAGTCAGGTGGCACCACTATTTTACAGAGAAGTAGAAGTGCAGCGAAAAGAATTGGAGCCATGTTACCTTCTTCAACAAAGCCTCAGCAACCACATAGTGATGAGCATATTCATACGATTGAAAATCACTGTCAAAGTAGAGAATCGTTACCAAAAGCAGGTGCTTCCCCTGACCTTAGTTATTCTTCGTCTTTAAAGAAAAAAACCATACATTTGTTACGATCGAATTCACTTACGGATAGAAGGTACCGTCAACAATCGAAAAAGCCTACGTCAGTTTCAGCTATTGAAGATGAATCTATTGCCAATAAGTACGGTACTTCAGCACCGTCATCGCATCAAAACGGTGGTAGGTTTATTGAAGAAGGTATTGCTAGTATCAAACAGGTACCGAAAATGAGCACGCATCCGAAAAGTTTATTCAATTTCAGCAGAAGACATTTGTTCAGGATGACGACGACGGATATGATGAAGAATATTCAACAGGTACTGCTGAAGTTGGGGATACGGTACATACCGTCGCCCAATGAATCGTTTACGTTGAAGTGCGAGTTGTCGGATTGGCATAGGTTTTCGTTGGCGGCGCATGCTGCAGCGATTGTGGATTATGAGGATGAGGGTGTGGTGGACGATGTGGTGCAGTTCACCATGATGGTGTACCAAGCAAGGTGGGCGGGTGGAAGGCTAGGTGTCAAGGTCATTGAAGCAGAAGAAAAGGACGATAAAGTGTATCGTAATATATATCATACCATCTTGAACGAGCTAGGTTCATATTAAAGCATTTCGCAAAACATTTATTCACACATAAAAAAAAATATCTATCACAACATCTAATATCTTAAATCATAATACTCTTTCTTTCTTTTTTTTTTTAATAAAAAAAAAAAAATAAAAAAAAAATGTAAACTCTTTTATTATTCAATACGAAGGTTAGCAAGTTCTCTCATGACAGTAACTTCACTTGTAAGCTTTTGTTGTTGAGCAGGAGCTAATTCTTCACCGTGCTTTAACTTATCCTTTAAATCTCTGATTTGTCTCAACTTCTTTTCAAGGTTACGAATCTTCTTTTGCTTTTCTTCTTCGCTCATTGCAGGTTCGACAGGAGCCGCCTTGGGTGCAGCAACAACTTCTCTCTTACCGTTGGATTTAGGGCTGCCCTTGGCGCCAACAATTCTACGAGACGAAGTAGCGGATTTACCAACACCGTCAAGAGCCGCAGCTCTGTCGGAGAGAGAGGTAGGTGTAGCGCTACCACGAAGATGAGGAGGTCTGTATGCGCCGGCAGGAGCTGCGCTGGCCTTAGCACCGCTACCAGATGTAGGAAGGATCTTGATAGGGTTGGGGGGAGGAGAGATGGAACGCATAGGGTAACGCGAAGCAGGTTCAGGGCGGAACGCAATTTGATAAAGCTCATCCACCGACTCTTCATAGATCAAGGTACCAGAATGATGCCATAACTTGAACCCGTTATCGACACGAAGACGAGGGGTTAAAGTAGCTGTCAAGAGGTATCTTCCACAGGGGGACCACTCACAATGCGAGGCGTTGGAGGCAGCAAATGTATTGATTTTTCTCAACGACTTTCTGTCCCAGAGATCGACAGTTCCGTTCAAGTTTCCAAAGCCGGCGATACAGATGGTGCGACCCTGAGGGTTGAATTTGACAAAGTTTCGAGGATTGATACCGAAATCAAAGATGGGGGTGGCGCGGTGGTCGAACAAGGTGGTCTTGGCGGGCATGGAGCCATAACAGACAATGAATTCCTTGGAGTCCGGGGACCAGGTGACGTCGTGAATAGGGCCCTCTTTATCAAGCGCAACACGGCAATCAAAGTTACCGGCGACAGCGAGATAGTAGAGGTTGGTCTCGCCGTAGTACGATTTGTTGGATTTGTCAACGTCGGTCATGGTGAGGACAAGTAAGTTGGTGCCGAGATCGTTCCAGTACATGGTGATACGGTCCGCCTTGTAGAATGTCTTGTTGGATAAGGCCGTGCTGAAGTTGGGAATACTGAACATACGTACAATGGCAGGTGCTCCCTAATATATAAAAATGGTTTCCTTCAGTATCTTCCACCCTTTTGCTTTCTCTCGTAGTGTTTTTACTTACGTTCTTTTCAGGAATAAAAACTGCGACGGCGGGTGCTTTACCGGGACTCAAAGAGAATTGAGCAACACCTTCAAGCTTAAGTCTAGACCAAACACCTATTATATAATTAATTTATTTTTAAGCATTTTCTCTTTCTCTCTCGTTCTCGGTTCTATATGATTATACCTTTGCTGATGTTATTGCTCTCCCAGAATTGAATCTCGCCAGTTACCATACGAGCACAATATTTCTCATCATCAGTCCATTGGAAATTCCTACCAAAAAAAAAAAAAAAATTTAATTATCTGTGATTTGCAAGTGGTTTGCTAAAAAAAAAATTTACCAGTTGTTTTGGGCTTTTTGAGAAAACGCAGCAATTTGTTCACCGGTTTTGGCGTCCCAAACAATAAGGTTATTACTACCTGAACCATCCTCAAGTTTAGCTAATTATTTTGGTTTTAGTATATCATCGTTTTGAGTGGGGTGGGGGAAACTTACTGGGACGTTCCCAAGTAGCCAAGTAGCTTCCTTGAGGTGAAAGCCAAAAGTCAATAACATTAGGTCTTTCGATCTCACAGAATTGTTCTAATGTAGCAGCATCATATACTTTGACACTAAAGAAACGTTAGATGAGCATTTTTTTTTTTATTTTTTTTTTTACCTTTGACTTGTCAAATAGGCGTAAACATGACCGTATCTGCTATAATGAAACATACGACTACTCACTTCAGGCCTACAATAAATAATGGTTAGAAGTCGTTTTGGGAGGGGGTGGTTTTGGGCTGTGTTTTCTTTTTACTTTTGAAAGTTATCAGTTGCTTTGAACGCAGGATAACCATCCCAAATGGTCAGCTCCTTTTGTGAACGGACTAGATTTATTCGAGGTTTTTTAGTTTGGCTGTACCTTTTTTTTAATTTTTTTAAGTGGTTACGTACATGAGAATTGCGTGAGGGGTTGAGTGGTCATAGGAAGCAAATACGATGAAGAAGAAGGGCAAAAGAAAAGAAAAAAAAAAGACGTTATCTTACCAATGGCCCTCTCCCTATTTTTTTTTTAATTAGAGGCCCGGGAAAGAAAAGCAGTACTCTTTTTTTTAAAAAAAAAGCTCAGATCAAAAAAAAAAAAATGGTTTTTATTTAAAATGAATCTTCTAGATCACAAAAGAAGTAACTATCTTCGTCACTTTCTTTTTCGGGTGGAGATGTGTTTAGGATGTCAAGCAGGGATAATGTACCGGAGCTTGGAGGTGGTAAAACGTACACATAGGATGGGTCTTGTGTATCTGCCTGCTGGTTTAACATAAAGGTCTCGATGTCTAATGCATATCCTGCGGATTCAAGTAGCGCGTTCTTTTGTTGATCCGTAAATGCGGGACATATGATACCAGCGCGTAGTATTCGGTCTAGTAGTGAATGATCGATATGAGCGACTTTAGATAGGTGTAGCTTTAATGCATCTAACAGTAAAAACAGAATTAGCTTTACTTTTTTTTAACCCCGCCCCCCTTTTGTGTGTTTTACCAATTGAAGATTTCAAAAGATCGTAGATACTATGGCGTTGTTCCTCAGTAACCAATTCAAGTTGTTCCCATGGATACTTTGTAATTATTGTAATAATATTTTCAAATGGTCTTTCAGCACATTTTCTTGAAAAGTAAAGCTATACACAAAAATTCAATAAACTATATACGTTTGTTGTTACATGTTTTTGTTTACCTTGTAGTTTTTACAAATTGTTAATAGAGAAGTGATTTCTTCAGGTGTAACAAAGCACTGTGGTAAATTATTGGTGGTGACTGGATTGTTGAGTTGAGTGCCTGTGAATTTTGTGGCCCATTTAGGAAAGACGATCTCCAGAAAGTCTTGGTGAGAGCTTAGTGTGGCGGATATGATACGGTTCTTTAGTACACGTTGGTTACCGTACTCGGTTGCGCGTTGTGCTTCGGACTCACTTGAGAACTCGATGTAGCAGTCGGACAGTGTTTTACCTGTCATACGATCCATCATAATCTATTGTTTCGTTTAGTACACCTGATATACATTTTATATATAAAAGTTTGCTTACATGGATAGATTGGGCGTGTACTGATTCACAAGGTAATTGGAAATCTTTAAAGAATAACTTGATATCTTTTTGTGAAACGTCCCAAGGAATCTATTATATTATGCGAATAAATATCGTACTAATGATTATTTATTTTTTTTAGTTTAGCTTACATTAGCTAATTTTACACAGTAAAATTCGTTGGTGGTATCACGGATAGGATCAAATGCGGTGGAAGATGATAGGAGGTCACCAATATAAAACTTTTCATCTTGGTGGGGATAAATAAGACCGGTAGTAAAGGGGTCGTAAGGGTCAGCCGAAGGTAAATGATTAAAAAATGAAGTTGAGGAGGAAGTAATTGAAGAAGGGGATGACACAAGTTCCTTAGAAGAAATAACCACATTAATTAAATTTTTAAAATTTTTTTTTTTTGATATTTTACCTTTGGACACAGTGGACAACAAAATGATAAGGTAATACAATGTTGACAAATTGAATGATGACACATGTTGTTATTGGTTGAATAAATGAGTCGGTTACAAAGTGCACAAGAGGATGAGTTTAGAAAGTCTTGTTTGTTGGGTAAGGATGCACGTCGCCAAAATCCTGCGTATTTGTTTTCATATTTCAAAGTGTCTGAGCCGTCAACTGAAACAGAGTGTTTTCTTGGTGGTGGTAGTGGTCTTTTATCTAACCAGTTCAATGGTGCAGACACCGTATCAAATAATGAATAGCATGGTTCCGTTGGTGTGGCCTTTTTTTTATTAGATCGAGGTGGTTTGATTGGTAATGGACGTAGTTTGTCAGTAACCAAAGTTATGTAATTTTCTGTTTTCATGATAACTTATTAAAAAAAAAATTAAAAAAAAAAGTTTCGATATTTATATAAAAAATATGCACAATTTTAATATATATGTATAAATTCATATTTATGTTTGTACATGTAGAATCTTGTAGACGCACATACAATTTAGGGATTTTTTATTTTCGCTCCTTTTGGGTATATTTACATTAAACTCTCTTTTTGTAAACAGATGTTGGTGCCAGGGGTTCTCGTAGTAAAACGATTTATACAAAATACACAATTTTTTTTAAAAAAAGAAGGGGTTAGGAAAGAGAAAACGAGTTGTAATACTCCTGTTCAAAAGAGACGAAGAGAAGAAAAAAAAAACATTTTATAAATATTTTCATTAAACTAATTGCGTTTTAGCTGTACATTCTATACGCTTATTATTTTCTTTCGAAAAAAAGAAGTTTTAATGCAATAATATTCTGCGTGCCTGTTTTATCATGGAACTATAGTTAGTCTCTGTAATTCAAAAAGAGTAGAATCGACTCTTTAAAAGAAAGACAGAAAAAAAAGTTTTTTTACTTGTAAAAAAATACACACCCTCTTTTTTTTTACTGTAAAATGCCTATCGATCTTAGATTGTCCTCCCCACCAAAAAAAAAAAAGAAAAGAACCATTCGCCTCGCAGACCAAAAGATGTATGTGATACAAAAAACCCAGAAAAACTTGATGAAATTGATGGTAAATGCCGAAATTAGTAGTCATTATAAAAATAGAAATAATGCCTAAACATACGCCCAATAATTGTGGGGGCTGTGGCTACCTTGAATCCAATCTTCGGAGTAAAGTTATGTATGACACGCCATTTTTTTTTCTTTTTTGCTGTGGGGTAAAAATTGCATAGACTGAAACCCTGTTACTGTGAGTACACAACGATTGAGTTCTCTATAGGACTATATTAAAAAAACTTTAAATGTCTACTGCTTAAATAAAAAAAGAAATGAATTGAGTGATTACTACAAGGGATAAATTAGCAATTAGTATACACCCCCTTTCATTGAAAGTTAAAAAAAGTCAGATTTCTTTTTTTTACAAGTAACGGCAAAACTTTATCAGATAAAAAAAAAAGATATTCACATGTCGAATAGTAAATCTATTTTTCAAGTGCAATTGAATATGTATAAACACCTTGTGTCTTTTTTCTTTTTTGTTCAAAGTAAGTTATTGGTATTGTTTTCCCGCCTAAAATACCTCTTTTGTACATACTGAATATTTTTCATGTGGTATGAATTCTTTTTTTGCCTTTTAAGCCAATACGGTACAATAATATTTTTGCGGTGGGGAAAAAAAAGACGTGTATATAAAATATAGTTATATATATACTTTGATGAATCATGTGCTTTCTAGTTTTGTTATCGTCTTATTTTTTTTTACAGTGATATATTAACAAAAAAAAAATTAAGGTATTTACATTTAATGCAATAATAGGGTTTCGTGTCACATTATGTTAATTCTTTTCTTCTTTTGCTCCTCTAAAAATAAAAAAAAGTATGTAAGTAGCGTGTTCTTAGTACTGGATCCGCACTTTTTTATGCTTTTTTATACTTGCGCAAAAAAATCAATGCATTGAAGGAGGGAAGAGGAAAAAAAAAAAAAAAAAGTAAGAAGCTTACAAAAGTAAAAAGGATACCACACTGTCAAAATACTTAAAAAGGCACTTATTACTAACTTTATTGGTCCAATAATTTACAACTTGTTTTTTTTCGGACACAGTTGATTTGGTAATACAACTTTGTACTATGATTTTCCCAAGAGTTAAAATCGGTTAAATTATTGTTCTATTCCACGTGTCTATTGTCTTTAAACAGGGTTTTTTTTTTTTTTTTTTTCTTGCAAAATAACGTACAGAACATTCTTGGGTTTATTTTTAACACAATCTGCAAAAGGAAGAAAAAAGTAGTAAAATAGTTTTTTACGTGTATATCTTGTTTTAAAAAAAAAGCAGTAAAAATAATATGATTTAGACTATAAATCAAAAAGGTAAAAACGTCTCTGTTTGATACCCCTAAATAGTCATGCTTCCTGCAAACAGCACGTTGCAATGACGACATACTCAGTTACCTGGGACTTACATTTAGTAAACTAATGTACAGTGAAAAAGCATATGTATCATTAGAAAAAAAAACAACCGTGCGCTTTTTTTTTTTTTTTTTTGCTGTAGATGGTGTACAGCGAAATCCTTTCGCTTTTTCTGCCTTTTTTTTTTTTTTTGGAAAAAAAAAGGGTAAGTGAGATATAAAGAAGTTTTTATTTGTCATGTGTTCTTTTGACTCGACTCTAATTTCATAATAAGTGTGTGTGTGTATTAAAAAAAAAATTATATATTTTTTTCCCGGGTATCTTATATAAAATATATTTTCTTCCTCTCTCTTTTTTTTTTACTTCTTCCCCCTTTTTTGTTACTGTTTTTATAAAAGTATCAGTAAAAAGGGTCCCTTAATCTTTAAAAAAAAAAAACTCAATGACCAACTACATGCCTTTACCTTATTCTTACAATGGAGAATACCCTACTCAACCAAACGACCAGTCAACAAATAGTGAAACTTCGCAACCAGTTTTACCAGTTTCGCCACAGTTACAACAAGGGTAAGTTTTTTTTTTCGTCTCTCTCTTCTTACCTAAGTGATAACTTTAGCAGTTAAATTTTTACCCCTTTTATATTTTGGTGTACTGAAACATAATTTTTTTTTCTTTCTTAGGTTAATGTCGATCTCACAGCCAGAGACTCCGCGCCCTGAATCAACTCACACACCTCCACCTACATCCAATAGCGAGAAATTAGCGATTTCGCCTAATTTAATTCGTAGACGTCCACCTATTCCTTCAAGGCCTGCTAATTTTACAACAACCACGTTTCATTCTAACCCTTACCCTAGTGCTGGTCCTATTCGTAGACGACGAACCGAATCCATCTTTTCGTTTGAAATGGGACCTACTTTTTCCAATACGAAACAACTTCATGACTTGTGTAATATGGATCAATCAAACAGGTAAAAACATATACAATAGATGGAAATATTATATATTCTGATTCAAACTATCATTTAGTTACCAAGTTCAACTTCACGCAAAGATGGACAGAGGTTTCTTTCGAGCAGATCAAGACTGGACCTGTTATCGTCGAAACTATTTCCAAGTGAGTTCAACATTCGATGTACACGGTATGAATTATTTAATCCAAGGCCCTGAAGTACCTTGTTTATTAAGAAAGACAGATACACAAGAGTTTCTTCAGGTTGATTATTTCTCTATTGGTGTATGTGCTCGTGTCACAAATCATGACAAGAAAATAGAGTTGGTTCAACATACGCCTAAAAGAGATAAGGGGCCTCAGATGATACCTGAGCCTCGTCCTGTGCGTGCTGGCGGTAATCTTCATTTGGCTTCGGTAGGTTCCAACCATAATATTGTCACCTTTGAAAGATTACAATTTAAAACTGCTACTGCGAATAACGGGAAAAGAAGAGCTGCTCAGCAGTACTACGAAATCGTGGTCGATTTATACGCTAATTTTCCTCGAGGTGAACCTATTCGTGTTGCTACCTGTACTTCGGCGGCTCTGGTAGTTCGTGGCCGTAGTCCTGGTCATTATGCTGACTCTCATACAAGATTTAAGCATGCTGATAGTACTGACGCTTCGAGTGAACTTGCTGGTAATGGATCTGGAATTCCTACCACTAACAATGTTACTGCTGTTTCAGCGGCTGGTGGACCCTCAACTGGTATTGATCAGCATCAAGCATCTTCCCCGAATCATAGATACACAAGTTTACCTAATTCCCCCATAAGCGATTTTGGCCCTTACTCTCCTTACAATGGATATCCTTACCCATCATTATCTAGCTATCCTCCCATGATTCCTCCTCCTCCTCCTTCAAATCAATCTTCTTCGGGAATTCCTCCATACGCTAGTCATCCACCTCCATCCCACGGTCAAGTACCTAGTCCTTATTTTCAGCCTGTAAGTTGTGTGTTCGAGATATATTTTGAATATTGTAGATTATTAACGTTTTTTTTTTTTTTTGTGAATAGGATCAAGTTCCTCCTCCACATATTTATGATAATGGTCCTGGTGGACCCTACGCTCATGATAAAGGCATTAAAAATGAATCCAAGCAATACTGGGCTCCCAACGAAATCCCTAGATTACCTCATCAGCAAGAAGCTTCGACTTCAGCACAATATGGACATATGTATAATATGAACTCTACAGATCCTTATGGCCGTCCTCACGAAAATAGTGGCCCTTATCCATCCGGACTTGACGCTGGCCGTCCCCAGTAAATAACAAAAACCATCCTCCCACACTTTTTTTTTGATCCAGACACACCATTCCTTTATCTTTTTTTTTTTTATGCTTTATATATTATTAATTATCTTCCCTTTTTTTTTTTACAGTTTTTTTTTTTAAAAAAAAAAACGTATTTATTATATCTTATTTTATCTCTCATTAATACATGTACAACATAGTACGTCTCTCTCCCCCTTATTTATTATGCTGTGTAATTATGCTATGATAGGTCGCTCATGTGAAAAAGGTCACTTCTCTGTACTATATGTCAATATGTACATTTGTTGTCGCAACACATTTTTTAACCTGTTGATTTCGTTACACCAATGGTTGCTTCAATTAGACAACTAGCTTCCTTGTTATTTTACGGGTACTACAAAGGTTGATAATAAATTTTCTGGTATCAGTTATAAAACTCAATGATTTAAAGTAGTACTCTGTGTGAACCAGTTAGATCACTTGCTCGCTTCAGAGAATTCTCTTTTTTTCTCTCTTCTTCATCAAGCACTGTACATGTTCTCCGGATGTCATGATGTACTAGAAAACCTATTATATGGGATATCTCTCTCCTGAGGAAAGAGTTTATGTCGTGCTTATATCGTGTAGAACTCTGCGTTCTCTGGATGTCAGGATGTACCCGGTTTCTTACATGTGTTTGCTCTCCTGAGGAAAGAGTTTGTATTTAGTTCAATAAATACACATGCCTGGATGTCAGGATGTACCGTTTTCCTTTACTGGGTCTTCGCTCTCCTGAGGAAGGGTATAGGGATCTGGGGTTCAATTTTTGGGATTAGACATACTCTCACCTTCACGTTGGTTAATCCTGTTAGTACCAAACCACTGTTTGAGAAACAGAGAAGAGTATTTTATATAGATTTTTGAAATAGTTTATATTTGAAATAAGTTATATTTTGAAATGTCTAATAAAGCGAGTTACTTGTTATTTAGATTTATTGATCTCGAAGACAAATCTTAGGCGTGTTCTTTATTCTTTGATTAAAAGAAGTTGAGAGAGAAATGTAGATACTGAATTAAAAAAATTACCGAACGGCCAAATGTTATCGTATCTATTGAGTATGCCCTTTTCCATACTAGCAGTAATACTAAAGGGGAATTTTTCTGTTGGTTGACCTTGTTGAGAATAATACTTCATTACAGTATAAAGTCTTTCTTGTTCAATACTGGAGGTCATAAATGACCTCCCATATAAACAAAAATAGACACTGCCTCAAAATCAAATAGTGATTATTTGTCGTTCCTAAAACAATCTCAATAAAATTTTCTTGTTATCTAAATTCTTCAATATTTGATTTCGATGTTCTGGAAAGAGCTTGTTAAGATCTTACTTCCCGCTACCAGGTGATATTTCTTCTACTACTTCTAGGAATGAGACTTGCAAACTGTCATCAGCTAGAGAAACAATATGCGAATGGTGGTATGGGCTATTAATAAATTATTAGTCTACTTTTAGCTCCATGTCTTAATTTTAAAATTACTTGCTATTCATATCGGTAGTTTTAGCTTCTTCGTATATAACGTCTTCAGCATTTCTACCAGACTTTAGTTTCCACTTCTTCTCCAGCTTCACTGGGAGCCCTGTAGTCATTTTCTCGTAACCCTCTTTGATAATTTAAGGACGAGGAGGAGCAGCTACCGGTCTTACTCTGTTGAGATACACTCATTGTTTCCACTCTACTTTCCAATCTTTTCTCTTTCGATTTGTTAACAACCGTGTTAGTCCACAAGTCTGTTGCACCAGTTATAGGTTTTCAAGTTAACGTTTCAACATTATTCTTGAAAAAGTCTTTTCTAAAAAATATAATTAAATGTCTGAACTGTATTCTTTATTATTGTACTAACTATCATTGAGCTTGAAGGATTCGAACTTTCAGGATTAAGAGATACAGACTTAATAAGGCGTTTTATATGAGACTTGGCCTTTCGCGGAAGATTTTTAGAGTAGATTTTAACCAGCTTCAGCTGCGTAACGTATCTTGTTACCAACTTGGTCTCTTGTAGAAAATGATTTTTATATTTTTTAAACTTCCAACCCTTCAAAGGGAAATTACAAAAATACTTTAAGTACTTGTTTTTTGTGCTGAAAGTCGCCTTGTAATTCTTATAATCATCCAATTTAGTCATATTCGTAAATACGGAAAGGAGGGAATTCTTGGTTTACATTCTATTAACTAACACATTCAGTAAAAAAAAAAGTGTGGCAGACCACTTTTCACGTATGTGCCTTTAATAATACCAGTTTATCTAAGAAAGGCCCGTATAAATTGGAAAATAATAAGTGAAGAAGAAGAATAAAAAAAAAAAAAGAAGAAAAAAAAAAATGCGATAAATAAGTGATAAAAAAGGTCGTGTGATGTATTTACTCATTATGTCGTATTATACCAGTACTTGTTTCATATACTCGTACTTATACCTTAGTTAATCATTTTTATAAAGTAGGTACTTGTTGCTCCAACTTGATTCATACAAGCTCCTTTTTATGCGAATAAAGACTAAGTTGAACGCATGAAAAAAAAATACGTCGCCCTTTTTTTTTTGCCTGTGCGTGTAAATAGAACGTGTACCAAAAATAATAAAAAAAAGTGACACTTGGCCTGACAATGACCGACTATCGTGTAAGTATGACATTAGAAATCTCCTTTTTTATCATTCTTTTTTTTAAAAAAAAAGGTTGTTTTTTTCTTTTCTTTCACAACACCAATTCCTACACAAGGCCTCCTACGCAAGATAAACTATACAACTTTTTGGATCGACAGTATTGCCAACGTAGGGAAATAAATAAACAAGATATATAAAATAAGTACGCAAGAACAGGAACGTGAGAAGTAATATCCAGCACCTTTTTTTTTTTGAAACTGTAAATTGACAGTGTATTTACTCATTTTAAAGGAAGTGTCTGGTGCTCACCAAAACAAAAAAAACCTGGTGCGAAAACCTGGTACGCGTATCTTTTTCCTTTATTTTAATCGACTGTTTAAATTGACCGTGTATCAAGATTTCCTTAAGAACTCTCTGTTTCGAAGTCCCCTTTTATTTTATCTAGTGTTAGAATATTGACAATACTATTAAGAAGAAACTACTCATACTTCGAAGAGTATGACGACTTTTGTACCAGCCAAACCCTACTAAGGCACATGAATAAAATCCATACCAAAATATTACCACCTCGCTAAAAACACTTGCAGAACATTCCGGATAATTTGTCTTTTACCGCTCAAAGCCGCCAATTGCACCCAAACGTCCCTGTGAAGCTTTCTTGCTCAAGTTGTAACAGCTCATTTGACAATAAATTAACTCTAAAAATACACGTAAACACAGAGCATATTGTATTTGTTGAGCACAACCATCCTGCCGTTTACAGAGGCCACTCATGGCATAACCAAAAAAAAGTCTCGGCAGAAACGAGCGTGATCAATGAAGACCAGGCCACTCCGCCTAAAGGCTAAAATTCGACTACGCCTCCTCTTACTGCAGTAAAAAATCTGATGATTTGGGTTATCGGGGAAACAAATGTTTCCAACGGCTTCTGTCTGTTTCGGGCTGGTTGTATAGAAAACAGTTGTAATCAACTGAACATAGATGAACATTAAATATTGTAAATATATTTTCTTTTTATTATTTGCGTTACTTATTTGGTATTTATTCTAGGGCTATGCCATCTATTCTTGTGGTACAGAAACGAAGCAACTACGAAAGTGTGCCGTGTCGTATTTATTCTAGAGCTATGTCGTCGATACTTGTTATCCAGCAAAGCAACGAGTATGGAAGTATGCCTGTACAATTTTTTTCTCCGTCTCTCTTTTTGGAGACCAGAAAAGAGCTTGAACTTGAACGGAATGTCCAGATTGAATCAGCAAATACAGTTAAAAAGATTTAAGGTGAGGCACAATAAGTTGTGATTTTATTTTTATTTTTAATTAATCGTTTTAAAAAAAAGGTTTTTGTGGTAGTAATTTAAATGAATTGGATACTCGTTTAGCTCTTTTAACCCTTGCAAAATCATAGGATAATCAGTACAATAAGAGTATAGTTCTAGCCATCGATTTATTAATTCCATCTTTAAAGGATGTAAATCTAAAGGCGTTATCTAAATAGCACATTACAGGTTCATATGTTCATCATTTTGTGAGATATCCAATTGGTAATGATTCGATGACAGTACCACACTCTGCAAATTTCTTAGCTTCAGAAGATGATAGTTTCAATAAACGATCAGATTAGGGTGTAGATGCGTACAATCAATATGAACTCTCTTATGCGACTAGCTTTGGAGACATTAAAGTTGAAAATGCCACCGACTTTGGTAAGTTTGTTGATTTTTACAGACTGGGTATATTTAGAAAAAAAGCACTTGAGATATATTCTTTAACTGTAGTTCTGTTATTCCCAACCATCGGTAAATATTATAAAAAAAAAAGGCGATTTGGATATAATCCATTGTAACCAATCCTCGTGTCTTTTCGTATATAGGTACTAGAATTACTTCCTATTGTCTAACTAGAAAGAGTGGTTTCTTAAACTTTATTGAGGTGGCATCTATCACTATTTCGTCAACCAAAAGAGATGTTGTAACTCTAATATCATTTTTAGACGACATGTTGACCGTTACTTGTCTCTGTGAAAAAGTGAAAAAATACTTGGACCTATTGGTCTCTCCTCTGACCCAACCTCACCACTTATTCTCATGCTTTTTCTTTATCTATCCGTCCCTGAGACGTAATAAATTATCTGAAGCAATCTCCGATTGCTTCCCTATAATTTTTTTTTTCTTTATCTATCATCATACCTTATTGAACTATTAAATTTTATCTGAAAATCCTCTTTGATATTATAAACCTAACGGATACAGTCATCGAATGTTATTTATCCTTGGATTGAGGGTTTATAATATTGATATTTACTCGATGCATATTCCCCTCCACTATCACGCTATTTTACCTCTTTGAATATTCATTAAATTCATGGGCTATTAGAGTTTTTTTTTCTGCTGCACCCACTTCCATTTTATCATGCTACATTAAAACACAGTAATTCGATTGTATCACCGAAAATATTGCTAATACCATGTCGCTCAAATCTACTCTCATTACGGTTCCTTATATAAATAATTGATATAAATCAATAATGAAAAATGTTTCAAATAATAGGCCTTCAAATAGTTGGTGAACTTTTTTTTTTTGGAATCCAATTATACGCTATGTACTTGTTGTTCAAACTAGATTCATGCAGCTGACATCGTCATTATTCAGGTTCGAATGCCTTAGGAAGAGAGTTCCGAAAAAAAAAAAAAAGGATAAAGATGAAAAAAAGATGAAGAAGATAGTATACACTGTTACAGGCCACTATTTTATTTGAGCAATCTTTCTTTTTCTGCATTTTTTTTATAAACATTTAAGTTACACGAACAATGAACTTTCATCATCTTTTGAGGTGTGTACGCCATTGAACGTCACATATTATCGGTGTGTGCTTAGGGATACGAAAAAAGAATGACGGAAAAAAAATCGCGTCTGAACAAAAAGTGTATCTCTCTAGTACATAAAAGAAAAAAAAATGGCTTTAAGACGAATTCAAAAGGTAGACTTCAATGGTTTATATAATATAGATAGTATGTTAATAAAATGAATTGTAGGAATTAGCAGATTTAACAAAGAATCCACCCCCCAACGTTACGGCTGCTCCCGTAGATGAAGATTTATTTCATTGGAGAGGTAACAGATTAAAATATACCTATTGATATTCGAAAGATAAAAACTAATGGCATGTTTATATATTAGCTACTTTGCGTGGACCTGTAAGATAGAATAGTGTTCAAATATAAACCATTTATTGATATATATATTATTGTTATTAGCAAGGAAGTCCTTATCAAAATGGTTATTTCACATTAGATATTACATTCTCTGCGGATTATCCTTTTAAACCACCAAAGGTAAAATGATGATAAATAATGATGATAAATACTTGTGATAAAAAATAGATTAAATAGTCTAATATTTTTTTACCGTAAATAGATGAAGTTTATTACCAAAATTTATCATCCCAATATTGATGATGATGGATCAATTTGCGTTGATCTTTTGAAGCCTGACATTTGGAAGCCTGCTACTAAGTTGGTTAATGGTAAACATTTAATTTTTGTAAAGGTCTCTTTTTTTTTTTTGCTAAATTTGAATTTCTTTCTTCTTTTTCTACTAGTTTTACAAGCACTTGTTACATTGTTAGAGAAACCTAACCCAGATGACGCTCTTGTTGCATCAATCGCTGAAATTTATAATAGCAACAGACCCAAGTTCAACAAAACCGCCAAAGAATACGTTGAAAAGGTATATTTTAAAGAGTTTTGTGTAAGATGAAAAAATAAGCTAACCTCTTTTTATTTATTAGTACGCTTCCAAGTAAAAAAACGAAAAGTGAGGAATATATCGAAATAAATTGCTGTAAATAATATGTCTAAAAAAAGGTTTTGTCAGAGAAATGTGTATTAAGATGTTTCTCTAAATAAAATGCTGTAATGTTCATTACTTGTAATTATAAATTGGGTGCATGGAATAATTGTCTAAAAATTTGTTTGGTTGTGTGAGATACTACTGGTACGAAAAAAATGATCTTTAAATCCATTTTATCATCTGTAACACAGTTTTAATGCCGATTCTTTGTTTAATTAAATAACTATTTACATACTATAATAGATATTTGACATTTACTATAATTGAGATGCCTAAACTAGATCTAGTTCAATAGATAAAATCTTACACTTTAATAAAGTTTATACTGTAGTCGTGTACCTTTCCAGTTTTTCTTCTTGAATGTGGATATAGATAAGATGGCTTCAAAAACAACAGTTTGTACCCGTAATGTCAATGACTATACGATATTATTGAATTGCTACTACCTATAATCATTATATCCATTGTTGTTAAATGAGGTTGTGTGCGTGTTTTTTTTTCTTGGTTTTTAAGCGAAAAAAAAAACTGTTTTCTACTGGAATCATACATTTGATTTATACGATTTTGTGTAAAACCATTATATTAAATATCCCATTTATAGATTAAAACGACGGTTCGTATAAAAAGGTACCAAATATATTAGTTTACCAGGAACAAAATGATCCATTTATTATTAGTCAATACAGACCGCATAATCTAGGATTCAAGTAATTATAAAAAAAAAATGCTCTTTTTATTTATGAAACAATAAAACACTCTTTTTAAAAAAGTAAGTGATATCGTTCTATTGCTTCAACGGTCGATTAAAAAAGTGTGGTACATTCACCTTTTATTTGCTGTGGTTATTCCACTTTGAAGCGAACCGTATCTGTTTGCACCAGCATACAACAGGAAAAGGCTTCATTTGAAAGATGTGCACATACTATATAAAAAGATCTTTTTGCTTGTAGTATGAAATTTGATTATGAAATATGACTTCCAAAGAAAAGACGTATTTAAAAGTGGAAAAAATTCACCCTTAAATCAGATATACCCTTATATCGAACAGTGAACGAAATAATTATATCCAGGAATATTTGACAAGCAAAATTGCATTAGAAAAGAGACCTTTTCATTTGTAAACTTTCATTTTTATTAAATATATAAATATACTTGCACGTTAGTCTTTCCGAAGAAAGTTGACAAGGGTAACCACAAGAAGGTTTGTACCTATGTAGTTGCCCTGAAAAAATAATATAAAGGTAACAAGTACCTTTTAAAAAAAGAGGATGGGTTGGATGGATGGATGGATGGAGGATAGATAAAGTACAACTTTTGTTCAGTTTGAAACTTTCCCGCAAAGCTACAGCATTATCAGCATTATGAGTGCTTTTGTTGTTGTCGTACCTGTTGCTCTTTATTGAGCCAATAAACACAGCAGTACCATTTTATTTTATTCTAGATACTATTTAGATAAGGTAACGAAGTATGCACAAGGCTACATATTATTTTGTGGACAACTAAATACATCATATAAACTCGTATTGTTCTTGGGATCAGAAATGCTTTTACTATCTTGAGCAACTTTACACGTTGATAGAGCTTAAAGTAAAAAGTGTAAAGTTTGGGGGGAGTTTATTACGTGTGTAGTTAAACAACAGATAATAAAGTAATAGTAAGAGTAGTGAGCACCAGACTGTTTAGTAGTCAACTGAATTACAACTTAGGTTATTTATTTATTTGTGAAAAGTGACATTCAACGACTAGTCTTTAGGAAAACACGAGTCAAGAGACGTATACTTACAAAGGGACTTATATCAGTTAAAAGAGAATAGGGAATAAAATAAAATAGAGTTTATATGCCAAAGGTAACGAAGTTTCTGAAGTTAATCCTAGGTCTGTATTGTTCTCCAAAAGATGTTATAAAACAAATAGGAGTTGATCAGAGAGGAATTATAAAGGGAAAACTTAGGAAAACCAAATAGAATATTTGATAAACTTATTTATTACCAAGAACTTTCATTCTCGTTTTGATTTACCTTAAATTTTCTAGGCGTAACAATATTTATTACACGAGCAGATATATTTTTTTAGTTATTGGTATGTATAACACTGTTTATCTAGAATTATTACTAATTATCTTTTCATACAGATTAACATGCCGTTGACAAATATGACACGAAGCCAACGGAATCGCCAAACTTTACGAAGTCTGACGTTCTTTATTGCCCCACAAACCCTGCTAAAGCCAAGACCTTGCCATCTATACTCATCGAAGTCCAATAGGTTGCTGACGGTACTTTTTTTTCCGTCGACTCAATGAGTATTGTTTATTGATCAGAAAGCAGCAACCAATGTTTCCAATTGCACTCGTTTTCTGCATCAATAATACAAGTCAAGAATTTCTTGAGTTAACTTATGATTGTATGACCATTCCTTCTGCAAAACAGGTACACTGCCGTGGGTGGGCACAAGAGTGTTATTTCGTCAGTCAAAACACCATCGCTAAATACTTGGAAGAGCGACAACTTCCCCCTTTGGCTGCACTTGGATATTTTTTTCCGAACAGAAATGTTCTATATTTGACTTGAGTAGAAAAGACGACCCTACGGTTAAGATGTCATATGATATTTCTGAACGTATATTTGGCAATGAAGCGGCAAATGAAGATGCATAACAGGACACTTTGTATAACGTCTGTAACAAGGTAGAGTATCAGTTCAGCCGGGCCATACGTCTATTAGCAGAGGTTGCTCCTGACGTTGAAACTCGAAAACGTACAAATGAATGCCTGGATGAGGGGGTGAACTTGATGAAAGAGTTACATAAGAATTATGTCACATCAACATCGTCCTCCTCCACAAAAATCCTACCGTCAAGCACACGCTTATCTTACTGGGACTACATCGACAATTACAGACAAAATTACGGAAATAAAATGAACTGGATGGCCTGTTTGGAAGCTGGCAAAGACAATGGCTAATTTGAGCAGTATAATTCGATGGAAAGTCTCCGCTCTGCATTTTATCGTGCCAGAAATCAAAACTTATATGCTTTGGATAATACCCTAGAGCTTTTAACAGAAATGCAACTCGACAAAGCATCGTAAAAGTAATATAGAAGTCTGGCTGCAGACTTTTATTTTCTATTTCCCCCACCCCCACACTCCTTCTCCTTGTAAATAACAGTATTTCCCCTATAAATAAAAACCGAATTTCGGTTCCCATACAAAATAAAAAATTGAACTGTTAAATACTTGTTCTATCCTTGTTATATTCCTTATTGCAGGTATAATTTTGAATTGTTACGGACATAATTTTGAATTGTTATACGCGTGTTCTACGCTTGTCACCTCACCATAAGTTTTTTCTTTGTATTGGAATGAAACCTTTCAACCGAAATAGTGACTGTGATTGGCTGTACCTGACATTGTTACCCTCTTTCTATTTATTTTGTAAACTTCTTTTCTTCATCATTACAAAAATGGTTCGTACTCTTAACGCTCATAAAGGAAGTCATCCCGTACAGTTAACATTTGATGAACAAGGACTTCGTATTGAAGGCGACTTAAATGCAGCAAAAAAGTGTAAAATAAAAAAATAAAATAAAGCTTTTTATGTTTCTTATATGGTATTTTTTTTTTAGCAAAGTCAACTCGTACTGTTTGTTGTGTTCCTGTACCTGTTGGAAAAGGACCCGATCCCACATTACTTCCCATTGACAACTTATATATTTTAAATGCATATTACCAAGAACGTACAAAGATGATTCATATTCATTGTGTTTTACCTGAAGATAGAACTGTTGAAGAATCACCTGCCGATATCTATAAATTTATGTATTCCGTAGATAATGCAGAGGAGGCCGTATCATTCTGTACAGACCTTTTAAGTAACGTCTATCAAGATTTAAAGTTCGCCAAGCGTTTATTAGTCTTGATCAATCCTTTTGGCGGACAAGGAAAAGCCAAAGAGATCTTTGAGTATCACGTACGACCTATTTTTGAGAGCGCAAAGTGTACTATTGAAGTCAAATGTAAGTTACAATTTTTTTTTAGTTTATTATTTTTTTCTAAAATGAAACAAGGAATATATAGGTACAGAACATCAAGGTCATGCTATTCAAATCGCAAAGGAATTAGATATCAATGCTTATGATGCTATTGTTACAGTGAGTGGAGATGGTGTCATTCATGAAGTTATTAATGGCTTTCTTCAACGAACAGATGCCAGAGAGGCTATGAAATCTGTCTCACTTGGTATTATTCCCGGTGGTACAGGAAACGCTTTGATTATTTCATTATTGGGCGAGAAAAGAGGATTTGACCCATGCTACACCGCACTTCAAGTCATTAAAGGTATACATACAAAGGGATTACATGGGGAGGGTGAGATAAACTAAAAAATGATAAGAGAATAGGTAAAAGTATGGCTCTTGATTTATGTTCAGTTACATACGATGATCACCGTTACTTTTCATTCTTGTCACAAAGTTACGGTATTACCGCATACGCCGATCTTGGTACAGAGCACATGAGATGGATGGGAGACACACGAACGATCGTGGGTTTATTACAAGAGATATTTGCTCGTCGTTCGTATAAGATCCAAGCCGCTATTCAAGTTGTCGAATCAAACAAGAGGAAAATCCAATTAGAATACCGTGATGCATATCTTCAAGAAGAACGTGTCCCTGTGAATGAATCCGATGGCAATGTATTAGACACCATTCCTCCCTTAAATGAACCGGTTCCCAAGGACTGGTTAGAGATTGACGATGATATTTCCTTCTTTTTAGCTAGTAAAGTACCTCTTCTTGCTAGAGGTATGTTGAGTCACCCGTGTGCCTTACCCAATGACGGAAACTTGGACTTAGTTTTGGTGCGTGGCTCTCCAAGTATTGCAAAGCAATTAGAAGTATTTACAAAGGTTGAAACTGGTCAACATATGAATAATGAAATTGTAAGTTTTTCTGCCCTATTAAAAGATATTTTGCATATTTGTTTACTAAAAAAAAACTGCATAATAGTTGGAGTATTACAAAATCAAGGCGTTTAGATTAACTCCCGTTTTAAAACCTGGTGAAAAGGCGTATGTAGCGATTGATGGAGAGCATGCTCCGTGCAAACCATTCCAAGTAGAAGTCCACCCTCGTTTAGCTTCTGTCTTGACAATTAACCCCACTTTTACAGATACAAAAGTATAATATTTATACGTGAAAAAAAGGATTGTTTTTTATTTAATAAAATAAGATATATGCAGTAGATAAAAAAAAAAATAGAGATTATGATAATGTACAGCCCATTCTATATAGGGAAGGGTAAGAAAAATGAGAGAGGATTATTTTAAGCCTTTAACTCGCGATCAACATAGACGGATTCATTGGATAAATCTTCTTGTTGGACAGAGATAGGACGAACATAATCTTCCTCGAATTCTTCAAGATCGCGACCCTTGGACTCGGGGATCCAAAGAAGTGTAACGATAAGACCCAAGAACATGACACCAGCGAAGATACCGAGAACTTCAGGTAAGAAAGCATGAGCACCTGCAGGTCCACCGACATCTATAAGAGCGTTGAAAGCAAAAGCGGCAAGAATGGCACCGGCCTTACCAGAAGCAGCAGAGATACCATGAGCAGAAGCACGAACCTTTGTAGGGAAGACTTCACCGGGAATAATAAAGGTAGTAGCATTAGCACCAAAGTTTTGGAAAAGTTGAGCTAAAGTGAAAATGAAAATGAAAGCAGGCATAGACTTTTCAATCAAGATATCATAACAACCAGCAAGGATAGCAAAGAGAACAGTGGTGACGGAGAAACCCATGATTTGAATAGTACGACGACCCATCTTTTCAACAAAGAATACAGTCAAGTAATAACCGGGAACGGAACCAAGACATGTAATAATAATTTGACCAACAGTGTTTGCCCAAAGAGTTTCAAAGGGAGTGTCTTTGTTAGCATAACCAATAGCAGCTAAAATAGCAGAGTTGTTAAGACCGAGACCATAGAAAGCGACATCAAGTAAGAACCAAGAGAGAGATGTACCCAAAAGAACCTTGAAATGTCTCCATTGACCGAAATAAGCACGGAATTCAGCCCAATGATCACGCTTTTCTTCAACCTTGGTATATTGCTTACTTAATTCAGTAGAAACAGTTTGACCCTTGGCAGCAGCAGCAGCTTCAACATCATGTTCAACATTAAGAGAGTAACGAGGAGATTCGGGCATAGTGAAACGAAGATAGATAGTGGCGACAGCGGGGACGGCACCGAGACCGATACAGATACGCCAGACATAATCCAAGTTCATGACATCAGCAATAATAGCATTCTTGAAGATGGCGAGTACGACAAGAGTAGTGATAGCGGCGGCCAAGTTACCAATACCCTGCATAGAGAAAATAAGAGCCATCATCATACCACGCTTACCAGCAGAAGACCATTCTGAAGTAATGGTAGCGGACATGGGGTAATCACCACCTACACCAATACCAAGAATTAAACGCCAAAGACCGAGGAAACCAATAGTGGAAACACCACGAATAGCAGAAGCAGAAGTAGCACAATTGATGGTACCGATAATAATAATCAATAATTCGAAACCATAAATTTTACGACCAAGAATATCACCGAGGAAACCAAACAAAAGTTGACCGATGAAGGTACCAACTGAAGCCATACCCTTAAGAATACCTTCAATGTCAGAAGGAATCTTGTTATTGTTATCGGCGTAGTAAACGAAACCAAGCATAGGAGTAATTAAATTGATAATGAAGACATCGTATGAATCAGTAAAGAAACCAGCTCCGGAAGTAAGAATTGTACGTGCAGTAAACCAATTCCAACCACCAGCTCCAACATCATCTAACTTTTCAAGAGATTGAAGTTTTTGTTCAGCGTTAGCTAAACGATCTTGTTGAGTGATATCAGTCATTTTTTTTATATATCAGTGTTATAAAAAAGAATCAAGAAAAAAAAAAGAAAGATATATAAAAAGAAGATGATGATAATAATAAAATAATGAAGGGTCTTCTTTCCCCTATTTATATGATTCACGAACCTGATGTCAAGTGAGGTCGTGTGAGTCTAAATCATTGGTACTGATTGATCTTTGTTCATTCATTCCAACATTTCTGAAAAACCTTGGGCCAATCATATTAAAATAATCCCTCGCGTGGACCTCATTTGTCTGCTGTCTACCAGCCGTAAATCTCTATTTAGGTCGGAGATAAATATTGGATGGGTTACTATTTTTTTTTACTTGATTTGGATCGCCAACGTGTTTAAATTTTATACTATCCATTGGTTTATTTAAAACGCTTTTTTTATTTTACCCATTTATAATGTATTTGTATATATATGTTCAGTATGCCCTCATTTGTATATATATATATGCGCTTCCTTCCTACTATTCTTTTTTCTATTAAAGTTTTTTTTTTGTTTATTTACTATTTCGAGATTATATAAAAAACAAACAATTAAAAATTATATAAAACGGACACACATAAAAAAAATTGATCTTGCACCAAATCCTGATCCGTTTACGTTGTGTGATAAACGCCCTTCCGTTACCGAGGTAGCCAATAAAATATCAGAGACCCTATAGGCATGGAAAATAATTCGTTTTCATTCGCTGAACACGAAGCCTTTAGGAAAATAGAGAAGCAAAAAAGTCTTTTTTTATATTAATAACTGTAGAATAATCTCGACATACCATTTTTTTTCAAAAACAACTTTAAATATCAAAATTAGAAAAATTAACAGTATTAATAGTAAAAAGTATATAATAGAATACTTTTCGATTGCTTGAAACTAAAAAAAAAACCAAGCACATGCAAAGAAAGATTATTTTACTGCAGTAAAATAGTTTTCGAGCACTTTTTTTTTTCTTTTTTTTTTACACAGAACCTTAGATTGAAATTCAGTTTATCCACTATTGGTATTTACCCACAATTGGTATTTATCCATTTTGTATTATTAAAACCGATTGACTAATTCAAGTTCCAATACGCGCTTTTTTAAGTTCTAACAACAGTGACCTTATACTCTAAAAAGGAAAGACTTATTGTATGAAATAAGTTTGAACAATAACAACATGTTTTAATATCACTGTATAAACACGAGGACCTCTTTTATCATTATTAAAGTATAAATATGACATAATGATTAAACAGTCTATTTTATCTATTTATCTTACAAAAATAAAAAATAAAAGTACTTTTTTCATTCCCTTTTTTAATATGAAAATCGATATACTAGTAAGTCTCTTTTATATGATGTGTACGTCTTTTTAAAAGAAGCTTATTCTTATACCTCTTCATTTATTAGCTCGTTTATATTTTCCTGCCGTACGGTTGCTGTCTCTGCAAACGGTTCTTCTTAGAGCAATGGTCATCTTTAAAGGTAAGTGAAACAGACCACACGTTTTTAATCGACTGTGCAAATTGAACCGTGTATCCTTTTATTTTTTGAACGTAGACAGAACTGTGAAACGAAGTTCACGTATCAGCAAGTATAATGACAGGTACAATAGACTAAAGACTCGAAAAGTCTTTTCTCAGCTAAGCATTTTTTCATGTACCGGGAGAAGCTACCAAGAATACGGTCGTTTGACGTAATCACTCTTCGACAGTCCGTTTCCTTACAAAGTTTGACCCCCATCAGGAATAGGATGAAAGCGGTATTCTGTAAGTAATTATTTAAAGAAAGTCATATGGAAGGAAATGTTAATAGTAAACTACCAATTGAATATTAATCATCAATAATTTAATGCTTTGAATGATGTATATCTTTCCACAGAATTTGTTTCCTCGTTAATATCACGACATTTTGGACGTAATGGTGTTCACCTAAAAACTTTCAAGAGTCTTAACCCATTTGATAATATTTAACAACCTAGTTTGACTGTTTATACATAGTGTAATACTGCCGCTTTGGTAAGCGAGATATTAATATATGTTATGCATGGATTATATGAAAAAAAATCTTGATCTAATAGGATGTTTATATTTTTGTATATATTTATATGAATAGACTACTTATCATGATTGGCGCGAAAGGCAGGAGGTACTCTCACAGTAGGTGGTCGACCTCTTTTTTCTTGGGTTGATTTTCTTTTACAGAACAGTCCCCTGAACTTCCATCCTAATTAGAATTCTGTAAAAAGAGGCCGACCACCTACTATAAGAGTATCTAGGCTGATACAATCAAATTTTTACAAGAAGGGTTAGCATCCAAAAATGATTTGGATCTTATTATTGCCAATGTCATTCATATAATGTAAGCTAAAAAAAAGGCTTTTACGTTTACAAGCTGGATCATGAAGCAGATGACATAAATTCCAAAAAACTAACAAATTAATATCTCTATTTTTTTTTTGTCTTCCTATCTTTAAAGTTAGAGACTATACAGAAGGTCGATGCGAAGATTCGTTTGTTCGTGACATCTTGGCACCTATTCTTGATATCGTATTCAGACTTGAAGAATATAACTAGCCAAATACATATTTAAACTGACCTTTTTGCTTTTGCTTTTTATTTTTGGAAAGGACTAATGTTGGCCTCACAAGCTCGAACAAAGATATCAAGCCGGATGTTGGCGTTTATGCCAATGGATTATCTCGACGATTTGTTGAGTTCAAACCAGTTGATGGTCGTCAAAAACTTGAAATGACTAAGCGAAAGTTGGAAAAGAAATGAAAATCATGCTTAATGAGTTGTTAAAAGTTGGTATTGAGGATCCTGTCATGTCTGGTATTTTTGTTATGAATGACCATATTTACACATATGAAATGCATCTGTCCAGACCGAAAGTATACGTATTGACACAAATATCATCCACGCCCGTCACCAAATCAGTTGACAGCCTTATAACTATCTTATACTCATTTATTATTATTCATTTTTGTAGTATTTTTATTTTCTCTATCTTCATACAAAAGAATAGGGTTCTTCCTCGAGCAACCGCTAACACAAGGCCAAGAGTTCTGCCAAATTATTATGGGTTCCACTTATACAGGTATCCTCAAAAAATGTACAGCTGTAGAAATTAATCAAAGCTCAAGAATAATACTTTCCTCTGTCACTACTTTTGAATACGATAAAATAATATCTACAGTGAATGACCAATCCCCAAAAGAAAAGACTGACATTATATTTACAATGGTGTCTGGATAATGAAAGCACATTAAGCTCGGAATCATTTGCTTTAAAATTTAGACTTGTCGATAAACGTCAAGCCAACCAGCGCTTTAAAGATATTTTATGTTCGAACTCTTTTGAGAGTCATCAATCTGTAAAGTATTTAATTCAGCAGTTTGATAGTTGGAAGGGAAGCAAACTCGAAACATCATTCAGGACCAAAAGGGCATTAGATGAAACAAAAAAGCAGACATGCAACAAAATTACAAGTGGATGGATTTGCACTTTTCCCTACAAGCATCATCGGAGTTACGAAGAACATGATTGTTCGATGATCTCCCTGTGTCCCCCAACAAGCACTTTAAGCCTGATACAGAAGAAAAGGAGTCTTCGCAAGAATCGTTCCAAGATTTTTTTCGAGAAGACTTGGATTATAATGAAGATGAATAATCTGACTATAACAATGATGACCCAAAATCAGACATGTCTGTAAATCACACCTCCTGAGAAAAGGGGATTATCATTTAATTCAAGAACCAGAAGAAGTTTGTGACAAAGAGAAAACCATCTGTAGTCATTATAATAGCTCGTGAATTATTAGTGACATTGAATGCTTACAGTACCGAGAGGGCTGTATGGAAAAACGCCAACCTAAAGAACTTACCGACGTAAGTAAAATCAGAAAAGAAAATAACGATAGCTATAAATAATATAATACTAATCCTATGTGTAGTGCTATCAATCATGTCTACGTGTTTAATGATTTGGTGCATTTATCTATCATTCGACATTTTAATTGCGCTGATAAACACCGTGATATCATTCGTGCTGTAGGACTATTTGATCAATCATCTACTTTACATTTAGATGTGTATAGATGGTGTACGCAATGTATTTCTTGGCGTGGATTACAAGCGTTAATAATTGAATTTTTACAAGAAGGTTTACAATCTGATGATGATATCAGTTTAATACTTGCCAATACACTTAATTTTTATACTATTCATTGGCTGCTTTATTTTCTGTTACCTTCAGTATACCCAGAATTAATACTCGCATTATTTTAAACAATAGAAGCTTCTTAATTGAATTCTTCTGTTTTAACTATATTTTACTTATCCTAAAACAATTACCTTTATTAGATTTTTTTTAAAAAATTAAACCTATGGAATTCAGTTGTTATTAGAATAAATATTCTTGATAGGTTAATTATCCTGTTTTTTTCCTCTCAAAAATAAGGAGTTTATTTTGTAAATATTTTTGTCAAAAGATGTTCTTTCATTTGTACGTAGTGTAGGCACACAATACATACTTATATAATTAACGATTAAAAGTCGTTGGAAACCGACTTGTATATGTAGATATAGAATATTTATTATCATCTGTAGTATATATAGTTTTTTTAGCAGCCTCAAAATACATGTACTAAAAGAGGACAGTTCCGCTGTTGTAATAAAAAAAAAAGGATCAACATAAATATAAAAAATAGTAATTTACCAAGAGGCTGTATCTTAATAGCAAGGAGGCTCATAAAAACACTATTCTACGTGATGAAATAAAAACATGCGTTTTTTTTTTTCTCTCTTTTTTATACTGTTTTTTTATTTTATTTTTTTTATGTCCAAAAGATAGAAAAAAAAGAGTTATATAAATGAGTACACTAGATGCTCCGTTATTTGTACAAACGTCGCAACCGGATGGTCCAGAAATTACTGCCAAATTTGTATCCTTATTCTCGTTTTCTATACTTTCAGTGTTATTCGGATTCAAAACATTTAACGTCAAGTATAGATTTTTAACTTATTCTCGTTGGTTAGTGCTGATATTATATGTATTCTCTTGGTCCTTTACTGTCATCAGTATTCTTTTGGTCACTACAAATAATGCCAATTTCACTTCTTGTTTATTATCAATTATAGTATGTGATGTATTTTATTCTGGTATCAAAATCGCCATCTATGCTTGGTTGATGGAAAAGGTCTATGTGGTGACTTCCTCAAGAGAATCAAGGTGGAGCACACTGTCTTATAAAATCCATCTGTTATTAATGTTGCCGTATATCGCTATATTTACTTTGATGGTAAGGGGGAGGGGGAGAAAAAAAAATATTTACGTGTAAATCTGCTTACTATTTTTCATTTAGATGATCTTTCATACAGTAGAAGTAGATCTTACTGGTATTTGTATTATTGGATTACAATCTATAGCAGCACTTCCACTTCTCGTAAGTTTTTTTTTTAAACAAAAAAAACACACAACGAAACAAAAAGCTCTGGAATTTTAAATCCTTTTTTTTTTTTTTTTGCTAGATTTACGATTTTGTAAAGTATATGATACATGTTTCATAGTGTATAGTTTTGCTTAGGAATATTAACATTTCTAGACTAGCTAATTAATCTGTACATGACTATTTACTTTATTCGACCATTGACTAAAATGGGTAAAAGCACCGTAAACAGTATCATCAAAAGAAACTCCCGGTTAAACGAAGTAGCCTTTCGCACGCTTGTAGCATCCATTGTATGCCTAATTGTTTCTTTTGCCAATATCTTCGCTTTACAAATGTTACGTGGAAGAGAACGTGGGCTAGTATGTTTAACTTGCTGTACAGTTGATGTCACTATCAACGTAATTACAGTTCATTGGGTAACTACATACGCAATTTTTTTTTCTTTTATCCACCAATCAATGTAATAATATTCTCTCTCTCTTTTTTTTAAGGTTACTTCACAAACGAGTGCAAGAACAAAAAACAGCCAATTGGATATTTCTAACAGTCAAGCTAATTCTAATCTTGACCAATTGCTGGTTGTTGCGGTAAAAAATGACACCACGCCGATCCGGCACAACAATGCTGGTTCAGGTAATCAAAGAGATAGTGCTAAAGACGATCACACTGATAGTGTGTTTAGTTTTATCGGAGAGTCTCAAAGTAGTCGAAAATCACTTACACGTAATTAGACTTTTTCTATCCCTTTACAACGAAAAACATGATGAGCAAATTGTGCTTTGGCCAAAACAAATATTTTGTGACTAGAGCATATTAGGGTACTGCTAAAAAAATTTTTTTTTCGACAACTGTTCAGTACTATGATAACACACTGTAATAAAAAACTTGCTATTAAATAATAACTAAAGAAAAACGTTGTTCTAAATTGAATATTCACCTTTTTTTTTATAGTGTAAATATTGATATATTTGTAAAAAAAAAAAACAAGCTTGACAGCCAATCAAGTACACCCAGCATATTTGGGATTTCCAAAAGACTATAAAAAGGAGGGGGGAAAAACTTATTCTGGATTTTTAAAAAGGTATTTTTAGTCGAGATTACACAAACTATAAACATGCAAGCATCTCTTAAACAACAAGCAGTTCCTACGCTGACAGCTCTATTGTCCTCATCCTGCTGCGTTATCCAATTGGTCTTAAACTTTTTTTCGATCTCCTGTGCTGGATTTGCTATATTTACACCTTACCGCCGACTCTTAAGCACTGTCACGATTCTTATGTTGGCTTACAATGTACACAATAAAGGCATAAAAAACCGTCAAGTTCTGATTTCGACCTTGATTTCTGTAGTTTTTATGATTAGCCCCGAAATTGTAAAGGCGATCAACCTTTCGTCCACCGGCAACAACGTCGTATCGTCCACCGTATTTTATTTTAGGATTAATTTAGACGGTTTAGGATGTGAAGCATGTGCAAATAGAATTAAAAACAGATTGAATGCAGTAGAATGGATACTTGATACACGCGTATATTTCGATAATAGAACTGCTATTGTTCAAACAATTACCCAAATAGTCGATGATTCTATAATCGATTTAATCAAATCAATTGATATAAAGTATGATGCCCAGGTACTTGATTCATGGGTAGGCTACACTAAATAAATTTTATAGTGTAACATTTACATTATTTTTAATAAACCAACTGGATAACACAAAATTGATTATTTACCTGTTAGTGCGTACATTAATTTATTTTAGTGAGTATTGCTCAATATAGCTCTTCTTCCTTCCTTCCATCTTTCTCTCTCTCCTTTTTTCGTCGCTCTTTTTTTCTTTCGTTTTTTTTCCAACACCCCAAGTACACTCCTTCTATCGTGTTTTTTTCCCTATTTTATACATATATACTTTCTAATATATATATATAATTTCTCTCTCCTCTTTTCCCTTTAATAAAAAAAACACTCGAGAAAAAAAAACAACCAAAACAAATTCGAGATGAGCTTACCATTAGTCATTCTTTCTTCCATTGCATTCATGGCAGATTCAATAGAAGCAACTCCGCATTTATGGGTTGATATGAGTAAAAGAGCTGCTGCAGAGGAAACAGGTAAAAAAAAAAAAAAACTTTTTTTTTTATAATACATTTAATAACATTTTTTTTAAAAAAAAAAAGAAAAAAAAGAAGCTACAACAACCAAGAAACCGACAGGAGCAGCAGCAGCAGCAGCCGACGATAAGTCTACTACCGATCGATTTATTAATTCAGTCGGTTTTACCACCACCACGAAGAAAGCAGCTCCCAAGTCAACTACTACGACAAAGAGGGCTTCAGCTAGTAAAGCACCATCCTCTAAACCATCCTCCGAAAAGCCTTCTGCTTCATCACCTACACCCTCCGCTACCGTTAACCCATTTATTCCACCATTAAGCGTACCAGGTGCGTCTTCTAGTAACACCATCAGCAGCAGCTCCTCGCCTGCTCCTAGTTCTGATTCCGCTAACAGCGCCAACAGCGGCGGCGTATCAGGAGGAGCCATTGGCGGTATTGTAGCTGCCATTGTTATTATTATTGCAGGTGCAGTTGCTTATTTTGTCATTCGCCGTAAAAAGATCAACAAGGACCGAATGCAGAACAGATCCACTAAACCCGATCCGTTCACAATGGGATACGGTAGTGATCAAGCCTTCCACTCTCAACCAATGCAACAACAACAACCTACTTATCAGCATCAATATGGTGTACAAAACAATAGTCCTACATCTCCTACGTCTCCTTCTACATATTATAATAATAACAATATGCAATTTACTGATGCCAATAATCATATTATTGCTGAACCCATGATGGCTACCGCTACTGCTGCTGCTGGTGCTGCATCTACGCAATATCAACCTCAACCTCAACAATATCAGCCTCAAACCAATCAACAGTACCAACCTCAACCCAATCAACAGTATCAGCCTGCTCAAGAGACTCAAGCTTATAATAATACTCAAATGTATGAACCTAATACTTCCATGGATGGTCATAATAATGTTGCTGCTGCTATTGTACCTACTGTCGCTGTTGCTGGTGTTGCTGGTGCTGCCGCTGCTGGTACTGCTGTATCAACAAATGCACCTGTTACAAACACTGGAGGATTACTTGCACCAACTCAAGCTGGTTCAGTTGGCGTATTCCATGTTGCTGCAACATATACACCAACCTTGAGTGATGAAATTGATATCCAAACCGGAGATCAAGTAGAAGTATTAGTAGAATATGATGATGGATGGTGTCAAGGTATTAATCTATCACGTGGTAATGCTAAGGGTGTTTTCCCCAAGCATTGTATCGATTTTGCATCTGGTGCTTCTGTTTCTAGTAGTGTAGATAGAGTTAAAAGAGTTAGTTCAATGTATATAGCTTGAAAACATTACAATTTTTTTTTATTAAATTACTCTATTATAAATATATTATATCTACTTCTTACTACTACTACTACAAACTTACTGAATAAAAAAAACAAAAAACAAATCTTGTTATTGTAGTTTGCGTGTGTGGGTGTTATTCAGAGATCTACTAACTACTAGAATTCTTTTTGGGAAAGGTAAATTACCTAAAAGGTAGTGTACAATCATCTAGGAATTCTCTTTTTTCTTATTAACAACATATGCAAAAAGAAAATATACGTTTAATCAAACGTATAGGGATTTCCATTTGATTATACATTATCACTTGAGAACAGCATACGAAAATAGTTTTTGCGAAAATCATATTTTGAGTACATCACATTATTTCCTACATAAATTAAAAGCTCGCATAAAAATGCACTTTCAATACAAAGAAAAGGTAATGTACCTTGTTTTTAGTGTAACAAGTTATGAAACTACTTATACTATGCTAGCCTTCTTTTTGTGTTTAAATAAACAATATACTCCCCTCATTTACCGAGATTTCATTGTGTATACTTTGTAAACAAATATAACCCATCCAAGAAGAACGAAAAAAAAGGCCTATTTTAATCAGCTTTACACATATATATAAAAAGTTACACACATACAGAAAAATTAGATAATAAAGAGGCTTTAATTAAAAAAAAAAAAGTATATTTGATATCAGAAAAATATTTAACTTGTCATCTTTTACAACTGTTTAAAAATATGACATAATCCGATGGGCAAATATAAGAGCTGCATAAAGTATTTTCTTTCTTAAAAAAATATGCAATCATGGTACTGCCATCTTGTTTTAAGGGGGGGGGGGGGGGGGAGGTTACACTTATTCTTATTTGCGTGGTACTCACACCATATAGTGCCTCCAGTGCCGATTGCTTTTACAAATAAGAAATAAACGTTATCACTACACTTTTTAATCTTATTGAATCTGTTTTTATTAATTTTTCTGTGTCAAAAAGTAAAACCTGGATGATCTATAAAGCACCAATACAAATATTCTTGAAGAAATTCTTTATACAACACAAAGAGCAACATCATTTTTATGGACTTAATAGTAGGCTTAAATGCGTCATCTAAACCACAAGATGGAAAGTTGACAATATAGAAGATTCAACCTTGGCTTGCTTTTGAGCCTACTAATTTTCCCTCCCCGCTCACCCCCCCCCCTTTTTTTTGAAGTAAAGTCCACTTCGCATTTTCACGAATAAGAAAAAAAAAAAGTTTCTGACAACCACGAAGCTGGTACAGATCTACTAGAGATTGCCTCGCCGTTTTTAATATTCTTCACTTGATTTTATACCTTTTTGACAGTCTCCACGGAGAGATCCTTATGCCAAATATACATTGTTAATAAGAAAATGTATAAGTAGTTTATAATTTCGAACTTGGTATACCTTCAGCTGCATAAGCCGAGCTACAATATTAGGAACTAAGGCAATATCATCAGAGCTTTTTACTAGTTGTGTTAAGGAAAGTTGCGTCATAACGTAAACTTTACAATCTATCAAGTTGATTTTAAAGGTTTGCAGCTTATCGTCTCTAACTAAAATGCCATACACGGCAAGACTTTTAATACCGATCTTCAATAAGTCATTCGACATGATTTTCATCTCTTTTCCAAGCTTAATGAAATCATTTTCCTGATTTTGGTATGCAAACTATTTAGAGACGCGACACACACACACACACACACACACAAAGTAACAAAGATGTATACTTACTACGGCGAAATCAAATATGGTTCTCTTAACGGTTGAACCATGATCGTTTAAGCACCACGATGGGCATTCAAACCCAGTTGGTTCGCTGTTGAGCGCCGCTAAAGGGGAGTGGGCGCTTTTCCAAGTGTTAAACAATAGTGTTTTGGGAGACGGAATAACACTCTTGTGCCCGCCCACGGCAGTGCACTTGCTTGATAGAAGGCAAGGCCAGAAAACTATACGTTAAATCAAGGAATTCTTGCCTTGTATTGTTGATAAAGAAAGCTAGCGCAATTGGGGGGGGGGGCATTGTGCTGTTGCTTTCTGCATCAATAAGCAATACTCATTGAGCCGACGGGAAAAAAAGCACCGCCAGCAACCTATTGGACTTCGATGAGTACAGGCGATAAGGCCCTCAATTTTCAATGGGGATTTTGTTGGACAATACAAAACGACAGACTTTGTAAAGTTAGGCCATTCTGTTGGCTTCGTGTCATACTCATCAGCGGCATGTTCATCTGTATGAAAGTATAATTAGTAATAATTCTAGATAAAACAGTGTTATATATATCAATGGCACTTTTTTATTGATGACAGCCTTATTATTTAATATCCACTTGCTCATTAAAGAGTGGCCTTACAAACGAAATCGAAGTCCGTCACTTCTATACACTTGACAGGGATAACTGCACTAGGCATAATATGCAAGCTACCTTCAGCTGTCTGGCTCAACACCCGGCTAACCAGGAAGGGATCACCAGTACATACTTGCACGTAAGATCGTATTACCATCTTGGTTTAAATCAATATGACCTAACATTAACCCATACTTTTATTCGGAAGAGATCAGTTAAACAATACTGTTCAAATTGGCCCTCGACCATCTTCGTAACAGGCCCTCCAGTTCACCGCTTTTCTATCTTTTTTTTGTAGTCATTTATGTACCACCCAATCAGATGAAGGCTGCTGTAATAGAAAAGCTTGAGGAACGATGTAAGTGTTGCGGAGGAGGACGATGTTGATGTCACGTATTTCTTACGCAATTCTTCTATCAAGTCGACGCCGTCATTCAGGTAAATTATCAGACAAACGTTTACAGCCTCAAAGATTTTTTGGACTTACCATTACTTGGCAGTTTTGATGATGAGCGCTAAATTAGGCTCCGCTTCTTTTCTGACATCTCTTCCTTTAGTTCCCGCTTTTTTTAAAAAAAAAAACGTCTAGAGAAACAAAAATCAGAAAAAAAAAGGAGATGATAGATTCATTTTGATATACGCGTACCTTATTATAAGGTAAGACATTTGTAGAGAACAATGAGGCCTGCTTGGGCACAAATGAAGCTCCGTTGTCATTAAAAAGGCAACGACACGATCGGGAGGATGCACGTTCCTATTTACGCGTCTCAGCAAAAAAAAAAAAAAAAAAAAAAAAAAAAAAAAAAAGTGCGGCGTATTTTTTTTTTTTACTTACGTTTTTTATAAAGCGTTTTTAAAAGAGTAACACATAAGAATTCGAGCGAACATCTCATGGCTAATTGACAGTCCACCCGATATCTATACGGCATCACACAGTTGGGTGGAACGCGTTGGAGCAAAAGAAGCGCTCACTGCGGTTACATTAGAAAGACCGTATCCTTTTGTACGGACTTAGAAGAGAAAACAAAAAACGCTTAAAAAAACAGAATGTTAATAAAGGATATAATCATAAAGAATAATATAAACTTTCTTTTACCAAGTTCCTTTAAAATACGCACACATAAAAAAACTTACTAGGCGGTATACATGAGAAAAAAGGAAAAATGAAAGAGAAAGTGATTTTTTATAATTTTCATCACCATTATCCTCTATAATACCCATTCATAATTGACTTAATACTATAACTCCAACTATAAACAGGATATCTCGATAAATGAGAGCATTAAACGATATTGTAGTTTCTTGTTACACTAAACAAGGTATACACTCCTCTTTTTATTGAATGAATGTAAACTGCATTATATGCGAGATGCTTTTAATTTATGTAGGAATAATGTGATGCACTCGAAATATGATTTTCGCAAAGTAATCTTTTTGCTATAAGAAAAAAAAATAGAGAATTCCCATTGTATGTATTTATTTATTCGGTAATGATAATATAATGATTCCAGGCTGAATACATTAAACTCGCCTACATCTGTATTACTATCAACAGAGGCACCAGATACAATGCGCCATTCGCATTACCACGTGAAAGACTATTACCTTTTTACTAAATACCTTTTGACTAAATACTTTTTTACTTGATCTTCCTGTTTTGAATATCAATCCCATGTTGCCTGCAACGCGGAATTACACCAGCTTGAGTTAGTGAAAAGTTATCCCCTCCAACATAACTATTTCTAATAAGCTTTTTATATGTATTTATATATATATATAAAGTTACACACATACAAAAAAATTAGATAATACAAAAGGCTTTAATTAAAAAAGTATTTTAATATATAACCGGCGTTATAGGGTAATATCCTTTTTTGACTGGTTCGAAAACATAATCCGATAGGGGGGACACTAAAAAAATTTAGATATATATAAGAGCCGCATACGGTATTTATATTTTATTTGTTTCTTTATTTATTCTGTATAAAAAAAACACAATGTATGCAATCATAGTATTGTCATCTTTGTTTACTTTTTAAGGGGGTTACACTTATTCTTACTCGCGTGGTACTCACACCACATTACAGTTGCATCCAGTATGTAACCAAAATGGGGCGCTTTTTGAAAACAACCTTGTGGTTTTGGTGACACCCAATTGGCTGTTTTAGAGCCTACCAATTTAAGCATTTTGACTAACAACCCGGGTATTCAGACTTGTTCGTCTAGCTACTTTTTTTTTGAAAAAGATATATCCCAGTCTTGATATTCATGATCTTTACAAGTGTAGTCCGTTCATTTTCAGTATCAAATCAAACATCATCGGGAATGACATGATGAGGTTTTTAGTTTCTTTGTCTCCCCTCTCAATGGTCTCCCGCTGCTCAGAAAAGAAAGTATGACCTATTACTTTCTACAGCGTTTTTTCTTATTTCCCTGGTATAAGCGGACATGGTTTCTTCTTAAAGCAACCGCCGCGCATAAGAGCCACTTTTTGTTTTTTTAAAAAAGAATACGACCCGACATGGATTTAACTTGATTGATAAAATAATGGGTCTATTTTTGCAAATTGATTTAATATATACTAGCACTGACGCTAGAAATGTCCATAATGCCGCTGTCTAAGTCGTCATTTGGCACTGTATAGTAAATGTGGGCATTTTTGTTTGTTTACACTTTTTTTTTTTCGCTAATTAAAAATAGACTGACACCACACGTTACAGAAAAGTGAGGGGACCTTAATAAATGAAACACAGCTTTTTAAAAAAAAGGGAATAATAAGATAAACTTTAATTTTGAGGGTGTTTTTTTTTGGTTAAGAAAATTAATAAGATATATAGAATTTTTTTTTTTTTTTTTTTTTTTTTTGCTTTTTTTTTGGTTTTCCGGGGGGAAAAGGGGAAACTATTTACAAAGAGAGAAAGAAAGAAAGAGAAAGTAACTTTTTTTTTTTGGGTTGGTTGGTAAGCGGTAAAAGAAAGAGAAGAGTTGTATACAAGAGCGAGAGAAAGAGAAGAAGGAAGAGGGATAAACAGGTTTCTTGAGCTTAGAAAGAAATGTCTTCAGTGACATTAAAAAGAGAAGAACCAAAGGTAGCTAAAGTATGATTTAAAGCAGCCATATGAGAATGTTCAATATGATATTTTAAGCCATTCAAGTTCTTGTATCTTTTGCCGCAGTCGCCAATAGTACATTGATAAGGTTTTGAAGCGATACTTTCACTATCATCTGTTGTCAAGTTACAATGACCATGTTGGTTATGATACTTGAGCCCGTTTGGATTTTTATAAGCTTTGTCACAACCTCCGACAGGACATTTATAAGGTTTATCAGCACCATGGAGAAATGAGTTGGAATTAGCAGAAGCCAATAAAGCGCCTGCTTGAGCTAAAAATTCTTCATCAGATAATAAAGGTGTATTAGGTAAATCAGCGGAAGCAAGCGCAATTTTTTTAGCTGCAGATTGAGTCAATAAATCAAAAGCACTGAGGGGACTCGTACTTCTTTTTTTACCAGTCTTTACTGGTAAATTATCCTCTTGTTGTTGTTCTTCATATGTTGTTGGTGTGGGGGACACAAGAGGGGTAGAGTTGTACAAATCAGAAAGATAGGCAGCAGCCTTCTTTTTAAGTGCAACAATAGTATCTTGTCCTTCCTGTTCCATTATAGGACTATTAGGTACACTGGCTAAAGAAGAGGATGAGGATGAAGACACAGACCAGTTACTACTTGAACTCGCTTCATGATCATCATAAAAACTACTTTCTTCATCTTCAAGTCTAACATGACATTCTTCATAATGTTGTAATAAATCATGAAGGTCTTCAAGAATTAAACCACAACAAGCAAAATCACGACAAAATGTAGCTTCCAATTCGCGTGACTCAAATGCTCCCTTAATATCGCTTTGAGGTTGACAGAGTTGAAAATCATACGAACTAATTTTTTAAAAGGTTAGCCCTAATATCTTTTTTTTTTTCTGCTAACAAGAAACTTACTCAAAATTAATATCTTGCTTGGGTACAGTAATTGTACTCATACGACGAATAGAACTATATTCAATAGGAACCGGCATCTTTTTCTTATTTTGAGTGGGTATGTGTATGTGTATAATGTAAGGAAAAAACTATGTATAATACAAAAAAGGTTTATATATATGTATACAGTTAAATAAAAAAAAAAAAAGTATAAAGAGGAAAAAAAAGAAAAAAAAAAAAAAAAAAGATTGATTTCTTTATATTTCAAAGCCAAAGTTATAGTTACACATGTAAAAAGGGAATACACAACAGGTATTAAGGCGCCGCATTAATAGTGTAATTTATACATCTCCGAAATAAAATGGTTCCCTTCTTTTTTAACGTTTCACTTGGTAAAAGAGAGAGAGAGAGTAATCATATCAATGAATTCGTGTTACGTTTAACCAACCAAAAAAAAAAAACCTGCTGAAAAGAAAATAATTACGTACAAATACACGTTTATAAAAAAAAAGGGTAAAGAAGTAGCAGTAGTATATCATTAACTAAAAAAAAAAAGGCTATTAAAAGACTTGTATATAAATCTACGATCGTATAAAAAAAAAGTCGGAATCGTTTTTTAAATAGTTTACTGTTAAAGGTTAGCTTATTTATGATTGTACAACGTTGCTTCCGTTTCAAAAAAAAAATACAGTTTGTATTACCATTGGATAACACTTTCTTTTTTTTCATATTTCTTTATTTATTTATATTGACATAAATCTTGAATACTATTTAATAAATTCTAAAAATGTTTATTTCGTTATATATATTTTACAAAAAAAAAAAAAAAGAGAGAAGGGGGGGTCCTTTTTTTTTACTCTTCATCATCTTCATCTTGTTCAATAAGCTTAGCGTAATCTTCATAAGTGGCAAATGTAGGAAGACGTTCCTTTTCTTTCTTTTGCTTCTTCTTTTGACGGTTACTTAAACCAGCATCCTCATCCTCAACTTCAGTTTCCTTATTAGTACGTTTTTTAGTTGTTGGTTTTTGTTCTGTTTCTTCCTCATCCATACTAGAAGCGTTCATTAATTCAAGTTCCTCTTCTTCATTAAACAAAGGTTCCTCGCCTTCCGATCCAAAGTCAGCGCCTTCTTCTTCTCCGAACTCCATCTCTTCATCATCATCTTCATCGTTGTCTTCATCTTGTAAATCGTCTTCATCATCCATTAATAAAGCACGCATTTCATCGTCATCCTCTTCATCTTCTTCCAAATCTTCTTCATCTTCATCGTTATCTAATCCACCGGGTATAGATGACATCATGGCACGCCACACTTCGTCCTCCTCTTCATCTTCGTCTCCAGTCTTTTCCTTCTTTGACTTCTTGGGTGCTGCTGCTGCCTTTTGGTTGAAATACTTGTGGAAGAACACTTCATCAGCCTCTACTTGACTTTCATTTTGTTGTAAGAATTTATCGGAATTAAGGGGGACAGAGTTTTGTTTGATACCACTTCCCTTTGTGAACATGATACCACCATCGCGCCTACTTCCACTTAAAGGTTGCATGATAGATTGACCCTTGGTAGATCCATTCTTTTTAGCATTACGGTAAATAAATCTATCCAAGAAATGCATTAAAGTAAATTGATGTAAATCAGGTTGGTTTTTGATAAGCTCGCCTGCGAACAATTGCTCTGTGTATTTAGCAACAGAGGGGTGGTAATGTGTTTTGAATGGAATCAATTCCCATAAACAACTCTTTTCGGCATTACTAAATCTGGGATCACGCTTTCTACCGTCGTATTCGTTCTTGCCTTGACTGGCTCTCTTGAGCTTTTCTTGTTCAATCTTGGCTCTCTTTTCTTCATCCTCTTCTTCCTCAGGTGCATCAACAAAGTACTCTTCGTCATCATCTTCTTCAGGTGTAATCACCATCGTACGAAGTCCAGGTTGAGCGTCCATCAATTGACTAAGCAAGAAAAAGATACCAGAGATAAAAGCAGGTTGGTTACGAGCGGCAATTTGAACCATACGCTTAACATACGCCTTGACACGACGTGTATCCGAATCAGCACGAATAGCTTTAAAGAGTAAATTCAAGTACATGGATTGTTTAGATGAATGACTAATTCTAGGATCTAATAAAGATTCATATAAAGTACGATAGAAACGATCAGATACAGTTGGCTTTACAAGTGAAATCGTAAAGATAAGTGAAAGTGCTTGAATGGCTGCATTGAATGTACTAGCATGAGTCATTCTAAACAAGACTTCTAAATGCTTCTCGACCCTATATAATAAAAAAAAACAAATAAATAAACCTATAATGACACAAAAGGTTTCAAAAATACTCTTCTTACATTTCATCAGAGATATTAGCAAAATGGAAAGCACGATTTACACCAGTTAAAATAGCTGCAATCATCTTTGCTTGATGATCCTCCAACTCCAATTCTTCCTTCTTTGCTGCCTTTTCTTTAGCCTCTCTCTTTTTACTCTTCTTTTCAGGCACCTCAGGCTCCTCTTCCTCGACCTTCTTCTTGCTGTTCTTAATCTCATCCTTTTCTTCATCCTCAACAATCTTGAGAAGCTTACGGAAAAAGACAAAGTACAATTCAACGAGCTTGTTAGCAACATCCGTATCCTTTGAAGTCAAGATAGTTTGGTTCATGGTAATAATGGAATAGTATTGTGCCTTTTCACTGGTATTGGGACGCAATAACAGTTGTTCCAATTCACGAATAACAAACATCTTCATGCCGGGATGTTTAATTAATAATTCAATAAGCAATTGAGATGTTTTAGCCGCAACCTTGTTATCGGAATCACCTAATTTGTTCACAAGCAATTTAAGCAAATTTTGTTCTTGTTCCGGCTTATTAGCTAAAAGATCGTGTAAACAAGTGACCATATTGTTACGAACATGCATTAAAGTATCACGAGAGAGTTCCTATATAAATAAATTAGTTATTGTTCCCCCTTTTTTTAAAAAACACGAGCCAAAACACTTACTTCAATCAATTGGAGGAATTCAAGATATGTCTTTTTAAGATGATCTTCAAACACCCACAACAACAAATGCAACTCGGTAACATCCTTGGAAGCAAGAGGTCTATCAGCGAAATAAATCATTTTACGATCAGGTAAAACAGAACCAATAAACAAATCCTTTAAACTGGTTACTGCCATTACAGACTCGTTTCTACCCTTCTTTCTACCCATAGCCATTAAAGTGTCCAAGGTCTTGATACCGTGCAAAGGTGATTCACGGAACATCAATGTCAAAGCAGATACTTTATCGTTCAATGTACCAGATGTAATAATGTTGGACATAAAACTACGGTTAGATGATGTTAAAAGAGGATGCTTTTCCGATTTGGTGTTTTCTTCAGTCAACAATTCGCGTGCAAAACTGTATTTTTCGGCGGTTTCAACAGGTGATAAACGTTTAACGCCCTGGATCGAAATTTGAGGAACTGCGACCTTGTACCAGAAAGGTGTAGGTTCTACAAGCTGTCAAAAAAAAATAGTGTGTTAAAAAAAAAATGTGTCAAGATTGACATGCATAAAAAAAAGATTTTTGCTTACCAAATTCTTGCTGGGAATTCTCTTGGGTTCATGAATCTTCATATCAGAAATAGCAACAGCAACAGGTACTTGTTCTTCCTCTGCTTCGGATTCGGCTTCAGAAGATTCTTCTTCAGATTCTTCCTCTTCAGCTACCTCTGCTTCAGATTCTTCCTCTTCTTCCTCTTCTTCCTCAATTTCATCTTCAGTATCGATTTCTTGATCGTACTTTACAGCAGATAAACCAATATTGTTCATGAAACTCTTTAATTCCTTTTGAAGAGAAGCCTAACAAAAAAATTTATGCTGTCAAAAAAAAAATTCTTTTTAAAAAAAAATTCTCTTCTTCTTACCTCTGCCTTTTCATCGGCACCAGTAACTAAATTCTCAGTTTCCTCGGTATCAACGTCTTCTAAATACTTGAGGTCACCTTTAGTTCCACCTAAAGCCAAAATGGCTTCTTGAAGTTTATCGTTTCGTGCATGGAAGGGATTCTTTTCGTCTGTCTTGTTAAACTTGACTTGTTTATCTGAAGGTTTATCTGATTTTTTATCAAACGATTTGTTTGACTTTTTATCAAAAGACTTGTTGTCTCTTGGTTTACTCTTTCTATCGACGCCTGCCATAATGTTTTTTAAAAAAGTTTTTCGATGTAAAAGAGATTTAACAAAAATATATATAAAGCTTTTTTTTATTACATGAAAAAAAAAAAAAAAAAAAAAAAAAAGTCGTCCCAAAAAAAAAGGAAGAAATCGTGACTTGTTTCTTTTAAAATCATCTTTTGTAAAATAAGCCTCCTTTACCTGTCTGCATTTCTCAACATTTCTATGCATATTAAAAAAATGAAATGAATACCATGTCTTTTTTTTTATATGTCTAGGTATAATTTTACCTTTCCAGATATCATGAGATTTTACATCTTCAATTATACTTTCTTCCTCTTCTTCTTCTTCTTGTTCTTCAAAAAGACCCTGTTCAATTTCATCCTCTTCTTCACTTGACAAATAATGATCATAAATTGAAGCGTTGCTGTAACTAACACAAAATTTTAAAGTTAACAAAAAGTTTATGATTTTACGCATATTTATGCTTACTTGAATGAAGAGATAACAGAATCACCGTTGTGAGACCCGAGATCATGATGCGTACTGATTGGTGTATGACTATTTCCTTCATGTGATTGTGTTACTGCGACATCACCGTTGTCAATAACAATAGCAGGTACTATTATAAAAAAATAATCAGTGGACCATTGTGCAACATAACACAAAAAAGGTTACTTTACCCTCATTTTGTCTCTTGCTTGCAAGATGTTTAAGGAATTTTTTTCTTAAAACAACCGTTTCTAATAACCCTCGAATTCTATCAATCGAAACTAGAGTATGAATCGCTTCATCTTTCTTTTGGTTTTGTAGAAGCTCTTCCAATCTACATACAACATATATATATAAAAAAGCCGTGTTTAACAAATAATAAATCACAACGTATGTAATATTAAAAAACTTACATAAGTGCGTTCTCAGGAACAATCAATTTTCGTTGTGCAAGCATAAGCAACATTTGGTTAAACGATACACCTCGCGTCGATTCAACCAACGCCGTCTCCCAATAAATCTTTTCTAAATCATGTCTCCTTTTATGAATCTCTCTTTTATCCAACAAATTTAATTTCTGATTTAACGCTGCCAAATCCAACCCATGCAGATCATTGGTAACAATAGCATTTGTACTTGTACTACTACACTCACTTACTAAACTCTTGATCGAGAATTCAGGCTCAAACACACGTACGTTAAAAATACCTTCTAATTTCCTCCACAGCGTCATATACTGTTTCGGTCTCACATACCCCGTTCTTTGTGTATCAACAGACGCCCAAATCATTTTAAACTTTCGAATCTCGTCTCGGTTCACCAACGAGAAATTCGCCTTAATCTGATACACATACGAAAAGTTGTCTGCAACCACCGCAACAAAGATAGCGATAAAGATATACATTGAGATAATATTAAACGTCAAGAACAAGAAGTAGGACCACCGTAACGACCCGCAATCGGAATCCAAATAGTCTTCCGCCACAATACAGTTTGGATGCTCAATAGTAAAATCATGCATGACGGCGTTCCACCCTTCACCAGTCGAGTACCTCACCAGCGAAATCATTGTATTACTATACGACCTAAAATTAACATGTTCCGTTTGCGCACTAGGCCCATACTTTGTCAGCCCAAAGATCTGCATAAACATAATCGCGTACGTCGTTAACACCACAAACCACACTGCAAACACATTGACAATTTGGTAAGCCGACGCTGCCATGGTAGTAAACAACTGGTTTAAACTATCACTGCGTTGCACCAACTTGAAGCACAGTGCCGTCATGAACAACTTTTGACTTTCGACATTGAGCTGCAAGTTGGGGTTTCCCAACGTAATAATCGCTGTGATAAAACTTCCAATCACCATGGTTAAATCAAACAAATTCCAAAGGTTTTTTCTGAACGATTTCCATCCGAGCCCCAATAATTTGATCAAGATTTCAAGCCAGTAGATGATAATAAACGCCAAATAAATATAGATTTTTGCTCGACTCCAGCCCGCGGACCCATTGTCCATATCAGCACCGTCCGATTCTCGCGCTGTATCTGTACACATGAACAAAATATTAAGCGACACAATCACCGTCATAAACTTGTAAAAGTTTCCTCTCTTCTCTACCGTCAAATTAAAACACAACTTTCGAATAGCGTTTGTCGGCATCACTTTAGGTCGCTTAGCAGGTCGAATCTGGTTCAACAACTTCTTTAAGTCCAACCACCGTCTTTGATCACTGGTCAAGTACGCCGTACCATTTCTTCTCGTAAAGTTCTCAATCACAACACCCAAGAACAACGAAATAATAAATACCGACCCAGCTAAATTATACACCATGAAAAAGATACCCCATAACTGACTAGCATCTTGCTGTGTCGCTAAATCTTTACCCATAACACTCATACTAGTCGTCAACACATCAATCCACCCTTCTCCCGAACAAATCTCAAACAAGATCAAAAGCGAGCTCCAAAACGAATCAAAGCTGTAGACATACGGGTTGGTCCAAATACGAGGCATATACACTGACGCATCATCCGGTTGCGGTTCTTGCATCGACATCATGCCTTCATGCAGACACGTATTCTTTTGTAGCACATCGTCATCGTTACAGTTATAAAACAGTCCCATAAAAATATTTTGACCGTACAGAGCGAACGGTACAATCAGACAAAGACCTAACGCTGCTGCATCAAGAATACGCGGTAGTCCAGTCACCAAAATAGCCGTAAACGTTTCCTTGGCAGGTCCCAACAAATTGATCAATCGTAACGCCCTCAACGCTTTAAACGCACGGAACCCACGCTCTAACCCTGTAGAGCCCGAGAACCTTCCGAAATTGGACATGTACAAAGAAATCAAGACAAACAAATCCAACAAGTTCCACCCGTTTAACATGTACGCATTGGGCGTCAATATAAGACCATCTGCAATCACTTTAACAAAGAACTCAAACGTAAATATAACTGTAAACGCATAATCTGCATAAATCATTCTCATCACTGCTGTAGGATTATCACGATGCTGAAACTGATAGACAGGAGAATTATACACTGTTAAAACCACATTGGCAATCACACAAAGTGTAATGATTGTTAAAAAGATGATACTTTTCCATCTTGCAGCAGGGACACCAAACGTACGTTCACCACGACTTGGCTGCACAATCAACTGACACCATCTTCTGATTCTATTACTTGGTGAAAACAAGTACAGCGATTTATCGTAACTGGGATGCGCCAAAATAAAATCACGCTTCAAAGCTCTTCGTTCTTCTATATCGTGATCGGCAGTCTCCTGCTGAAACCTACTGGCCACATTTTCACGTAACGAAGGGTCGACCAAGTACCTCAACGATCTTGGCTCGCTCATTTCTCCACCTCTCTTTTTAAAGTCATAAAACGTACCTGCCTGATCAAACGCGTTTGCAGCCGGGTCCAAGTATAAAGAAGTTCTGTTCGTCAATTTCGATTGCTTTGCCAAGTCTGCATTAGGATCAGGAAAGATATCGGATAAAAACCCTTGTATCTTTCGTAGCACACCGTGTTGCTGTTCTTGTTCAATTTTAGAAGACATCAGCACAGGTTCGTTTTGATGATCTGCTTCATTCATAAATTCACGTACAATATTCTTTTGCACAGAAAGCACTAAATTACTTGGAATATTTTTAACGTCCAGCTCCTTGGGCTGCGATTTGAAATAACGGTAGATATTCCATCTGCTCACCACCGTCTTTTTATCCAGTTCATTTTCTGTCTTTTGCATGTAGTGCAAAATTTGGTTTCGACGTTTATCGTTTTCGGCAATTTCAAAATTCTCCATCAGAACCGCAATAAACATATTCACCAGCACAAAATTAGAAAACGCAAACCAAAACACCAAGAACAAAGCGTATATGGCACTATTTCCATTCGTTGAACCTGCCTCCATCACCGCATAAAGTACCGTCGTCCAATCTTCTCCAGAGAACAGCTGATATAAACTAACAAACGAATTGTACACTGAAAAGAAACGCATTTCTTCGCCGGAATCAGAGGGTACTGCTCCTTCAAATAACTGGTACGCAATAATCGCTGTAATAAACGTAGCCAGCACAATGAAAAAAGATAAATTGATTAAACCGTGCACACTACCCAGTACACGAGACATTAACGTTCTTAACCGAGGTACAGCTACAACCAGCCTATAAATTCTCAATACCTGAAACCCCGAAAACCAAATATACACCATGGTATGATTTCTAATCACAGGAATTTGAATTACACACGTAACAGTAGCCACCAATAAATCTGTTGAATTCATCTTTGATTTAAAGAACCCTTTTAAATCGCCAATTTGATTAAGCAGCCTTAAAATAATTTCGACCAAAAAAGCCAACGAGAACACCAGTTCAGCTGTCCGTAACGCAAACACTTCTTCATCCGACATACCATTGTTTTTCGAAGCCATACATAGTAAATCCGCGACAACCAACAGGATCCAAAACGGCTTCAACACAGTGACCAAAATATTAAGAGGCGACTTCTTTTGAGCCTTTTTTATCTTATCGTGCGATTCGTTATACGCCCAACCTTTTTCATCATCGTCAGCTAAAACAGGTCTTGCTTTCGAGTTTGTAAACGCCGAATGTTGTGAATCCTCTCTTACTTTAGCAAACATTTCAGTGATAACCGCAATAAACAAATTAATCAGCCAAAAGTTCATCACAATCACGATAATAATAAAGTAAAGACTTGCAACAAAGTATTCTGCGTCCATCATATCGTACATACGATCCGTCCATGATTGTACTATTATTAATTATCGTTAATTATAATTATTATTTTGTATGTATTTAACTTTTTTTTTTTTTTACCACCAGTGATAATCATGACAAGTAACATGGATTCAAAAATATTATCAAAACTAATGGTTCCACCAAATGGGTTCTCGGTTTCTTCACATGTTAAGCCATTTTCACAAATAAAGCCTTTTGACCAAGGTGCAGAGTTACCGTCCTTTAAAATGTAAGGTACAATGTCACCTGTTGCATTTATGAACCCGCCACAGTATTGGCTTAGCTCTACCGTATTATCATAATCTTCGGGATCTACCAAGTTATTAGTTAAAAAGGGGGGAGAGTTCTCGCAATTCTTTTATATAAAAGGTAAATTACCATGCCATACACAATGCCTTTTAAACGATCCTTTAAAAGACTGCACACCAATGATTCTATATTAAAGGGGTTAATATACACTTGCATATTAAAAAAAAATAACAAAAATACATTACGCAAAAATAACAAAAAAGAACAAGACAAAAAACAACACATTCACCAACAACGGCGCAGCTTTTTTCAAACTATTTAAAATGACTTTACTTCCATCGGTAAGGTTGAGTAACCTCAGCAAAATTAATGCAGATAGCATTTTAAAAACAAGCAATCTTCTTCCGATATCATCAATAATTTCTTGTCCTGTCATCAGTAAAGCAAAATCAATCCAGTACGCAACAATCGCTACAAAATCTATTCGGTTCCAACTGTGTCTTAAAAATGCGGTTTTCGCATTATTTGGGTTCTGAAAAAGACCATATACCACAATACGACATAACATGACCAATCTACAGAACCAAAAAAAAAAAAAACATTTTAGTTGTCGTTTTTAAATAAATCAAAAAACTTTTTCTTTTACGTGTATAACGAAAATATCACCAAGAGCATATATTGGTCCCAACTACCTAACCATCTCTTTGGTGGTTCTGGGTCAGGATCTACACCCCATCCAACAGCTAGTAGTGTTGTACCGTGTAAAACTAAAAGAAACATCATGATAGTTTCAAACCATCTATATAAAAAAGATAAGTTACTTTTTGTACTTTTTTTTTTGGAGGTTGTTGTTTATATGCTTACTTCCAGCACAACATATTTGCCAAACACATTCGAAATGGATTTGCAGGAGAAAGTAATTTTAAACTATCTCCACTCAACACGATATACTCTTTTGTATCCTTTTGTTCTGGATTTACATAATAAGAAGTAGAATGCAATAGTGTTGTATTTTGTGGTGAATCAGGTGGTGGTGGTGGTGGTGGGTTATTGGACGAGATGGGTTTACTTAAAGGTATAACTTCATTTATAAAAGAAGAGGTATCAGAATCATGATCATTTGGTTGTTCAGATACGGTAGTACGATGTTGTTGCTGCTGTATATTTTGCTGCTGCTTAGGCTGAGAGATACTATCACTATTATTATTATGTACATTGATAACTCTTTTTGATACTCTACGTATGGATCTAGAAAGTTTTCTGATAACAGCACTCTTATCAAAATGAATAACTTTATTTAATCTTCTTGTCCTTTGATCGATTTCTGGGTCTATAATAGCAGGTTCATATAGTTTGGATGTCCTTTGATATTGAATAGAAGACCTATGATCTGATGGCTGTTGCTTGTTTCGGCTGAAGCCAGAAACAGATGAAGCATTTACTGTTAATCTGGCCGTATCCGAAAAATCGTCAAATTCATCTTCGATCAAATTATTATTATCTTGAATAATGATAGATGGTGTTGTTGGTAGTGAAGGACTTCTTTCTTGCTCAAAATTAGTTATAAAATCATCTATACGAACGGGTTTCTTTTGGGTATATCTACGTTGAATATCTGTTGTCTTTGGTGTAAAAGACATGAAGGCTTCTTGCTCATCATCTTGCAAACCAGTTTGGTCATTAGAAGTATCAATTAGTAAATTCTCATTCATATGTTTATACGGTTTCTTTGACACATTTTTATTATTTTTTGATTTTCGTACTGAAAGCATAACATAAATTAATGAGAAAAAAAAAGGGGCAAAAAAAAAAAAAGGCTGAAAACTTTACAAAAAGCACGTCTATTAATAACCGTTTTTTTTTTTCCCTTCGTTAAACAGTCTCTCTTTAACCCTTGGTGGTCTCACTGATAAACCAGTACTATTGGTTAATTAAATAGGACTTTTTTTTTTTTTTTTTTTCCTGCTAGTATAAAAACGCATCTTGTTTGAAACGATTGTTCTTTTCAGCATCTTTTAGCTGGCAATTTTTTATTATAAATAAACCCTTTTTTTTAACTGTAAAAAAAAGCTTTTCTCTCTCTCTTATAAACAACATTTTGACGCGTAAGAATAATTTTATTTGTGTATTTTTTTATTTGTTTTTTCTTAAAAAGTAATTATAATAGTTGTCGTAAAATAAGAAAAACTTTTTTCTTCTCTTTTCTTTTTTATAAAAAAAAAACTATGGACCCAAACTACACCGTTCCTCCTGTTACAGCAACTGGGATGGTTCATACAATTCGTACTTCTGCTCATATTCCTGCTCCTGCTGCAAATGCTACTCCGCTTCCTGTCATATCACCTCGCTCTCCTTCCGAGCCACATCGTCCTGTAACCGCCTATGACGATAAAGACGTGACAACTGCCACACTTTTATTACAGGACGGATCTAGCTATCAAGGTATTTCATTTGGTTCAGAAAACAAGAGTATTTCTGGTGAATGTGTATTCCAAACTGGTAAGTTTTTTTTTTTTTTTCAAAGTGAAACCTCTCTTTCTTTTTAGTCTAATAATTTAAAAAATAACCCCGTTAAAAAATAGGTATGGTTGGCTACCCCGAATCTTTAACCGATCCATCTTATCGTGGTCAAATCCTGGTCCTTACTTTTCCCTTGGTTGGTAATTATGGTGTACCCTCACGTACCGAAATGGACGAGTTTCTCAAAGACATTCCCAAATACTTTGAATCCAATCAAATCCATGTCGCCGGTTTAATTGTTGGTAATTATGCAAAGGACTACTCACACTATTTGGCTTCCTCTTCACTTTCAACCTGGTTGAAAGAAAATAATGTACCTGCTCTGTACGGTATCGATACGCGTGCCATGACAAAAAAAATTCGTATACAAGGTGTCTTATTAGCAAAGATTTTGTTTCCTAAATCTGTTGCTGCTAGTTCCGTAGACGCTGCTGCTTCTGCATTAGGTTTAGCAAGTAAATCTGATGTGCCCGATTCTGAACGCTGGATGATCAATTATCAAAATGTCGATTGGGTTGATCCAAATAATAAAAACTTGGTAGCTGAGGTATCTTTAAAGGAACCCAAGATATATTATCCTGATCCTGCCAAGGCTATCAAGACTCCCTGTGGTCGTGTCATGCGTATTATAGCTGTTGATATTGGTATGAAATACAACCAAATCCGTTGCTTTGTCTACCGTGGTGTAGAACTTAAAGTAGTCCCTTGGGACTACGACTTTAACGCTGAACCTATGGACAGTTACGATGGTCTTTTCCTTTCTAACGGACCTGGTGATCCCACCACCATTGATATCACTATCGAAAACATGCGCAAGTATTTGAAAAACTTAAAGAAGCCTGTATTTGGTATTTGTTTAGGTCATCAAATCATGGCTTTAGCAGCAGGTGCAAAGACCCTCAAGATGAAGTACGGTAACCGTGGTCAAAATATTCCATGTACCAGTTTACTTTCAGGACGCTGTTACATTACTTCTCAGAACCATGGTTATGCAGTAGATGCTTCTTCTTTACCTCAAGACTATCAGGAACTATTTGTCAATGCCAACGATGGCTCCAATGAAGGTGTCATTCATAAGAGTCTTCCTGTTTTCTCTGTTCAATTCCATCCTGAATCTACGCCCGGTCCTCGTGATACTGAGTTTTTATTTGACGTCTTTTTAAACAACATCAAAGAGTGTCTTGAAAAGAAGACTTTGGTACCTGTTCACATGCCTGGTGGAGACATTATCGAAAACCAAAACAAGAACCCTCGTGTACATGTCAACAAGGTACTTGTACTTGGTTCTGGTGGTCTTTCCATTGGTCAAGCCGGTGAATTTGATTACTCTGGTTCTCAAGCCATTAAGGCCCTTAAAGAAGAAGGTATCTACACTGTCTTGATCAACCCTAACATTGCTACTATTCAAACCTCAAAAGGTTTAGCCGACAAGGTTTACTTCTTACCCGTAACACCAGAGTACGTTCGTAAAGTAATTCTGTATGAAAAGCCTGACGGTATCTATGTTACATTTGGTGGACAAACCGCGCTTAGTGTAGGTATCGCCTTAAAAGACGAATTTGAAAGTTTGGGTGTTAAAGTGCTTGGTACGTCTATCGATACCATCATTACCACTGAGGACCGAGACTTGTTTAACGACGCACTTGCCGAAATCAACGAAAAGAGCGCTCCAGCCTCTTCCGCTATTACTATTGATGAAGCCCTCGAAGCCGCTAACCGTATCGGATACCCCGTTATTTGTCGTGCAGCATACGCGCTTGGTGGTCTTGGATCCGGGTTTGCTGATAACGATAAAGAACTTGTAGCACTTTGTAACAAGGCCTTTGCTACCTCCCCTCAAGTCCTGATTGAAAAATCCATGAAGGGTTGGAAAGAAATTGAATATGAAGTTGTACGTGATTGTCGAGATAACTGTATTACTGTATGTAACATGGAGAATTTCGATCCACTTGGTATTCATACTGGTGATTCCATCGTTATTGCGCCCTCACAAACACTTTCTGATGACGATTATAATATGCTTCGTACCACAGCTGTCAACGTAATTCGTCATTTAGGTGTTGTTGGTGAATGTAATATTCAGTATGCTTTGAACCCTTTCAGTAAAGAATACTGTATTATTGAAGTCAATGCTCGTCTTTCTCGTTCTTCTGCTCTTGCTTCCAAGGCCACTGGTTACCCTCTTGCGTTTGTTGCTGCTAAGCTCGGTTTAGGTATCCCCTTGAACGAAATCAAGAACAGTGTTACCAAGGTCACCTGTGCCTGTTTCGAGCCCTCTCTTGATTACGTCGTTGTCAAAATCCCTCGTTGGGATCTCAAAAAATTCAACCGTGTCAGCACCGAGCTTTCATCCTCCATGAAATCCGTTGGAGAAGTAATGGCTATCGGCCGTACATTTGAAGAAACCATTCAAAAAGCCATTCGTGCCATTGACGGTAACTTTGTTGGTTTTAGTGAAAACGATTTTGTCTCGGACGAAGAAATCGATTTTGAATTAACCAACCCATCCGATCAACGTTTATTTGCTATTGCTAATGCCATGACCAAAGGATACTCCGTGGATAAGATTTGGGAAATGACCAATATTGATAAATGGTTCTTGAACAAGCTGCAACATATTGTGATGTTAGGCAGACGTATGGACAACTTTAATAAATCAAACGTACCTGGTAATTTGCTAAGATCTGCTAAACAACTTGGGTTCTCCGATCGTCAAATTGCACACCATTTGAATAGTAATGAATTGGCTGTACGTAGACTTCGTCAAGAGTACGGTGTCATTCCGTTTGTAAAACAAATTGATACTGTGGCTGCTGAATTCCCTGCCTTTACAAACTACTTGTACATGACCTATAACGCTGTTGAACACGATGTCGATTTTGAAGATAACGGTATTATGGTACTTGGATCTGGTGTATACCGTATTGGTTCCTCTGTTGAGTTCGATTGGTGTGCAGTTCGTGCTATCCGTACCATTCGAGAGCAAGGTCTCAAGACCGTCATGGTCAATTACAACCCCGAGACTGTCTCTACCGATTACGATGAAGCCGACCGTCTTTATTTTGAAAACATTACTTTGGAACGTATCTTGGATATTTACGAAATTGAAAAGTCTTCTGGAGTATTAATGGCAATGGGTGGTCAAACTCCCAACAATATTGCATTACCTCTTTACAGACAAAATGTCAAAGTACTTGGTACATCCCCCGAAATGATTGATAATGCCGAAAATCGATACAAGTTCTCTCGTATGTGTGATAGTATTGGCGTAGATCAACCTCAGTGGAAAGAATTAACGAGTTATGAAGAAGCTGAAGTCTTTTGTGATAATGTTGGTTTCCCTGTTCTTGTCAGACCTTCCTATGTTCTTTCAGGTGCTGCTATGAACGTTGTATTCTCTAAAGACGATCTTGCTGCTTATTTAAGAGAAGCTGCCGCTGTCTCTCGTGACCACCCAGTTGTCATTACAAAGTATATTGAAGAAGCCAAGGAAGTCGATATGGATGCAGTTGCACTTGACGGTAAACTTATTATGCATGTTATCTCCGAGCATGTAGAGAACGCTGGTGTTCACTCTGGTGATGCCACACTTGTTTTACCGCCTCAAGATTTAGACCCTGAAACCATTCGCAAGATTGAAGTAGCCACAGCCAAGATCGGTCGCGCATTAAACATTACAGGTCCTTTCAATATTCAATTCATTGCCAAGAACAATGAAATCAAGGTGATTGAATGTAACGTTCGCGCTGCTCGTTCATCTCCTTTTGTATCTAAAGTAACTGGTGTTGACTTGATTGAAATGGCTACTTTAGCTATGCTTGGTTTACCTGTTACTCCTTACCCTAAGGTTACCATGCCCAAGGACTATGTTGGTATCAAGGTCCCTCAATTCTCTTTCAGTCGCTTATCTGGAGCAGATCCTATTTTGGGTGTAGAGATGGCTTCCACTGGTGAAGTTGCATGTTTCGGTAAAGACAAGTACCAAGCCTACCTAAAGGCGCTTTTAGCTACTGGATTGACGTTACCTAAAAAGAACATTTTATTCTCTATTGGATCTTACAAGGAAAAACAAGAACTTTTACCTTCTGTTCGTAAATTACATCAACTTGGATATAATATCTTTGCTACCACCGGTACTGCTGATTTTATTTCTGAACACGATATTCCTGTAAAACATCTGGATACTTTGGACGCAGAAACAGATGATCAAATCAAAGCAGAATATTCTCTTCAACAACATTTATCCAACAACTTGATTGATCTCTATATTAATTTACCTTCTCGTAACAGATTCCGTCGTCCTGCTTCTTACATGTCAAAGGGTTATCGTTCTCGTCGTATGGCTGTTGATTACTCAGTTCCTCTTTTGACGAATGTCAAATGTGCCAAACTCTTTATTGAAGCTCTTGCCCGTAATAAGGACACTGGCATCTTGAGTATTGATTTCAAAACCACCCATACGCAAGCTAATTTACCTGGTTTGTTCAATATCAACACGTATTTGGAAAGCAGTGAAGAATTCGATGCTGTCTCGAAGGCTTCTCTCTCTGCCGGTTTCACTACCATTTCAGTCTTTGGAAAAGATGTTATAAATGATACCTCGTTAGACAAGTTGAGTGATATTGCTCGTAAAGCCTGTCACAACGATTACTTGTTAAACGTTACTGCTACTGCTGAAAATGCATCTCAAGTTGGCAACTATGCCTCTGACGCTGCTGCTGTTTACATCAATACCGATCGTATTGGCTCCGGAAAGGTTTCTGTATTTGATTCCGTATTTTCTTCTTGGCTTGAATCTCAATTGATTATTACTGACGCTAAAGGTACAGACCTTGCTTCCATTTTATTGTTGGCCTCTTTGCATAACCGCGTTATTCATGTTTCCAATGTGATGAGTAAAGGTGATTTGGCTTTGATCGAGATGAGTAAAAAGAAGGGTTTAGCTGTCACTTGTGATGTTGCTATTTATTGTCTATTCTTTACTTCCGAAGAGTTTAATAACACAAAACTTTTACCCACGAAAAAGGAACAAGTTGCTTTATGGAAGGGTCTGAGTGTAGTTGATTGTTTTACTGTTGGTTCTGTTCCTCGTAAATTAGCTGCCGAGTTGGGTCATCTAACTGATGCTACCGCTGGTATTCATGAGGCTTTACCTTTGCTTTTGACGGCTATTTCTGAAGGTCGCTTATCTATCAAGGATATCTCTGAAAGACTTTACGATAATCCAAGAGCTATATTTGGCATCTCTGCTCAACCAGATACATCTGTAGAAATCATTGTTGATCGCAAGTTCTCCTGGCCCAACAACACAAATACTTGGTCTCCACTTGCCGGTCGTACTGTTTCTGGATCCGTCGAACGCGTTGTACTAAACGAAACCACCATGTTTATGGATGGTAATTTTGTCAATGATAGTTTACTTGGTCGCGATGTATCACTTCAAGCACAAGCAGTTAAATCCAATAACGATATTGATAAACTTGAAAAAAAACCAACCAAGAAACAAGAAGATACACAGCAGATTCAGGCTATGGAACCAATCTCTACTACCGATCTTGAAAATAGTGCTGTGAAAGAAGATCGTGCACCTCGTGCTACGGATCCTGTTCGTTTAGCTGGCGCTGCAGGTCAACAATTGGTTTCTTTACAAGCACCTCGTTACGAAATCTCTGCCTCTCTTGCTCGTGTCGTCAGTCGATCTCCTTTCTATCGTAAACACATCTTACGATCTGCCCAATTCGATCGTGACGATCTTCATCTTTTGTTTGGTGTTGCTCATGAAATGCGTAACTTGGTTGAGCTTTATGGTTCTATCAATTTATTGCAAGGTCGTGTGATGAGTACCATGTTTTTTGAACCTTCAACTCGTACATCTTGTTCTTTTGAAGCGGCCATGTACCGTCTTGGTGGTCAAGTAGTATCTGTCAGTGCTACAACCTCTTCCGTACAAAAAGGTGAATCTCTTGCCGATACTGTTCGTACGCTTGGTTGTTATGCAGATTTGATTGTTTTAAGACATCCTCAGCCTGGAAGTGCTCAAATCGCTGCCAAGTATAGTAAAGTCCCTGTTATTAACGCTGGTGATGGTGTTGGTGAACATCCCACACAAGCTTTCTTGGATACTTTTACTATTCGAGAAGAATTGGGTACCGTAAATGGTTTAACCATTACTATGGTTGGTGATCTCAAGAACGGTCGTACGGTTCATTCTTTAGTCAAGATTTTAGCCTACTACCAAGTTACGATTAATTATGTCTGCCCTGAATCTTTAGCTATGCCTAAAGAGGTTATGGAAGAAGTCGCAGCTGCGGGTATTAAACAAAACGTTTATGCTACGTTAGATGAAGTCATTGGTACTACGGATGTTCTCTATATGACTCGTATTCAAAAGGAACGTTTTGACAGTGAAGAAGATTACAATCGGGTCAAGGATGCTTATATTTTAAATAACGATGTTTTAAGTAGAGCTAAATCTCAAATGATTGTTATGCATCCTCTTCCTCGTGTGAATGAAATTGAACCAGAAGTCGATTTTGATCAAAGAGCTGCTTACTTCCGTCAAATGAGATACGGTCTCTTTGTTAGAATGGCCTTATTAGCTCTTGTTATGGGTACTCTTCGTGGCTAAATCTCTTATTTTTGTATATTTTTTAACGAATGGAAAAATAAAATAAAACCTTTTTTTCTATTATATAAATACGACCAATTTGTAATGTTAACTGCTCTATTCTTTTACAGTCCATTATAAACTAGCTTACCATACTGGGGGGGGGGGGGGGTAGATAAATTTCATACCTCCTTTTATCATTCTTTTTTTTAATAAAAAAAGTCGTTTTTTTTCTTTTCCTTTCTTTCCTTTCTTTTCTTTCATTTTCAAGACCAATTTCTAAACTCAAAACCTGATATGAATTCATATTAGGATGAAATTGAATTCATTTGTCATACCGAACAATTTTGAATAACAATATACTTCAAATTGGTCATCAAGAAGGATAACTAAAAAAAAAACACGCACATTCACTTGTCATTAATTTTTCCGTGTCAAATCTAAAAGTATTTTTTTCTCAGTACGTATTCTCTGGCCAGATGCTACAGTGTTTTCGCTTGGGATATAACAGTCTGGCCTTATACAATCCACACACTTACTTCAAATAACGATACTTACTGTATTATGGGCTCTAAAGTAATGGCGCGCTTATTGGAAATTCCGCCTTCGAAGAGAATGGTATGTTTAAAAAAAAAGAGAATATATTAAACAGGTTATTGCCCAAGGAAATCGTAAAGAAAACTCAAGTTGTATCAAATACTCTCAGATTATTAGTTATTTAAAGACGATAGCGAACTTGAAATCATTGGTAATGTTTCCATATCTCCCTGTATTCGCTCAATTGCCATCATCATGATGAACGGCCTGAAAGATGCTAATGAAAATATCATAGAAAATATCTGGAACAAGTTTCGAGCTTGAATATATAATAACTGGAGATGATTGTTAGTTTTTTAATAAAAGTTTACCTAAAAAAAAAAATAGTTGGTGAATTCCATTTAATTCCAAAGCTATCGTCCTTACATTTTGATTACTTTATAAAAGATTTTTTACAACCTCTCTTATGCGTATTAAAAAAAATACTTGCGAAAAATCACACAGTGCGTATGTTGTTGAAGATTATGTTATTTTTTTTAGTTGAAAAACGAAGAAAAGGAGCAAAAATAAAATCAATGCTTAGGAACTAGAATATATACAATAGGCTTGCTTAAAAAAAAAGGATGCTTATTTTAATGAACAATTCAGAGCCGCACTGTAGCTATCGCTTTTTAAAAAAGTCAAAAAGGGCCATTTTATTTCAGGATGCAAAATTGCCGAACTGGAGCTTTTCTTTCCTCTCTTTAAATATGAGTTCTAGTAAACGACTTACACCAACAGATAGTAAAGAAACGCCAGCAGTTGTTGCGTTTATTGCTGGTGTTGCAGCGGTTCTTATGGGATACTCTGTCTATTCCCATTTAAAAACCTTACACGATCGTAACGCTTTACCGAAAAAGAATGCCACGAAATCTGGTGCGAAACTTGAGGATTGTAAAGCATCATTTATTTTACTTTTTTAACAAGCAAAAAGAAAAAAAGGAGTTATTAATTGTATATTGCTCACTTAGCTATAAGATTAAAGTCATTGGCTTACTTGACACAATCACATAATGTCAATATACAAAGCAGGTAGTTTTTTTTTATAGTATTTCCGTAAAACTGGTTTCTTACTTACTTTTTTTTTTTTACTATAAAAAAAGTTCGATAAAGATAATATTAGAGAGAGCCATGTCAGGTAAAGAGAGAGAGAAAAACCCACTATAAAAGAAACGATTTTTTGATATAAAAAAATAGAATCTTATCTACCCAACATTATTGCTGCTTGTGGTAAAGAACAGCCTATAGATATCAAAACAAAAGCACTACCCTCACTTCAATTGCTAACAAGAAAAGGTATGTAAGCTCTTTGTAAACTATGCACTTTTGTTCTTATATAATTCGCCCATTTTTAGAAAACAATAAAGCTGCATTATTAGAAGCTGGAGCACTTGGTGTGTTAGTGGATGCTTTAAAATGTACGGATCCAGAAATGAAAGAAGTAACTCAGCGGTATGTAGCTGTAGCTATTTGTGATTTAATTCAAGGAAGTGGTAATGTTTATCTAAAAGCAGTAAAACGATGAAAATGGTAAACTAAATAACGTGTTAGATCTGAATAAATATAGTATACTGGAATTAGGTGTATTGGATCCAATTAAACGTATCTTGACATCGGATGAAATACGAAATAATGAGTTAAAGTATTGGACATTAATGATATTGTATCAAATATCTCTTAGTGGTAAGGATTAGAGGAATATTATATATACGACCCATTTTTTTTTGTTTTGTTGTTAATTCGGAAATTTAGATCCATTACCCAAAGTATTGATTGAGAATGGATTTGTAAGCTTATTGGCAAGGATGGCTCGTATGACATACGGAAACACCAACATGCCTAAATTCTGTATGCAAAGTTTAGTTCGAATTGCAGCTAATGTCGAAGTACCTGAAGCTAAAAAAGTATTGACTGAATTACTGGATTATAATATTGTTGATTTGATATCCAATTGCTTACGAGGAGACGATGTAGAATTGATTTATTGGGCTGCTGGGTTAATGCATGAATTTGTATTAAAAGATGTTGCGGCAGATAAATTTAGAGAAATCAAAGGAATTCATGTTATTTTGGCTGGCCTTTTGTCTGCGGAAGAAATGTATATATCGCGTGTTATATTAAGAACTATTAAGTTTATGGCGTATGGCCAAGATAAGTTTCGTCATGAAATGGTACGTTCTGGCATGGTAAAGAAAATTATGCATTGTTTATCATTGGATGATGAGGATGTAAGGTACTGGGCTATTCTTTGTATTCATGTCGTAGCTGGACAAGTAGAGTCGCATGAAGATATCATTAGTGCTCCTGAATTCGAAACTTTGTTGGAGTTATCTTTATCGACTAAAATTAAAGTTGCCATCTTTGTGTCTGATATATTGTCACTTATTTGCTGCATTGGTAAAAAGGATCCCCTCTTTTTTTATAATTTACTATTTTGCTAATATATTTTCATTTTTTTTTTAGGGAGTAATAATACATTTATGGAACCCAACTTGAACTTGATTGTCAAAACTTTAAATACATTATTGATAGAAGGCGAGCTTGATGTTCAGTACAATGCTGCAGGCGCCATATTTAACGTAATGACAATGACATGTAAGGATATTAGAATAATAGTGTCGGTATCACGGATTGTTAATAATAATGATAATTTATTAGATGCCTTTGCTAGTAAAGTACGTGACACATGTTTCGAAACTTTAGTTCTTATGGCAACTTCTGCAGCGCATGAAAGAGTACAATTGACTTGTACCAAAGGGGCACTTATGGTAGTGATTAAAAGTAAGATTATCCCCTTTGAAAAAAAAAAGAACATACAGCACACTAAACTATACTTTTTTTTTAAAAAAAAATAGACCGATTCCTTATACCTCAATTAAACGAACAAGTAACTGAGCCATTGATAGAAACAGTCAATACACTATCCAGTTTGATTTTACCCATTATTATGACTCGAGCTATTTTACAAGCATCTAAACATGAGCCTCGCATTAAAAAGGTCAAGTTTAATATCAATGACGCTATGAATGCAAATTTGATCGATGATTCTGAAGATATTCTTGAACCCTCTGCCACAACTACTGATATCTTGGGTGAAGAAGAGACAGATGATGGGGAAATGGATAGATTACTTCGTAACCCAGACTATATTGATGTCAGTGAACAAGGTACAATTTCAAACGCTTCTCGATTAGACCGTGTTTTAAAAGATCGCGAAAGAACTAAATACAAGAAGAGTAAAAAAAGTAACATCGAATTAATTGATGCATTAACACATGACGATATTGCTTACTTGTTTGATTTCAATATATCAAGTACGGAACGTGAATCTCTCTTGTTGAAATTTGAAGTACCTGTTTTAGCTCGTAATCAAATTACTGGTGCTCTTACAGCTCTTAATATTCTTTTGGAAAACGATCAAGTGATTGATAATATCGTTACAGGGGAATCTTTCAAGGCGCCCATTTTAGACGTTTTGGATGATATCGTTATTGATATTGATGATATTGATAGTAAAATATATGGCAGAAGAGTGATGAAGAACAAACGCAGCGAGTCATCTACCGGTACTAAAAGCAGCATTATTGCGTCTATTTTATCGACTGAAGCTGCTGGTTCAAGTTTACCTGAAAGCATTCAAAAACTATTAAAATCTCTAGTGGACTTAACCTTATACCCTGCTTTGGAAGAGTGGGCCAACTCACATTACTACGATTATCCCTTGGATACATTAACTGAATTGAGAGCAACTGAAATGTATACAAATGTTATTGATTGGATTTGTACGTTTGCTGAACCTCCCAAGTATAAGCGAGAAAAGAAACATAGTCCTGACTCCAGTGAAGACGAAGATAAAAGTGCTGGAAGCTCGGATGATTTTGATTTAGCTAAATATCGACATGGTAAAGATACGCCCTCGTTTAAATCTACTACGTCACATATGAAAGGTTACGGTGCAAGAACCATTCACAGAAGCAACTATCGTGGTCATCGTAGCGATTCTAGCAGTGATTCGGAAAACGATGATAGTTCTAGTGATGATAGTGCGTTAATATCCGTGTATCCTAAACGCTCAAAGAAAATTGAATCTGCTGCAGAAAGAATGGGCGAGACAAGAAGAAAGGGTGAGAATTTTGATTTGGATGATATGCTATCGGTATCTTATGCCTCTGAATACTATTTAGGCTTCTCTAATCGTGCCCTAGTATTATTAAGCTCTCTTGGTCGATACGGTAAGATGTTATATAAAAAGTTCTATCTTATTTGATATTTAACTCCCTCTATTTTTTTATAGCTTCTGTAAGAAAATATTTAATTCAGGATATTCGATTTATTCCCGTTTTGGTATATTTGTTTGAAGACTACAATAATTTGACAGATAATGTAATGGCATGCTTGGGTAGTTTATTTGCAAAAGATCCTTTTGTTGCTATTCCCGAAACATCTTTTCAAGTGGTGGCGATTTTACTTTGGCGCGGTATTCGCATGTCTTCATTAAACAGAAAGCAATCGTACCTCTTTTACAGTCGTCTGGTACTGTCTTACTGCAGCCGATTTGTTGCTCCTGATGTTAAAAACAGCGCTATTGGGAATAACCCTTCATTTACTGAAATAGATCTTGTCTCTCGTTCCAAATACTGTATTATCAACCACGAAAATTTTTTGCAAGTTCGAAATGATACATGGACATTTGAAAGCGTACGAGCGAATCGTTGTGTACCTGCTAATTTTGATAAAGAAGACAATGAGGACGAAGAAGAGACTACGTCACATAAATATGCCTTTGAAGTCAAGTTGGAGTCAGATGGGTTAATGCAAATTGGCTGGGTCAATGATCAGTTTGAGTTCGATGCAGAAGGTGGTAATGGTGTTGGAGATGACATGAACTCTTATGGATACGATGGTTGTCGCGTAAAGAAGTGGCATGGAAAATACTCTAGCATGAGAACTTCGTATGGGTTGAAATGGGCTGAAGGAGATATCATCACCTGTACAATCGATATGGATTTAGGTGAAATCAGTTACTATAAGAACGGTCAGGATATGGGTGTTGCTTTTTATGGGATTTCTGTATCTTGTGTATGGTATCCTGCTATTTCACTTTCTACTGGACAACAATGTAAATTCAAATTCGGTGGTACAATTGATCCACTAAGGTAAATATTTACATGTATACGTATTTTTGTATACTTTTTTAATATGATAATTAACTTGGGATTAGACATTTACCGGAAGGATATACACCAGTCGGTACACTTTCAAATAGAGACTCGATGAAACTTCCCCCTCTGCGTATTGCTAAACCAGTTAATGCTAAATCAGATGAAAATGATATTGCAGACCTTGCAAATGCTCTAGAAAAGATGTCAGTACATTCACCAATATATCGTAGCGACAATGATGACCACGATGACAATATTGAACCAAACTTAAAGCCTGTTAATGAAACTTTATCGATTAAATTGAGCTCAAAACATAAACCCGAACCTCGCAGTCAAAAATCTCCAGAGTATGCCTTCTCTGTTACGGTGCCAAACTCTCAAAAACAAAATATTTTACCTTCACTTTATTTTGAAGTAACTATCGAGTTTATTCATAAAGATGATGATTTGTATCTATTTGAAAGGTATGATTTAACATTTACGATATAAAACCTTATTCTGATATTCGTTTTTTTTTTAGTGTAATTACATTTGGATTAAAGAGTTTATCACCTGGTGGCTCGTTACATTTTGCGTATGATAGATATAAAAAAACATGCTCGTTACTTATTGGATCCAACCGATCCGAACCGATCTCACTCGAAATATGTGATGGTGATAAGTTAGGTATCCTTTACATTGACGAAACCAATACTGTTGGATTAACATATAACGGAGTTGTGAAAGGTTTGCCTTTTATATAAAAAAAAAGGAATATTTAAACTAAAAACTTGTCTTTGTAGGATTAATATATCTTGGCAAAAATGTTAAAACTATACCATACCTTCCTTTTGTCACTGGATATGTAAGAAATGAAATCAATTATGGTGAGGAACCCCTTACCTGGAAACCAGCTGATAGCGTATCTAGTAAACAGCATATTTCAAATTATCTTGATAAAATACTTGGCGATCGAACAACATTAAAGCGTTTTTAAAACAAATAAAGTTTTTTCTTTTTTTTTTCCACTGGTTTTTAGAAAAAATACATGTATAATTGTTATATAAAGGAGAGCATTCTTAGAGGGGAAAGTATGTTACACATTAAAACACAAGACTAAATTTATGCAACCTGGGTCACAAATAGCAAATGTAGGTGTTCATAATAGCCTTTTGTTTTGCGTTTCATTTATGGAAATATTTTCGTTGCATCTTAGGCATGGTTTATTTTAATTTTATTGGATACTATCAAAATGTAGGAGACAAAAACAATGTTTATATGGCATTCATCATTGTTACATAACGTACCCTTTTTTTTTCTTTTAATACATATAATATTTTTTTAAAAAAACTACCGCTTTTTTTTTTCTTTCAACCCAAATGACTCGACATACTGAACCCGTTATTCCAGATAGAGATCCACTCTTAATATATCAAGCACCATTTGCATTAAATTCCAAGGTTGACTTGGAAAGTTCCATGCCTCATTTCTTACCTGAACAACAGATTCCATCAACAAGAGAAAAAAGAGAACACCTTGTTAACTGGGAAGATACACTTGAAAAATGTATAAAAAGTATCGTCTCAATTAAATCATGTCGTCCACGCGGATTAGATACCGAAATTCCCGGATCATTTACTGCCACTGGGTTTGTTGTAGATCCAGAAAGAGGTATTATCCTTTCAAATAGACATGTTGTATCTGTTTCTCCTATTACTTCATACGCTATCCTTTGTAACTACGAAGAAATCGAATTAAACCCTATCTATCGAGATCCTGTACATGATTTTGGGTTCTTTCAGTATGATACCTCTAAAGTGATTTTTTTGAATATTCCCGGTATAGAATTATATCCCAAAGGTGCAAAGATAGGGCAAGATATTCGTGTAGTAGGGTAATATATATACATATCGTTATCACAAATCAGAATTTTTATTTATTTATTTGGTTATTGTTTTCTAGTAATGACGCTGGCGAAAAACTTAGTATTTTGTCTGGTACGCTAGCTAGATTAGATAGAGAAGCGCCTAGATACGGTATTGGTGAGTACAATGACTTCAACACTTTTTACTACCAAGCAGCATCTAGTACTAGCTCGGGCTCTAGTGGAAGCCCCGTATTAGATGTACACGGAAGAGCAATTGCGCTCAACGCCGGTGGAGCACAATCCTCTTCTTCTAGCTACTACCTTCCTCTGGACCGAGTTCAAAAAGCTCTCACACTTTTACAGAACAAGCAAATTATTCCACGCGGTACTTTACAAACAACGTTTGACTACATGTCGTATGATTCATTAATTCAGCTGGGTCTCAGTCGTCATATTGAAAAAAGATTAAGAGCTCGTTCTAAACAATTAGACTCGGTAAATGAAGGCCTGTTAGTGGTCAAGTCTGTTTTGCCTGATGGTCCCGCTTCAGGATCTCTGGAACCAGGGGATATTTTATTGACGTGTAATGGAAATTTGTTACCTCATTTGTTCATTGACTTGGAAGAAAATTTGGATAATGCACTTGGGTCTAAAACCCCTGTTTGTATGGTTGTTTCAAGAGCTGGAGAATTAAAGGAATTCTCTTTGCAGGTACAAGATCTTCATTCAATTACTCCCTATCGTTATCTTGAATTTGGAGGCGGTATTTTGAATGATATTTCTTATCAAGTAGCGAGGTCGTACGGGTTATCGTTAAAAGATGCAGGTGTGTACGTTGGTGCAGCTGGTTTCATGCTTGGTACTGCTTTGGCGTTACGTAGGTCTGTTATTGTAGGTATAAACAATCAGCATGTCAAGTCACTTGATGATTTTGTGTCGATTGTATCGGAAATTGAGCAAGGAAAACGTATACCGATTCGATATTACTCACTTTCTAGACCTATGAAGACTAAAGTAATGGTACTTCAGACGGATTGGAGATGGCATAAATTTCGAATGGCTATTCGTAATGGTAACGTACAGTAGCATATGTATATTACGTAATATACAATGCCAACTAATATATTATACAGATCAATCCGGAATATGGGATTATACATCTATAAGTATACCTTTAACCAAAAATTCATCTTCGGTTAAAGCACCTGTTTATACTATCAAGGATAAAAAGGTCAACGCCTCTTCGTTACAAGATCTAAAAAAAAGTATTGTCTCGGTTGACTGCTACCCGCCATTTGTTATTGATGGCTTAAAAAACTCTCACTCATATGGTGCCGGTATCATTGTTTCTATGAACCCCCCTCTAATCCTATGTGATCGAGATACCGTACCTGTTGGAATTAGTGTTATTTCTTTAACTTTCGAAAATTCACTTACTATCTCTGCTGAGTTATTATTCTTGCACCCCTTTTATAACTATGCAGTTTTAAAGTTTGATCCCTCTGCTGTTTTTGAAGCTGGTATAGAGATCAAGGTAGCCTCTTTAGATGATAGTAGTGATTTTAACGTTGGTGATAGTGTTAATTATGTTGGTTTATCAGGTAGGTGAAGCTGTAAAAATTATTGCTTTTTTTTCTAATTGTTTTTTAGGCAGAAGCGAAATAGATGTCAAAAGAACTACGATTACTACGCTGGCTCCTATTCGTACCAGCGAAACTGCTCCACCTAGATGGAGAGCAACTAATGTAGAGGCTTTTAAAGTGAGCGATGGTAATTTGGCTAGCCAAGGCGGTGTTTTCGCTGATGATGACGGAAAAGTAAAAGCAATTTGGATGAGTTTTTCTATAGAAAATGATAGACGAGATCAATCAAGTATTTTGGGTGGTCTTCCTGCGAGATTAGTTGCTCCCATTGTTAATAAAATTAAAGCCAATGAATCCCCCGTTGTTAAAGGCTTGGACGTCGAGTTTTGGACACTACAGATATCTAACGCCAGACTCTTGGGTGTATCAAATGCATGGATAGAAAAGCTCAAGGAAAAATCGCAATACCCTTGTGTTTTGTATATTTTAGGTATTACAGATGTTTCTAGTTTATCAGGCGGACTGTTAAAACCAGGTGATATTGTTCTTTCTATCAACGATAAGATTTTGACCAACATTTCTGATTTGGTAAACTTTTCAGAACATGATCAGTTAGCTATGGTAAGAGATTGACGAGAGAGAGAGAGAGAGAAAACTTTATTAACTTTATATCATTATTAGACTATTATTCGAGATGGTCAAGAACAAATTTTATCAGTATCCACTACCCAATTTGACGGAAAAGAAACAACCGAAGTCATTGGATGGCAAGGTATGCTGATACAAAATACTTATACAGCAGCTAAAGAGCAAGCTCAAAAGATTATACCTGAAGGAGTTTATGTCTCATGCTGCCTCTTTGGGTCACCGGCCCAAGCTAATTTAAAACCAGGTATCTGGATAACTGAAATTGATCAGATTCCTATCAAAACACTAGATATGCTTTTGGAGGCTATAAAACCTGAACGTATCAATGAACGTCAAAGAAAAAAGTTGAACTCGCAAAAGTTAAATGAAAAAGTATTAAAGAACCAAGAAAATGATGCTGTAGATTTACTTGCTTTACCTACAAAAAAAGAAATAGAAGAGATGACAGTAGGTCATGATGAATCACATATACAAATTAAATTTGTAACTGCAGATAATGTCACACAGGTCAGAGCATTAAAGATAGATGAACATTACTGGCCAACATGGCATATTAAAAAGGATGAAGGTTCTTCTCTTGGTTGGAAAATGACATTCTCATCTTAATTAAATAAAAATATACTTCTTGAGGCGTCTTTTTTTTTACTATTTAAAAAATTATTTTATATACATCTATTTTTTATTGTTTTATCATGTAACTATTTTTTTCTCTTTTCATTTTTTTCAACAATTTAAATTTTTATAAAGTGCTCAAGTCAATCAAATCAAATCTTCTAGGCTTGGGTTGATCGAAAGGAATAGGAAGTGTTGCTTCACGTTCGTTAACAATACCGACTAATCTACGCTTAGGTTGTTGTGGATCCTTATAAAAACGAACATATCCAGGTTCAAGTGCATAAAGTGTATGATCCTTACCCATACCAACCTGTAAAATACATTAATTCATATCCTAATTATTCAATCCCGTAAAAAAAAAGGTAATACTTACATTATCACCAGCATGGAATTTGGTGCCTCTTTGACGAACAATGATATTACCGGGAATCACTTCTTGTCCACCGAATTTCTTAACACCTAATCTTCTACCGGCAGAATCTCTACCATTACGAGAAGAACCACCAGACTTCTTGGTAGCCCAACGAACTTGGCTCATTTCTACGTTTACATAGAAAATAAATTGTCAAGGGTTAATTTTCAAAAAAAAATTGACAACTAGGGGTTTGCTGGTTTTTTTAAAAAAAAAGTTTATCTAACCTGTTGTGGCTTTTAAAAGAGGTGTAAGAATAGGTCTGGCGTTATTTGTCCATTGGGTGCTTCTAACAGTTGTTGAGCTGAATTGAGTGAAAGCACGATTCAGCAATGACATTTTTTATCGTAAAATTAGAGAACCTGGCTTTTTTTTTCTTTCAAAAAACAAATATAGCAGGGTGGCAATCAAAAATGAATAAATCTAAAGTCACATTTTGAATACAGAAAAAAAACTTCAAAAAAGGAGATTGCTCGTGTAACCATGAAGTGAAATCAGCAAAAAGTTAATGAGAAATAAGAGAATCGAACTCTTGACCTTCAGATTTGGAATCTGACGCTCTACCAATTGAGCCAATCTCCCGTTTTTTTTAATTTTTAAAAAATGTTATTAATATTAATAATTATATTGTTTTAAAAGCACGTGATATCACGTGCTTGTCACGTGATTGATTTAAAATATTTTAAGACAAATTTTTTAAAAAAAATTTAGGTTCTTTCGCCGCGGATGTAGCGTAATGGATAACGTGTCGGTCTCCTAAACCGAAGATTGCGGGTTCGAGTCCCGTCATTCGTGCTTTTTATTTTGCAGAGTGCTCTCTTGAAAGGGTCGACCTTTTTTTTCTCAATTGTGCGAGTTTTTACGAAGATAAAGTAACCCCTTTTTTTCATTTTGATTAATGAGAGTTAAGTTTTACTATGGCCTAAAAATTAGATACTCTGCCATAGTGATTTAACAACTCGTGATTCTCTTCAACTATTAAGATCAACCATGAACTGCTAGTATTTTTCCGCTAGTTCAATTGAATATCAGAAATGCTGAACACCTTATCGCACACCCACGGATTGTATATATACATTTTCTTTACCGAATCTGCACTCAATTTGGATCACAAGCGATTATTTTGCTTGTATTCATATATTTGTAACAAAAAAGATTGACACCTTTATCTATTATAGTAATGATAGTGACAAAGCCTGGTCTCATATAGTTATTATACATATGTTTTAGCCGTCATATATACCACAGTTAATAATTTACAATCGACATACAAACCCACTGAACGATGAAGCTCGATTATTCATCTCTCGGCTAGTACTACATCTAACCTTTTATCTTCTTTATTCCTCTTGTTTATCACTGTACATAATTAATGTATGAAGACTAAATCGCTTCAAATAATGCTTCGCTGCGTTTTAAATATGTGGTAAAGTGTAAAAAGAGGATAATAAGGTAATAGTAAGAAAAGTGAGCACCAGTTCCTGTTTTATAAGTAGAACGACTTAAGAAATAAAAAAGTACAACGGAAAGTAGGATCCAAGGGAGTTCAGATATAAAATAAAATAAAAGAGCTCGATTTGAAGGTCTTTTATAAGTTAATATTAAATTGTTCAAAAAGTGAATTACATTTTTATTATAAAAAAAGAGAGTAGTATTTAAATTTGTTACGACCATGTTAGTTTGGTTTTTTTGTGTTGGGACAACAAGGCTGATCGTTTTTAAAGATTTTGTATATTTGAAATGGAAGATGAACCGTTTGTCATGATTTTGTACTCTCTAGAAGTAAACGTGGCCCCGTTATTAAATAATTGGTACTAACAGATACATTATTATCTCCAATTATTACTTTATCGACTTCAGAAAGCGTACGCATGTCTACTTCTTAGTTGGACTTTTGTTTCTTGGTATTGTCATTGCTTCTCAAACTTAATCTTCTTTTGTTTGGATTTTTATCTTAAGATGCTAATATATTAGTTAGGCCTCAAAGATGCTCCTTGAATTTGGTACGAACCTTTTTCTATCAAACCAAAAACATTAGAGCTTCAGCTCTATAGCCTCGGATATCAGGAGGCGATGATGATGTACCAGGTCTTGGTGGAAGAAGGGTTGGTCTGAAGAGACTCATTTCGAACCTATTCAAGTTCATAACTTCAGTAGGTACCGTAGTTTCTTCATCGTAGTCGTCTATTAGAGGATCATTACCTCCCGTGCATTATTATTTAAAGTTCCCTATTTCGCAAGTATTAAATAAACGTTTTACTTTCATCATAATTTGTATACTTGCCTTGTGCGACATACTTAATAATTTGCCTATGATAGATGGAGGAGGTAACGTAGGAGGCTTGTTAGAGAGGAGAGTATAATAAGAGTTACGAACCCAAGATATTCGTGGGTTCGTACTTGTTTCGTCGTCATCTCTACGGAGTGTTTTCCAGTGAGAGACTCCTCGACGGAATCATCAATACTATTCTAGAGCTAATACATGTAAAAAATACCTGGCTTCAGAAGGGGTACACTTATTAGATAAAGCCAACGCTGGGTAAAGCCAGTTTTCCTTGGCGATTCATAAATTTACTTTCTGAATGCCAACAGCTTTCCTAGTATATCAGTATAATTATTTAGTTCGGCAATACTTGAGGGGAGAGCAAACTGAAACATCAGAACCATCAGTATCTAAATGAATGCCACTAAAGAAAACAGGAAGAATCACCAATTTGTATGGACCAACCTATGCTAACATTTGATTTTTTTTAGGAATGATTGAAATTAGGTTGTCCAGTATGTCCTTTGATTCTCGGTTTAGCTTTCCTTCATTGAGTATTATTTTATTGTCTTCGTCATGGCTGACAATTTCCCCAGCACAAATATCAATATTGTGTTTTGTTATCTGGATAAGACTTTTTTTCGATATTTGTACGCGTCGAGAAAAGTCATTACATTTGGGGATGTTGAGAGTCTGACATATCCATTATAGCGAGACATACATGCTTTTGAGTATAGTGAATACGTTTTGTTAAACCAGTTATGTCACCGCTACTGCCTTTAACACACGAAAGATAGTTATCTAAAGTAGGGGAATCACGTTCTAGGATTGGGAAATGACAATTGAACGAAGACAAGGATATATGGAAATATTCCCAACGATTCTTGTGTGCTTGATATATTTTCAAAATGGGCGTCGATGGAAGGGTATCTATCATATGACTCCACACCGTTCAAAAGAAGAGCTTGACTGCCATCAGAATAAGGCTACAAAGTACAGGATATTTTTTATTTTAAAAAAAACATTCTTTAGTATCGAAAATACCATAGCCCTTCACCCATTTTCATAAAGAAAGCAGTAGCAGTCCGGGCAAGAACCGGATGTTTTTCACAAATATTTTTTCTAACTCTTCGACTAACGTGGTATCACCAGAAACATATACAAGAGCACGGTCAAAGTTTTCCTTTCAAATGTTGTATTTCGATATAACCATGTATACTTTTAAATACGTAACGACCAGTTTCTTCAATATCACCTCATTCCTATAATTTGTACAATAAAAAAATAAAAAATGAGTAAAAATAAAGAAAATAATGTTGTACTTACTCTATATAGCACCGGCCAACAATTGTGAGAGAGCACAGCAGCTTCGAAAACACAGCTAAATGATCAAATGATTTTGGCATATAGAAAACACCCTTTTTGTAGGTGATGGTATGAGTAGGAGTCAGAGTACCAGTGGCAAATAGGGTAAATTCCGTCCCTTACCACTGGCATGTGATGGCCTCGAGTTTGTTCAATAGTTTGTTATTTTTAATTTGATTCATCCACTTTTTTAGCATTATACTTTGCGTAGACTTTCCCTTCTCTATGTTACCCTTAACCCTCTTTTTTCCGGGCTTTTCTTCACTTGAGATTACATCAGAGTCATCGTTTAAGTTTCTCAGGATGAAGTCTACGCGCTGATCGGGTTCGTCAGGAAAGTACTTGGTAATGCTGGAATAAAACTCACTGCGCTTGGTCATTGTTATTAAAAGCGTTGTCAAAAACATACGAATAGTCGTGAACGCGATACCAGTCCTCGTTATGTTTCCCTTTTAGAAGCGGTTTAGGCTCCTATATAGACTGGGCTGAGGCCAGCCCAACTGGGTGAACTTGGCGTTCGGTGATAACTGTGGCATAGAGAAAAAATGATTAATTAAGTGTGGTTCAATATAAGAAAATAAATTAATCTATTTCTCCCATGTTGGCACTGTCAACGATAACAACATCGTTAATGTTCGCAGATTCACGCGTCAAAGAGGTGCAGGCGATTTTCCCAACACAAATATCAATACCGCGTTTATTATGTCTATATAATAATCGAAGATCGATTTTGAATTCCACTATATTACTTGTATCGGATAAGTGCGCGTACAGTTGAGCTTTGTATTCGGTAGACTTGTAGTATGTTACCTCTCCGCTAATAACAAACCAGTGTTAGTCATTTGTTTTTTTCAAGTCATTTACTATTACTCACGTTTTAATTTTGATGTTTCGAAAAAATTTGATCACACTACACGAAGATAATCATTTGCAATGAGAGCTTCATTAAAAAGAGGCCTATCCTGTGCACAACTAAAAAAAACACACTTTGTTATATTTTGGGTACGCGTTCTATTTACACGCTCAGAAAAGAAAGCGTGGCGTTACTTTTTCATGTACCTTTGAAAAATAATCCCAATACGTGTATGGTATTAAAGTCGCTGGAGAATATCTGAGAAAGAAGTGCTCTTATACAAGGCAGTTACTTTGAAGCGTATAGCTAAAGAAAACAAAAAAGCTAAAAAAAGTAATAAAAGAATATAAGGTATAAGCTTGTTTAAAAGACGAAAATATATATAAAATACTTACTGGTATACATAGTTAATGAAAAATGAAAAAGAGAAAGAGAAAAAAAAATATAGTATGTTCATGATAAAATAGTTATTTGCTCATGTGATCTATTTAATCATTTTTACGTCAATGTTGTTACAAAAAAAACCGTTCGAACTTGTTTCATACAAGAATTTCAAAAAATAAAATAAAAATACTTTACGAGTTTAGAACGAGTACCAAAAAATCAAAATAAAAAGACATTGACGCCGTCTATGATTTTGTTACGCATGAATTAATATATTTATGGAGGAACGGTAACATGTAAGTGAAATAATAAAATAAAAGGGTACGCTTTACTTTTATTCCCATATCCTAAAGTATATACACATGTATATGTATTTATTGAAGTAAAAACTAAAGCTAATAAATTTCTGAAATTGGCTTGACAGCCATCTTAATTCTCTCCATTACATCAGATACACGCTTTTTAAATGCTTCGTTATCCGATTCAACAGCCTACAAGTAAATCCCAACAGTTAATATATATGCACGCACACACACACAAAATGTTACAAAATCGACTTACAAATTTTAATGTATCTACTGTAGCATTTGCTCCATCCATACAAACATAAATCTTATTTTCATTTTCATTTAAGTCGACTGTTCCAAATTGTGCTTCCAAAAATGAAGCGATATCTAAAAACTCTGTATTCACCTCATCTTTTTTAGGTGATCCATGACTATGAGAACAAGGTTGCGAACTTGCTATAGAAATAGTTAATATACACATAGCAACTCTCTTAATTACATATAGTAAGTACCTTTAACACTTGCAGGAGAACTATCAATCGATAAAATAACTGCAAGAACTGAATCAGCTACCATATCATTCATTGCGTTACCAATCCATTCCAATGTTACTTGATTTGGTCCAGATACAAGTTTCTTGATATCAATTGTATCAAATACTCGAAGCACAGTACCTTGTTGATTTCCTGCGCCATCACCTTGAGCTAATTCAGTTTCTTTCACTGTACCAAACATCATCTCAAGATGCCACTTCAAAAGTCCAATGCCCGCATTGAAAGGAACAACTTGACGTTGAGTAATAACTGTTGTAATAAGTCCACCCAACTCATTTAAATCTTCTGGGCTCATGATATTCAATTGGAAATCCTTTACTACAAGAACACCATCAAGAGGTTGGTTCTCAGTGGGATACTTTGCTGCAAGTCTACCAATTGTCTATAGTTTACACAGATATAAGTTACAGCACGTATTAATAACTAAAAAAAAAAAAAACTATACCTTTGCCATCTTTTCACCACGAAAATGTAATCTAACAGTATCACAGTTCTTGGGAGTATAAATGGTGATATTTTCTTCTCTTTCTGAATATTTACTTTGTAACGCAGACTTTAAACGATACATGGCGTTTGCTTCACCGTGAACAAGAATCTATGCATTATAAATATAAAATTAATACTGTTAAAATTATATAAATTGATATACTTACGACATGAGGTGCTTTAACATCGTCAATAAACTGACTGTTTTGCGTGAAATCAACGTGAGCAGAGAAAGAGATATAATCAACTGACATCTTTAAAGGAACCTTACGACCATCCATTGCTTGAAATTCAGATGGTTCATTCATTGCTTGCTATTAAAAAACGATATCAGTTCTATTGTAGAAACATAAAGGAAAAATAAAATAAAAAACTTACTCTAGCCAAGGTATTTTCTACACAATAACCAGTGATAACCAAACCATTTTTCTTATCAGGAGCCCATCTTTCGAATAATTCTCTAGATAAACCATTCTATATATATATATAAAAGAAGTTAGTTTTAGGGGATGTACAAGCTTCAAATCAAGTACACACATATATAATTTACCTGAAGCATACCAGGACTGGCCATCATAACACAAGGACCAGAATCTTCAAATTGTTCGACATTTTTCAAATTACTGATATGTTTAAATACGAATGGATTAGATATAGCAAATTGTTTTCTGATACGAGCGTTCATCATATTAATATATGTTTGATAAACAGCCATACATCTTTTAGCTAAACTGGAAGCGTAGTAAATGGGAATGCTGTCTAACTCAGGATGTGCTTCCCAATATTCATCCAAAATCAGCAACAATTCTTGTGCACGACCAAGAGCAAACACAGGCATAAGACAACGACCACCACGACCAACAATATCATGAATTAAAGCTATAAAAATAATAAAAATCAGTAACTAAGTTTATATTAAATTATCTTTTTTGACAAAACATACATGTAAATCTTGTTTCCTTTGCTAATCTAGGCTCATGGCTTTGAACACCATATGTACTTTCGGTAATTAATACGTCAACAGTACCGTCAGGTTTTTCAGCAGCCATCAAATGTCTATCTTCTTCTCTAGAATAATCACCGGTATAAAGAATCTTTACACCTGCTATCTCGATCAAGAACATGGCGGCACCAAGTACGTGACCAGCATTATATCCAGTAAACTTAATGCCTTCCACTTCCACTTGTTGATGATAATCAATAGCTTCGATACGTTGGAATGAGTTGAGTAAATCTTCTTCACTGTATAACTGATCCTCATCACCAATATTACTATTTAAATATATAAGTATTTTTTTTTTTAAAAAAAAGAGCTCTTGTATCCATTTACCTAACACGCAAATAATCACTCAACAACCACTTGTAAATAGCTTTTGTAGGATGGGTCATAAAGACGCGACCTTTAAAAGTAGTCTAAAAAAAGAATACTCAAATTAATCCAATGCTGTACGACTCAATATTTCTATTTCTTACCCTTTCCATAATATAAGGAACTGACGCAGCATGATCTACGTGGAAACTAAAAAGAGATATAAGCATTTTGTTAATAAGCACGTTATTTTTTTTTCCTTTTTAAATACATACTGAGTCACTAATAAAATATCAATACTAGCAGGATCCATTTCGTCAAAGAAAGGTAAAGAAGCTAAACCATTGTAAGCAGGGTGAATACCGGCATCAAGCTAATGAGGACAATAAAAAAGAAATTAAAAAAGAAGCTCATAAAATATACACACATTTACACACACGCGCACACACGCACACACACACACAATGATAATTATTAGAAGTAAAAAAGAAGTTTTTTTTATTGATTTATAAAAATTCAAAATGATTTGACCTACCAAAATAGTTTTGCCCTTGTATTCTAAAAGAATGGAGGATCTACCAACCTCTTGTCCTCCACCTAAACAAGTTACCTTCAAGATATCATTCTCGTCAGTGATTGGAATCTCCATATCGGCTTTACGTTTAATTCCTGCCATCTTTTTGTTGCTCAAAAATATTTTAGAATAAAGAAAAAGGCGCAAGAAAAAAACCGCAGTTTCACAGTACTTTCTACTTCATTTTCTCAGTCACGCTGGGTGCGATTTTAAGTGAGACGTTGTGTCTTTAACTGAGCACTGGATTTTGGAAACAAAATGTACGATAATTTCGAAGATACTCAAATATACCTATGTAATTTATTCAATCTTATCTTATGCGTATAATAAACAATTAAAGTTACCATTATTTGTCATGTAGAATTTTATTATCAATTAGTTAGCTATTATTATTAAGTATTATTCTATGTATTGAAAAAACTACGCCTCTTCTACAATGGCTTTACTAGCACGAGCTTGAGAATTATAACCTTGTCTTAAAGAATTAATCTTTTTAGAAAGTACGTCTCTTCCTTTCGACAGCTTTCGCATCAATTTAAACTTCTTTATCTTGGAGTTCTTCAAGTCATCTTGCATTGAGTTCAAGTACCCAATCGTTTCAATCTCTACAACTTGGTTCAATTTGTTACTAGTATGAACAACACCCGAGTTCCTATGCATAAACCTTTCATCATCAGAACTTAAAGGATCCGATAAAGTAGATAGTCTCTTGTAAGTCGTATCGCTTGCATTAGTAGGATGTCTATAACTAGAATTAAACGTAGAATCAATGGATGTGGAAGGTACTTTATCACTAACGATAAATGTAGTTGAACCTGTAGATACTCTTCTATAGTTATCGAATGTTACGCTTGCACCGGAAGTTCTTCTTTCTTCTGTATTAGAGATTGCGTGATTAGAAATTGCGTGATTAGAAATTGCGTGATTAGAGATTGCGTTATTAGGGATTATATCATTAGCAATTAATTCTTCTTGATTTTCTGTTTGCTTTAGAATAGTAGATTGATGAGGCTTGGGTTGAGCTAAAGGAGGGGCTACTTCTTCAGATATGGCGAGGGGTTCATTCACGCTCTCTTCCTCTTTTGCTGAGTGAGGGTCTATAGCATAGTTTTCAGTCCCCTCATGACGTACAAGTAAATGTGCTTTATCTTTTGTATCATCGTTTTGGAAAGGATCTGCACCAAGCATGTCTGTGGTAAACGCAGGCAATTCAGTATGAACAGGAGCAAACCCGGGAACAAATTTAAGACGAATTAAAATTCTACCACAAGGACCTTCATTACCCCAAGAAACTTCATCGCTTGCTTCTGCGTCTGTATAGCTTCTCAATGCAACAGATACATCTTGCCAGTCATAGTCATATATTTCTTTCATCCATAAACGAGCAGTACATTTACGACCCGATCCCTGCGATAGTTGAATACACACTGCAGATCTATATCTCATCATCACTGGAAGATATAAATTACTTCTAAACCAACCAACTGTATCTTGAATTTGATTTAAAAGGTTGGAGTTTAATTCTCTTGTTATTTTTGGCTCTACGTTCAAAGACACAGTTGCTTTAGTTGAAAGTAGTTTGTCGTGACGCATAGGCGATCTAACGTCTACCAGCTGAATATTATCGATAACAAGTGTTCCCACATCTATATAAAAATGATTACTACAAGTCCCTTTTTTTCCTCTTTCGTTTTTTCTTACCTGCTCCACTAAGTTCTTTAGGCAATACCAGTTTAACAGGCTTGTATTTTAAATCTAGCTGTACTTTACCATAGCCAATACCGTTAGACAATGAAACCCATTTTATAGTTTCCTTTGACTAATCATACAATCAAAAAAAAAAAAAAGTTAGTTTGTAAAATAGAAATATGGTTTATAAGTAATTTTTTTATATACCTTTTTAGACCTGGTACAAAATAAATCACTAAGTTTAAGCATTGCTGTACCAATAACTGGATTCTCTTCCAAATCAATATTAGTTTTAACACTAATTCTAATATATGCTGTTTCAAAGTTATTTATAAAACATTCTGATACAGCGTTCCAATTCTAAAAAAACAAGATAATTAATTAGTTTCTAGTTTAGCCCTTTTTTTTTAAAAAAAATCTTACCGGGTTAGATGTGTTCATTTTTGTTCTGGTTCTAAATACTTTATTGTCATTTATGTAGATATCAGCGTAAGGACTTACGGACTGATTGGTTTTGTAAGGGTGTCTTCTTTTTTTGAAAAAAATCACTTGAGGATCAATAATTTCGAGGTCTGATGCCTTAATTATTTTGACTGATAAAATGCCTATATACGTATATATTAGTATTGTGTATTCTTTTAAAAATGTATATGTATACACTTAACCTGAAATATGTAAAGGTGATACAGGTTCTCCTTCATCATCATCTGAAGAGCCATCTTCTTCAAGTGGGCTACCGTAGGTGTAAGATTCTTCATGGTCACAGGTGATAAGTTCTGTCCTATCAACTTCTTGTCCGTGACTTGAGACAATATACACAGCTCCGTTTTCCAGACTTGGCCTTTCATCCATTGTATTTTCCCTAGTCAAATTAGCCCCATCTAATTTCTTAACCGTATAATGTGGTTTCGTATCCATAGGATGTTTTAATATCGATTTGTGTTCTTGTTTTTCTAACTTTTCTAATTCCTTTCTTGCCTTTTCTTCTTCCTTCTTTTTAGCCTTTTCTTTCTTTGCTTTTTTCGTTTTAGCATGGTCATGAGCAGTAGGAACGGGCGTAAGATATTTAGGATGAAAAGATAATCTAAAATTAAGATGCATATCTGAACTATTTTCTGTTTTTCCATCAATCGGAGCCCATCTAAGAAATAATTCATAAATAAAAATGTACTTATATCACAAAATCATCAATTTTTTTTTACCCATCATAAATCACTCTTTCATCTGTAAACCAACTAGAGACATTACCGTACTTGTCTAGTGTTGCAAGAGCTGCATCTTTGGTAGAGATTGAAATGGATCCCCAAAGTTTATCAGAATGTAATTTATCTGCTTCCCAAATCTTTATATTCAAAAACACTTCCTTGGTAATATCCTCTTTTGAATTTGGCATTAGTAAAAAAAAATTCAACTTTTTTTTTTAGATGTCTTACCAATTGTAATTAACTGATAAAGGTTTTCATCCCAGATAGGATCAGAGTTTCTAGACAATACGCGTGTACTCTTTACGTTACTATCAGGCCTGTCACTCAATGAAAAGGTAACATACGAGTCTTGAACATCTGTTAGATATATATAGAAAATGTTTTAGAACATACGCATATATATATTTCAATAAAAAAATATCGTACCTCCAGTTACAGAATTCAAGTTTTTCGCACCTCTAATTTCAGCCTTAACAACACCAATAGCGTTTGTATCAATCAGGGCTCCTATCATAATAGGAGGGACCTCAATTGTAAGACTCTTGGGATCAACCAAACCTTTAAACCCTAGTTTAACACCTTGATCTACAATTGTTTTTAACATGGGAAGCTAAAATAATAATAATCAAATTAGTTCTTTTTTTAAGAGTCTTTACAAATTATTATAAGCTTACTCGCATAATATTTAACCGTTTAGATATAGGCATAACGGCAGTTTCAATTTCCGGTGCTTTGATAAAAGAGATGGTAACTCTAGAGACAAATGGTGGCTCTGGTGCAGTGATAATTTTAAACCTTATTTTTCCATTCAACTTTGTAAGCTCGCCACGAACATCAACAGTAGCACCAACTGCTGTCTTAAAACGAATAGAGAAGCCAGGAGTACTGGATGTATGCGGCTTATAATTAGCTGTATGCGTATCGTTACGGTCCATTCCAAGAGTAAACTCTGCTTCTCCGAGCTAAGTTAAGGGTTAGTATTTCGTGTAATTTTTTCTTTAGACGGAATTACTTACAATACTATCTGAAGGTTGACCAGACTTGGGAGGAAATACATTTATCCTACATGTAAAAAAAAAGATCAGCATTTGTTGAGCAAACATATATTCTCAGAAACTTACTTTTCAATACGAGGAGATTCAACACCCAAGTCAAAATCACATACTTTTACAGCTTTCTGATTTTTTTTAATAATACTGTTAGCACATTTTCTTTTAATCTTGTAAGCATCACTTACTATAATTTTTGGCTTAACTCTCGATATAGTATCTTCTAAAATATCTTCTACTACTGCAAATACTTGAGGGTCTATAGATCTCCAGACTTTCTCAATAATAACATTAAACCATTCCATAGTTTCACCATTAGACTTTTCACTAAGCTAGATTATAAAAAAAAAGTCCTAAAAGTTAGCGAGTAATATAAATTTCTCATACTATAGCTCTCACAATTTGTGCTCCCTCAATCTTTTCAATTTGCCAGTTTATACTTTTTAAAACCGAAGAAGAAAGCATATAAAAAGCGGCCACACCTACAATATATATTACAACATAAGTATAGTACCCTTCCGGCCAATTCTATATAAAGGGGTTACCTGTAATGCTTGCCATCAAGAGCGAAGTAATACCATAACCTGATTGCCCAAGATAAAGACACAACATGGCACTCATAACTAAATACTTGACACCCATTCTTTCCAGACCATATACAAAAACAGCAGGACTATTTAACCTTAACGGTTGCCGGTAATCTAACTTGAAGCATTTTTTTGGAGGCTCCAATAGACTTTCATTTTTAAAAGGGCCTGTCGTAGAAGGATCTTCCTCTGATTTAAAATTCTCAGGGGGTAGTTTAGATCCGTTAGTGTAATTTTTTTCAGTAGCATCTAAAGGTAAATGAGTATCCTCAGGGCTTGCATTTGGAATGGAAGCGGTAGTAGTTATAGGTAAATTATCTTTATTATAAATAGAAATTTAAATATGAGGATGGGTTTCTTTACGTATAAAAAAAGGGGGATCAATCCATTTTTAACTTGCCTTGACTAGGATCTAAACCAACTCTATCACCTTCAGGTTCGTCCGCCCTCTTTTCACCGAGCTTGGGAGCTAGTTCATCCGCACAGGGTTCATTTTGTGCGAAAGTTTGAGAGTTTGCGGGGTCGTCAAATCGAAAGCCTTCATTGTCATCGTCATTTACATGTTTACCACCCATCAAAGGAGCAGTCTGACGAGTAAAGGTAGGATCACCTGGTTGACCCCTTGCGTAGTCAGGAAGGCCACCAAAAGGATCAAATCTTCCATTAGGATTATGGTCTCCGTTGTTATGACTATCCATATATCTGTCTGAACTTGATCCACCAGGTACAGCAAAATCCGAAGGCGTTGTATTATTTAAGGTTGTGTTTAAACCATGCTGACTATCATCTCCTTGAAGGATGTTTTGTAAATCTGTTGGTTTTCCTCTTGGATCTTGACCTAAATTTGACATTTTATATTATAATATAGTTAAAAAAAACGAAACTTTAAAAAAAAAAGTACATCTTTTACTCGTTATATAAACTGATAATAGACCCGAGGTGGATTTGCGTTAAATCATCATAATTTGATTGAAAGTGACTGCCCAGTAATTCCCCTTCCTTGTCTCGGATACAAAAAAAAAACAATAACACTTTTTTGTTTAAAACAATACGTAATGTTCTCAAATAAATTGACTCAACTTGCTTTAGCTGTTGGAGTAGGTATTGGTACCGGTGTATATGTATTCAAACCCTTGTTACAGGAATATGAACAGTAGGTCTACTTTTTTTTTTTTTTTTTGACGTAAGTGCTAATGGAGGGATGCCTTTAATAGAGAGACACAAGGTACTTGGGTTCGTCCTGGCGACGAAGAGAAGTTGAAGAAAAAGAGCAACTAAAATTATACTCGACATACGTAACTTATAGCTTAACAACAAACACGAATAAACGATTATTTCCCCTCACTCTTTAACAGCATTTTTTTTTTTTACTTTTTTTTAAAAAGAAAGTATGTAGCAAACAAACAAAAAAAAAGCCTCTTGTATTAATAAAGAATATAGTTTGTAAGCGCAGAATATGTATGTGTGTACATGTGTGGGCTCACATTCTTTTGATATATCAATGTTTTGATTTTTTCGTGAGATGTTTATAATACATGGACTCAGAACATGTGTTTCAGATTCATGCGATCGGCCCTTTAGTAAAGTTGTAATTATTTCTATGCACTGAATCAGTTCATAATATAGTGTCTTATAGTATATTTTTCTAATATATCAATAAATAAATAGTAATTTACACATTTAAAAAGAATGACCTACGAACAGTAACGGATAAAAAAAAATACAGCTGAATTATTGATTAACCGTGAAGCTACGCGACATGTTTAATCATGCTGCGAGTTGCCCTGCGGGCTTACAGACTCACAATATTTTATGAAATCTCTGTTTTCATAACTCCCTATTTTACATCATCTGATTCAACTGTCATTAAACTCTCTTTTCTTTTTTATATAAATAACCATTCTTTTTTCTTTCAAATAATAAATACTGTTTTTCGACTTTTATAAACTTATTTAACTTTATTAGCCGATTTATTGTGGAGGGCTTGAAGGGTAGTATTCGGGGGTAAGAGGAGCTTGGGGGTTAGGGGTACTAGGATATTCACGAACTGGCGAATAGCTAATAAACGGTTCGTGGTGTAAAGGAACTAATGAATTCAAGACAAAAGGGAAATTGTCTTGTCTGTCATGATATATGGAGAAATAAGCAGACGGTAAGTTAGATCCATCTGTGGTATCTTGAGTGATATGAGGATATGCATCTTGCGCATCTTGATCCGTAGGAGAACTGGAAGTAATATCTGTATTTGTATCAGTTGGTCTTTACTTGGTTGGAGGAGTATAATTGTCAGATACAGTTGATGCAGAGATACTTCTTTTCTTGGAAGGGTTAGCGGCAGGTACAGAGGTACCTGAACCAGAAGCAAAACGTCTTGTTTGGATTGATTCAAGTTTGGTAGATGCGTGAGGAACCTTTTTGGCATTATAACTAGGTTTAGTAGCCGGTGAAGCAATATAAGAACCATTAGGTTTGGTGATAAGAGACGGCTTTGGGTCAGGTAAAGTATTAAAGCCGCTTGTGTTATTTGTAATGATGCGAGGAAGATGACGGTCAGGTCGGGAAGAACCACAGCTAATCATATCACGCCGTGTTGGCTTTGGTGAAGTAAGAATTTTCTTGAAGTCCCAAATAGAATCATCATTATTAGAAGCAGCCTTTTCAACGCCTTTGGTATTATTTGATGCAGTAGGTTTGTTACCGGAAGCACGCTTTTTACTCGATACGGCCTCCGGAACCTTGCCCTGTTACTTTGGTCTCTTGGAGATAGGCGTACTTGTTTCATAACTGGTTGAAACCTTATTGATAGGACGCTTATAGATAGAACTATCATCACGCTTTTTTTTAAAAAGAAATAATTATCATTTTTTTTTATAAAAAAATATTGTTAATAAAAACGTTTACCTTTACACTGCTTAATCTGGCACATCTGCTATTACGAGTATTGTAATTTACTTTAAAGTAAGTGCAGTCACTTCTTAATTTTTTATGCTTATTTCTGTACACATATATTTAGTAAGCTTTTTTTTTTTGTGTATTCTTTTACTTACAATACGTCTGTGTCATTTGGAGTAACAGTAATTGATAGGCCGCAATATGCACATTTAACCAGAGAAGGTAAATCAGCAGTAGGACTGAAGTAAAACCCCGCACTTGCAAGCTACATAAAAAAAAGGAAAGTCAAAAAATGGTTTTTTTTTAAAGCTTAGTACCTTTAACTCACTAGGATACTTGGTCACACCATTCTTTGGAGGCCAGTATCTATGACAACGAAATGTAGAAAGTCTTGCAGAATGCATTTTAATACTTCTGGGACTATCGGTAGGGTCAGGTAAAGGTCTCTCTTGTGCGTCAGGGAAATTCAAGTGTTTCCAAGCACAATGAGGCGACTCATTGCCATGACGGACGAATGGAGATTGGTTCGGCTTCCAATCACTTAATTCAATGTCGCAAATAAAACAGCGGACACTGTCAGCGTTTGGTCTACCGATATAATAGAACCCCGCTTGGGCGAACTAAGTGACACAGTATAAGTTTTTTTTTCTTTATATGTACACTTTTATATGCATATGTATATACTTACACTTTCCGTTTTGGCATACTTGGAATTAATATCGTAAGGCCAATTTAACATATTATTTTTAAAAGAATTAATTCTGTTCTGAAGAACGTTCATTTTATAAAGGTATAAAGAGAAAGAAAAAAACGTATTTTTTATTGACAAAAAATAAAATGGCATTGCGAGTCACGAAGCTTTCAAGCTGTTTATCCTTTTATAGCTGTATATTTTATGAATTCTCATTGGCAGAAGTTACCAGAACAACGATAGAGGCACCAGATATACTGTAGACATATGGATACTCGTGTAAAATAAAAATACCAAACAAGAATGCAAATACAACACGTACCATAAAATGAGTTCCTCTACCTATTTTACGAACCGTAACGTACGCAACAGCAGATATCATGGCACCTAATAATGCACAAAAGACAGTATATAATCTCTTCTGTTCAGTGGTATCTTCCGTGGGCGTTTTACCTCCAAATATAAACTGTGGTTGGATACAAGTACTACACTTATCGTACATGACACTGCGCAGATTCCAAATAACGAAAATGGTACACCTAATGCACTAGATGCAAGAATAGCAGTAATGTACTAGACGCAAGAATAGCAGTAAATGCATCACCAAAGAAAAATACCACTACAAAAAAAATATTAGAGCTGGGGGAGGTTGATTTTGGCAGTTTTCTTCTTATTTACCAATGGCGCTGGCTAAAGTTAATTGAGTGAGTGATGCTATAAAAGAAAAAAAAAAAAAGGCATGGAACAGTAAAATATATTCGTTTATTTTTTTTTTAAAAAAAAAGGATGTGAAACCAATTTTTACGTTTTTTTCGAACTTCTCTTCAATCCTCCTGATATCTGAATCGCATACTAAGCGTCTACCAAAGAATGTCCGTGCTCTTCAACCGTCATGTTTTGGTTTCAGAGCAAGTAATCAGAAAGAAGACCGGCCGGCGAAGGTTTTTCTTTAGCACGGACAATACGCGATGTACCTTCTTAATCTTGAGTAATGATGACCTTCTGTCAAAGCAGGTATATACAACTCGGAACAGGAAAATAATTGGTCTATTTAAACAGTTGCAACGATTATATAAATATATTTTAGTTTGCACTTAGGAGAACTTTAAGCTCCATGTTTATTAAACAGTAAGTTTTTTTTTTATAGATTTGGATGGTTTATAAGAGAGTGATCCCTACAGAGCTTAATAAACTTTACTGCAAACTTTTCATACTCTGTAAAAAAGCCGATATGTCCTCCTGGAAACTCCACCATCTCTTTCTCCAAAGACTTGGAAAACTCGGCAATAGGAAGGTGAACAAAACTATTGAAACTTTCGAGACCATAGATAAGTACTATTTTATCCTTGTATGTGTTTGCCTTCTTCATATCAACCTCAGTAAAGAGATACTGACTTGGTTCATGTTCAAAATGATAGTCCCCACTAGATGCCATATTTTGCAACTGTCTCTCGACTGTATAATAATAATCCAATTTGTTGAAATACTTTTTACCCGAATGTAATATGGCAGCGCCTCTACCGTATTTATTATATATTTCGTATCCTTCTTGACGAAAGTCTAACGCATAATCTCCTTCTGGTAAAGCGAACAAATCAATCATTGGCTCATGAAGAAAACAAGTAGAACTGTATCGGGATGTGTAAATATGTATTTTAACGCAACAATACCACTAGAGCTAGAAGCAAAAATAGAGAAATCTGTATTTGTTAAGCTCTTCATTGTTTCGTACAAATCGGAGGCATCTGTTTCAACACGCTTTGAAAAATCTTGAGGACTAGCCAGTATACTTTTAGAATAACCTCTTCGGTTATATAAGACTACAGTAAAATATTTAACCAAACGGTCGCGTAGTGGTATAAACTGTTTATAGCCACCGTCACCACCTGAAATACACACAATATAGGGGCCATTTCCTTTCACCTCGTAGCAAATTTTTGCACCATCCACTTGTAAAAAATGTTCAGACATTGTTAGATTGTGAAATAATACAGTCTTTTCGAGTCATATCATAAACAGAGACTATTTATATGTATTTATACTTGCTTCTATATAAGTTAGATAACAGTTATTCACGGGATATTCGCAAGGATTTAAGACATTTTGAACTAACATGAGCAACAAAAAAAAAAAAGTAAATACTCGTGATCATCAGCTGGGAGAACATTTTCAAGTTAGTATTAAGCTGTATCTATGAAACCGGGAGCTACTGAAGAAAAAAGGATTGCATTTCAATACAGTAGTATGGCCAAATACAAGAAAGTGCGCGCTTTGCATTATAAAAGAATGGCTAAGATAATGGACGCCTATTATTTTTAGTTGGTGAAATGACTTCGAATATTCGTCTCAAATCATATGCTTCTCTGGACTAAAGGATTTACTTAAATCCAAAAAAAACTAAGTAATAGAAGATAAAGTATGTATTAGTAATACAAGTTTCAATGTCTTGAGATAGCGCATTTACTATAATAAGTTGAGTACTCGAATTTTATCAGACCACGATATCTCTCGGTATACTGTATTGGTTAGTTAGTATAGTATATGTACGTCAATCAATTTATATAAAGATGAAAAGTAAATTCTACATCCCTACACCTCTCCAAAATGTCTAGGTTGCAAAGGAAAAAATTGAAGATTAAATTGTTTACAAAAAGTGATTTACATTTTTTTGTAGCTGGGCCCATTTTTTTTCTAGACAGTCGATTTCTGCAGAGATACGGATCAAACTTGCCATGATACCGAATTGACAGTGCGGAAACTACGTTTACAGATTATAAAACTTAAATTACTTTTCTTTATCCCCTTTTAATTAACTGTAGTCGTATTATTTTCTTCACGTTGGAATAAAAAAAAAAAGCTGTGATATTAAATCCAGGCAGGGCATTATTTTTTGCAGGCACAAAAAAAAGAAAGACTCCGCTACTGATTTTTCATTTTTTAACCTTTTTTTTAACCTTTTTTCTCTTCATGTCTTCTAATTTCTACAACATATACAATACACATTGCTTTTTTCTCTGAAAGTCGACAGCTAGACACTGCCTAATATGCTTAATGTTGCTCACGGTGATATTTTGAAACTAGGCATTCAGTTTAGTGGCGGGTATTGTAATAGCTTATTGTGTTACAAAATGCTTCTTTTGACACAAATATGATCCCCTTTATTTGACAGATGCATGTTGTCAGGTACAAATGTAAGTTTACATAAACACTTCTAAAAACATTCAAGTAAACCCTATTTTAACCTTCACTTCTTGTCATTTCACTTTTATTAGCTTTAATGTCAATCATTTTAAAACATTAAGCATCCAAAGGGGTTTTTTCTTCTGTAATGAACCAAACTCTGAGTACATTGAGCTAAAAAAAAAAAAAAAAAAGCTTTTTAAGCTGCTTCTTCCAAGTACTGTATGCTTTTGTATCGTGGTGATTGTTCCTTTTATTAAAAGGTAAGGATTTAAACTGCTTTGCTTATAAATATTTAAACCTAATCATAATGTCTATTTATAGCGGTAAATGCTGGTGCTGCTGTTGGTGCTGCTGCTGGAACTGGTGTTGCAGTTGTTGTATTCGTTGTTAATATGACGGGAAAGAATGGTAAATGGGTTTTTTATTTATTTTGCTTCTTTTTTTTTTTTATTTCTCTAGAATATAGTTTCTTTCTCCTTCCTTTGAAACACTGCTATTTATAATTGTACTGGCTTTTGAAAGCAACAGCACATAACGGTTGCTAAAGTGGTTTTTGACGAGCTGTTTGTCTCCTTCTCCCCTCCTCGTTTACGAGCGGTTAATGCAGACTTTCCCACCTGGTTGAAACGGCATCCACAATCATGCGGATATCGAAAGGGTCGTAGTTGGAGGTATTCAGTCTTCTGATAAAAAAAAAAACTTTAGTGATTTGACTTGTTCTTTTGTTGGATATTGCCAGTAATGTCAACGGGTTTGTAAAAGCAATGATCAACTTTTGATGATTCTGATTTCTGGCGAGTATATTCTATCTTGGTGGGTTCTGTCTCCTTCTCTCTCAACCTCGTTTACGAGCGGTTCGTGCAGTTTAACCTGCGTGTAATGGCACACCAACTATGCGGATATCGTAGGGAGGTTGGATTGATGGTTCCCGTCTCGGTAGTTTTCTCTAAGGAAAACAGTATCATTAAGTAGTTGTGTTGTTGTGGGTACTTATCCTTTGGCATCATCATCTTTTTTTATTTATTTATGTATGTGTTTATTTTTATATTTAGATACATGTATATATATTTTTTTCACGTATATGTATGAACGTGATGAGACTTCAGCTAGTGTACCTCCTCGTGGTTAGTCTTGGGAAACTTTCACTTTGGAAACTTTTTTTGTTTCCTTATTGTAAAGGTCAAAGCACTAGTAACTTTTTTTTTAAATAATAATAATAATAATAAAGAAGCTGTTTTTCTTTATATAAAAAATGTTTTTCAAAAAGTCTTTAATCTCTTTGACATGTAGTACTTATTGTGGTGATCAACGTTTTATATTTTTTTTTAGTTACAAGAATATAACAACCGCAAGAAAATAAATTTGCTTTTGTTTACTAGATTTTTTAGTCCGACTAACAGCTTGTTGTTCCTGAAGGGACATATCTTTGCTTTGGCCTCCCGTTCCACCTAGAGGACTATTCATGGTATATATATTTTTTTTGTCAAATCTTTGAAGCCAATTGGGTCACTTTCTCCAAATCAAATTTAACACTACACATCCGGCTCAAATGATAAGATGTTCGATTAACACTTACTTGCTGTATGATGTAATTATTTACAAATGTCAAATCTAAAAGCGTATATTTATGAGTGTTTGGCTTTAACATGATATCACTTGCAAATAAAACTTACCGAGGCATAACTGCCAAAGATGTATATTCTAGTGAGTAACATTTAAGTACTTTTTGTTAATAAATTTACCATCAATTACTCTTATAAAATGTAGACATATACAGAAAAAATAATATTTGTATATATATAAAAAGGTGGGGGAACCTCTGCCATTTTTTTATGTTAAAAAAATAGGGAAGAACCCTGGCCATTTGTTTTTTACGATTTGTGTTGTGAAAATATTAGGGGGAAACTCTGTCTTTTTTTTTTTTTTTTTTTTTTTTTTTTTTTTTTACAATTTAACAATGATTTATATAGTGCGAAAGTATTGTTTATTGCTCTGAGGGTGATGGATGCAGAGGAAACAGATACAACGTTGTCGAATCAACGCGATGACAATAAATAAAATTAGTCGTAGAGAGGACTTTTTTTATATATGCCTCTGGTACGGGTAATGTTGCTCAAGATAATAGTAAAAGCATCTCTGATCCCAAGAACAATACGAGTTTATATAATGTATCTGGTTGTCAACAAAATAATATGTAGCCTTGTGTATACTTCGTTACCTTATCTAAAGAGTATCTAGAATAAAATAAAATGGTGTTTATTAAATTCTAGTCTATTTTACTTTTAAATTAAGAACGGAAAGCTACTGTTTCCAGCTTTCGAAGGATTGTTGGGTAACAGTTTCCTGAGTAGAGATAGCAGTTTTAAGCGCTGTTTACCAGAACTTAACCTTCACGCGATACTCAACATCTTCATTAATAGTGAAGGGTATATTCTTGGCTTGATTAATAGCCTCTGGTTTTTATTAGTACTTGGTATGAATAAATCAACCATAGGATCCCTCGTAAAAACTGAACATACAAGTATTTTAAACACTATATGTTACTAAAAAAGATAGTAAAACCAAAACGCACGTTATAATTAAAGAAGGCTGTGTCTTTGTTAAATAACAAACTTAATAAAGCGTTTATAAAATTAAAAAAAAAAAAGACAATAGGATTATATATACTTTTTCTTTTTATTATCTACTTTTTATTATGTCAAAAGTCGGTTGGAAGAAATTACCAACGGATATATTACGTATTGTATTTCGCTACTTTAAAGAAGATATATTATACCATAGAAATTGGAATTCTTTAGCTCAATCCGAATTCCACGACTGCATTGCAATAAAAGAATATAGAAAGTTCAATCGGCTTATTAAATCGACAAATTATACGAATGACCTGGTCCATCATATTATATGCGATAATTTAAATCCTGATGAAAGCCGAGATTTTGTCACTAAATTCTTTCACGAAATCGCTTTCTACTTTACGAAAGTAAAGTCTGTGGGTCATAATTTCAGATGTGAAGACTTAGTTTGGAGAGTAGTTGAAAGTAAATTTATAAAAGGTAAATGTTTTCAAATTTACATGTTATTCCTTTTGTGAAGTGGGCAAGCGACGATAATGTTGTACGGTATAATAATATGGCTTGGGGCTTACGAGATAAGTTACGTAAATTGGAGGTTTATGGTTTCGATCCGGTATCCGTGGAAAACACAGAAAGATTATCTCATTTTCCAAATGTCAAGAAAATTTGTTTTCATCTTAAAATCTGAAACTATTTGGAAATCTGGCTCCCACCAGAACTCACTAACAATCAAAACACCAGCATTTTCACTTCCGCCGCCGCCTCAAATGCGGTTCCATTGTTGATTAAAGGCCCCATTTCCATAAGTTAAATCTTGTATCATTTTTTTACTCCAACTAACCCTCTTTTCTTTAGTTGTGTATACAGAAATATTTTTATACTTAGTAGGTCTTCACATAGTCAACGAACGTTCGTTTGCACAAAGCTATTAATTTGTGATTTATCCAAAAAAAAAAAAAAAAAAAATTACAGCCTGTACAGGCGGTTTGAGAACAGCTTAAATCATGTTATGATGTACTGCATTATAAATTCACAGATGATTAATAGCTGCGGGTGGTCACCAAAAATTTTGTTTTTTTTTTTTGTTTTACCATATTGAAGTCTTTCTCCTTTTGCTGTTAAACGGATAAAAAAAAAACTGTGTTTTAAAAAAATTAAACCCTAAAACAAGCTTTTTGGTGCCTTTTTATCTTTTTTAATAAAAGGTCACCCAAGTGTAAAAGTAAAAAAAAAAAAAAACTCATCCCTGAATGTAAGGCCGAATATATATTTTTTATGTACCAAGAAAATTAAGGGTAAAAAACCAGCTTTGAAAAACGATTCGTGGTGCCTCGATTAAATCTTAAGCGGAATCTTACCGAAGAAAAAAGAAACGTATGATGATCACCTAAACTTTCATATTTTAGTAGATAAACCGGAATTACAAAAAAGAAGTGACACGGGAATGAGACAGTTTTAAGCTTTTACTGATAAATAGCAACAAAGGTCGTAATCGTATACACCAGCATTTTGAGCAACAAAATGTACCCATAAAATTATTTGTTTTGTTCTGTTAGCACTAGTTTTAAACTTGGAAATGAATTACTATTTAAAAAAAAACCTAGAAAACATCATTACATTACATTACATAGTCTTGATACCTTTTTTTTTTTTTTTTTTTTTTTTTTTAAATGTATCTTGAAAAGGGTATGAAAAAAAAAAAAACTAGTATTATCAGGTACGATCAGAAAATATTTTTTGATGCATAAAAAAAAAGGCTTTATTTAGTTACTTGATGTTCCGTTCAAAAAGTATGTCAAGTTACTTCATAATCATGATATCATCACTAAATCTCTCCGCCGCACAAGAACACACAAGTACACACACAAAATAAAAAGCCATCGTCATATTTTTGTATTTTTGTATTTTTTTTTTTTTTTTGAGGTATAAAAAGGGTTGAACTCTTGAGGTTTTTCTTTTTTTTTTCTTTTTTCATTAAAAAACATATTTTTAAAAATGGCTCTCACTACTTCCGATATCTGTAAAATTATTGCTGGTAAGTTAATAATGAAAACGTGAAATAAACAAACATATATTGATGCCTGTTTACAGCCGTCGTCTTGCCTCCTCTTGGTGTCTTTCTCGAAAGAGGTTGTACTTGCGACCTCGCTATTAACATTGCTTTAACTTGTCTTGGTTTCATTCCCGGAATTGGTAAGTGATATATATACAGGAAAGAGATAGAGATAGAGAGAGAGTTTATTGATTATTTTTATTTTGTAGTCCACGCTCTTTATATTATTCTCAAGTATTAAATGGAAAAAAAAAAGCGCGTTTCCTGAAGGAAAAAAAACCCCTCTCTCTTATTTCATAATAATAATAGCTATAATATATTGTACGTATACACATAATACCATTAAATAAAGTTAATATACTTTTTGTATTGTAAAAAAAAACTTTTATTTTGCTCGGCTCTTTTTTTTTTTTCGAACCTGGGTAATTTTTGTGATTCGTTACATTTGTGTATGTAACACAGCCATCATTTTGGGGGTTACATTAGAAAACAGAACCACCAAAACCACATTTATGCAGCATCCAAACACCTTTTTTTTTTTTTATTTATGAAACCCTTTTTATAAGCAACGCCTGAAAAGGATCACATGGTTTCAAAAAAAAAGAATTATTCTTTTGTGCACTAAAACATGCACATTACTTGATTTTTATTTATTTATATATTATAGTACACGCACAAAAAAAAATAATTTATACGTCTAATTCTTGATCAGCTAAATAGATAGCATCACCTAAAATATGTTTTACATTTTCAGCCAAACTAATGCATGAGGCTTGTTTTGGTGGTGGTTGAGCAACTAAAAGATAGTTACTTTTAATGACTTGTGAATCAAGAGATGTACGTGCTGTGGATGTATTATCATCGTCTTCTTCTATTGGTAACCAAGAAGTGGAGGAAGAAGAAGAAGAAGAAGAAAGATGATGGTGTCTATTATTATTTGTTGAGCATACTGAGCTAGCTATAGAAAGTGGTGAGGTCGATGACGTCCCTTGTTGCTGTAATTGATGATGATCCCGGATTTCAACCTCCCCTTGTTGTTGAGTAACGAACCAACATTCACTACTTTTGCGCTTTTTATTGCTACTTTTCTTGAGAGTTTTCAATCTAGAAATACTTGAAAACCAAGAGTGTCGTTGTATTTTAATAAAAGGTTCTTCTTGGCGAATATCGTTATAACTATAATCTATTGTAGAAACATCCATAAAGTCGTCATCTATCAATAGTTTAGAAGAAGGTGCCCTTTGAAGTAGTACCGGAACTGAACTATTGTATTGGACGGTTGTTACAGGTTCTGTCGGTGTAGTAGCAGCATCAGAAGCAGAAGAAGCATAAGCAGAAGCATCAGCAGCAACAGTGCCATCTTCCTTGTTATTAAATATACGAGATATACGATGTAAGATTTTACGAGCCATAATAATCGAAGTTTGTAAAGTGAAGAGAGAAAAAAGAAAAAAAAAGGGAAACAAAGTAAATAGTTTATATATGCATCATTGTTTAAAGACAAATTGCCATATTAACATGCAATACGGCGTAATATAACCAGTGTGGATACATATAGTGCGTACCTCGATTTGGTTTCATTTCCCAAAAATAACCCCCTTCACAATGGGATCATTCCCTATTCTTGTGCTACCCTACTTGTGGTAAGTATACTATTAACAAAAACAAAATACCACTATCATTACATACATTTACATTTTATAACTACATTACATAATATATATTTATAGTCTTTTCTCTTACTATGAGGAGGGAAAAGAAGGGGAGAATAATAGGAGATGCTTACTTTAAATAACAAATCCCTTTTTTTTTACTTAGTTTGCTTTGCATACAACCGCCACCATCATATAGTATTAAAAATAGGGACTTTTTTTTTTGTTCTACGCATTTACGTCAAAATAACATAGGATACCTCCTAAATAATAAAAAACCTTGGGGGACTTTACCAAAGCTTGGCCTGTATATCTCTCTTTTGTGTGTGTGTGTCTTTTCCCCTCATTTAAAAATATGATACATTATCCGCATATTTCGACCGAACAAAGAAGCTTGTTTCACCTCCATTGACTTTGACCTCTTTTAGCCATGCTGTATACTTTTGATCAAAAGTAAACAAGAATCAGCCTCGTTTTTCAGTATCTAAAAATTGCACGTGTAGATAGTCATTAGAAACGAGTGATAGTCAAATTACTTTTTTTGCGAAGCACTGTAAAAAAATAATATATTGTGACTATCTTCCCCGCATGTAAATTAAAATAAAATTCTCTCTTTGAAACCCTTGCTTGGGCTTTATTGTTATTATTATCATGTTGTACCGTTTCGCAGCCTTGGCAGCTCGCCCCGCTGCTCGTTCATTATTCAATAGAGCTTTTAGACCTGTCAACCGTGTTACAGTCACAAAATCCATTTTCTTTCGCAGTACTACTACGCAATTCCTTCAAACCAGCTCATTCCATCACACCTCCATCAACTTTTTCGCCTCTAGCCATGACTGGAACAACCAAAAGCCTCCAGCTCATCCTCTTATTGAAAAGATTCAACAGCACCCTCATATTATAGAACAATTAGTTAACTTTACTAGTTTATTACAAAGCAAAGGTATTGACGTATCCGGAAAGCAACCTAGTTATATGCAGGTAATTCGTTTAGTTGTACGGTTTAGAACAAACAAAAAACTCAATTGCCATTGCACTAGATTATGAAGGTAATGAGTGATCCGGAAATTAAAGAAAAGGTTCAAAAATTAGCTCAAGACATGCAAGGAGCTGGTATTCAATTAGACATGAATACAATCCAAGAATTACAAGCTAATTTTGCTGATTTGGCTGCGGAACAGGCTGCTCCAGAACAAGTCTTTGATGAAAAGAAACCTGTAGAAGAAGAAGAGCAACGTGGTAGAAAGAAAGGTATCATGAACAAGGTTAAAGGAATATTTAAGAAATAAATATAAGGTTATTATTTATTTATTATGCGTCGTCTTCGATAGGTGGAGGAGGTACGGCAAATAAGGATTTTAAAGCTTCTTTGACTTGAACAGGTTTTGCTGGTTGTGTAGATTGTACATGTTGAGTGGGTTGAGTGGGTTGAGTAGGTTGGGTGGGTTGAGGGGGTTGAGAGGGTTGAGATGTAGATAAATGAGATGTGGATAAATGAGATGTAGGTAACTGGGTAGGTAATTGACCGTTATAAGATTTGAATAAAGCAGAAACCAAATCAGCAGGGCTTTGATAATTGGATTGTTGTGCTTGTTGCGGAGAAGGGTTATAGTAATATGCTGGCTGAAGTGGTTCAGTAGGTTGTGTTGGAGTAGAGTAATCAGTGATATCAGCATAACTCTGTTGTTGACGAGGTGGTAATTGAGCTCCTTCATAAGCAGCTAATGCTGAATCGAAATCAGAAGGAAGATCTCTTGGAGGTCTAGGTTGACGACGAGGAGGTTGCATAGGTCTACCAGTATCCATACCACCATTCTTTTTCCTACATAAATAATGGATATATTAATTTACTACTGCGTACAAATAAATGATTTTTTTTAAAAAAAAAAGTAACTTACATCTTTTTCTCTCTGTTTCTTCTCTTTTTAAATTGCATTTCCATTTCATCATCAGAGAACTCCATATCCTCTTCATCAATTTCTTCATCATATACGTTACTAGCATCGGTACCCTTGATTTTCTTTAAAGTTTCTGTTTCTACAATTTGGGTCTTTTGATAGGCGGGAACGTAATAAACTGAAGTACCAACTTTAGCAAGCTCTTGGTTAATCTCCTGGGCGTCGTTAAAACGAACAGAGTAAAAAGGTCTTGCGATAGGACCAAAGGTCTCAAAGACTTCACCCATTACCTCTCTGTTCTCATAAACCAAAAGTGATCCTGCATCTAAAGTACTATATTCACAACCGGGTCTGCACTGAATCACAATCACATTATTGATAATCTGGAAAATAGAACCAGCCAAAACAATTTCGGTCTGCGGTGTCAATTCGAAATTGGGCTTTTCTACAACAATATCTACAATTTCATGGGCTGTCTTTACGACACCGTCAGGGAATATCTCTTCCTCTTCATCTAATAATTCGGTCTTTTTATCTCTTGGGTTGCTTTTTTCGTCTTCGTCTTCACTGGATGAAGAACTATCACTACTTTCATCTTGGTCGTCGTCGTCAGAAGATAATTCCAAGTCACTGCTTTCGTAACCTTCTTCCTTTTTAACTACACCGGAAATAGCTGCATCGATAATATCCTTACTATCTATATCCATAGACTACTCAATCTAGTTTAGTATCATTTTTTTAAAAAAATTACTTTTTTTTTCTTTTTTACCTCGGTCTTTGCCTCGGCAGTTTGTTCAGTCTGTTCCGTTTTTGCAACGGCTTCCTCTTTAACAGCGGCTGCAGGTGTAGGAGCAGGTATATCTTGTTGAGCGAAAGCACTTACGACTTCGAGATCGTTAGGAATACTCATTATAATTATTTTTAGTTCTTGCTAAAAAAAAAAGGTGTCAAAAAAAAAAAAAAAACTTTTGAACTAGATTAATTTAAAATTGCCACAAAGGTAAAACGAGTCACTATTTGTTCTACGCTTCATGCGTCTTTATTCGCTTGTACGAATCAAAGTTGGAGCAAACAAGTACCTACTATGTATATAAAAATGATTAACTAATAAGTAAGTGCGAGTATATGAAACAAATACTGGTATAATATGACATAAGCAAATGATTAACTAACGTATATGAAACAAAATAGTAAATAGATCATCAGTGAATAGACGCCCTATTCTATCATATCTTTTTTTTTTTCAGTAGGTGTCTTTTTTCTTTTTTCATTTGCTTTTGTACAAACCAATGCGGCTCTTCTTAGAGTAATGGCCATCCGTAAAGGTAAGTGAAAAGTAATATATGGCACACTTTTTTTTAAAAATCGACTGTGTAAATTGGGTACCCTATTACTTACTTCCAGACAAAGTTAAGGACTTTCGACTCTGTTGAAAAAGTAAGGCCAGCTTTTGGACATCTGTCCAAGAGCTGCTCACCTTTGTGAACATTCTGATTTTGGAAAGATTCTGAAGAAAAAAAAAGTACTTTTTCGTTTTTTAGCAGAAGCATTATATCACTTTAATCAAAGTCATGCTGAAACTGAAAAAAAAAGTAAGAAGCTATGTCGAACAAGTATCGAGGTTTTTATTGAACTCGTCAATTATTAGTACAGGCACCTTTTATTACAAATTGAAAGTAACTAAAGCTGAAGTACAAAGACAGGAAGTTTTAGCGAAAACTGCAAGGAGCAGCTATTGGAGCGGCACTGAGTAGTTTAGAAGGCTACTGCTTTACGGAAAAGGGCCTTTGATGAGGTACTATCCTGTATCCTTGAGTTGTCAATTAGTTACTCGTATAAATTCCTTACATTTCATATCTTGTAGGCGAAGATGATAAAGAAGATAAAGATAATGAAGAGAATAGCCAAGTAAATAATGAGAAAGAAAATATTACTTACAATGTGAGCTAAAGGCTAGTTCGTTATAGGAATGAAATTGATGTGAACAATAGGTGGGATCCGGCTCTCTTTTCATATACATATATAGAAACCTTGGCAAATATCACGTTCGAGTAAAAAAAAAATCAATACATCATAGCTGTTACACAATGTGCACACACAATGACATGGTTTTCAGACTTGAAACTTGAGCGGGTTTACTCTTTTTCCGCAAATTTTTTTTTATCTCACTTTTTCTTCTTTTTTTTTTTATTTCTTCTTTACAAATATTCTCGAGTAAAAAAAAACAAAAAATGAGTTGGAAGGTAATGATTTGATATAAATATAGAATTGGTTTGCATATATTAAAGATACAATTGCAGGGTTTACAAAAAGCTGTATCAAGACTACCATATCAAATCTTGTCAAAGAAGAGTGAAGGTAATAAGAAATTGCAGTGAAACAAAAACGAAAAAAAAGGTTTATTAACGAGTGAATGGGATTTTTTTCTTTAGCAACAAAGGATGCTGAATATATGCAATTAGAAAAGACATTCAATGACTTTTCTAAATTGGTTGACGTTTTAGCAAATGACGCTAGAATATTTCGAGATAGTATTGCCGGTATTTTTTTCTTTTTTTTTTTTTTTTTTTTCTTTTTTTTTTTTCTTTTTTTTTTTCGAAAATTATTAAGACCTTAAAGTGTAGCTCTCCTTTCTAATCAAGCGGCTATGACACAGTATTTAAGTGCTATTTACGACGCTAGTATTGGAGCAGAAGCAGCAGAAGGAGCGATCCAAAAGAGATTTCAGCAAACACCAGCAGCACAAGCTCAATCTGTCAATGACGCTGAAGCAGCCATGGCGTACTGTCGAGACGAAGTATTACCAGAATTGGTAAGTTTATACATATAAAATTTTTCTATTGTTTGAATCTGACACATGATTACATAGGACGTTGTGGATCGTGATATTGTACGACCATTACTAGAATTATCAGAAATTCAAAAGACAATAGGGAAAACGATGCTTAAAAGAAACCATAAATTGATTGATTTTGATAGACATAGAATTGCTTTACAAAAAATTACTACAAAAACGGAAAGAAGTTTTAGTGAAGAAAAGCAGATTTTCAAGATTCAGCAACAATTAGATACGGCGACGCAAGATTACAACTACTTGAACGACATGTTAAAATCAGAATTACCACGATTCTTTCAACTAAAGACAGATTTTATTCAACCCGTATTTGAAAATCTTTTTAATATGCAGGCTCGTATTTACGGTATGATTTATGCACGTTGTTACGAATTATTAAATCAAAATATGGAAGCATTCATGACAAATACGATGGGTATTGAAGAAGGATATAATTGGCGAAGACAACAACGGGATGTCCGTGCTGAAATTGAAAATATGGATCTTTTAAAATCCGGTGGAAAAGCTTGGTTAGCTGTATCAGGTGGTGCTAATAGTTCAAAATTAACCTTACAAGAAAGAGCCGCCATAAAGCAACAAGAAGCGCTTGGTATTGCTCCTGCACCTACTATACAAGCTATTGAATATGGAGGTATGAGTAAAGCAAATGAAGCATATGGTTATCAACAACAACAAACATCTCCACTACCATCTCCACCCGCTTATACTCCAGTATTTAATGTAGCGCCACAACAACAACAACAACAACAACAAAAATTTGTTGTTGCATTGTACGATTATGCTGCACAAGCGGAAGGTGATTTAAGTTTTAAAAAAGATGATCGAATCGAAATTATTCAAAAAACGGCTGATACAAATGACTGGTGGACGGGAAGAATTAATGGAATGACTGGTGTATTCCCCGGCAATTACGTACAAGAACTATAAACAGGTTGAAAAAAAACCTGTATTTTAAAAGGTGCATACACACATATACAAAAAAAAAATCTTTATAGATACATTATTATAGTTTTTTTTTTTTTTTTTAATAAATATATATTATTACGTATATACACATACAAAAAAAAAAGAAAAGAAAAAAATGATGGGAAATGACAAAAAGAGAGAGGGTTCATAATATAAAGAATCATAACAAATACAGGTGGAGTTGCAAAAGGGAAAAAAAGGTTTGAATAAGGTTTGAAGAGAGAGAGAGAGAGAGAGAGAGCATATGTGTTATGGGGAAAAAAAGATGGGTATAAGAGAAAAAAAAATGTGTGAGTGTATGTGTGGGTTATATTTTTTTTTTTTGATTTTTTCTATAGTTTTTTGTGTTTTTTGCTTTTTTCGTAAAGGGGGTGGGTTTTTTTTTTGGTTTTTTTTTTTTTGGGGGGTTTTTTTTTGTATAGTTTTTCTCTCTCTTCTTAAGCAGGTGGTAAGACATGGTTAATAAATCTTGCAAGTTCGGCAGAAGTAGAACATTTTAAAAGTCTGCTTTGTACGTGAGCTTCGATTTCCTATTATTATAAAGCGGTTAGTAAAATGAAAAAGAGATTGTTAAAAATCAACAAAACTTACAGAAAGTACGTCCTTTGAAGAAGGTCTGGTAGATGGATGTTCATCTAACAACCAAGCTACTAAACCACGCATATACATGGTTGGGTAACTATAAGTAAATGTAGGACTTGGTTCAGATAGAATTGTAGAGAATAATTCCATTTCATCCTTGACAAGATAGTGAGGAGGAACACGGTCCATCATTTCAATCACGGTAATACCAAGTGACCACATGTCAATTTTTTCATTATAATATTGTTCCCGAATCACTTCGGGTGCCATCCATTTACTTGTACCCAGACGGTCACGATTACGTTTTGTAGTACGAGTAGCCAAACCAAAGTCAGCTAATTAAAATTGAAGGTGAGTAAAAAAAAAAAAGATAAAGGATAAAGGGAAAAGCTTACCAAGTTTAACTTCACCGTTCCAACCAAGTAACAAGTTTTCACACTTGATATCACGATGAATAAAACTCTTATTGTGAAGGTAATTTAAACCTTTCAAAGTTTCACATGCAATATGAATTGTATGCTCTTCAGGAATACCTCTTTGACAAAGTACGGCAAATACAGAACAACGTTGTAAATCCATAGCCATCCAAACGTCATCGCGCCAAAGAGTTACTTCACGAAGACGAATTAAATTAGAGTGGCCAGAAGACATGATACGGAGCTCTCTTATGATGGCTGCTTTATATTCTCGATCGGGGTCTAATCTACATCTTTTAATAGCTAAATGTTGTAGATTATTTTTTTTGTACTTGTGCGTAACACGTACTACCGAGCCATTCACGCTAACGGTTGTAAAAAAAAAATTTTTTAGTCAGATATACAGACATACAGATATAACAGCGTAACATACCCTGTACCAACTTCTTTAAATCCTGAATACTTGTTTCTAGGATCAAGATTAGATACTTGAATTTTCTTTGGTGATAAAGCTTTACGAACTCTACGCTCAAATTCATTTTCGGTTGAACGAATTAAAGGAGGTAATTGCGGTATTTCAGTACTAGGACCGACAGGATACCAAGGTTTTTCGGATACGCGGTTAGTTGTAGGATATTCACGCAAATTGTATGTACTTTTTTTAACATCAGGTTTAAGAAAGCAATCAGGACCAAATACGTTTGGTATCTCATAAAATCCAGGAGGACGCCAAATTTCCTATTGCTTTTTTAGTTAATTTTTTTTTAAGGAGTATTTATTTATTTTATTTACCTTTCCAGAATTGTTACTGGTAGTAGAAGTGGTAGAATAAATTGACGGTGATCTTCTATTGATACAACCAGTAGATCTTCTCTTTAAAGTCATATCAATAATATTCTTTGCACCAGTTGACGCAGTAGTTAATGATTTCGATTTACGAAGTTGTTGCTTGGGTGAAGCAGAAGAAGATCTTTTTTCAAACATGCCCTAATATTTATAATATCATTATTAATATGTTTGGTATTTTTATATTAAATAAAAAAATGTACATTTTTTTCTTGATCTTTGGCAGCGGCAATGATATGTTTACCAAATTTATTGTTATTCGTTGTTGATATATGAAGCATTTTATTTTAATCTATATATTCATAAGAAAAAGGGGGAAAAAAAAAAGAAGAAAAAGAAAAAGAAAAAGGGAAAAAAAAAGAGGTGAAAATTTTCTTTTTTATACTCTAGAAAAGACAGGTACCACCACATGTTTAAAATAATTTCGGCTTTTTTGCTCTTTTTACACCAATCACATTTTTTCTTCTTCAAAAATAAAATAAACTGTAAACACGTTTTCTGAATGGGTGACTTTGGTCAATACTTAATATAATAAAAACGTGGTTTGATACGTTGCTCCAAACGTGGTTTTGATCGTCTCATAATATATATATTTTGACAGTAACTTGTAATATATTTCTTATTGTTTCGTCTGTGGATTACACGGTCAATACATCTAATATTAGTAACTTGTCTCGTTCTTCACCAATAAAACCTTGCAGTTAGTCATTAATCTTATGTCAATCTTGACACTAATACAAATGCGTCAATTGGTTTCTTTTTAAGCGTACTAAATATAGCCTTTAACTGATATATATACATATGTAAAAAAGAAAAAAAAAAAAAAAAAAAAAAAAAAGATCTTCTCTTGCGGGGGCAAAAAAAACCGAGGAATGGATATTTTTACGTTTTTTTTTTATTTCAAAAATTGTTGTTTCACTTTTAAAAGAAATCCTTTTTTCTTTTTAAATGTTATTCAAGTCTCTTTTGACACTTCTTGTTGAATATGGATGCTTAATTGTGTGACCACCAAAATTATGCTCTTTTGCAGTATCAGTGTTACTTTCATCTTCTTTTTTAGTATACTCGGTCGGTTGGGGTTTACTAGACTCGGTTTGCTGTGGCCCATCTGACCATGGACGGTCTACTGTACCGTGACCAGATGAGTGGAGTTCAGGATGAGCTCTTGATTCTTTACTACGGTTCCATGAGTCTTCCCCAACTGGATAGGAATCTACTAGTAGGACCCTTTTCTCATTAAAAAATTAAGCTTTTTTGTGTGTTTAATATTTTATTACCTGATGATTTGTTATCGAAAGACATTATGTGTATTGTATATGAGTGTGTGTGTGTATGTATGTGTGAGAATAAAATAAAATAAAAGCAAAATAAAAATAAAATAAAAAAAATGAGTTCATATAATTTTTTTTATTCTAAATCAAGGTTGGTTGTGTTTCTGGTGTCGCTTTAAACTAATCTAACTTTTCCTTCTTTCAGCAAGTCCCGGACGTCACGATAACGTAACAGAATATTATCATCCTTTTCAAGTAAAATAGTCTCTACATCGTTACTGATAAAGAATAAGGTTAAGGGAATTGTATATTCTTTAAAAAAAAAAAAACTTACTCGCTATGGACATCAATATGTCCTACAGTGACCAAGGCTTTACAAAATACAGGTGCATCAAGGTTAGGTTCAACCACCATACTTAAATCACCACTCACTTCATCTTGTTTATGTTGTGATAATGGTAATTGATATAAAAATGATTCTGAATAATGAGTTTCAATTAATTCTTGGTACCGTCTAACATAAACAATCTCTTGCGATGATAACAAATCTTTTAAATCAGATTGACGTAAAATATAAAGTGGATATTTTTCAATCTTTTTTTTTAAATATAGTCATATTTTTTTTTTTTTAGCCAGTGTGTAATATGTGTGTGCTTGTACTTATTACCTTGAATAATCTAGTTCGTAAATAACTTTTTAACAGATATTTAATTCTTTCGATTTCAGTTTGGAAAAGCATACTGGCAAATTTATCTTCAACCTGTTCCATAATAAATTCAGCCTGAAAAAAAAACATGTTTAGTTGTACATGTACGTCAAATCAGTATTCGCTTTTCTAACCTGCACTTCAATAGCCTCAATTAATGGCTCAACTAAATGTCGCTCATAAAATAATAATTCAGGTGCGTTACGTTCATTCATCCATATTTGTGTTAATTGAGCAATACTGGCAGAGAAGGATAAACTTAATTGACCAGCCTGTTCATGTAATAAATTACGTGGTGCTAAGAAACTAGGCTCTGCGCTGCTACCTAAGTTTTCTGTCGTTTGTTGTTGTGTAAAAGAAGAAAAGGAAGAGAACGTATTATCTTGTGAGCCGTCATTATTCGACATTGTATTTCTAGAAATAAATAAAATAAAAAAATAGCCACCAAAAAAAAATATATAGTATATTATCTTGGACGTGTTTGTTTGAACGGTCCGTGTTTACTTTAAAGTCCCGGTTAAAGGCTTTTTTTATTATTATTACTAGTTCAAGTCTATAGTTTGTAGCTTTAATATATTAGTAATTTCTCTTCTATTATCTAACCAAGCATTAAAAGTAGTTATTTCTTTCATTGTACTGTCTTCACATATAGCGTCGTTGGCAGGACAATGTTTATGTTGTGCTGCTTCTTCTAATAAATAATTTGCAAATACAATTAAATAAAAGTATCGAATCAAGTAATTCAACGCAACATGTTTGGTAGATATATATTGTTTCGATCGTTGGTCTTCCATAGCGTCCATACGTAACTTGTAATCGTAGATAGCGCGTCGAAGATTTTGCATATGGTCACACGTATCAATGGCTTTATCTGTAAGACGTTTTGCTAGTTTACCAAAAGTTAACATACTGACCAGTTGTAAGATAATCTTGTATTCTCCACGTTTATAGTTTTCGGTCATATATTCTAATTGATCTACTTCAACATTGCCCAAGATAGGCTCTGTTCTGATAACCGTAGGAGACTCAATTGATACAGACCCTCCTCTGCTTGTAAGGTGATCATTGTTCATAATCATAGCCATCAGACATGCCGTCACCATACCTGTTGTCGTACGTCCGCGACCCATCTGACAATTATACAACATATCTACGCCTACATGTGCTGCTTTTGTTCTATCGATCAGTTGATCAAATACATCGGGAATAGGTGCTTGTTCATCTGTAATAGGAATTCGAAGGTAGTCCACTTGATACCCTTCATCAATAATGGATTGAAAAACATCTTTTGGCGTTTCAATATCTTCTTTAGAGACAGTTTCCCATAATCCTACAATTTCGTACTCGCCTCTTTCGTTAGGTTTTTCGTCATGTAATAGTAATCTGCCCTCGTATTCTTTCCACTCGTTGGTAGCCTCTAATTTCATACGTTCTTCCATAGACTCTACGCGATCGGTGGTGATACCAGTAGATTCCAAGTTCTTTAATGGGTCTTGAAACAAGCGAAGTACATACGGTTGTTTATTTACATACAAAACAGGTTCTTCACGAAGACACGTCCAAAGTACCTTTCTTGTCCCACCAGGTCCTGCATGCATGCTTTTCAATACCGCCTTAATTGCGTCTTTGGAAGGCATAGCACAACCACAAATAAAAGGTGGTTGAAGGTTTTGTTGGTCTTCGTCTGTTCGCTCCAAATCGGATTCTAGTCCACTGATCGCTTTACCCATTACGGGAGACTTCACAGAATCCTTTACACTTCTGACAGGCACTCTTCTAAAGTTATAAGCTTCTTCAATCTTTTCTTTCAAACTCATCTTTTGACAACCCGGGAATGCGTCGTGTTTCAAAATGGTTTGTTGACCGAGCACTTGACCATGGCGTGATGCCACTACGCTCATAATCTCACTGGAAAGCGCTACGCCGTCTCCAATCGTTTTTTCAACAGGGATAATCAAACTTTCGTTACTGTCCTTGAATTCGGCCAGCAGCATGACGATCTCGGGCCGTTTCCCCATCCAGTCTTCAAAGGTCTTGGTGGTATCGATCGATTCATCAGACGAAGTGCTGTCCAAGTAGGCCTGGAAACAAAGTAAAACAAAATACCTTTGTAAAGCTGAAACACCTCGTTTAATATAAGCTACCTTCTTTGCTGGGTCTTTTTCGTTCTCGGCTTTCAAGTGTTCAGACTCAATCATTTCTCGCAAGTTAAGGAAGGCTCCGCAGGTATCAATGACTTGGTCGACTATATACTTAATCTCTAGGCCGTTTTGAACAACGCGTAATAAACTATTGATAATTTGGTAGTTGAGGTACTGGCATCGTTTATCTCCCTTTTTATCGGCGGAGTACTGAGCTGTATCATGTTTTATCCAACAAGTAATCAGTGTTGCAATCACTGTACCTAATGTAGAACGACCAAGTCCGATTTGACAATTCCTTTTTTTAAAAAAAAAAATAAGAGACATATTTGATATCAAATAATATATATAAACTTTACATGATAAGAGCCGTCTTTGATAAATCAGTGCTAGAAATTAAATGACGAAGCTCATCAAAATCACACCACTCTGGAGACTTTTCAGCAGTAATAGGTACACGATGATAATCCAACACGTGAGATACAGGGCTTTCGATTTCATCAGCGATTTCCTCAGCTACGGAATACATGACTTCACGTACAGTCATGACATCGTTTACATCCACCTCTTCCCAAGCAGCTAAAACGTTACCATCTTTATCTTCGCCGTTTAAAAGGATACGGCCGTCATAATTAGATATCTCGCGTATAATATCTTGCTTCAATCTTTCTTCCAAGTGCTCTAAACGAGCACCTGTAATTCCTTTATAGACCTTCATATTACGTAGTGTAAAGTATTTATCACGAAGTACGTATGGAATACCGTTGATATAAATAATGGGCTCTTCACGTAAATTGATCCATTGAATACGCTCGTTCTTATCTGCCAAAAGCTTTCTAATCACAGTACGTAGTCCGTCTACAGTAGGTTGCGAGATACCGTAGACATGCGTATGTTTAATTCGTCTAAAATTAGATCCACCTTGCACTAAAAACACGTGATGCGGTTGAATGCGCTGACTCATGGTTTCATCAACCATATCAATGTCTCCGGGCGTAGGCAGCTTTTGTAACTGGTTACTCTCTTCGTCATCTAATTGTTGGTTACGTGAGCTCCAGAAATCGATTTTTAAAATGGTTTGTGACGTAAGTACTACGCCAGTACGTGATTTAAGAATAATTTCTTCCAGTTCGGATGCAACTGAACCAACTGCACCGACCATATTAAACATACCAGGTCCGTACGTCTTACGATGCGACGCACTGTAGTAACTACTATTGGTAACAGACACGTGTAAATCCTCAACAGGTCGGAAAAGGTAAAGTTTAGGCGATTTCTTTCGTAAACTGGTCAACATGGTCCAGATAACGTTTCGGTTCTTTAACCAAGAAGAAAACGTCACTTCAAATTTCGTGTCTGGTGATTCGTTAATATAACATGTAAAACAAAGTAAAGAAAAGTAACGTTGTAAGCCGACCGCGGCGCGTGCAATAGGGCTGTTCTTGGACTCGTAGCCAGATACCGTTGTTTGCTTGATACGGTTCATCAATATATCTTCTCGTAGATTAACCACTTCGTCAGATTGATCGATCACTTGATCCAACACTTTTTTGCTAAAGTATCCGCTATCCAAAACAGCTGCCAGTGCGGTAATAGATTGGTAGTTACCCATCACGGCTTCCTTGAGATTTTCAATCATGTCGCCGCGTGCTAAGGCCCATTCAATGGCGGATCGTGGTGAGAGTTTGGTATCGAGACTTGATTCTAAAATGTATACCAGTCGTAATAAAGCATGGTTGGCGCTAGCTAATGTATCTACTTCTTCCCATCCTCGGAAGAGTTCATGAGGTAAACTGATTTCGGTAGATTGGTAGTTGAATCCGGCTATGGGAAATGGATCTGGAGCATTTAGTTCTAGTAGCTGTGCACGTCTGATGATTTGAGCGATAACAATACCGACAGTAGCTATTTGAAACGTGAAATTAAATTTAATATACAAAGTTTATACATGTGTGTATGTTACTTACTTCGAACTGCACCCATACCACAATTAAATACTAAAGGATCAGTAGGATCTAATGATTTAATTACTCGAACGTATTCATCAAAGTAACTATCTTCGGGCGCTTGATCAGGAGAAATAGGAATACGAAAGTAATTTAATCGATAGTTCATTTGTTTAAAACCTTCAAATACTATTATATAACTCATTAAAATCGTCTTGCTTTTTGTTGTTATTTAATTAACTTACATTCTCTAGGTGTTTGAACTTGATCTGCTGCAATAAAACAAGGTACAACCGTACCATCCGCTTTTTTTTTTTTAAAAAAAAAAAGAAAGTTTTAGAAAAAAGTATATTTTGTTTTATATTTTAATTAAGTTACTTACAAAGTTCTTGATGCACGAGTAAAAGCCCACCTAAAGATTTTGCTTCTTTTACTACATCGTCTTTTAATCTCTCTTCTAGTTTTTCTAACCGGTTTGCATTAATTCCTAAGAAAGAAGCCATGTTTTGTAACGGGTCGGCATAATCTCGAAGCGCGTACGGATGACCGTTTAAATAAAGTAAAGGCTCTTCTCGCGTTAAAAACCTAAAAAAAAAATGCAATTAATACATAGTTTTTTTTTTTTTTTTTTTAGTTACCAAGTACAAGAAGTATCTGTGCTACTGTTGGGATGACAATTTAATAATGCTAAAACTGTCGATAATCCAATTGCCTATAATTATATAAACATTAGTTTTTTTGTTTTGTTTTGTTTTTTGCTTATATAAACCCCCTTACAGTAGGTTGTGCAACACCATATACGTTTAATTCGGCTACACGAAAATTTGGTGCACCCTGTAAATGGAAATCCAATTTTGAATTTGTACCTACAAATATATTAGATATTTTTTTTTTAATTATTTGTGTGTGCATACCTTTTTCAAAATGATCCATTTTTAAAATCGTGTTTCTCGAAAGTACACTACCATGACGCGTACGCATTAAATTCTTGACGGCGTCGAGTAAGCGACGAGGATCTTGTGTCTTTTTTTGTAAGTCGGGTGCAGGCTTATCATTTATGTTCTTGGTCGGTGAACCAGAACCAGAGTTGGTTACCTTAATATCTTCTCTAAAAAGGTAACATGTACATTAAATTTAGTTTTTGTGTGTGCGTGTTCACAGTATATAGTACTTTACATTCTAGGTGGAATAAACCTGCTCATATTGATCACTAGTATATTTTTTTTTCTGTTTGAAAATATTGTTCCTAAAAGGTAAAGAAGAACAAAGTAATGTATCGGAAAAAAAGTGTTGCATTTATACTTTTCAGTCGCTTTCTACGTCATGAGCACAGCATGTCTCCGTCTGAATATTCTGTTGGTCGGCCAAGTGTATTTGGGATAATTATATATCCTGTAACAGATTTTTTTTTTTTTTTGGGGGCCTATTCCCAAGTAGCAACATAGTAAGTAGTTAATTGAAGCTGTAGTCATTTATACTGTGTATCTCTTTTTTCTTAACCTTTGGTGGGAAAAGACCTAAATAAAATTTTGACCAATTTGGTTGACTCGGCCATTCAAAAGCGTCGCGAAAAAAGTCACACTTCTCTCTTAAAAACAAAGAAACAAAAAAAGAAAATAGAAATATTTTTTTTGAAAATAAAAAACTCTTTCTTTTTTATATATGGTAAAAGCAGTTAAAGGTGTGTTATTAGAGTGTGATAGCACCGTAAAACAAATCGTACTTAATCTTAACAAAAGAGGAAACTTTGTAATTGAAGACTTGGACGAAACTCATTTATTTATTGAATCTTCTTGGGTTGAACAACTTAAATACGAATTAGATAAAATCTTGGACGAGAACTCTTATACGGTTGTTACTAATAGTGACGATAAAGACGGAAAAAAGTAAAGCAGCGAATTCTATCATACCAAAAAAAAAAAAACAAAACAAAAAAACAAAAAAACAACAACGCAAAAACAAACCCCCAACCCCAATTCAATGAAATCACAGCGTGTGTGCCCTACTTGTCATACAAAAAAGTTTAGAAAATCAGAGGACGCAGGTCTCGTTTGTAAATATGGTCACAAGTTTCTAGGTGTTCAACAAGAGGAAGCAGAAGAAGCATTTGCTGTAGGTAAAGGTTCAAGAAGAAAGATAGTCAAAGAAGCTCGTGACGATAACTTCGAATCGAACCCTGCGCAACAACGAAGTGATTTTTTACTTGTAATTCAATTTGGATTACAAGTTATATCCAGAAGTATGGTACAAGATTTAAATTTCCCTCCAGAGTTAGAACCAACTGTTCGAGAATTATGGCTGTTGTATGTAGCTGATTCAAAGAAGGAAGTAATTGATGCTTATATGTTTGAAGCGTTTGAAAAAGAAGCCGGTGATAAAACGAGAGGATCAAATACTAGAAATGATATTGGTACATTTGAAGAAGAGGAAAAGTTACTTGAAAGTATCCGTGATGATGATAATGAGGATTACGATAGTGAATCAGAAAATGAAGGATCTGTACCAAGAGGACGCCCAATAAGACTTAAATGGCAACCCCTTAAATTTTATCATGTCCTAGTATTCATTTATTACGCTTGTATGTATCTAAGGTATCCCATCCTGCCTAATGATTTAGTTCGATGGTGTCGATCAGGCGATATTCCTTACCTTAAAATACAAGAACGTATCCCACCTCAACTATTATCCTCTCTTTCATTAGTACTTTCACATTCTATGAACAACATACCATCGTCAGGAGAGATTAGAAAGGCTGAATATAGTATGACCAGATGCTTTTTAATCAACTGTAAATTGGAATTACCAGATATAAATGTATCTTTATATATGGATCGTTTCTGTGCTCAATTCTTTCTTCCTGTCGAAGGTTATTATTACGCTCAATGTATTTGGAATATGTATAGAAATGTCCATGTAATTAGCTTAAAAGATACAAGGATGGCACACAAGATACCAACAACTGTAGTTTTAATGGCTTGTGTGCTTATAGCAGTTAAGTTTATATATGCTATTGGTGATACTTCTTGGTAAATAAGCCCTTTTAAATGTATATGCATATGTATATATATATTAACTTTTACTTAGTGAGACATTATCAAGCGTAAGCGAATTTGATAAGACTATTACAAAAGAAAATTATATGAAAAAAATCAAACAAAATATAGAAGAATGGAAAAAGATTTATCAACAACAAGAAGATTTAGGAAACATTATTCAAAATTTGAAAGATACATCAGTTGCATCTAAATTGACACTTCTTCTTCGTCAAAAAAATCGTAAGATATAAAGGTTTTTTTTAAGCGTGTAAGAGTGAAAATTAAATTATTATTTTATTGTGTAGTTGTTATGCTTCACGCTTTGGAGTCTATTCATCAAAGAAATGGAAATGATTTGAGACAATCAAGATCTTCAAATTTGTTTATGGATACAACTGTATGGGATAAAACTGATTATAATGTAGCACAAACAGAAGCAACTGTAATCGAGTTAGGGTCTCACTATTTCGTTAGAAGAAGTGCAATGTCACCAAAGGATTATTTGGATATACTTGAACTAGCTACACATGTCACTGGAGAATTATCTAATTCGACTTTAGAAATTACATTACAAAAAGTAGAGAAAACTATAGCTTATAGATGCGGTTCTTCGCCCGCTGATGTAAGTGTATTCAATAAGGCATTCAAACCAACAATTCCTTAAATAAGGAGACCTTCTTTTTTTTGCTGGCTGTGAGAATCGTATAATTGTGATTGATTTCAAGATATTTGTTGCTCGTTGTTTCTCAAGATCGAATATGATATGTATATTTTATCGATGATAATAAAATGAAAAATAAAAATAGATAATTAGTTGTCATATGGTACATGATGCATAAATTTTATTTTAAAGTGCAATATTATTAAGGAAGGGAGAAATATGTTCAATAGGGTATTTTGATATAAATATACATATATATGTGATCTAGGTATGGTGGTTTAAAAAAGAAGAGAGGTGATGGTACAAATGAGGGTATACAAAAGTAAGATAGATAATTATTGTTGTTGTTGAGCAACTTGGGAGAAAGCATGAATAGCAGTGCTACGGCATCTTTCCCATTGAGATTGAAGGTTTTGCATCCAAGAGATAACAAGTTCAAGACGATCAATAATAGGAATTGTACGCAAGAGAAGGTATAAGTCAGTATGAGAAACTGGTAATACAACAGCTGCCCACCAGCAGACAGCAGTAGGATTAAGCTTAGAAGGCATGGGACCGTGAAGAGACTTCATACTTTCAAGCCAAAGAGGACCTAAAAGTCCAGCAGTTTGTGTGTGAAGAGATCCAGTAGGCATATTTGATTGTTCGCTTAAATGATGAATAAATTGTAAAATAGATTCAGCTAAATCTACTGTATATTGAGAGACTTGCTCTTGTTGCTTTTGAAGACCCAAGTGATCATCAGCGGGTGGAGAGTTGGGAATTTCGATACTGAGTTGACGAATGGATGCTTCGTGTAAAATCTCAAAGTTGGCTGCAAGTGTAGTTTCATCTTGTTCTTCGTGGTTTTCGAGTTTAAAACGATCAACACCAACAACATCAATAATAAGTGCATCGTTACGGTGTTCAACACCAATAATTTGAAGAATAGTACCAAATTGTGCTACTTGAGGACGACTACGATGAACTGAAGCTAAACAAAGTCCGTTGTATCGACTAGAAGGAATAAGTGAATTACGGAACATACGTAAATGGTTCGGTGCATAAATAGGTAATCTAAAGCTTTGTCCTGGTAAGATAACTGTACCGGAAATAAATAGAGGAACATTGTATTGTTGAAGGTTGATAGAGTCTAATAAAGATGTTTGGCGAGTGTTGCAAGGTAAAAATCCGGATAATTGAAAATCTTTAACAACTCTAGCTATTAAATGGTTTGGTGCTTGTGCTAATAAATTGCTGAATTTAGGAAGAGGACGATAACAAGTAATACATTGATCAGTATCTATTTTGGATTGTAAAACGCAAAGTCTACAGAAAGTGTGGCCACAAGGAGTTGTAGTGGGTTCAACTACTGGAGAAGAACAAGACTGACACGTTAAAAGTGGGATAACTGCGTTGGCAACTAAATTGATAGAGTTTGTATCGGTATCCATTTCTTCGCAAGGTGATGGTGGTAAAAAACAGTTTGGTAAATAATTGCGAAGTATATTGGTGAACTCTAAAACTGTTGTATCTGCTAATAATTCGGGTCCAAAAAGATGCTTTGGTGAATCACAGTGAGGTACTGGGCAACGGAATACGGATTTTTTTACAGAAGTAGGGCTAGAAACTGGAAAGCAGTGAGAGCAAACAGTGTATCCACATGAAAGTGTAATAGGGTCGACTAAAATATCGCCACAAGCGACACAAGTAAGTGATTGTGTGAAATTGAATCTATCGGTCATATAAGGAAAAAAAAATAAAGTGAAAGTGAATGAATAAAGAAGAAAAAAAAAGTTTGTAAAAAAAGTACTTGCTTTTATATAAAAACAAAGGGTCAGTTTATTAACTGCACTTATGATCAATAACTCACCAGCTAAAATTCGATCTTGAACAAACGCTCGATTTTTGGTTTCCCAAATCTGTAAGTTCCTGATTTAGAAAAAATGTTTCTTTTACAAAAACCTAATTGGGGGGAAGGGGGTTGGGGGACCGATTGCTTTTCTTTTTTTTTACATATCTTGTAACTATTTCTTTTACAGACCTTACTATGAAAACATTTAGAGGTTATGACATACATCTTAAAAATTAAACACTTTGATGCAATGCTTTTATGTCTTGTTTATCGGGAATTAAAGTCGTAGCCTTAGCTTAGAAAAAATAAGATTTTTGTTCTGATATCTGATCCTATTTCTCATATTCTATATTTTAGCGCTAAAACCAAATCACCTTTTTTTTGCTCCCCCAAATAGTCCTCCCCCCACGGTCTCTCCTCCCCCCCAATGTGTTTGTTTCTCCGCCTCCCCCCCCCCCACACACACACACATTCCCCTAAAAAAAATAGGCTATTGTCAGATAAACATCTAATTTATTCCATGTAAATTTAAGATTTCAAATATGGGGGGATTATGTTTTTAAGTATAACAAGGAGTTATTTTATTCATCATCAAAGTTGCATCCAAAGCTCAAAACATTAAAAGCATTTGTGCTCCTATTATTATTAGAATTACTTGACTTCTTTTTCTTTTCAGGTCTACTAGAAGATGCTTTACTTGTAGCATTTAATCTTTTTGGTTTACTATCTGATATGGTCCATTCTTCTAATGCATTTGATATAATATCATAATCATAAATATCTTCTACATCATTATTTAAGTCCAACATAATCGACTTGTAAATGGCACAAAATAAACTGGAAAATTTTGGTGAAACGCCAGAAAGCATCTTTCCGATGCTTGCCCCGCTTCGCGCAGTTTCGATATAATAATGAAAGTAAACACCATTATACATACTGGCCAAAACATGTGGTAAGCGTAAATAACCTGGAATATCAAGAACTTGCGATAGAAGAAAGGATGAATAAATAATACTTTGATATTGAGCTGATAAATGAATCGAGCGTTTCTTTAAGGCGGGTGTTCCGGTTGTAGGAATAGGAACCTCTTCTTCTGTGTAACCAAGCACAGGTGCTAAAGATCGTAGCGTTGCTATAATCATGGCAATTACTTCATGATTATAAAGTCTTCCGTTTTCAATAGATTTGGAGCAATGGTGTATCATATATCTTTGACAAAGAATTAATGGGTGTAATTTAGGATCAAATGACAATAAATGTTTGATCTCGTTACTAATATGGAATCTATAAAAATTTTCCAAATGCTTGTTGTCTGTGTCACTATTATCATCGGCATTGCTTATCACTCCTCCCGTAACAGATAATACTTCTAAATGATGCTTTTCCCTGATATATTCTTGTACAATAATTGCACTTTTTTCTTCGCTTGGCATACGTTCCATTACTGAGCCATACATTCCTTGTCTTAATGATCTACTTACATCCCAACTAAACTCTCGTTCTATATCTTCAATAAATATACTTGTCCAAAATGTTTTGTTTTCAATTACATCCATTACTTGTCTACTTAATCCAGAGCTATGATGGTTCAAGTTTTTTAATAAGTTTGGCGTAGCTAATTCCTTAATTTGATTTTTGAGGAGTTTGGGAAGTAATGGACTATCAGTATCATACCGACTAATTGAGTCAATAATTCGATCTTCAAAACCAGATGCTTTTTCCTCTCGTGACTTCATACTACTTTTAGAAATAATTGGTTTCAACTGATCAACTATATTCTTGATTGCATCTTGTTCATTTAAACAGTTTCTTTTGATAAATTCAGCAACTACCTTTGGCCATCCATTTTGTTTATTCATCATTGCAATGCCATTGTCACTACACCATTGACCGATAGGATATCTAACAATATCAGAATCAAGATAATCGTTACCAAGAAGTGTTCCAAATAAAGGTAATAAGGATGGTTTTAAATTTAACAAAGAAGTTAATTTCTCTGGATGAAATACTCCAGCCGATATATTCTCCCCCTGAGTAGGGATATTTAAAAGCTCAAACGGAATATAACCTTTTCCGATATTTGGGTAAACATGCATATCTGAATCTTGAGATACTACATACCCATTCTTTTCGGCTGCCAATTCAACTACTTCGCTATCTGCTTCTCCTTGACATATCTTTACCTCAACATCAAGTTCTCGAAGTGTCTGAATAATTACTTCAAGTGTCATAGGGGGTATAAGAAAAAGATCTCCATAGTATTGAATACCGTTTTGTCGTTGCTCTTCGTTTTTATTGCTTGTGTTGATTTGCTTCAAGTTCCAATAGGTTGAAATCGACCTTTCGATATATGACTTGTGTCTCTTGATTCGGGTCTCCATCTTGTCTTGCGGAAGTGATCCATCAAACAAAAAAGTCATTTGAATACCGGCTTTTCGTAATGTCTCAACCATATCCTCGACCACTTTAGCTACCGTGGCATATTGTCCTCCATGCGTCCAATCCGTTCTGTTTTCATAAGCAATATGATATACAAATGCATTACCATCAAATATAAAATGGTCTGTGTCGCTGTCACCTGTCCAATTTAAATTCCATTCTACTTTATCTACAAGGCTGGGATGCGACTTTATAAAAAACGAAAGTCCATGGATTCCCATCGCTATATTAATCGTTCGATGATCTAGAATCAACAATCAACTGAAAAACTTTTTTTTATTTATCTAGTATTTCCCTCGACCATCAGATATTCGCCCAATCAAAACATATTTTAAGCTTTCTGACGTCTGACAGAACTGAAGTTATTGGTTATCATCTGCTAAAGCTACCCGACATGATTGTTTTACATCTACTACGATGCCTAGGAAGTGAAGTGTTATGGTAAGGAACGATTGCTTGATGCTCAGACAATAATTTTGGAAACACGTAATTTTTATAGGTTTAAAAGAGCTTTCATTATGTAATGAAAAAACACACTGTTTATTAAAAGTAAAATAATGATATCTACCATAGCTCTGGTATGTTTTCTGGCCATTTACCAGACTCCCGTGCTTGCCAATATCGCCCTGTAAATTTCCACGTACGAGCTATACTATTCTCTTCATTTTCTGATGGATAGAAACCTGGTTCCTCGTACGGATCCTCTTCTAATCTAAACCACTGAGGACTCCATGTAATACCTTTTTCTTCTAAAAGAGCTCGGGTTTCCCTTTGTTTATTTTCTATCCTTAGTTTCTCTTTGTCTGCTTCGCTTATTTTACCTTCTTCGTATAGCCTTTGATCTGGTCTTAATCTTGAATCTGTCTTTGGTAACTTTCCCTTTTCTATAGGTGTAATTTCATTTAATTCTATCGCAAATTGAGAGAGTCCGTAATACTTTCTACAGACATCAATATTGGGAGGTACTTTTGCTCTCCAAACGACTGAAAACGTACGGCCATTCATTTGAATATCTTCTGCCAACGACTCGCTCCATTTACCTACTATGCGTTTTTTCTTTTCTCCTTTACTATTATACAGTAAACCAGTAACATGATTACGTTCTTTTGGAGTACTAAACAGACCTCCGCCCGTCCCTTCTTTAAATGTGACAGTAGCATACTCGCATGTTGTTTGGTTCGTAACCTTCATCTCTCCCGCATGCTCTAAATACTTTTCACCTGCAATCATGTTACGCATCCAACTAGAAGGCTTTGTAAACGTAAAATGCTCCTTGCCGTTTAAACAGACATGAAATGTACCCTCTGCTATAAACTCCATCGATTTCCCCCAAAATTTACTTTTTAGTTTCGTACATTGCCAATATCTGTATCGAACTGATTCTGCATGAGAAGCAATGATAAGTGGATGATGAGATACTTTCTCAGAAACAAAACGGAAACCTTTATCAGGTCGAACACATTCATACGTTTCTGTTAGTATTGGATTAAAAGGCTATCGTCCCCATAAAATTAGTTATTGTTAACTATATAATAACACCGCTTATATTTATTTATAAATACCTTGTGGCCAGTTCTCCATTGAGATGATGCGTATGCAGAAATTGCAAATGCTACAACATACATTAATCTGTCCATGCTATCGCTACTTTCTGCTGCAGTGTCTAATAATTCCGAGTATTCCAATTCTTCGCAGGACTTTTCCAATAGACTGAGCGGCTCGTTCATACTGATAGGCATCGCAATTTGAGACAAGTCTTTACCGATATTTTTACGGAAAATAGATAATGCTGATACATCATTTGCGACCGAAGGCGAAGGTAAAATTTGACGACGATGAAAGTTAGACGGTTCAGATACAAACTCAATAAATTCAGATTCCTTTGTGAGCGGATTTATATCTGCCCCTACAGTAAAAAAAATGGGGGCTATTAGTATTTCTTGCATTTGTAATATGAAAGCGAAAGCCGATTTACCGATTTCTTCGTCGCCTTCATCTTCCGAGGCGGACGCAGAGCTTGCCTCGGAAGCAATACTTTCGTTGTCTGAATAATCTTCGTCACCGCTTGTCAATAAAATAGACTCGGCATCGTAATATCGTTCATCAGACCTGATCGAGTTGCGAAAAGACTGCGTTTCGTCATTGATCGTGAGTGATGGTATATCACCTAGTTCATTTCGTCTATTCATATCACTATCGCCGATCGTTTTCACTCTAGATTGTCTTCGAGAAGTAGAAAAACTCTTTCTTCGAGAGTTTACAGGCGTTAATCGTTGAATAATAGCTCGGATCTCGTACCATTGTTCTTTTTGTTCATTAGCTAAAGAGATTACTCTTTCTGCCTCCTTTTCGAGTAACTGGTATTCGCTATCATCCTTGTGTGCTTCTATAAAAGCAGCCGTATTCTTTTTAAGGGCGGCGGTGTTATGAACGAGTAGATCGGCATTACGAATTCCTCGATCTATATGAAACAATACGTTATCATTAGTGTAATCTGCTGGTATATCGTCAGAACTAGCAGGCTCTGTAGATAAAAATTCGTTTCGATCATCAAAAGAGCCCTGTTTTAATTCTTCAAAGGTTGTTTTCCAATCGTCAAAGTCCTTGTCTTCGGTACACTTTAAATGAAATAAATTAGATCCAGAGTCGATATGAATTAATTTTTGTTGTGGATTAAAGGATATGGTAGCTAATAGAATTTGAATTGACCCGCGCGTAATACTATCGGGATTCTCAGAGTACGATAAGACACCTGTTTTCGAAAGTTGAAACCATCTTCTTGCCCATCCTTGTAATTTTTTACGTCTCTTTTTTAATAACCAGCTTGATTTGACTATAGAAGTATCTTTTAATGTCTTTTCTACGTGAGAATTCGTTAATGTAACAGAGAACGCTACAATTTTAGGTGTGTTTTTTGAAAAAGTATTGTCTGTAACGAAAAATAAAAAATTCGAGATTAACTATGTGTTAAAAAATTTCCAGATCCCACAAAATACGTACCGAATACAAGTATGTAATGTCCTGGGCTCTCTACTGTATATGAACCTTCGACTTTTGTTTTTACAGAATTTACCTGTTCTATAGGGATAAGTTCTGTCCACTCATTCATTTCTCGTAATTTCTCTGATGCGAGTAATTTAGATCTTGACCTCTTATGAGCTATATTTGTATCTATATAAAAGTATATAAATATATGTTTTTCGGTATTATTGTTTTTATTAACTGCCTTTTTTTTATTACCTCTTTTTTTCGTACTATATGTGTGAGGTAAGGGAGTAAGTGACGATTGACTGGTTTGGCGATACAATCCAAAAGCTATATTGTTTTTTCGTGTGGTAAAAGTCCATTTAATTATGGTTTCTTTTGTTGGCACATATACATAATGAAGATAGAAATCTCTTGGTTGTACTTGAATAATCTCCATAATTTATTGAAGCGAAAAAAAGATGCAATTACTTTTAGTGAAACTTGGAGACTAAAGCAAATACGAAAAAATGTATCATATTTGAAACATTTACCTATCTTTCGCCCTCTTTCCTTCTTTAAACATAAAAGCTATATTAAATTTATAGAAAGAATATGTAAATATTAATACATGTATAGTCCAAGAAAAGTACTAAGAGTTTTAAAGTATATATAACTAAATGTGCTTTAATACAAAATGAAAAATATAAGGGCTATATTATATTATCACTTGGCCGCTCTCTGCCCACACCGATTTGAACTTGCACGAACTAACTGATACTATAAGTAATCTCTACGCTAATATATTCATTAGATAGGTTCGATTAAACTTACTAAACCAATCTAAGTCAGTCTACAAATTCGTTAAAGCTTTAAATTTTTTTTCGTTTTATTTATTATTGGGATGAATGATTTAGTCTCCAGTCGGCACGAAACTCCATAAATCAAATTAATGACAAAAGCACCGTTTCAACCCCTAAAGGTTAGGAAGACATTCTATCTTGTATGCGATGAAATCCGAGGATTCCTGGCAATGAAACGCTGAGGCCAAATAAATGACAAAACGTTCCATCGTGGCTGCATTCTTCTATTTTTGATTAAAGAAAAAACATAATTTGCCTACTTTTGCACTCCTTTTTATACTTATTTTTTCAAAAGAAAATTTTTTCTTGCTGCATTTCGAAAAATACGTCCATTTATGGTTTAACAGAATGGGGATTGAAAAAAAAAAGTCCAGTGCAGGGATGCTTAAGGCGGTTATAGGGATACTTTAGACAGTTTTATCGATTGTTCTTCAGTTAGAAACCGTTTAAACTGTCAGTAAAACGCGTTATTCTGCAGTGGACAATAGAGGTATGTCTACACATACAATATGTTAAATAAAGGAATATTTAGTGATAAGAGCCAGAATAAGTTATACTGATAAGATGCTATTTATACTTAACTTGTATTATCATATATAATTATTTAAGGAAGATGTCTAGTCTAAACGCATGGATTTGTGAGTGTTTGGCTTTAAGGTTATTTCAGATGTAAGTAAAACTTACTGGGACGTAACTGTCAAAGCTGTACATTCTAGTGAGCAGCATATAAGTTTTTTTTATCAATTAATGAACATCCCTTCTACCAGTCTTAAAATAAAATATATAGCTGACTATTTGTGAAAAAAAAAAAAGATTCGTTTATAATTTTATAATTTAAGCCGTTCACTATTATTATTTATTTTTATTTTTGCTTGCGAACGGCCTTATTTTACAGTCTGAACAGACTATTTGGGAGCGGCGTTAATTAATTGAACTCATGCGAAAATGTTCTTCTATCTATCTTTTCCTTCCTCTTTTAACTATTTTTCTCTTCTTCTATAATTTTTCCTACTTTTCTTTGATTACAAGTTAGAAAAAGACTTTAATGAAAAAGAAAGTAAAGCGCGAACAAACTTCTTTACCCTAAAAAATAAGGCTTATAAAAACAAAGGTAACATACATACCAGTTATTAACTGGTACAAAACTGACCGCAAAAACGATACAATTACAGATGTATACGAAGAAAGTTCGGACGATGATTTTCAGCCTGTATCTATAAGCAGAAAAATAAAAAGTAGGGAAGCCAATCCTGTGAGTGATTCTCAAAAGAAAAGTAAGGGCAAAAAAGAAAAAGCTATATGGAAGCCCGATCACATACGTTCTTTACACGAGCTCGTGAATACCGTTAATATGCTAGTAACACATACTTTTGCTTTTTCGAAGTATATATTTCTTCAAGAATTGAAAGAAGATTTTAACTTTAGTTTACAAGATTACATCAAAAAAAAATTATGGAAGTTTTTCTTAGTCTTACGCAAAAATCTAGTAGACCTATAAATTTTTTTGGACAGAGTACCGCTTTAAAGCTTTCATGAAGATAGCGGAATTATTTGCTTTAGAAGGAATGAGTCAATTTGCACGTTTTCCTTTAAGAACGACTTTCATTCCCTGTTACATGACATTTGATTCGAATATTGTTCATTTCCATATCTTAAGGTACAAGACCACTGCTAATGCCAAAAATAAGTTTCAAGCCTGGGGTGCTGCTGTCAAATTGAAAAATAAAACTTTTAAAAGCCAAGGGCCTAAAAGGTCAATGCGGTTCCAAGGAACCCTTGAAACAGACGGCGTTAGTGTGCCGATACCAAAACAAAATACTGATATCAGTAGAAAGTCGACGAAAGTTAAGACTATAGATGATGAAAATGATAACACAAAGTACATAGAACATTTGACGAGGGAAGAATTGAATAAACAGACCGCAGATGCGTTCTAATGGATCCCTGCAGAAGGTATTTACTGTATTGCATGAAGGAAACCAGTACGTCAAGCGAAAAGCAAACTTCGATTTATACTAAAACGGAAAGAACTAAGCTTGCAAGACTCTTCAAGATTTTGAGGAAGAGAACGAAACCACCCTAGTTCAATCCTCCGAGACAAAGCTTTCCAACATCAAATCTTCCTCCGTTGATTTAGACGAATACACAAAGTACATCAAGGTTAGAGCCCTGGTTTCAAAAACTTTATATCTGTACTACGGAAAAGAAACACTTCAAATCAAGGAGGCATACTTTCCTAAACATTGCTTTAAGTTTCAAGTTAGAAACAAAGCCGACCTATACTACGGAAATATGTTTGTTATCAGAATAAGAGGGCATTTCCCTCAACATGAAACGGCACTCAATCAAGCTGCTCCTTACAACCTGTACTCAACTTACTTCGATATCATGATGCAACAGAAGCACATTTTAGGCCGTATAAATAATAGTGGCAGGGTCCGTGTAATGCGAATGTTATCCAGAATATCGACAGATAATCAAGATGACTTGGTACAAAAAGCAAGCAAAATTCTCGAAAAGTTACAATTTCTGCCTTTCAGAAAGATGAAGTTCTCATCGAAGCTATATTATGATTAAAACAATCAAAAACTTGTAACAAAGCTTAAAAAGAAATTCGGGTCTGACAGTTCTTTTATTCTTGGTGACTGGCTGGAACCAAACATTAAGTACCAGGAGCCCACCAGGCATAAAGGGTTGATAAATATGATGAAGAAGAAGGGCCTAAAGTCTTTTTAAACTGAACTTCTTCCTTTTGTCCTTCTTGTGAAGATAGATTGGAAAACTTTAAAAAAGTAAGAAATCCAAAATGTTATAAACGAAAATCAATGCCAACTGTCTTGTGCCACGTCCTGTTACGGTAAGAAGGATTATAATACCCACCACGCATTATAACATTTCTAGCGACAACTATTACTTAACTGGTAACTGTAAAAAATCTTCTTGTCTAGATGCTACTATAACAAGGCTTTGGAATCAAGATCTAGTTGCAGTTTGGAACTTTAAAAAAAAATTTACTTAATTTAAGAAGAACAGGGTCTCATCCTGTATTTTTCACTCGTCAAAAACAACAATAACCTTCTGTCGAAGTTATCGCTAGGTCATAACTAAATTTACTTTTAGGAATGACCGTCCGACCATTTAATACTGGTATTTGTCTCTTAAACATAAAAAACATTTAACAGCAAAAAATTATTAATTCACTTATTTCAGACCTCGTCTTTTTCTTCTTTTGGGAGGTTTTCGTTAGGTTGTGTAGAGAAACTTATTCTGAAGTTAAATAAATCTATTGAGATAGACTGTACAGATAGAACACGTATCAGGACTACACACTTTTTTTAAAAAAAATGTGTGTACTATGTTACAATAAACTACACTCTACACTCTGCATAGATATGCACCTTATGTATTATCTGTTTTTTATAGTGAGGGACTAAGTTATTATATTTCACTTGTGAATTATATTTGCAGCTCTGCGTCAAATGTAGTTATTATTGAATTATAAATATATTTGACAACTTCGGTCAAATACAAACGATATTAGTAAGTAATACCACAGAAGTCTTGTTTATCAACTATTGTCTTGAACTGAGAAAAATTAATGAATACTACCTAGTTTTGTAAATAATATTGCTGTAACAACTTTTTATGTATGTATTTCTTACAACAGCAGGAGCATTTTTGCCTTAAAGTTAAGAACAATGTATTAATGATCGGTTGCATTGAAGGCATAACAGTCCTACTAAGCGTCCGCTTGACGTGGGACTAATTAAACAAGCACAAATTATCAGCCGCTCTACTCCGACTAATTTGAGGGAATTGACAACTAAGACATGGCTTGGTTAAGTTTTTATTTTTTCATTTTATTTATTATTGGGATGAATGATTTAGTCTCCAGTCGGCACGAAACCCCATAAATCAAATTAATGACAAAGGCACCGTTTCAACCCCTAAGGGTTAGGAAGACATTCTATCTTGTATGCGATGAAATCCGAGGATTCCTGGCAATGAAACGCTGAGGCCAAATAAATGACAAAACGTTCCATCGTGGCTGCATTCTTCTATTTTTGATTAAAGAAAAAACATAATTTGTCTACTTTTGCGCTCCCTTTTATACTTTTGCGAAAGAAAAATTTTTTCCGGCTGCAAGTGAAAAAGAAAATCTGCCTGACAAAATGGTCACAATGTCAGTTTTTATTGGCCGTGGCTGTAACTCAATGTGTGAGAAAAATCTTTATGGAATAGAAAAGAAGATAGGAATTTAATGGTAAAAAATATATTGTTTATATTGTGAAGAGTGAACATTCTTGTTCAAAAGAGAAAGAGAGAGAGAGAGAGAGAGAGACTAATAGAGTATAATTATATACATAATGTTTTGTTTAATGTTATTTTGTTCTGTTTTACTAAAATTAGCGTTGACGAATAACCAACTCCAAGAACTACAATATAAAAATAATATATTTAACGTTAAAAACTTAATAATAACAAATATGTATAAACAAACCTGTTCATAGTTAATTTGAATCCAGCCATCATTATCAGTATCAAATTGTCTGAAAGAGTCTGTGAGGGTTTTAACAGTAACACATGCTTGAACAAAGTTATCAAAGGTAATATTTCCTTTGCCTGTTGAATGACCTAGAGTGTAAGTTGTTCATTTCTGATCTTTTATGCTGCGAAAAAAAAAAAGATATTGACTATTTATATCACTTACCATATTTATCAAACTTTTGAACTAAAACGCGAATAAATTGATCTGATAAGTTGTAACCAAAGGTCTTTAATGCGTTGCTCATTTCAATGTGATCAATATTTCCCGAGTTATCAGCATCAAAAGTTTGAAAGCATCTCTTCCAATCTTCAATATACTTCCATAATCCAGCAAATTCATTAAAATCGATAGTGCCACTATTATCTATTTAGTCGAATAAAGTATTAGTTATCAAAAAAAATCCCATTTAACCGTCTACGCCTCATTTTTTATTTTATTTTTTTACCTTTATCAAACATATTGACCATAGTACGAACTGTTTCAATGTTGAATGGACTCCAATCACCGTTAACTAAAGCACGTTGAAGTTCGTCAACTGAAAGTTGACCAGAACGATCTGTATCAACAGCTGTAAACCAATTCCAGAGTTGAGGATCACTTCCTGGGGGAGGACCTTGAGGACGAGGAGGAGGTGCGGGTCTACCTATTTATTTATTTTTTTGTCGTAAAACAAGTTAGTTATTTCCTTTTTATTTTTATAGAATCGCTTAGTGTTTACCGTATTGTTGAGCAGGTGGGTAACCTTGTTGTGGGGTTTGTCCTTGAGGTCTATATCCTCCGGCTTGATAATTTCCTTGTTGGGGAGTTTGAGGGGGAGGAGGTGCATGATAACCACCTTGTTGTTGTTGTCCATAGGGTTGTTGGTATCCAGCTTGAGGGGTTTGACCACCTTGATTATAACCGTATTGGTTGTATGCCATTTTAAAAATTTATGTAAAAAAAGTTAGGAAAAAGAGAAAAAAGAAGAGTTTTTTTTTTCGCAAAGGAAGTAAAAATAAATATAAAAACGAGGGGGGAAAAGGAAATAATTCTAGTGTGCTCCAAGTCATCCAATCAATAATATGATGTAACCGTGGGGTGTTTTAGTCCTGCTGGTTACTATATTTTCAGTTGTACGGGGTTTATATCTGCCTTGTGACTGATACTACTGGGCTATATGTCGTAAAAAAAAATGGTTTCTTACCCAAATATCCGAATCAAATAATTCATGTTCCCAGAGAAGGGATTCAAAGGTAGATGATCAATAAGAGCGAGAAGTGAAAAAAACTTTAAATAACCTAGTATCACCTTCTGGAATTATACAATCTCTCAAACCCGTAAGCGGCTGTTTAATGGCTGTCGCTGCTAAATCGCTTAATAAAAATTTCGCTGCGCTACTGCTGCGCGCGCGTTTTTAGCGGACTTGGATCTTATTTTAGTTTTACCTTTTAATTTTAAATAATCTTCCGAGTGTTTGGGCTTGTAAGTTTTACTAATCCTTAAATATATCTTGGTATACTTAGCGAGAAATAGTTTTTACGGCAAAGGTTCTACCTTTAGAAAGACACGTCAGCGGATCCATATCTAAAGTATGCTACTAATAATCGCGTGATTTATACTTACAAAGTGATGATTCTATTTCAATTATATCTGAAATATCGTAAGCTTCAAATTGTAAGACGCATACTTACTTAATTGAGATATGAGATATTATATATGTATATGTATGGATGATTTAATAGCCTCTGTAATTATTTGACGATTATGACTTTCGGGAAAACAATACAGACAACGGCCCGTTTGAGGAATATATGCAGATATGTTATTTGACAATCATGTGGTGACGAAGCCCGTGTGGGAGTTCTTACACACATAATATTTTTTATTTGTTTTATTTTATTTTCTGTCGGGGAGGCTTGTTTTTTTTATTAGCACACGGTTGCACAAGTAAAAGTTATTGGTTCTAATACACCTTTACATTTGATAAATGGAACCAGCTATAAACTATAATCGAATTACTGTTAAATTACCTTCTTTTTATTTATCTACTATATATAACTTACTCGTTCAAGATCAGTATTAAACCCAACATTACCAAACAACTGTTTCATAAATCGATGCCCTTCCTCATATCTACAAAGTGTAACACATGCTACAATAAAGTTATCAAAGTGAATTCGCTTATCATCAGGTCGAACATATTTTTGTAACAATTCAGTTATAAATGTATCACTGAGACTAATAAGTCCCAAAAATTTGATAGCAGCATTCATTTCACGGAAATCAAGTGTACCAGTTTTGTCTGAATCCAAGTGTTTGAAATAGCTATCCCAATTCTTAATAAAAGTAAGCATTTCTGGAAACTCATTTATATCAATCATATAATCTTTATCTAAGAAAAAAAAAGGGAGGGGGTTGTCAGTTAAGGAAACCAATTTCTATATTGCTATTTGGATTACTTACTTTTATCAAACATCCCCATGATCATCATGACTGCTTCATTTGTAAAACAGCTACCATCTCTATTCACCAAAAATACAGTTAATTCTTCAAATGTAATAAAGTGAGAGTCATCAACATCTACTGATTCGAAAGATACGCGAAAGTATGGACTTGCTTCGAAATATTGAGGTCCATCGGTAAAAGAAGGAGGATTTGGTCTAGAAGGCATATCAAGTAAGTTGGATTGAAGTGGCGGTGACACAGTATTTGGCAATAATTTATCAATTGGTGGGTTTGGAGTTAATACCACGTTAGAACTGAATTGATTGGTATTTATATTGATACCGTAAAAGTTGGGATCAATGTTCATATTTTGTTGTTGCTGATCAAAGGGCGTTATATTATTAAGATCGTAAGGAGTTATGTTGTTTTGATCATTCATTGCCATATAATCTTGCATTGGTGTGGCTAAATTTACACAGTACGTTGGCGGTACGGGTCGAATTATAGGTAACGGATCAAATAATTCCATAGCCAAAATATCTGCTATATCGTATGATTCAAATGAATCGAATGAATTTCGATGGTTTTCAGGAGAGCAATTTTCTTGCTGCTGAGGTATTTGACGACTACTATCAAGGGATAAATGTGCCATAAGCTCCACGTTAGGATCACAACTATAGTTACAGCCAGAGTTATGATTGTTTCGTGCTTTTTTATTTTGTGTTGGACGAATTACGTTCATACATTCTCGCATACGTTTTGCAAGTTTATCAGGACATTTTTTCTTGTGCGTTTTTTCTTTTTTCATTTTTTTTTATAACAATAAGAATAAAAGAAAGAATTGTTTTATTTTTTGAACTAAATAAATAATAAATAAAGACGGCCTTGTAATCTTCTGTATTCTAATAGGCTCAGATGATACACAAGTTAAGCCAGTGTGTAACTTTGCTAACGTAGTTATTGGTTAAGCTATAATATCGGCCAGTGGCTCTTAACACCCCCTCACACGATATTTCGAAGTTTATCCTCATCACACTGTTCTAATCAGTATCAAATTAGAAAACGATTACTGGTTAGATCGAAAAAAAAAAAAGTATAACTAGAGTATGGTGTCACAAGTGATTGACAAATGTAGTAAAGTTTCTTTATGAGGAATTAATTATTGTCGAGGCTGTGTAGAATTATGGATTCAATTACTCGATCTTATTGGTGTTTTTCCCTTTTCAACAAAAGTGATTATATGGACAATTGAAAAAATTTAAAATAATGTGTTACTTGTTTAATGTTACGGTTAAATATAATGAATTAAAAGCTCTGTTTAGCCTTCATCATCCTTATCATTATTGTCGTTATTTATAGTCCCAATATCCTATTATCCACCTCCTTTTTTTTTTTTCTTTCTTTTCGCGTAATTCATATGTACAATTTATTTGTTTATTAAAGTGTGCATTTAACTGCCTTTCATATCAGGTCTGCTGCTTATAACCAGTGTCAAGAACTAACATACATGTAACGAAAAAGCATTATTTTCACTGTTTACTGGATAATTTTTTTCCCGCAGCAAAAAAAAAAAAAAAGGATACTTACATCTTCATAATTAATAATGATCGAGCCTCTACTCTCATAATCTCTTGATCTAAACGATTTCGTTAAAGTTGATAATGTAACACATGCTTGTACAAAATTATCAAAAGTAATATCTCCAGTTCCTAGATACAGTTCACAAATTTTATAAGCTTTTTTTTTTTTTTTTCGTTTAAATTTCTCAAGTTTACCGTATTTATCAAACGTTTGAATCAAAATACCAACAAATCTATCGCTTACGTTATATCCGAAAGTTCGTAATGCGTGGCTCATTTCTTGACAATCGATACTTCCAGAGTTATCTTGATCGAATTTTTTAAAGCAACGACTCCAATCCTCGACATATTTCCATAATCCTCGAAACTCACCAAAATCAATTGTTCCATTATTATCTATTATATGTTTTTAACGTACTTGACAAATATGACCCAGAATTTATTTTTTACCTGTATCAAATATACCAACCATCATACGAACAGTTTCAATATTAAATGGACTCCAATCTCCATTTACTAAAGCTGTTTGAAGTTCGTGAACTGAAATAGACCCTGAATGATCTGTATCTACTCTTTGAAATAAGTCCCACAGGTAATGCTCTCTTCTATCCGCCATCGCTATATATATATATGTATATAAATCGAATTAGTGTATACCCCAAAAAAAAACGTGATCTTCGCACCTGATGAATGAAGAAAAAAAATCGCTCACTCAGCAGGTTTTTATAACTTATGCTTACAAAACGTATTACTTCTCTGTACAGGTGAAAAGGCATTAGGATTTACGGACGGTGGTGAGTTAAAACTATACTGTCTGTATTGATTTTGTGTTGGTGGTGCGGGTCCTGCCTAAAAAAAAAATTATACTTTTTTAAACTTGAAATATAAATGCAACCAATTTTCACTTACTTGATATTCAAACGGGTTCATCTTATATATATGTATATATTTTAAAGAGAAAAAAAGGAATATTGTAATAGAAAGAAAGAGAGAGAAAAAAGAATCTTAATTAATAATTTTGAGGCGAAGGAAAAAAAAAAAAAAACTCAGCTACAGTAAAATGTGTAACATAACTGCGAAGCCAAAAAAGATATTCGTATTTAGTTTCAAAATGTCTCTCATTTACTTGGCGTAAAGAACTTACTGGTTCGTATAAATAAACTAAACTTGTGACTAAATATATATCATAATGATGTAACAGCTATAAAGAAAGCTCTAAATTACAAAACTCTATATATGAATTGAACTCTTTTTAGTAGCAACAAAAATTGAATGATACATATTTAATGGCGACATAAGCGTTTGTTTCCTGCTGAGTCAAAATATGCATAATGTGTACCAGATACCTTTCTTTTATGCCAGATGTACCGGTAAGTCTCAACTGTTATTATTTACAGTGTATTCTTGACCGGATTTTTTGTTTTTGTTTTATAGTAAATCAGTTTATTCCTGTAAACCAAACGGAAAATTGGGGTTATAAACGATTGGGAGTTATTGGGATTACGCTACAAACGCTTCTATTTTTTTGCATAAACGATTGAAGAAAGGCAAAAAAAGAGGAAAAAAATAACTAAAATGCATTTTTTATAGTATGTTTATTCTTTGTATATTCTATGCAGGAACCAGATTCTAACGTATTCACGATCCATACCAGACTCTTCCGTTTGTTTGACTCTTTGAGCTCGAAACAAAACCATTACACTAATGTAATAGATATTATGATCAGTACCCAGTGTTTTTCTTAAGAAAGGTATTCTTCTGTCTGATACAAGTCTTCTAGAGCATTTATTTGATTTAATTTAACGAAGAAAAACTTATCTTCTACATATACTCCATTGTATTAGAGAAAACTGAATAATAAGGATGCTTTTTACATTGCTTTGTTGAACGAGATATTTTTGGAAACGAATGGTAACTCTCAAAATGTAACAATTAGGTATTCAGTGAATACGTAGTGTACATAGTCTCAAAACGTGACATTCACGTGACATCTGAGATTTAAATGCTTTTTTATAATAATATATTTTTTATGGTCCTTAAAAATAAGTCTCCTTGATGGTCTAGTGGCTAGGATTCGTCGCTCTCACCGACGCGGCCGGGGTTCAATTCCCCGTCAGGGAAAACATTTTTGTATTTTTTTGTCGCAAAAAAGAAGGGTAATTCCTTTTTAACATTATGCAAGTTTATTCAGCTTTTTTAAGAAGTAAATGGGGAGGTTTTTTTTTTTCAGTCACTCAGGGAAACTTGTACGTTTGCATTGATTTTTTATTTTAAGTGGTCACTGGGGGCAACGAAATAGCCCCATCCCGCCTTTTTTCTTTCTTTTTGCTTTTTGCTTTTTTTTTTTTTGCATATAAAATTCACACACTCAATTATGTCACATTTTCGCTGTCCAAGTTCTTCACTTGTTGAAGAAGCAGGATTGTACGAGTATCAAGCTATTAAAGGACTAGATGAAAGTCAGCTTTATACGGAGGAGGAGGAAGATATTACATGCGATAATAATGATAATAATAAAGCAGATACCAATAAGCGTTGCTGGATTTGTTTCGGCGAAGACACAGATTCAGTAGGAAGATGGGTTAATCCTTGTAACTGTTCATTGGTTTCGCATGAACAATGTTTACTTGATTGGATTGCAGAGAATCAAAAAATGACGCCTTTAAAAAAAGTAACCTGTCCTCAATGCTCTAGTTCATATTATTTATCAGAAAAACACAGTTTACCACTTGTGTTAATGAGCATTGTTGACAGTTTAGTCCATACGGCAGCTCCATATATTACAGTATTAGGACTAGGTTGTTCTTTATTGATAACGTCTACCACGTTTGGAGCTTATACGGTGTTAACTTTATTTGGTACTAAACAAGGTGAAAAGCTGATTGGTAATCCAGCCTTTTGGACCTGGAAGACCTGGATTGGGTTACCTTGCATTCCTTTAGTCTTAATAGCTTCTCGTTTAAAATGGGCAGATAATGCTCTACCTGCAGCAGCTTTATTATTACTTCGGTTGACTGGAGTTAGTTATCCATTAAAAGTAACTTGGCCACCTTCTCCAGCAGTTTTATTTGGGTTATTACCGTGGGTTAGGTAAGCGCACAGTATTTGTTTTTTTTATAGATGTTTAAAATTAATTGTATAATATGCATACTAAAAAAATAAAGGGGCAAAAAAAAAAAAAAAAAAAAGGCTATTGTATAATAATATTTATGCTTTGATTCAGTTAAGATTATCTTTGCAAAGAAGAAATGAAGCAGCAACAGTGAATAACCAAAGAGTAGAGGAACAAGAAAATGAATTGTTGTTTGGCAGAGAAGGAAGGGATGTAGGAGTTACGGTTATTGGAGCACTGTTATGGCCATCTATCAGTAGTGTTGTTGGAGGGTAACTTATATAATAGTTGAAACTAATGACCAATATCACTCATTCTATAACTAGATATCTAGGTCACTCGAAATTGGTACGACGTCATTTTCCAGAACCATTTCAAAGAAACGTTCTTGGTGGATGTTTGTTTGTTCTTGCTAAGGTAACATGTATATTTTTTATATGTTTTATAAATGTAGTACAAACTTTTCTTTTTTTTTCTTTATTACTTTTTAGGATATTGCAAATTTAGTTTATAGATATGAAAGAATAAGACAAAGAAGATCTCGACGTGTAGTTAATTTTAATGATATTAAAAGACGTGCAAAGTAACTTGCTTATTACATAAACCAAATAAATTCCACGTGCGTGACTTGTATAGTGTGTACAGGGTCCAAAAGTAAAAAAAAAAAAACTTTCCTTCTTTCTGTTCCCTTGAAATTAAAAATCTTATATTCCCACATAACTATCTTTCTCTTCTCTTTATATACATATATTTACTGAATTAACATGCGTCTTATTGTTCGACAAGATTATGAAGAAGTTTCAGCTTATTCAGGTTTATACTGAAATAAAAAATAAAATACTCTTTTTCTTTTTTACTAACACGCTCATTCTAATGTAGCATATTATGTAAAAGAAAGAATCAACCAGTTTAAACCAACAGCAGAAAGACCTTTTGTGTTGGGTTTACCAACCGGTTCTTCACCTATTGGAGTATATCACAAGTTGGTTGATTTTCATAAAGCGGGTGAGTTGAATTTTCAACACGTAGTTACGTTTAATATGGATGAATATGTTGGTTTACCAAGGTAAGAAAAAAAAACATTTTTTTATTTTTAGTGCGTAAAATTTATATGAAAAATATATAGAAATCACCCTCAATCATATCACACGTTTATGTGGAACCATTTATTCAAACACGTTAATATTAAAGAAGAAAATGTTCATATACTAGACGGCAATTCCGAGGATCTTGATAATGAGTGTTCAAAGTTTGAAGCAGATATTGTAAAATTGGGTGGTATTGAATTATTCTTGGGTGGTAAATATATGCATAATTTTTATTTTTACACTAGCTAAAAAAAAAATATACGTATGTATAAAAAAGGTATTGGACCTGATGGACATATTGCATTTAATGAACCTGGTTCATCATTAACATCAAGAACAAGAGTAAAGACGTTAGCATATGAGACGATAATGGCTAATGCTAGATTTTTTGGAGGAGATGTATCTAAAGTACCTAAATTAGCTTTAACTGTAGGAGTCGCGTAAGTTTATAAAAAAAAAAAGGTAGATCCAGAATTTAATAGTAACAAATAAAATAGAACAGTAATGGATGCTAGAGAAGTTTGTGTTGTAATTACTGGTGCACATAAAAGTTTAGCGTTATCAAAGTGTTTAGAAGAAGGTGTTAATCATATGTGGACAGTGTCGGCGATACAAATGCATCCTAAAGGGTTAATTATATGTGATGAAGATGCTACATTAGAACTCCACGTCAAGGTAAAACGAAATAGAAAAATCGACTATTCTCTCATTGGTAATAAATATTTTTTTTTTTTCTTTAGACAGTACGCTATTTTAAATCAATTGAACATGTACACCAATCAATTATAGGTCCACATAACCTTGGACTACAAGGTAATTTACTACGAAATATGGTTGATGCAAATCAAGCTGCAAAACGTAGAAGAAGATTAATGCTTCAAAGTTTATTAAATGATGATGATGAAAATGAAGAAGAAAACCATAATTATTTCTCTTCTGATGAAGATGCTCAAAAGAAAAGGCACAAAAAATAAACAAAAAAAAAAAAAAATAACACATAAATGGGACTGTTTCGACTTTTTTTTTTTTTTTTTTTTTTTTTTCTGTGGGTCCCCCCCCCCTGGCTTTGATTCGAATTTTTTTGGTATAAAAAGAAGTGAAATTTTTTTAATTTTTTCGATTTTTCAGATTACTCCCCTCTCCTTTTTCTTTATCTAAAATGGCCGCTGAGAACCCCAACAAGTTCATTATCGTAAGTTATACATACATAAAAAAAATAAAGTTTTTATTTTGTATAAGGTTTATTAAATCGCTATTGTTTTTGTGTTGTAGGATTTCCTTATGGGTGGTGTTTCCGCCGCTGTCTCCAAGACTGCTGCTGCCCCCATTGAGCGTATCAAGCTCTTGATCCAAAACCAAGATGAGATGATCAAGCAAGGTCGTCTTGCTTCTCCTTATAAGGGTATCAGTGATTGTTTCGCTCGTACCATGAAGGATGAGGGTGCCATCTCCTTCTGGAGAGGTAACACTGCTAACGTTATCCGTTACTTCCCTACTCAAGCTCTTAACTTCGCCTTCAAGGATAAGTTCAAGCGTATGTTCAACAAGGATAAGAACAGAGATGGTTATTGGGCTTGGTTCGCTGGTAACTTGGCTTCCGGTGGTGCTGCTGGTGCCGCTTCTCTTTTCTTCGTTTACTCTTTAGATTATGCTCGTACTCGTCTTGCTAACGATGCTAAGTCTTCCAAGGGTGGAGGAGAGCGTCAATTCAAGGGTCTCGTTGATGTCTACAAGCAAACCTTGAAGTCTGATGGTATTGCCGGTCTTTACCGTGGTTTCAACATCTCTTGTGTTGGTATCATTGTCTACCGTGGTCTTTACTTTGGTCTTTACGATTCTCTTAAGCCTCTTCTTCCCGAGAACCTCCAAAAGTCTTTCTTGGCTACCTTCGCTTTGGGTTGGGCTGTTACCACCGGTTCCGGTCTTGGTATGTATTTTTTTTTCTTTTTTTCAGGGGTTAAATTGTTGTTTACTAACAATTTTTTTTTTTTTAAAAAATAGCTTCTTACCCCATTGATACCATTCGTCGTCGTATGATGATGACCTCTGGTTCCGCTGTCAAGTATGACTCTTCTCTCCACGCTTTCCGTGAGATTGTTGCCAAGGAAGGTACTAAGTCTCTCTTCAAGGGTGCTGGTGCTAACATCCTCCGTGCTATTGCCGGTGCTGGTGTCTTGTCTGGTTATGATTTCCTCCAAGTCTGGATGTTCGGTGAGAAGTACTAAATTGTTTAAACTCATTTAGACTCCAATCTCCTTTCATCTCATAATTCTGTAATATTATATTTAAAGCAACCATCAACATTTCTTTTTTTATAAACATTAATATTCCTCTTTTTTTGTTTTTTAAAAAATAAAAACCCTTAAAAAAAGGCCTTTAGAGCCTTTGTAGTTAAAGAAAAAAAAACTGTTTACTCTTCTTTTTTTTTTGTGTATCTTTTACCCCCTACTTTTCTTTTTTAGTGCTATTTTTAACTCAGGTCCCGACAGTAAATTTTTTCTCGATCCCGAAATTATATAGGTTTTAGAACCAAACCAAGCAATTAAGATTGTGTAATAAACATTTTTTTTACTCCACATTTTTGTACACAGATTTTTAAGATGGAGAATCAAATTAAACGGTAAATCACATAAAAATACGGGTGCTTTCGTAAACCCCCTCTCGCATTATATTAGCAAAATTGTTTGTCATACTACTTGAAATCAAAAATACTATATATGTGTATATATATAAAAAAGCTTCATATATATCCAGATTGAAAAGGATAAACAGAAAATGTGTTGTCTGGTAACTCCCACTTTCAAGATCCAACTCATCTTGTTCGATATGAGATGAATTATATCCCGGGATAAACAAAAACAAATACCAATTACAACCACCGGCTTAAACCTCAATTGAAAATAAACAAATTAGCATTCCAAGTTTTATCTTTTTAAAAAAAAATCTGCACGGATTATAAGACCGGGAAACGGGTTACTGATGATCAGGCTTTTTTTTTCCTTGTCTCTGCAAAACAGTATATATCTGTAACATGGTTTAGTTTGATACGCATTTAATTAGTCTATTATTATTCATCACACTAAGCACATATTCCATGTGTTCAACCGCACCTCTGTTATTTTCGAAACAAAAAGGCTTTTTTTCTTCAAGTAACGATAATAATACTATTTCCGGAGTTTTCCCCTACAACACCCTTGATAAATTTTTTTTTTTGCACAAAAAATCTTAAAAACATGTCAGTGCGGGTATCCCCTCCCCACCACTTTTCTTTTCTTCTAATAATATTCTTGCTCCACATTAATAAAAATAAAAAAAGCAGACCTTAAAAGAAAAATCGGTATTGTTCGATTCTTTATTTGACTTTCAAAAGACTGAGAGCACGTTCACCAATTAAAATGAGCCTAAAAATGAACTTAATTTCTCTTTTTCTTTTGATGTAGTTATCAAATGATACAGTTTAGTGTAAACAAATAGTTTTTATTTATTTCTTGTTAGCTATTGCCTTGTACTTGTAACCAATTTCCAATATATACTCATTAGCAATAATAGATCGAAAAAAAGTCTTGCTTTTACAAAGTTATTCCCGATATGTTCCTAGTCGGTGTAACTAAAGCAAAAAAAACCATATTTTCCCTCATAATTAATCTTTTCAAGTTCGTCGATTGATGTAGTTCAGCCGTTTTAAACGGACAATAAGAAGAACCGTAAATATCTGTTTTGGCTTGGGAAGACATTAGCATTATAAAACTTACGTTGTGTCGGCGTTGCATTATTGCCCAATAGTAATAGAGCCCGAACAATAGCATCATTTTTGAATTGTTTTGCTCATGTCTGTTTTTTAAAGAGCAGAAAAGTTAATAATAGTCGCCCATGAATAAGAAACGTCAAACCGGTACTATATAGTTGGCGTTGGTCGCTGTTTCAATAGTACTAATAGTAAGTTACATACGAAGATAATTGCTGTAGAGTTAACACATAGTAGGTTGGTGCGACCAACACATCAAAATCGCGGAAGAGGTTTTATACTGTAACGGTAGTTTTGTATGTTAAAATAAAGTCAAAAAAAAGACACACGTGTAAAGCAAGTGTAAATATGGACAGGGAATATACTTTTCTACGAGAATGTGTAAATTTGACTTATGTTTACACCTACCTTGGTGGATAAAATGTGTTCAAATTTGGTTTTTACCCCCTTTTACACATACCGCAGTAGATGCTCTTACAATAGTGTTGAGCTTTATGTGCCCATTGAACATATTGAACATATTGTTACTGAGAACTATCGTAGGGCTTAAGGTACAACTATGTAGAATACAAATATAGAAATATTGTACTACATAACTTTAACCTTTAGTATAATTAAAAGTGAACACTACATGCTATTCACTCAGACCGAAAAGTTTATATTTACTCTTTTCTTTAAATTTCTGGAATTAAATATTATGCATATTCACTTTCCCACAGTTCTTCTACTGTGGAGAAAGACCCTTTTTTTTAAAAAAAGAAGCAAGATCTGGAACTCTAGGAAAAATAAATAAATCCCTCGATATTTAATGGTTCACTTTAATAATATAAATTGTTTTTAGTGGTAACTGTTAGTTATACCATGAAAGCTTAAAAAAAGAATTACTAATACATAGCTGTAAACATGCTTATTAAATTATTTGCACATATAAAATAAATACAGTACACAATACAATCGAGAGATGCGATGACATAACATATTCATCTTACTATATAGGAAAATATGTAACCTTTTCTCTGTATACACTAGAGTTTCTTTTTAGTCAAGTCTTATCTCGAAATCCAAGTTAGAAATCCCTTTTTTTTTAAAAAAATAAATAAATACAAAAGCTAGGCCAATCTATTGATCGATAAAGAAAACCCAAACAAACAGACAAAAACCGAGTATCTCATGCTCCAATTTCTCATGAATTACTATTCGAAGCAAAGATATCTTTTGTTAATTACTCAAAAGTTTTTTCGTCACATATAAGTCTTTTTATGTAATAAAAATATTTCTAAGAAAGCTTAATTGTACTAGCAATTCGCTTTTTTAAGCCTGCTCAAGATAACATCTCTAACTGATTAAAAACGGTTTTAAAGGTATCGTATACTTAAACATGATAGGAAAATCACAAGTCAACACTTTATTAAAATAACGTTGCATGACATTTATATTTTTTGGTACCAAGAACACATTCATATAAATGAGGAGACTTTAAAAACAAAACTCTTGTGTGTGTGTGAGCGTGGGTGTGTGTGCTGCATACAAATTGTTGACTGGGTACATGATTCACTAACCGGGTATGTAACAAAGATATTTGGCACGTTCGTTTAAAATATTCCGTATATTTCGTGGGGTGGTATGATGATTATTTATAAGACAAAAAAAAGTACCCTGTGAGAACTTATTGTTCCCATTTTCAAAAAAAAGTTTAACAGTAAAGTATTGTGCTACATATAAAAAAACGTTTATATCTGTGCTACCTTCACTTTTTGTTTATTTGGTATTGGTTATTCTATAAAAGTCAAAAATGCTGCAGTTATATATGATGACAGTGGAGTAACATTTAATTACAGCTTTAAATAATGACTGCTTTTTGAATGGTCTTGTTAAATAAGACAGCAAATATAAATATGCCGGTTTCTTTATATTTCCAACTATCTCTTTAATAAGATTAAAAAAAAAATGCCCAATACTGTTCCTGAAGCCTACTCCAACATTATCGTTAGTGGCAAGCCTACTCATCCCAACGATTTCAAGGTAGTCCGTCAAGGTCCTCCTGAATCATTCTCTAGCAAGCTTTGCGTCGAGCGCGCTTTCCCTAAAGGTTCTATTATTGCTCCTTTGGAAGGTTTAACTCCTGGTGCCAAGCGTTATTCTACTGTTCAAATTTCGGAAACAAAACATATTGAACTCAACAGTGATCTTGTTTTCATGAACCACTCTTGTAACCCTTCTACTCTTATGGATGTTGATCGTATGATCATTACTGCCACAAGAGATCTCGCTACTGGTGATGAATTAACCTTCTTCTACCCTTCAACTGAATGGGATATGGGTAAGATATCTACCGCTTGATTAGTGTATAATTTAAACTAATACCCCAGTTTTTTTTTTTCGCATTAATAAGCTCAACCATTTTCTTGCTGGTGTGGTTCTTCAAAGGTAACAGTTTTTTTTTTAAAAAAAATAACTCGTTAGTACTGTACTAATATACTTCATTTATAGTGTATCGAAACAGTCCAAGGCGCTCACTACCTCCCTACCGATACCTTGAAGCAGTTTGAATTAAGTAACCATATTCTCTCTCTTCTCCAAAAGCGTGACGCTTAAGCCTCTTCTTTGAAAGAAAAAAGCGCCTTGTATAATAATAAAAAACTCTATTAAATCAAATTTCAAAGTCTTATAAAGTAATAGTTCCAAGTTTATTACACATGTATAAACAAGGACCCAAAAAAAAAAAAGTGTTGAATAACGCTTTTTTTTTTACAGGTGTTTAAAGCAAAATATTTTTATTAACATGGTAAAGAGATATATAGTTTGAAAATAAAGAAAGGAGAGAAGAAAATGTAAATGTAAACAAGCGGTTTTATACAAAAGCAAAACCAGTTGAACATTCACTAATAGCCTTGAAAAGATTTGCTCGCAAGTTCTCATAAGAATCATATTGAGGAAGGTCTACTTGATTAAAACTATAAAAAAATAAACATGTTAAGTTTTTTTTTTTACAGTAAATAAATAAATGATTAAAACTTACCATGTATGTGCAGATGGCAAACGGTTTTCACCACCAAAGTCTTTATGAATTTGGAATTTTTGTACACCACTAGAGCCTTGAAGTTGAGAGAAGCCTTCTAATGGTACCTTTGAAGTACCTGTAGCGAACTGTAATAACTTGGCACGCTCTTCTTGATCGAAACTTCTTACAGCACGCCAGAACCATTGTATAGGGGGAGATGATGAAGTATAGCCTTGATATTCAGTATTATTCTTCCAATCATCAATATCAATGTCAGGCAGACCAGAAATTAAAAGTTCTAATTCTTGTTCATTGAAGATTTGAATCAAAGGTGCAGGGATAACATCGTGAAAGCCTTGAACAAATGCATTGATTTGATCCTTGATAGCAGTAGTTAATTTTTGCTCGGTAACCAATGCAACATATTCATGCTTATTAGCTTCCGTAACAGGAATATTTCGACCATCAGGTCTCAAGTCTACAGTTTCTTTGTTTCCAAAGAAATCTGTTTCCAAACTGAAGGTTAAATCAATAATATCAGTGATGTCATTCTCCAACATCCATACTAAACTCTTGTAATATTCAGGATCTAAAGCCTCGACATCACGATAGTCGACGGTACGTCCTAAGATATGTTTATAGAATGAACGGGTAAAGTAAGCATCCAAGAGACGACCATCATAAATAGCCTTGCCAATAACACGGCCAACAAACTTGAAGAAACTTAAATGATCAGGATTGACAGCAGAATCACGATTAGGTTGATAGGTAAGTTTATCAGCAGCAGAGGTAATGAACAATGCATAATTGGGATCAAACATTTGTCGGGCCAATACAGAGAACCATTCACGAGTAACACCTCCAGCATCTAAACCTTCTTCGTCATAGAATCGAACAGCAAGCTTACCATTTTTGATTTCTTCACCAGTACGACCTTGAAGTTGATGATACGAGTCTTCAAATACATATTGACGACGTACATTAAGTTGTAACATGGCATAGTTTTCGCGAGGAGTAACACGTTTATGAAGTTGTTGAGAGAAATAATTACGCTTATTATCGAATTCAAGCATCTTGGGGTTACGAACTAATAACGCAAATGATCCACTCATAAGAGTTGGATTATTACGGACCATAATGTTCAATACTTTCTTATGTTTTTCAGTAAAGACAAAGAAGAACGTTTCAGGAGAAGTAGTAGTTAAAGACAATTGTTGCTCAATGGCAGGTGTTGTTGCAACCTTATCATAATTGTTTTGACCCTTTTCAGCAGTACATTTTGACACAACCATAAACGATTCAATAAGTGGTAACAGAACAGTGGCAACATTAATAAGTTCTTCCTTTTCGCGAATAACAGATAAGCATTTACCAAGAGTTTCCCATAAAGGTAAGAAGTCAAGAGTTTCATAGATTTGTAATAAACGTTTTTCATTGTTGCTTTGAACTGATTCAGCAGCAGTTTTATCTACACTTGAGTCGGCAGCGGTACTGGAAGTCTTTCGAGAGAACATATAATCTAATGTTTTCAAGACACGCAAAAGCTTCGCTTGGAATGAAGTAGCAGCGGAGAAAGGACCGAGAACAGTACTACTGATTTCGGTACCAAGCATAGCAGTATCTAATACCTCTAATAAACTCTCAAGATCTTTAAGAATTTGGGTACCGGATTGTTTAGCATCTTCAACCAATTCATTTACAATGGTCTGTTGAGCACCGTCTAAAGCAGATAAATGAGAAATTGCATTCAAAGTATATTGGAAGGTCTTGCTGGAACATTCTCCATTGGTAAGCACATGGACAACCAGCTTGAGATAATAATCAGGGATAGTAGGGGGTTTAGGCATACGTCTCTCGGGATCATTTTGCTTGTTTTCAACCTTTTCTTGATACTTTTTGACTAGAATGGGGAAAGGACGACACATGGTAGATAATAAATCCATAAGTTGTTCCATTAGAGAAATATTATCGATGAATACAGGACGATCCAAAAGACTCATCAAAACCAAGATAGGGTATTTGTTCCAGTTGTTAGGGACCTTTTCCTTGGTCTTACCCTTCTTGCTAATTGGAATTCGTTTCAAACCGACTAATGATTCGCTTTCAGTTAAAAAGTATGTCATTGATTGTTCATTACAAGAAACGATATAAGTTAATGCTTCCAAACAACGTTGTGCAATGAAATTGGGAACATTATCAGTAACACCAGCTGAGCTATTACTTCTGGCAGATTTAGTTTGAGGCGTCTTTCCGCTCTTGCCAGAAGAGAGAAGGGCAAAGCTATTATCGACAGAAGCTAAATCATTATTACCGTCATAAAGTACACATACAAGATAAGATAAGAGTTCACCACGAGTTTTGCTGTTTTCGCACAAGTTCAGTAATAATCTGTTTAACAACGATTTGGAAATAGTTTGAGGAACAAATAATAATCTAACCAAGGTACTAAGTTGTGATTTCTCAACAAGTTGCGCTGCACCATCACGACGACGAGGTTTAGCCTTCTTTTTAGCTGAGCCAGATGCTTTACCATCATCCTCTGCGTAAGCAGGTCTTCTACGAGCGGCAATAACATCGCTGACTATTTTTTTTTATAAAAAAAAGAGTTAAAAATTATAAACTTTTTTTAACGTGCTAAAAAAAAAACTATTTTATCTTACGTGTAGGCATTACATCTTCTGCAATTGATGGAATATTTGTAGTTATATCGGCGGGAGCAGACGTAGGTGCAGTAGCGGGAGCTTGTCGATTTTGACGATCACGTCTTTCACGTTCAATAGCTTCTTGATGTAATACTTCTTCACGAATATCTGGTGGTAAAGCATCCAAAAATTCAGGACTGATTGAATCATCTTCAACTGGTTGTACAGGAGCTGGTCGATTACGTAAATGTTGGTTTAAAACCTCTTCACGTAAGTCATCCGGTAGTGCGTTCAAGAATTCAACGTCAATACCTGTTCCAGAAATATCAACGGGTAAACCATGAATGATGACAGTAGTAGGTTCAGCCTCGGAATTAGCGGTAGCAGCAGCGGCATCGGTATCAGATTCTGCAGATGCTTCAGTTGCTTGTGTCTCAGTTGCTGTTTCAGTATTAACTGCAGTATTAGATGTTTCACCAGTAACAACAGGAGTAGTATCTTGTTGAGGTGCAGGAGCATTAGCAGCAGCTTCCTGAGCAGCCTTACGCTTTTCTTTCTCGACACGCCATCTCTCTTCCTCAGCTTTACGACGATCTTCTTCATCTTTACGTCTTTGTTCTTGTCTCTTCTTTTCTTCTTCGGCACGAGCCTTTTTATCATCCTCAATAGCAATAGGACTCAAGATATTCAAAATTTCATTTACAAGTTTTAAGGCCTTTTCACCAAGATTGGCACCATACATCATACGAGCTTCTTGGTTCCATCTTTCACCAGAGGACATGGGTTGGAAATCATGTAATATAGCTAAACTCTCTTGTGATTGGTCATTAGCGCCAGCTGTATTAGGTGTAGGATGACTATGGTTATGGCCACCTCCAGACATGTGAGGAAGACGATCAAATTCAAAAGTACGTAATGCACCGTTGGGACCAGCTTGTACATCTACGCGTAAAGGACCAGCTTGAGTCGTAGCAGGAGCATGTGTTAGAAGGTCTTCAAGCATACGAACAGCACTGCCTCCAATAATATCTTCAAAGTCTTGCCAGTTACCTAAACCATTACCATGACCTCTACGAGAGAAAGCCTCGTTAATTACACTACGAGTTACGTTACCTGCACCAGGTTGAGTAGCTGCATTGTTAGATAACAATGGGTGTGTGATAATATCTTCTTGGCCTTGAGCATTAGATTGATTTCTAAAGGATCTACCAACTCCTTCAAGTAATGAACGTCTACCGTTAGGGAAACGTCTTCTGAAACCACTAGGAATGATAGAGCGAGGTCTTTCAAATTCATCACCCTCCATAACCAAATCATCATGTAATTCAGTAGATAAGAATGGCGTATCAAGATCCTCAGCATCTAATAACATACCATCTGTAATATCGGCTTCAGATTCATTATCTAAATTATCAGAAGCATCATCGAAATCGGATAAAGCTTCCATTTCATCCTCCTACGCGTACACATATATAATTAGTATCTTTTTATTCGGTTATAATTATAGTCTTCTATATTTACCTCTTCATATGGATCTGATAAGTTTCGAAGATGGTTTTGTTCATCACGATCATCACCGGTATCAATGACATTTTCAGCATGTACAATTCCAGATTCTTCTTCAATGTCTTCTAATTGCCAAGTCATTTCTCTACCGTTTTCATCTTCATCGTCTTCATCTACTAAAAGTTGAGCTTCGGCGTCGATATCATCTGAACTATCATTGTCTTCGTCCATTTCATCAGAGTCATAGCCACGACCATGAATAAGGGCATCGTCTGCTTCATCATCCTCATCACCTTCACTCATATCTGAAAGATCACTTCCACTATCCTCATCAAAGCTATTTTTTTTTTAAAAAAAAGGTTAATATAATTCAAAATAAAATAAAATAGAATCTTACTCTTCTTCTTCATCAGCAGATGAACCAAACATATCACTATATTCGCCGCTATTATATTCATCTTCATCAATAACACTACCAGCATCAAACATACCGAGAGCAGAGTTTCGATAGAGATCAGGAGCTTCATTATCTTCATCAGGATTATTAAGACCATGTAAACTATCTTCAGTAAGATCCATTTTATCTTGATCTTGGTCTTCTTTATCTGTATCCGTAGTATCATCCGTCTTGATAGCCAGCTTAGTTAATTGTTCTAAAGGTCTCAACATGGCATTTAAGATCGTCTTGGAATGAGGATAATTGATATCGATATCACTAATAGCAGATGTCAAGACGGCCACAAAGTTTTTATCCAACATAATTTTAGAGTTACTAATGGCAGCATCTTCTTTTGCACTATTGTTGGGTTGCTGACTATGGCCACTACCATACATGGGAACAGCGTGACCTACGCTGGATCTAGCATTTAAGATACGATGACAGAGATCAGCCAAGGCAATATATTTGGAGTACTTGATAGAGGCGGTCTCTGTGGAGGCAACAGCTTCTTTAAGGGATCGAACCACCGATTCCAGTACATACTTACGTACCTGAATTAATTCATTCTTTTGCTGAGCCGTCATATCGGTACTACTGGAGGAAGCATCATAGGACATGGCGACCAAAGTAGAGGCAGTCCAAGTCGAAAGACCTTGTTGTTTACGAGATTCTTCTGAGGAAGGATTGATATGATTATAAGGTAGCAAATCATTAATCAGCATAGATACAAACGAACGATGTTTACCATCAGCAGTTGTAGTACGATATCCACTTTCCTTTTTACAAAAGTTAAAGATATCATATTTACAAGATGAGTAAGAAGAAATGAGTTCGACAAGACATTGAAGTAAGAATCCAGTATATACAAATTTAATATTTTCTTCCTTCTTTTGTTCTTCGTTTAATTCTTCTTTTCGAGTAGCCATAGCTGTAGTTTGAGAACGCACTGTCATGATTTCATTTAACAAGTAATAAACAACAACTTCAGAGGAAGAGGGTTGCTTAGTAGTAGTGGTGAGTTCTTCTTCCGATTTGATTTCTTCAGTTTGTTTCTTCAACTTGATTTGTCGATTGATTTCAAATTCATCGTAACGAGCTAAACGACAGATATCTGTAGTGACTTCAACAAATACAGCAGGTTCACGAAGTGCAACATGAGCATTACTACGGACGAACGAACTGATATCTGTATTGCGAGGTCTAGGGTTTGTAAACCAATTCGTAATAATATCCTTCATTGTACTTTGTAAAATAGCTTTGCTTTCAACAATATGACGTAAAATCAAAATGATAAATGCTTGTTGACCTTGTAATCCTTCTAAACTAGATCTAGGCTTAGAGAACAGTAAAGGAACACCACCAATACCAACAAAGTGAAGAGCGGATTCATGATCTTTGGTCAAACGAACAATCATACGAAGAATAGCATATATATCATCACGAGATAATTTAGGTCTTGTTAATAACGAAACACAGCATTGTAATAAATTTCCTCTTTGTTCTGACGTGACTGCAGGTGTGCTGTTACTAGTAGTAGTGGTAGTAGTAGTAGTAGACGTAACTGGTGTTTCTGTAACATCTTCCATAGGATCATCCTCCTGTTCATTATTATTATTCTCATCATTCTCATTTTCGTCATCAGAGGATGAAAAAGAAACAGTTGCAATAGATCCACGTCGATTTATTGTAGTACGTTTTACTTTCTTGGGTTCATCTGCTTGAGCAATAAATGCTTCCAATACTAAAAATATGGTAGCAGACCAAGCAGGTAAAGGATCATTTCTATCCAATTTATCGAAATTCAACATATCAAATAAAAATGAGAATCGATCAGCTAATTGTTGCATGGCGTTTTGCATAGGAGCTTCACGAAGTAATAAAGCTAATAACCGAAGTCGACTACTAAGTAAAACTGATTTACTTTGATCATGACAAATTTCACCAATTTTATCAACTGATAATGTAATGATTCTAGTAGATGCCTTAGTGGTTGTTGCATTGTTGGTGGAAGGTGTACTTTCTTTATCTTCAATTTTACCAATAATTACAAGTAAGTCACGTACATCAAATACCAGATCTTCACGTTGATCTGCTAATGATAAGAGTGAAACAGGTAATGTATCACATAACTCCAAACGAGCTGATTTTAATTCGGCATTGGTTGTAGATTGATTAGCACTTTCTGAACTGAAATCTAATAAAGCGGAAGCGTTTGATGCATGATCGATACCTGATCCAGCGCCAACTGCCAAATTATATTCATTGTTAAGTGATTCAACAAAGTTACCAATGACTTCATCTACGTTACTTTGGTCATCGTCATCGTCGTCATCGTCTTCATCGTCTTCATCGTCTTCATCATTGTTGTTGGATTCTCCATCACTATTATCACCATCTTCATGATTGGTTTCTTCACCTTCTTGTGTATTAGCAGTGGTGGTCGAATCATCTGCAGTAACGGCATTTTCAGACGTAGAAGCAGCAGCACTATCAGAAGCAGGTGCAGAAGATGTAGCAGCAGAAGCAGCAGCTGTGTTGGTGGTTCCAAACATTGGACTAGGATGACTAAACAAGTATTCAACGGCACGAGTTACTTGATTATTACAACGAACAAGAGCTTGTTCAGCAGAAGATCTTTGGAAACCCATATCTACCAAAGTTTGAATATTTCTTTCAGCGGCTACAACAGGAGGACGAAGTAAAGTAAATGGAGAAGTCATTAAAGGAGCAGTGAAATTACCGAAATGATCATTGGATCTACCAGCAGCAGTAGCACTAGTGGCCGCCGCAGTGGAAGTAAATTCACCTTCTCCCTTCATAATCTGTTGAAAGATCTTGACCAAGGATTGAATTACAGGTTTTGAGAACAAGTTTAGTTCAGGACAAGCCAAGTATTGTTTTAAAGAGACCAATTTGAGTTCAACGGAGACAATCCATTCAAAGGGTTCAAAGTAATCAGCTGCCTTTTTATCTTTTTGAATTAAAGTAGCAGTGAAAGTTGAGTCTCTTAGTGCCTTTGGAGAACTGATATGAAGCAATACATTCAATAAGCTTTCGATAGCGGTATTGATACGTAGAATTATATCTTCGTTCTTCTTTTCTTTATTGTCTTGATATAGTTTTAATGCTTCTGCCCACATGTGTTGCAGGTTGGTTAATAACAAGTCAATACCTCCTTGACGTTCAAACGAAAGCGCAACGGGTATTTGAAGAGAAGCTTGCGTACGTTCATCGCGTAATAAGAGGGAAGCCATGGTATAGACAGAGGTCAAATAATCGTATTTACAAGCAGGGGCATTCACGTTGGTAATAGGCGACCAAGTAATGTTATCCTTTAACAGATCTGACATATATTCAGCCAACTTCATAATTTGAGGCTTTTGAAGTGCTGTTCCTGTACGACGACTGACAGATACTTTAATTAATCCTTGGAAGATGGGCATCAAAAGTTGAGGTACCTCAGTCAATAATAATTTAAAATGCTTAATATTGACCATACGAGGATCCTTAGCAGAAGGTCCCTTTTCGGTAGCGCTGTTATTGTTGTCGTCGACAGTGGGTACATCCATAGTAGAAGATGATTCACCGGATACTTCAGTCGATGTGTTTGTACTATAGATACCTAATGGATGCTCCGTAATACTGGTAAGACCCTTTTTCAAGGTAGAAGAAGCCGTGGCAGCGGAAGTAGGTTTGATAGCATACCATGAAGCAGGTAAAGCTTCTTTAAGTAAGATGTTTTCCCAAGTCATGGCACGATGTAATTGACCAAGTAATTGAATGATATTCTCTTCTTTTGGTTCAGATAAGAATTCAGTAACGAGAGAAGCACCATTTTTGCCATGAGATAAAATGGAAGAACAGCATATATTGGATAAGAGACCGACATAGCCATGTAATTCAATCATTTGACGAAGTACTCGATTACCACGTTCAATTTTATCCGTTTCTTGTTGCTTTACATCAACGAAATCAATCAGCATGCTCTTGTTATAATCTTGCATATTTTCAGTAATAAAGCGAATGGATTCCTTCACCTTGGCTACAATAGCAAATACAGTAGGTAATGGGCTTACTTCACTAATCATACGGAACAAATAAGAAAGAGAATCCGAAGCAATGGTTACTGAAAAATTAGCTGGTAAAAGTGGAAGTGAATAATAGTTTAATAACATTTCTGGGCAACCTTCTTCAACAAATTCTTTAATATTGGATTGGTTTTGAAATAAACCTTCCAAGAATCGAGAGACAAGATCAATATAAGATACCAGTAAGCATTCAATCTTTTCAGTCTTTTCTTCTTCATCGGTCGTAGTAGCCGCTGCTACAGGTTCAGCAGAATCAGAACGTACTTGTAATAAATGGCTGTTATCACTTGATTTACCTACACCATCGGTATCGGATCCCATGACTAATACTTTTTTAATCATGGCAGTAACACATTGAAGGACAGTAGGTTTTAAAGAAGGGTGATGACGGATCAATTCATCCATAGTTGAACCTAATCCAGTAGCACTATCAACATCCATTGGGTTTCTTAAGAAATCATGAGAGGTCATTAAATCAAAGAAATGAGGTAAAGGTTTTTCAGCATTAAACATTTCAAGACCTTGAGAATTTAAACACATTGCACCAAAGGCGTTAACAGCAGCCATCAATACTTCATTGTTGGGATTTTCATAAATGGATATAGTGTGTAAGAAACTTTGAGGTAATTTTGCTTCTTGTAAGATGGGAAGTGATGTAGGCTCATTATGAATAAATGTGGTGCTGACATTAATAGCAATAGCAAAGATACTATTACCAAATAATTTGGGATTTTCCATAATCATTTTTAAGGATTGAGGTAAACTTGAGTCAATCAAATTACGAAGTCCGTCTGTCGTACCAGAAGAATCCATCATGCGTAATAAAAATTTAAGCATTGCTTTAATAGTTGAAAGGCGATCATGCGGAGCAAAGGAGTCGTCTTGCACAGCTTGACTACAGCAAGTTTCGACTTCCATCTAATAACAATTATAAAAAGTAAATTAAATATATAAATGACTATTATTTGCTTTTACTCTGTAATTTTTTTACCTTTATGCGGTTTAACAATGTATCAAGTCCATTAGCATTACAGAAAGCCGAGAATGAAGTAGCAAATGAATTAACAATTGTATCAATTAATCCAACGACTTTAGCAATGCTCTTTAATTGAGTGTATTGGTGATTACCGACGATTTGAACCAATGTAGGGATTACACCAGCGGACATTAACATTTGTCCGCCGGGTTGAGTTTGTAACAGATACGAAACAAATGTAAATAATGCATCCAAAAAGCATTGCGAATAAGCATCATTTGAATTGGTTTTACGTAAAATTTGCATCATTGTACCATGGTTTGCTGAAGCGTTGACAGCGGTTAATACTTCAGAAAGTTTATTTCGGTGTCTTGTAATACCATCCAAAGCATATAATACAAATGTTTGAATATCCTACATATATATATATATTGGTAAGTAGCTTGCATAAATATATATACAGGTATAATGTAAATAATTCACTTACAGTGTGCACATTATTTTCAGGTGAAATAAGTTCAGCTAATTGAGAGATCAAATAAGGTTCATAAATGAATACTTTGTTTTGGGCAGTAACTTCTGATATTGCGTGAGCTAAAAAGATATATTAGAATATTATCTTTTTTTTTTTTTTACAATATAATACACACTTACACATAACACAAATGGCCAAGATACGAATACCAAGTAACTTTCTTCTTACATCTGTTTGATTAATATGTTTTGCTATACGAATTCTATTTGCTAACTCAAATTGATATTCTTTTGGAATATCATACTCTTTTACAAGTTGAAGAAATATATCTACATCATCCTTTTTCAAATCCTCTTCATTAATCAAATAAGATACGACTTGATGTCCTTCAGTAGGCGTAGTTTCAGTTGCAGATTTATAAGTAGTACGATAAAACTGAATATTTAAAGTCATCATTTTAGGTGTAACGTCTAAACCTTCTTGTTCAATACGCAGTAACTCTACTGGTACATTATTCCAACCTCGAGCCAATTCAATAATCTTGTCTTGACGAACAACAAAAGAAGATCGGATAGCTCTTGGGTTATTAATTCTTTGTGCGGGTCTCATCATAAAAAGAAGTACTTGTTGTAATACGTCAATATCAAAAGTATTTAACAGCATTGATAAGTACTATTATTATACAGATATATTATTAGTTTCTTTTTATATAATATACGTAAAAAAAATATATCTTATACCTCTGATGAATTATAAATGTTTCTATTGGTACAATTTTCAAACAAGATACGTGAGAGGTCAACAATAGATAAAATGACAAGTTTGGTTTCTGCAGTAAAATTCTTGGTTTGAATCTCTTTTAAATTGTATTCATTACAAATCCTTTCTAAAATGGAATCAAATCGGTCGAGAACAGTAACCCAGTGAAATAAATCACCTCTGGCAAACGACCAGCCATCTAATTCTCGAACAATGTTGGGGATTTCACTTTCTGCATCTGTTTCGAGGCGCTTGATCAAGTCACTCAGCTGACGTGGCTAAATGATAAAAAAAAAAAAAGTGTTAATTTTTTTTTGTTTTTTTTTGTTTCTGTTTTCTCTTACCAGAGGTGCAAGCTTCTTGGAAGGTGATTTTTTGATCTTCATAGATCGCGATTAAAAAAAGGTTCTAATTACACAATAATGTTACTATTTTTTTTTTTTTAAAAAAAAAGAGAAAAGTTTAAATATATACTTACTGGTTTTAGTATGTTGTTTTGGTTGTTGTTGTTGTATTTGATGAAGCTGTTCTTTTTTAATTTATTATGTTGTTAAAAAAAAAGGCTTTTTTCTGAGTACCAGCTTTACTGTTCTTTTTTTTTTTAGTGCAAGAAAAAAGTGAAGAAGGAAAAAGGGAAGAGAAAAAAATAAAAAAAAGATAGGTCGTATTTTGTACGTGCAAAAAAAATCAGTGGAGTTTTAAAAGCATACTACGTCATGAACGACGGCGACGGAACATGTAGCGTGTCAAGCTGACTATCACATCAAGCTGCACCTATCCTGACCCTTGTATCAAGTTATTAATTCCTGTTCTATAGTTGAATGTTACAAAAATAAAATAAAAAATAACTTCCTTTAATTTTATAGTTATTTAGATGTTTTGCGTGTGAGAAATTACATGCGTGAGTCGGAGCTTACATGAGCTGAGAAATGTACGGCGCCCATTTTATTCCAACTGATTTTTATTTTCCTTTTAATATAATAAAATAAATAATGAACACCATCCTAAACACATGCCTCGAACTTAAAAAGAAACAAGCTGTTATGCAAGATTCGCAACTTGATAAACTAAATGATTTTAAAGAATTATTAGAAAAGCATAAAGCTTTACTTGCTAATAGTAAGCTGACGTCTTTTTTTTTAAAAAAAAAGTAAACTAATCGTTAATTACCCTTTGTTTTTTTTAAAAGAGTCTTCTCCACAACAAAGTTTATTACAAATACAAGAAAGTGCAAAGAAGTTACAATTTCAGAAACCACAAAAGGAATTTCAAGTTTGTCTATCTAGACTGAATAAAGAATTAGACAGAGTAACGCGAGCGCGGGATAATATATATATATATTTTTTTTTGTATCCGATCATGCTATGCTAATTCTCTCTCTCTTTGTGTGTGTAGAAATTTAAGCAGGATATTTCAGTTATTTATCATCCAGAAGCATTTGCAGGTAAAGAGGAATTGATATCAAGAGCATTAGCTTTACATTTTATTAGACAAGGACAGTTTGAATTATGTGATGAATTTATGGATGAAGCTCAAATATCCGTTGATAACGAATTACGAGATACTGTAGAGCAACTAAAGACTGAATTCGAGCAATTATATAGTATATTACAGCAGTTGGAAAAAGAAAATGATTTAACTCTAGCCATAAAGTGAGTATCTCTTTCTCTTTTTTTTTTTTTTTTTTTTTTTTTTTTAAGCGTATGCTTAACAAAAACCTCTTCTTTCTTTCTTTTTTGGTGTAGGTGGGCAGAGTCTCATCATGATGAACTTTTAAAGATTGGTAGCTCGTTAGAATTTAATTTACGTAGTATGAAATATATTCAATTGATTTCTAATGTTGGTACAATGGAAGCTATTGAATATATAAGAACCTATGCTCATAAATATGGTGATAAGCATTTCTCAGGTAAATACTTGCAAATATGTGTAAAAGATTATTTATTTATGCGTACACATACAACACTACAAAATAGAAATTACAAAATTAAGTGCTGCACTTTCATACGCTAACAGATTAGAATCATCTCCTTATGCTGAATTATGTTCATCATTAAAATGGGTTAGTATCAGACAAGAATTCCAAAGAGACTTTTGTTCACTTTTAAAGATGAGTACCGAGAGCCCACTTTATACAAGTGTTTATGTTGGTACAACAGCTTTACCAGTGATTATGAAATTATACACTATTATGGCAAGTAAAAGAGCAGAATGGAGTGCACAGAATGAACTGCCTGTAGAGATTCCGTTAGATGAAGATTTAAGATATCATTCGGTATTTGCTTGTCCCGTTTCTAAAGAGCAAGCAACAGATGAAAATCCACCCATGATGATGCCCTGCGGTCATGTCATTTGTAAAGAAAGTCTACATAGGCTTTCAAAAAATATTCGATCTTCTACTCGATTTAAATGTCCTTATTGTCCTTCTGAATCATCAGCAGAACAAGCTATTCAAGTTTACTTTTAATAATAATAAAAAAAAACAAAAATGTTTCCTTTTTTTTTTTTTTTTTTTATTCGAGTTTTTTGGCTTTATACAAGACAATATAAGCGGTGTGCCAGTCACCTCCACCATCAAGACGTTCAATATCAGCATCACCAAGCACAGATACTTTATCATCATCAAACTTGTGCCATTCATTTGCAGCCTTTTTAACCCAAGCGATATAATGACCTGAATCAGCAGATCTACCTACATGTGTTAACACAGCAGCAAGTTCATATTGACCAGTAGGGTTACAACCAACATCCTGGACAAGTTCAGGATCCAAATAATCAGTCCAATCAAACTTTTCTTCTTCTGTGTCCATAGCACTACTAGTACTACTAGGTTCAGTAGGTTCAGTAGGTTCAGTAGGTTTATCAATATCTGAATTCATTTTTCTACGCTTTTCATCCCTTTCCTTTTGAACTTTTTTATCTTGTACTTGTTTGATCTTCAATTTAGCCTTTGAAAATTTATTTTGAAGTTCAGGTGTACAGAGTTCAGTGGCATCAAATTCAAGTGGGAATTTAACTTTACGTAAAATCTTTGCCTTGACTTGCTCTTGAGGCTTCCAAAAGAAACGAACAAATTGAATAGGCAAGTATTGGGGAAGACGTGTTACGCGTGATTTACGAATATATTTAGCTTCACGGTTTAATGTAGGAGAATTCTTTTCCAATTCTTCGTTTAAAGATTCCAAAATACCATTAATCATATAATTTGTATCTAAAAAAATTAAACAGTATACGTTAGTTTAAAACCCTTCCTTTTTTTTTTTTTTTTTTTGCTGTATAGTATACACTTACGAATAGAAATATGACAGCTTAATTTAGTAAAAGGTTCATGCTTAGAAATAACCTTCTCTTCTTCAGGAGCTTCAGGACAAGTAGTTTCAGTTTCTAATTCACCTGTCATGTAACGTTCAACAAAATTTTTATCAGAATCGTCTTGCTGGGGCAACTTTGCCTTCAAGACAGAAACAAGCTCACTCCAACATTCTTCAGCATCTTGTTGCATTGGTATACCGCCTTGACCAGTTTGTGAAAATTGAGGGAAAGATTGACGAAGCATTTGCCAAAATACAAGTGGGGGAAAACCGTCGGATACCTTGGAAAGGTTTCCAAATAAGTCTCGAAGACTAGCAACTAAATTTCCACGGCTGTCTACTCCGTTTAATCCTCCTTCGTATTTGTCTAAAGCACTCTTAAGTTCTGGCATAGCACGCATACATTGTAACGTAGCGTTCTAAATGATATAATTTGAGTCTTTCTTGCTTAATTTTTATAAAATATTCTCGTGTCTTTTACCATGTAACATGTATTACCAAGATTTTCTAACCCAGGGGGAATATCCAACTATTAGAAAAAAAGAGAAGAATGTCAAAAAAAATTTATATTTGTATTCTCCAGTGTCAATATAAACTTTACAGCTGTCATCACTTCAGCATCAGTCATATCTTCTAAAAATTGAACAGGCTTAGGAGGAGCTTTAGGAAGCTCACCTGCGGTACCCATCATCATAAAACTATGACCCTATATATAAAACATTAGATTCTTTTTAACGTATGCTACACCTTTTTTTTTCATTGAATACTTACTTCTTTCAAACCCAATTTATTAAGATCAGTAGTATCCTAAATATTTTATTCAGTATTCCGTCACTGTACACGCTAATCCCTGTCTCTCTGTTTCTTTACCTTTAAGATACCACCTTTTACCATAATCTTTTGACGTTCAGGAGGAACACCGGTTTGTGAATATATTTGAGTTTTGAAAAGTTCAGCAGACTCATCAGTATCTATATATTTATATCAAAGTTTCGTTGTAAGAGACTTTTTCCTCTCCCAGCTTTTTACGTGCGAGTTTTTCTTTCTTTACCTAACTCCAAGTTTTCAAACTTTTTACCACTCCATTTAACTGTAACGTTTATCTTGGGCATTTTATTAAATCGAATAACAAAAGAAAGAGAAAAAGAAACTGTACACGCGTTTATCCATTTATTTAAAGTCCATCAATAAAAAAAAAGTAATGTGGATGACGTACACATCCGCTGAAAGAGCGTTTTATTAAATACACTTGTAGTCATATGAAGTCCTTATCGCTAGTTTATCATGTACTTAAAGTAAATACAAAATATATACATGTATATATTTTTACAAGTGTTCACAAAGTCTTTGCAAAAAATAAAATCAAACGCTATATTAGCTTTGTGTTTGGTGGTGCGTCAAGAATTCCCTTTATTAAGTACACTTATAACTGATACGAAGTCCAAAACAACAAATTATGATTCTACCGACCAAAAAAATAAAATAAAGAGTAATTATCTTTCTGCTTTAGTTGTCTTGCTTTGGTAAATCTTTATTATCACTTGCAAAAAAGCTTGTACTACTGGATATAAAATTATCTAGAAAAGCACCAAGTTACACTTTTAATAGATTTTTTTTTTTTTCCCTTTTTCTTTTTCAATCTAAATCTTTTATATATATATAAGCACAGTAATGCGTTGTACTTCACTGATACCAGCAGCAACACAGAAAAAGGAAATGATACGTCTTTATGTGACAACAAGTTCATTTGTCTTGGTCAAAGATAAGCAGCATATATTAGAAATTCATTTTGACGGACACGGCATGACTCGCAGAGGTTTTTTTTAAAAAAATAAAAAATGCGAAGAAGAGAGGGGGTTATGTTAACACAATGGTTATTTTAGATACATTTGAGCCAGTAAACGTCGTTCAAAGTTATGATATCTATGGGGTGTTGGGATTTATGGAAGGGTTTCGAGGTAAAAGAATAAAAAAGTACGTTTAAAAAGGGGTTCAAACTCAACTTTTGTGTTTATTTAGAAAAGTATATGATTATCATATCATCTGTTCAACTTCGAGGTCATTTATTTGGAAATCCAGTTTATGTAATAGAAAGAGTAAGCTGTTTGAGTTTTGATTCATTTAAAGCATGTCAAAAGTTAAATAGAAAGGTAACATATACACAAATATACTGTAAAAATACAAAATATATTCAAATAATTATCATTTTTTTTTTAAATAATAGGGAGAAGACGAAGACGACGACGAAGAAGAAACACCAATATGCAAAAAGCGACCTACTTCACCACCGCCTGTGTTATTAACTCAGTCCAACTCATTTATCACCCGCATCCGCAAATCTTTTTTAAAAAAGAAATCAGAAGAGGCGTTAAATGAAACGTTGCAGAAAGAAGAAGAAGCTTTATTAGAGCAATTTACTTCCGATATCGTAAAAAAAAAGCCCGACCTCGCTATTCCCGTCGTCGATTCTAGCTCTTCTTCTTCGTTTGAAGAAGATGATAACGAAGTAGACGAGGCATTGGAGCAACGTTTGGTTCGACAAGTGACTGAAATGTTTAGTAAATCCATGTTTATTTATTCAAACTCATGCGGTATAATATACAACGAATATGTATAAACTTTTTTAATAATTCTTTTGTGTATGTGTGTGTGTGTGTAGATATAACCAATAGTTTCCAAAGGTCTTATGAGAAGAGTAGATCCGATGCTTCTTATGATGATAAAACAATACCATTGTGGAAAAAAGTAGATAAAAGATTCTGGTGGAATGAACATCTTACGCGTGACTTTGTAACCCACAAGGTAAAGTTTTATACATTGTGTTTGAGAATTTCATATGGTAATTGTTGCGTAATATTATTTTAGATGGATGATTGGATTGTACCTGTTATGCAAGGTACATTGCAAATTGAACCGTGTAATATTGAAGGGTATGAATTTGATTTTGTATTGATCTCAAGAAGAAGTAGAGAAAGAGCAGGTAAACTTTTTTTTTTTTTTTTTTTTTTTTTTTTTGCAGTTGAATCGATAAATCTATTTGCATACTAAAAATAATACAGGTATGCGTTATCAAAGAAGAGGTATAAATGAGGATGGTCAAGTCGCCAATTTTGTTGAAACCGAGCAAGTAGTTTTATTTAAGGTAATGCAGCTGCAAAAAAATAAATAAAAGCATGTCCAACTGATACATTTTTTCCTGTAGCGAGATCAAGCTAATCATGTAGCATCCTTTGTTCAAACGCGTGGATCAAGTAAGATTCAATACATCAAAATATACATTTTTTTTTTTTTTAGTGTACTTATATATATACATAGTTCCATTATTTTGGAGTCAATCCCCGTATAGTTTACACCCGGTACCTAGTTTAGAAAGAACTGAAGAAGAAAACGAATCTGCATTTGATAAACATTTCAAAGTTCAAGAGACATTATACGGTCGACAAATTGTTGTTAATTTAACAGAGCTATCTGGTAGAGAAGCGATTGTCGGCTCAGAGTATCGTAAACTTGTAGAGAATTTAGCTGATCCCAACATCAAGTAATAAGGCATAAATATTTATCGTATGAATATATAAAATAATGTTTATTTTTTCTAGATATGTTGAATTTGATTTTCACAGAGAAACAAAAGGTATGCGATTTGAGAATATTAGTAAACTGAGTAAAAGTTTATACGATGACTTGTCAAAAATACAGTAAGTATTATATTCTATTGCTACAGAATAAAAAAAAATAATGGTGTTTAACTTGTATAATTAGATATTTTTGGGAATCAAGTGGAGAGAAAAACGCTTTATGTGAACAAGCCGGTACATTTAGAACGGTTGGAATTTGTTTTTTATTTATAAAAAAGTGTGGTAAATATCAATTGTACTTACTTACTAAATAACCATTTAGAATTGCATGGATTGTTTAGATAGAACAAATGTAGTTCAGGTAACACACACACACATTATGTAAAATTCATTTTCCGAGTATTAAATATATATAAAAAAAAAAAGAGTGCATTTGGTCGTAGTGTACTTAACTTACAATTAATGCGGTTTGGTATCTCAGAGTACCCAGAACAAGGAATTAAATACTATGACGAGTTTGAAAGAATATTTAATAATGGTAAGCTATTATATATTCGTGCTGCAATACATATTTACTTGGTTTCCATTTAGTTTGGGCAAATAATGGTGATATGATTTCTAGAATGTATGCAGGTACAAGTGCCTTAAAAGGCGATTTTACTAGGTAAAAAAAAAAAAAAAGCAAGTCAATCTCTCTCTCTCTAAAAAAAAATATATAGAACCGGTAAAAGAAATATTACAGGCATGATGAATGATGCTTCCAATTCATTAGCAAGAATGTATTTCAATACAATTAAAGATTTTTGGAGACAGGCTACAGTAGATTTTATCTTGGGGTACCATAAAACTGAAATCTTTAGACATGTACCTCAAAGTACAAAAATGTCGGCTGAACCAGGCATTGAAAGAAGATGGGCTAAAATTAGATCTGATGCTAGTAAGTTTTTTTTTACTTTTGCTATTTATCTTATTTTGTAACCTAATTTTTTATAATCCAAGTTGAGATAAGTAGTGAAATTGTAATTGCAGATGATGAAACAAAAATTAACGGTTGGACACTGTTATCACCGACTGAATCTACTAGAAAGAGGTAATACTACTATACATACGCATATATAACATGTAGTAAGACTCATAATATTACACAGTAAATCACCAAAAGAGTTTGAAGAAAAAGTTTTACTCTTGACAGAAAAAGCACTTTATATCTGCAGCTACAATTACAGTTTAGAAAAAGTAATTCAATTCAAACGACTTGCACTTGAAACACTAGTCTCAATTCAAATGGGAGAGTATATATTATCCACATTAACACCTGAGTCTCGATCTGCCGATCAAAACTATGGTATCATCTTGAGTTATTTAACTGAAGGTGAATTAGTTCGATGGAACACAGGTAGTATTCAAAACAAGAGTTTAGGAGCTTTAAATATTCAGCAACAAGAAGGAGGCGGCGGTGGTGGTACTACCACTATCACAGAAAGTTCAAGCTCAGAAGAAGAAGAAGAAGAAGAGGAAAACAAAATCTCGTCAATTACTTTTAAAGCAGTTCGATATAATATCTTGGGTGAGTTGGATGGTGAAGTAGAGAGTTGTAAACAACAAATTCAAGATATGGTAAAGGCCATTACAGAAACATCGGGACATAAAGATAAAGGTTTTGTTGTTCAAAAATCTATCATTAGGTAAGAATCGCACACATAAAAAAAATTGTGTAACTAAAATATATATATATCATCCTAGTCTGGAACAAGCCGAAAAGACGGATGGTATCTTTAAGAAAATGGGGCATAAAATTAAGCAGGCTATTTGGATTTAATAAAAACCACCTTTTATCATGCTACTACAGCTGCTACTGAGAGAGAAAATGTCAAGTTTTCTACTGAAAAAAAAAAATGTGTCACAAAAAAAATGCATATTTTTTTATTTATTTTTTGCATAAAAGTTTTAAATTGTACTGCAAAAAGTAATAGACTTGCAATTGTTTAAAATCATTTTTTAAAAAGTAGAAATGCTACGTAGCCACGGTCACTTTGTAATATTTTTATGTTGCTGCGCATTACAATTCTATTAAAAAAAATCACCTGTTTGAAATTCTGTGTCTATTTTTTTTTTAGACTAACTGAGTCTAATATTTTCTTTATGTACAACTGAATTACTTTTTGATGTAATACAGAAAGGGTACTTTTTAAGGTATGATCAAGAAGAAGAAGAAGAAAAAAAATCTATTGTTTCCCGATTACCAATCTATCAAAACTTTTTTTTGACTGGGGTTACACGCTAAGAACGGAGAAGCATTTCCGTAATAAAATAACCAAGAATAAGAATGATCTCCGAAGCTAAACAAAAAAGATCGAGACCTCCTTATTTTTGGAGTATAAGTTTACTTGCTAAGCTATCACACGTTTTGCTTAACGTATTTTCGATTTATTTAGCCAATCATGGTACTTTATTTGCGGAAATAGTTTTTACTTTTAGTTAATTGCTGATATTGGGAAAATGTCAAGAGAGATCGACGTAAGCGGACACCAATAAGACTAGCATTTGTTTTAAAAAAAAGGTATCAAAAAAAGTCTGTGCTTTTTTTTTTTTTTTGTCCGGTGTAGCCGCAGTAAAAGGATAATTTGCTCACATTCATTTAAAATATGTCAATTAAATAATGGTTTTGTTTGTTTGTTGGACACATGGATAACATATTATTCATTTTCCAAGCCAAAAAAAATTTTCCCCACATTTGGGTAAGGTTTTTTATTGCGTTTTGAATGACCGCGACAACAACAAAATGATGGTTAAGAGTAAAAAAAAAGCTAACTATGTTAACCTCAAAGCAAATATAACATTTGCTTGGCATTTTTGCTGCTTTAAAGTATAAAAAGTAACTCCTCCTTTTGCTTTGTAAAAAGAAACTAGAGGAAAAAAAAACGGACCTGGAAATATCGGAATGTGAAACAGTGCGCAGCTCAGAAAATAATCATCGAAATCTACAATTATAAATTTTCTTTTTTTTTAATACATCTTTTTTCTCTTTTAAACATACATTTATAAACCATTTTTTTTTTCCTAAGAAATAAAATAATGAACAATAGCCTACAACAAAGTCCAATGAACCTTTTAACTAGTCCATTTTACCCAGAAGAAACATACAACCAAAGCGAGCCTATGCAATTACAGTACTCTTCACTCATCAGCAACGAAGGAAGGGCTATGCCACAAAACATTATACCTTCCCCTCAACATGAAATGGTAAAATATATATATATTTACTAGAAAATTTAATGGGGCTACTAAACTAAACTAAACTAAACCTATTAATAAAGCAGACAAATAACTTTGAATTCATCTCGCACTCTCCAGAATCTTCTTCCTCTGCTGAATCCAATTTGGTTTCACCTCCTCAGCACTATTACGCTTCCGATTTTTGTTGGCCCGAGTCAACCATTGGTTTTACACAACCGCTGTCACCACAATACAATCGTCATCCAGCAACCAAACGATCCGCTTCTGTACCACCTCACTTCCATAAATTCAAGCCAGCTCAACAAGATAGCATGTACAACCAGTTCCAATTGACTTCAGGCTTACATCATCCTCTTCATTCCGCAAATCCCTTACCTATGCAAATCCCCAGAGTTAATATGGTAAATACGCAGTCCAGCCGTTTGATCAATAAGGAAGAATTGCGCCGTCAACTCGATCAAAAGCTAGAAAAGATAAATTTTGACGATATCACTGTAGCTGAATTAAAAGAAGCTTTGCGTGAGCGAGGGTTGTCTGCTACAGGTCGTAAAGCAGAACTCTTGGCTAGGTTAAAAAGAGAAAGAGACTTGTTGGTATATCCTACTGCGGTATCTTCTACTGACGGTTTGACACCTCCGCCCATGACTATGCCATTACATCGTCGTGTGACCAATTTAAATCTATCGGATTTGTCTCCTACGAAACGATATCAAAGGTTATACAGTCCTTATTCTCCACCGCCAATTTATTCAGCGGTACATCATCATCATACCGGTCGTCGTTTGGCTTCTTCTGTTCCTGAATCAAATACCCCATTTCTTAACGATCAATTTATGAAGAAACCGTCTTGTCTTCGTAAAAGCATTGATGAAGAAGAACAAAAAGGTAAGAGTTTTCGTTTTTTTTTTTCTAGTTGCGTATACTTACTTATTATTTTAGATGTTTGGGATGATCAAACTCTGCAAGACTTTTTAAGTCAAATATAAAATTACATACTTTCTCCTTTTATAAATATATATATATTTCTCATTTTGTATATAGTACATCTTTTTTTTTTTCTGAACCCCCTCGCTACCTTAATAAAAATACACTTTATGTGTGACAAACTATGCACTTTTTTTTTCCTGTAAAAAAAACTTTTTATTTATAGTTGGGTTGTGCACAGACTTTTTTTTTTATATATATATATATATATATCAAGGTTTCGTCCTTTTCACAATTTGCTTTTCTTCTTCATTCTGATGACTTCGCTTATTATCATTACTTCTAAACCACCCAAAAAAATTAATACCCACACAAAAAAAAAGATATAAAAAAAAACTTACAGTTTCGCTAACGGAGACGGTCGATACTCACCACCACCAGCTCCACTCAGTGACCCTCTCGCAGGCCAATGAAATGAAGTACCGCTCGAAATAGGAGTGGTCGAAAAGTTTAGTGGACTAGGCAATTCATTCTGCTGATAAAACTCTGGATAAAAGGTAGAAGGTGAAGGTAAATTCTGTGCAAATTGCGAAGGTAAAGCAGACGGAGGACCAAACGAAGGGTTTGGATTATCAGGTTCGCTCGGTATTTCAACTCGCAAGTTGGCTGGTCGTTTAGCAGGAGGAATAGAAGAAGTAACAGTAGAAGGATGATGGTGATAATATATATTGGGGTTTGGTATGGGCGTATTGATATGACTTACGGGCGATCCAGTATTACCGTATGAAACAAGGTGATGAGGTGGTGGAGGCATGATGGGTGCATATGTTGGAGCCTACACATAAAACGTTTAAGCAAATGAAACACAATAAAAAAAAACTATATTTATTTACCTGCGCAATATACATTGGATGAGGCGGATATACATCGTAATAGCCTTGCATTGGTGGTGGTGGAGGAGGAGGGGGGGGACCGTAATTTACTGGATAACGCGTAGGAGGTTGATGATACATCATCATGGTAGGAGGTAAAGGCGGAGGAGGTGGAGCAGGTAATGGTTGCGCGTGATGGATGGATTCTACCACATTATCTGGCTGCTTTATACTTTCATTATCCAATTCATGCTGCTCCTCTACACCTTCTTCACCTTCTTCCCACTGGTCACCGTCTGTTACATCAATAAACTAGTAAGAAATATACACATATTTTTTCTTTAGTAAACAAAGAAAATTTTATGTACAAAATAAGCTGTGAATTACATCTTGATTAGATTTACTTTCATGAGGATCGTTATACTTGATTAAAAAAAAGGAAGAGTCAGTATTTGTTTTGCGGTATAATATAAGCTTT